>CM065897.1:5435000-6635000 GCA_033439115.1 Firmiana major | reverse complement strand
TCGATATTGTAGTCTTAGATTATGAAGAGGACAGAGAAATTCTACTTATACTTGGGAGACCATTCCTTGCCACTGGAAGAGCACTAATCGATGTTCAGAGAGGGCAATTAACCCTGAGGATGAATGATGAATCAGTTATGTTCAACATCTATAAGGCAATGAAATTTGCTGATGAGCCAGAGACCTATAAGTTGATTGAAGTAGTGTAGAGTTGTGTAAGAGAAGTTGAAACAAAGGAAGCACCAACCGATCCTCTGGCTCAATGTCTGGTAAATTCAGTTTTTAATTTAAATGATGAATCACTAACTGATGAAATTAAAAGTTGTGTTGTTACTTTGGAAGCCAATCCATTAGAAAGTACGACTACAACAACTAAGGAGAAGATTGACAAGTCACAGGTAAGTGAAGAAAAAGAAGGCAAAACTGAATTGAAAGAATTACCAAGTCATTTGAGGTATGCTTTCTTAGGTGATGATAGTACTTGTCCTATAATTATTTCATCATTTTTATCGGTTGCAGAGGAAGACAAGTTGCTTAGAATTTTAAGAGAGCACAAACCGGCAATTGGATGGTCTATTGCTGACATCAAAGGAATTAGTCCCTCTGTTGTGATGCACAAAATTCGATTAGAGGAAAATCATAAACCCTCTATCGAACCACAAAGAAGACTAAATCCAGCAATGAAAAAATTTGTTAGAGCTGAGATCTTAAAATTATTAAATGCTGGTATTATATATGCTATATCTGATAGTTCTTGGGTGAGTCCTGTGCAGGTTGTACCTAAAAAGGGTAAAATGACAGTAGTTCGTGACACAAACAATGAAATCATATCCACCAGAACTGTAACGGGATGGAGAGTTTGCATTGATTATAGGAAGCTGAACAAAGCTACTAGGAAAGACCATTTTCCGCTTCCGTTCATCGACCAAATGCTAGACAGACTAGCCGGACACAGTTATTATTGCTTTTTAGATGGCTACTCAGGCTATAACCAGATTGCAATAGCCCCAGAAGATCAAGAGAAAATAACATTTACTTGCCCATATGGAACTTTCGCATATAAAAGGATGTCTTTCGGATTATGTAACGCCCCAGCAAGCTTCCAGAGATGCATGATGTCAATTTTCGCTGACATGATTGAAGAGATAATGGAAGTCTTCATGGATGACTTCTCGGTATTTGGTAGGACTTTTGACCAATGTTTATCAAATTTGGCTCTTGTTTTGCAGAGATGTGAAGAGACGAATCTTGTCTTAAATTGAGAGAAGTGTCATTTTATGGTGCAAGAAGGGATCATCCTTGGACACAAAATTTCAGCTCACGGCATTGAGGTGGATAGAGCTAAAGTCGCTGCTATTGAAAAACTTCCTCCTCCAAAATCAGTTAAAGCCGTGAGGAGCTTTTTGGGACATGCAGGCTTCTATCGTAGATTTATCAGGGACTTTTCAAAAATCTCAAAACCTTTATGTCACTTATTGGAAAAAGATGCTGACTTTGTCTTTGATGATTTTTGCTTGCAAGCATTTGAAAAGATCAAGAAGGAGCTTATTTCTGCACCTATTATGATTACACCGGATTGGACAGAACCATTTGAAATGATGTGTGACGCGAGTGATTTTGCAATTGGAGCTATCCTGGGACAGAAGAGAGATAAGATTTTTCGGGCTATCTATTATTCAAGTAGGACCTTAGATGATGCTCAAAAAAATTACACTACAACAGAGAAAGAGATGCTTGCAGTTGTACATGCACTTGACAAGTTTCGATCATATTTAATTGGGAGCAAGGTCATTTCTATACAGATCAAGCAGCTATTCGTTATCTATTTGCAAAAAAGGACGCTAAACCCAGACTTATTAGATGGATCTTGCTTTTGCAAGAATTTGATTTTGAGATCATGGACAAAAAAGGATCTGATAATGTTATAACTGATCATTTATCTAGGTTGGAGCAATCTGAAATTCAGCAAGAACAGCCTATTCAAGAGGAATTTTCAGATGAGACAATACTGAAGATTGATGAAAATCTGCCTTGGTTTGCAGACATAGTGAATTACTTAGCAGGAGGATTAATGCCAAGTGGTTTAACTTACCAACAGAGGAAGAAATTCTTCCATGATGTCAACTCATATTTTGGGATGATCCTCTACCATTTAAGAAGTGTCCAGACCAAATTATAAGACGATGTGTGCCGAAAGATGAAGCTCAGAAAATCCTGCGCCACTGCCATGCTGCAGCATATGGAGGACATTTTGGTGTAGAACGTACAGCAGCAAAGGTGCTGCAATCAGGTTTTTATTGGCCTAGCATGTTCAAAGATAGTTACATGTTAGTAAAAATGTATGACAGATGTCAAAGGGTTGGAAACATCTTAAGAATGCATGAATTGCCTTTGACAAATATTCTAGAAGTGGAAATCTTTGATGTGTGGGGTATCGATTTTATGGGACCGTTTTCTCCATCTTTTGAGAAGCTGTACATTCTCCTTGCTATTGATTATGTCTCTAAATGGGTGGAGGCAATAGCAATACCAACAAATGATGCAAAAGTGGTAATTCGGTTTCTGCACAAGAATATATTGACAAGATTCGGTACCCCAAGAGCCATTTTTAGTGATGAAGGCACTCATTTTTGTAACAAAATCTTCAATGGTTTGATGTCAAAATATGGAATTCGACATAAAGTAGCTCTCGGTTATCATCCGCAGACAAATGGACAAGCTGAAATTTCAAACCGAGAAGTGAAGTTGATATTGGAAAAGACTGTCCACCTAAATAGAAAAGACTGGGCTAACAAGTTAGATGACGCACTTTGGGCATACAGGACAGCCTATAAGACTCCAATTGGAATGTCTCCCTATAGGTTGGTCTTTGGTAAGGCATGTCATCTACCTGTAGAGCTTGAGCATCGAGCTTATTGGGCCATTAAGAAGCTAAATTTTTACTATAATAAGGCTGGAGAAAATCGATCACTCCAATTGAATGAGCTTGATGAGCTGAGAAATGAGTCCTCTAACAATGTAAGAATCTACAAGGACAAGACCAAAAGATGGCATGACAAGATGATAATGAGAAGAGAATTCAGTCCTGGACAGCAAGTTCTATTGTATAATTCAAGACTTAAATTATTTCCTAGCAAATTGAAGTCAAGGTGGTCAGGACCATTTGAGATAAACCAAGTTTTCCTATATGGAGCAATTGAGTTGAAGAAATCAGATGGAAGCTTGTTCAAGGTCAATGGGCAGCGTATAAAGCATTATTATGGAGAGGGAGTGCATAAATTAGATAGCATTCCCATTGGTGAACCGAATTAAGGAGACTGAAAGTAGTCTGGCTGAAGACTTGAAATTCAGCGCTTTTGGGAGGCAACCCAATTTATCTTTTTAGGATTCTTAGTTTTTCATCTCGTTTTATTTTCTTTAATTTTAATAGTTTGTTTTTATTTTTATTTTATTAGTTTGAATTTTATTTTTCAGGCATATCAAAAGAGCATAGTTTGGAAGAATAATTATCATGATCCTGCAAGCAAGAATGCATGAGTGCGTGATCAGGTGAAAAAACGAGAAAAATTTTTGCAATGGCTTAGTAGCTTCAGTGTAGACAAAGAGAACAGAAAAGAAACGAAAATGGTTTTCAAGAACAAAAGTGAAGAAGTACGTGAACAGTACCTAAGCTGGAAAACTAAATTCTTCAATTGAAGAAGAGATGGCAGAATAATGTCAATAACGGTAAGAAAAAGAAAGAAAGACAGAAAGGGCATGAGATGAAATTCTGTTAAAATAAGAAACAAATGTCTACAATAGTGAGGTGAATGGAATCCACATGTCAATGTCTTATTGGAAAACGGATTCCCTTATCTTGCCAACCCCACTCACTATTCGGTAAAGCCAAAGAACCCTACCAAATTGATTTGAAAAAAGGCGACCGAACCTTTTACTTACTCAGACTCTCTTTTTCTAGTCCTGCATATTCCCTTGTCCCCTTGAAAGTACACCGATTACCCCACACCCATCATTTTTCTTTCTTCCGATCCTGTTGTTTTCTGCTGATTTGGTAGTTTCGTCAACAACATTTTTGTGGATTCACGATCTTGGTGGTCCCGAAACCCTCGGGGGAAGCAGAAAGCATTTTCTTGTCCGATTGTGATAAAGACACAAAGTGGTCCAACTTGAGCTTACGTGATTTTCATTCCGGGTATTCTATTGCTTTCTTCTATTGTTTTTGATTTTTCAGCGGATTTCCCTTTGGTTTCTACAACTTGGATTTTTGAAACTCTTCTCGGTTTGGTAAATTGTTGTTGGAGGCATTCTGGTTGTGACGCAAATTTTTAGGTTTAGTTTGTGGCTGAACACTATTCTTGTCAACATTGAGCTTCCATTGGTAATGGCACCCAAAACCCGAGCAAGACGAAACCTGGAGAGTTCGAGTCAAGCGACTGATAGTACAGCCCCATCTCCCCAAAGGGAAGAGCCGGTCATCACTGCTTATAATCCCTTTAGATTTGTTAACAGCCAAGCCGCAGAAAATTTTAAGAAAATTATGGGCAAAAACATGATTATCGAAAGGAGTTTTCGACCTGATATTGGTGGCTGGGACATGTATCATGAGTTTTTGAAGGACTTCGGGTTGCTGAAATTAGCAGGACAACCTGAAGATGTCATTCTTGATGTAGTCCGAGAATTTTATGCTAATGCAATGGAGAGCACCGATTCGATATCTGAAGTCAGGGGTATTCTTGTTCCTTACAATGCCAACGCCATTAATCTGTACCTGGACCTTCCGCAAGGGGTGCAAGATGAATATCTCAGTTATGTTGCAGCTCTCCACACTGATGCTGATGAGCTGTACCGAGTCATTAACGAACTGATAGTACCACACACCCATTGGCAGAAAAGGCCAGAGGTTGAATCTATGGCATTCCCTTCCAATCGACTTCAATATGGTCTACACGAATGGTATGATTTCATTTGCTCACGAATCATGCCTACAACTCATAAAAGCAGCGTTGATGTCGATAGAGCTGCTCTCCTTTACTGTATTCTAACTGGCAAGATTGTTGATTTTGGAGCCATTATCTTTCGGTTCATGCAAGAATTTATACGCAGGGAAAATAGAAGGGGTTTACCTCACCCTTCATTGGTTTGTGGACTTTGCAAAAAATATGGCGTATATTGGACTGAGCTTGAACCACGACTGGCTAGAAAATCTGCAATCACTTTCAGAAATCCTCGGGTACCTCTTGTTAGCACTGAAATTTATATATGTTTAGAACCCTTTTTACTTAGTTATTTGATTTGTTCTTTGCTATATTAGGTATGTTTTATGTGTTTTGTGCATTTGTGTAGGAAAAAGAACAATATGGAGAAGTTAAAACTTTTGGAGCTGATTTTGATGATTCTGTGAAGAAGTGAAATTGCAGGATGCTGATCGTGACTTATGCTGCAGCAATAGAAGAAATTGGACAGTGCAGAGTAGATCTGAGGAATCAATACCATTATCGCAGCATAGCAGTCTGATTAAGGCAACATTATTTTTCCACGTGGCATTCCGTGTTTTAGTGCCTGAGAACCTTATAAATAGTCTTTTTATCAGAATATCGAAGGAGGCTGCGACAGAAGGCTTCAGGATTGATTTAGCTCCATAGAAACTCCATCTTTTACATTTTTTTCTACCAATGTTTATTCTAGGGATGATGATTTGGAATTATTGGATGTTTATCATGATTTCTAAGAACTAAACTCCTTTTTCCTAGAATCGATGTAGCCAACTTTGGGCAGATTGTAATTATTTTGTGATATTATTTGGATGATCTCAATTATGTTTATTTAATCTACTTGTTCTTAATGCTCTAGTTGATTGGCCACCAATTGGATGAATTAGTATAGGAATCCGGCACTCGGGAGAGGGGATTATCTATATGCACAAGGGTATATTAACATAGGATATTGTTGAATCGGGAGGTTGACAATTTTTATGAGCCATAGAGAAACGGATTACTATCGCTTAATGAACTTTATTATTTAATTCTGAATCGGGAGGTTAGGATTAGGTAATTTGGATATGACTGTTTTAAACTCGGGAGAGATAAACAGGAAACAGTTTCGGCTATAAACAATTTGAAATCAAAAGAACAATTGATCAAAGGAATTGTATGAACCCTAGTTAGGTGAAATCGAGTTCTAGGAATACTTTGCCATTGATATTTCCATTCGTAATAATTGTGATTGTTTTAATTAATTTGTTCCGTAATTAATAGTTAGAATAGTAAATAGGATCTTAACCAATAGAAATTACTTTTTCTAAATAAAGTTCAAGGTTGTTGATTGCAGTGATTTGCGGTAGACACAATTCCCTGTGGGACGATACTTATATTTACTCTATACTCGAAAACTGACCTGTGCACTTGCAGTAATGTTTCATTTGAGCACAACAATTAGCAATTATTAAAAAGGAATTAAGTTAGAAACTCTCTGTTAGTGCAAAAGCGAGAAAATCTAACTTAGTAAGATTAATTTAATAAAAATTTCCAATGGCTAATAAAAATTAATTTAACACTTTAATAAATTAATATAAGGTACAAGTATTTAGAATAAGTTAAATTTGGCTTGAAATATCATGGTTAAGGTCATGGGATAAATTGGTGAAAATAACCAAAAAACTTTGAAAAATTGTTGCTTGTAGGCAAGAATTCAAGGTGAAAATAGAAAATTATTTGAAGGCCAAGATGAACTCGGAATGACCCCAAATTTTATACACATCTATATTAGGATGTTAATGACTTTTGGGTAAACTTTCAATGGAAAATAAGGTCACTAAAGCCGTAAGAAAAATTGTGCAAATGGCTGGACAGAAAACCAAAAATTTTGCTCGGTTCTCCTTGGCTGGTTGATTAGTGCATGAAATGCATGCAAGATGGCCATGCAATCAACCTACCATCACTAAGTATTGTATAAGACATATTAAGGTATAAAAATATAATTAAATTGAAGAATATTAATGCATGAAAGTTGGCTGAAAATGAGTGGGAAAAAAGGGAAGAAAATCTGAAAGTTCAAGCTACCTAGTTTAACTCATACTAACTCCCACTAATAGACATTAAAATTATTTTATCCAAGACTCATTGCTTTCCAATTATCATAAAATATACTTAATACTAAGTAATTTTAAAGAGGAAACTCGGATGGAATGGAAATGAAAAGAAAATAATTTTATAAGTTAAGACAACAGAAACCTTACATACTACCATTAAGAGTGGACTCCAAAAAAATTAAATTCACCTAAGTTTCTAATCACTTCTAGAGCTACCATTTTAACCCAAAGTAGACCACTTATTGAAGGATTTTTAAGCTAAAAATCAAACTTAAAACAAAAAGCACTGAAACTCTCTCCTTTCTTCAAGCTTGCCATAGACATCCCTATACCCCTCACTGTCTAAGATTTTTTTCTAATTTTTAGAGGTTGAACTAGCTTGAGCTCAAAATAATCAATTATACTCTCCCATCTATAACATATAAAAAATTCAGTCCCAATCAAGGTCCCTAGAGTGGTGAAAACTAGGCTGGAAGTTTAAGGACAAAATTTGTCCTGTAGAGAGGGTAAGTTCAACTTTCACTTCATGGTTTCTTGGTTTATTTCTAAGATTAATTTAAGTATTTTAAGACCATAGAAATTTTGATATGCAGCCAATAAGGTCTTCAAGAGGTTTTGGATCTTGGTCAAAATTGGTTAAAGGAGGCAAAGATTTTTAGAAAAAAAATGGATTAAATATATGTTGATTGTGGTGAATTGTTGATGATTTTGGCTAAAGTAGAAAATTGAAATAAATTGTGTATGATGACTAGAGGAAGTCGACCATGAGGGATTATGTTAGGATGATGATGTTGGATGGTTTAATTTAATGTCATGGCATTGTTTAAGGTTAGAAAGATTGGTTAGGGTGATTGAAATGTATAAAAAGTAAGAGGAATGGTTATATGGGCATTCGGCTACGATGAAGGGTTCTATGTAATTGAGTTGATTTCATGGTTTTAATTGTTGTTTAGGAATGAGTGTAATGCATTAAGATCTGTGAAGGCTTAATTTAAAGGAAATTAGCAAGGTTGCATTATGGGTTTATTAGTGGAAACATTCGGCCAAACTTAAAAGCTATGCATAAATGGCCTAATTCAATGAAGCTTGTAGTTGTTAGATATGTACATAAAAATATTAGGATGAGTTGAACATTAATTGGAAATATTTGGAATATGTTTAGCAGTAAGGTGGTATGATTCGTCAAATTTAAGAAAGCTCGATGCTTGAGAGATTTGCTTGCTGCTTTTGGTGTGAGAAGGTAAGGAATGTAATTTAAATACGTAATACTATCCCTTTAACTTGTTTTGATATATAAAAAGGTTCAAGTATGATTTGATTGCTCAAAAATTTATTTAGGCGATTTTCAAACTAAAAATTAGGAATTTAATAAAGTGTAGGAAAATATCGATTTAAGCTCGTTTAGTAGATTTTCATGAAAATGAGCATCCTTTGAATTAGAAACCGACCTTTGGAACTCCTATAGCCCAAACTTCATTTTGAATATGCATAATACTTTTAAAATAAAATAATTTGTGATTGGAATTTATGTGGTTTGAACTTATATGATTTCTGAACTTGATTTATATATATATATATATATATATATATATATAAGAAAATCATGATTTTGATAATGAAATTAGTTGTGCTTCGATGTGAAGTGTTTTTTGAAACTTAGGCCACCTATAATATATATCACGAGCATATCATGCACTACCTCTGTTGTGACTGATTGTGAGACTCATGCCTACAAGGCATATTTACATGTGATTTCCCGCACGCTGAATGATACTAGTGCCCATGTCGTAGTTGTGTGCTAGTTATATGTGAGATTGTGAATTGTTATATGACTTTGACTCAGTCTACAGCCTACCATGACCATAGGTACTATATTTCATCTGTTGAGGATGACTAATTGTGTTAATTGCATGATAGCTATAGTGTCTATACCTAATCTCCATATAAAATTGTGTTCTTTTCCAACTTTATGAATTAATTTGTGAATTTTTACGTGAAATATTTATGAACAAATAATGTGAAATTTTGTGAACTGAGCTTGAAAATTTCATATGTGATTTAATTATGAAGTTGTGAGTTCTGCACTACGTTTTGAGTTTGGAAATACTTATTGTGAATATTTTTAAAAAAAATGCATCTGTGATTTGTTTAGCACATAGTTTTCATACATTGTTTTTTATGCTATTAAGTTTTTAAATGCATTTCTTACTAAGTTTTCCGCAAAATTCACCCTCTACTCTTTTTGACTATTTACAATGATTGTACCTGCGGAGTACACAGCGTAAGCTAGTGGATTGATGCCTACCCAGGCTACATTTTGTACTGTGTGAGATATAACCCTTTTATGTATTTATTTCCAGACATCCTTTTGGCACCTATACATGTATTCATTTTGATACTTTTAAGATGTAATTAAGTTCAGTATGCTGGTTTACAACTTATCAAATTAAGTTGATTCATGCGATGCATGTTCAAGTTAATTTAAGTATGTTGAGGTTTATTTCGCTTTTAATTGCATCACTAATATTATTAGTAGTTTGAGGACTAGCGATAAAAGATTATAAAGGTTAAGTAATAAAATGTGTTGGCAACTTTCATTGTATAGAAGGCAATATTAAGTGTTAAGGATATAAGTTACCAAAAAAAAAATTCTCAAATTTTCGCACTTTAGATCGTTACAATATGTAGGCAAGACTGTTGTTAATATAGTTTCCCTTTGTTGCAAATAGGTAGATTTTTGTTAGCTAGTTGATTTTTTCCTACCCAATAGATTTATGCCAACCATTTTTGTCTGTCACATGTCTCTCTATCATTGGTTAATAGATATCAAATTAGACATCTTACAAAAATGGACTCTTTAATAGTTATAGATTTTGAAGAGAGTATCAAAGCTAGATGCTAGGATGTGAGAGCTTTCAACCACCTTTGTAAACAATACTGCCTTGACCAAATCTCCATTTTCCACTTCTGTAACCCTCAAAACTAATTAATTGGATCTTAGGAGTAGCTACACAACCATGCCACATCACTTCATCATGAATTTCAACCTAAAAAGTGAACTTTTTTTGAAAAATAGTAAGATCTTGAGCCTTTAAGATTCCTACGAAATGTCACTTGATTATATTTTAATAAATAGGTAAAATTATGACGAAATATCCTCTATGCCAAAAAAAAAAAAAGTAGAAGTAGGTTTCATGTTATTTATATGTATACATCAAAATATTTATCATAAATATTGATAATTTTCTCAAATTTAAAAATTAAAAAAATTATAGCTTGCTATTAATGATTTTAAAATCACAAGAAAAAGTGTAAGATCCTAGCATGGAAAAAAGCTTTCACCGTCATTCACAAAATCATTGGGGTAGGCTCTTTAACAAGACAAGTAGGTTTATGCTTTTGGAGGATAAGATTTATATAGAGATGTTAATAGGTAACGCCGAATCGTGATTATAGAGGATATTAAGGGATTAAAATTGAATTTCAACTTGACTCAACTCGATTTTTTGGATCTAATTTTTTGTCTAAACTTATTTTATATACAATAAATAAGCCCAATTCTATCCAAATCTATCCAAACACTATTAAATTTTTTTCAAAAGAATTAATATAAAATCTAAAAACAAAAAAATTATATAATAATTATAAGTATAACACAATATGTTCAAATAAATTCTTAAAAAAAGACTATAAAAACATGAAAATCTAAAACAAAGTCTAAAAAAAAAAAACACAAGCTCAAATTAATTTGCACAAAAATAATATAAAGTAATTAAAAATTCATTAGATATTTTTCAATAGGTTCCTTAATTAACATATCTTCAATTTATTAAAAATTTACAAAATATAATATCTTATTTTAATTAAATATCAAATTAACTAGATTCTAAAAAAATAGTAAAGAAATTATATTTTTTTATTTAGGTTGACTAAGCTTAGACTTTAAATGTTGAATCTAGGCATGACGCCATTGATCGGACCTCAATTTTTAAGTTAAAATTCATTTAAAAGTTTAGTATTTTTATGTAAATCCTTCAAATATTGATTTAGTTTTGAGCTTGAAGAGACGATTCATCTCACGTATAAGTCTTGATTTGCGTCTGTTTCTTATTTTTTTTCCCCTTAAGCTTATTTGAAAAGTCTTTATTTTAATGCGGGTCAAGTTTAACAAAACCATTTATTTTGTAACCTTTTTTTTTTAATTTGAGAACTAAATTATTAAATATTAAGATTTTTTTGTAAATCCATTGTAATATGGAAATTTATTTTTTTTTCTTAAAATTTAAATTTTATTATTAAGAAACCACGTTGTGGCTAGAAGTTTTAAAAAATCTTGGGGAGCTATGACCCCCCTTGCTTCAACGTGGCTTCAGCATTTATTAACACTATATATTAAGTCTTTTATATATATATATATATAAATTAATTCAATTGTGTAATTAAGTTATAATTCTTAACATGATTCACCAATAATGCAGTAGTTCTATCACTGTTAAAACTATATTAAATCTTTTGGTACACATCTTCAATTGTGTAATAAAGTAATGTTTGAGTATATTGAACATATGATTCAATGATAAATGTACGTATTTCCTCTTAAAAAAATTACACATATTTTTTAATTTTTGATAAATTCAAATCTTATCAAGTTATCTCTCTTCTTTCAAATAAAATAATTCACTTCAAATTTGTGTTATGTATTTTTAATTTTTGAGTGAGTTCAAATTTGTTTTTAAAAAAATCACTTCTAATTGAAGTAAAAAAAAAATGAAAATTATTTGAACATAAAGATTGAATGCGATAATAAAATTGTATCTCACCGGCTACCATCCATGTGTTGTTTAGCTGGTTAAATTAGTTTTGGAGACCTATACTATTAAAATCTTAGGCCAAGCTTGATGTCTCTTGTCAAAAGGAGTTGATCATCGATCAACCACTGAATCATCAACCACGGTTAGTTTTACCTTCCTTTTGTAAGCAAGATTGACCATGAGCCTTGGAGAATTTTTACAGATCATTAATTTTGACTTTATTTTAAGATAAACGTAAATAACCCATGACTAAATTTTAAATTATTAAACGTAAAATATGTTAAAAAAATCATAAATACATTATAATTAACATAAATATACTCTATAACAACAAACCCTGCTTCAAATCTATTTACAATAATGTTTGCGTTGCATACTAAATATTTAATATACTTCTAACATATTTTATTTACACTTAATCATGTGTTTACGTTAACTTTGCAATAAGATAAAGATCCAAGATTTGTCACCTCAGTAAAATTCCCCATGAACCTTTAGTTCATAAAGTCAAGTATTTCAGATTTCCTTCTATAGGACAACCAAGGTTCCTGCAGTTCAAAACACTGTTAAATGTTGGAATAACTAGCTACGACATCATTGGATCTGTCTTTCCTGATTCTTTTGCATTTCATTGGCATACTGCATGGTTAGTCAGTCAGATGGGCAGTTCAGCAAATACGTTCCAGGACCAAGAATCAGTCCTGCTGAGCATTCAGCCTCCTTTCGCTTGAAATACACACCGACTATGCACAAGGAGGGGAACCAAGAAGAGCAGCGAGCAAAAATTGCAACTTTCATTAATTTTACTAAGCTAATTCAAAACAGTTAGATCTTCATAAATTCTAAATATATATAATAATAATGAGACCAAAACAGCAAAAAAGACATGCAACAATGCTGAAGACTTATATATTAATTAACCCAAGAACTATAGATCCTCCTTGTTCGACCATCGCTCTTCGTATAAAAACACCGGCTCAACACATATACCCCCTCAGAGGGACTGGACCAACTTGCTGCCTCAGTTTAGCATCCCCCTACTAATGCACCGACGGTCACATCTACTACCACCACTTCTTTTCTGATAATGATATGAGCTGCGAAAGAGGAAACGACAGAAATAAATATTCGGTATTATGATCCAAACAGAGAATTGTAGCTATCATGAGTAGATATCAAATTATTAAACACTAGCAGAATGCAGCTTGAGAAGAATTTTACATAAATGCATGTAAGCTATAGTGATAAAGGTCGTCGAAAATGGGGAGTAAATTGGCACAGACTTTGGAACAAGGTTAAGCGACAGAGACAGAGAGAAGGTAAAATCCTCTGGATGGAATATCTTGTATTGAACATATTGATCACGTAGAATTTCCAAGAAACCTAATCTTTCTGGAAACTCCAAAGAAGGTTGAAATAAATAAAAAATAAAAAAATAAGGAACTTAAAATCTCATGTTTGGCATCGTCTACAGGTCGTTCTAGTAAGACTTCCTGATAATAATGGATTAATGTCTATGACAAGGGCATGTTTACTAAATACAATATTGTCTAAATGCAAATAAGTTTTCCATGTTAAGGAAGATGCAGGATGGATATTCGTTTGTGTCAACAGAAGCAAATATAGAAAGATCATCCAAAGAAAGCCTCAAACGGTCTGTTATGTCAATAATCTCTAAACTATAACAAATTACTGATATTGCTAAATTCAAGGCCATCAAATACACGAAAAAGAAAAAAACATGGAAAGCATGATGCAACAGTACACCAAACCAAAAAACCAGGCAATAAAATGTTAGAACACAAACTAGCAACTCTTCCTTCGGTTTTTTTTTTTTCCCTCTCTCTCTCTCTTTTTAAACTTGTTTAGAGAGCAATTTAAAAATGAAAAGGACACCACCAAAATAACAAGATTAGATGTTCATGCTTTATTGTTACAACTGATTGCATTATTAACTTTTAGAGGATGGAATGAAATCCTAAGAGCTTAAATACTAAATAAAAAATTTTCGCTTCAGTCTATGAAAGGGCAGTCAGCTGTTGTTACTTGGTAAGTGGCTTCATTTGAGAAAGAAAAGTTTATTTTTTCTTGCACCTTAGCTTTATGAGTATGAGGTATAACACAAAATTATAACAGAATGGAAACGACCAGGCAAACCTACTTGAAGGGAAGTTGAAAGGTGCAAATATAGATGTGCAAGCAGTAAAGTAGTCTCCCCTGACATAAGAAAGGTAAGTAGGAAACCAAATATAATTATTCAAAGAATAAGGAAGAACAGGATGCATTTAGTGATAGATAAATGAAAATTGGGATAACTTCTAATTTGACAAGAAAAGCTAAGAGGATCTCAGAGTAAATCAAAACCAAAAGCCAGTTTACAAGTTATAGCAGGAATCAAATGTATTAGGAGGATGGCTTCTATGTTCCACCAATAAAAGGACCTCATCGGCTGAATAAATCAATACATGGCACATGACTGAATAAGCTGTACTAAGTACTTTATTTTGTCAGGAACACAATTATTACAAATGTGAAAATGCAGTATGTTGCAAGGACAATGGATAAACATCATTCCTTAGAAAATTGAGTAGAATGCAACCCACCTTAGACCTGGGGCCAAGCCCATGAAATCGAATCCATAAAAGTTTTGGCTTAATGTTTGATCCACCTTAGACCTAGGTCCAAGCCCATGAAATCAACGTTCTAAAATATGACAAAGACTTGACATTAATCCTACCACCTTTCAGGAGCTAATTCTATGTATCTAGACTATCCCATTATCATAATCCTTATGGTCCGATTGTCAACACGCACACTTTAGGGAGTAAAGACTATTAGCATGACGAGTAACTAAAATATGAATCAAAGAAAATAAAATACAGCTTCGAAAAAAGTATGATTTTTTTAAATAAAACAAAATGATACATTGCACCTATTATAATATTCCCAGAGATTGCAAAAACAGTCTCTTTAATGACTGCAATGTTTGGGGTTACATCAGTCAAATGGTAATGAAAAATGGCATAGCAACTTTCAAAAAAAGTGTGGAATGTTTTAGCTATGCTCTCATTCTCATTGAAAGGAGCAAGCTGCAACTCTATCACAAAAACACAAACAGCAGAGGTTATGGAGTTGAGAAGAACAAAATCAACAATCTATCTACTGGACAAAACATTGGATCCATATACTGGACTAGATGATCTGTATAGTCATCAACTGTATGAGATTAACAGGAACTTCGAGATCAACAAGAAATTATCAAAGGCAAAAAAATGAAAAATGAGGGTAACAATCACATTTAAGATATTAAGAACAAGGAATTGTTGGCAGGGTATTTCTTTCATAGTATATCATAGGTTTCAGATAAAAATTTTTAGTAAACATGTCATTTCTGTGAAGTTGAAAATGGTAAGAATAAAAGTTTGACAACATCCCCATTAAGTTACCTCAAAGCATACAATCAATTGAGATAAAATTTATGCCCCAAATTTGCTGATGCTTCCCCTATCAAATCAGGTTATCAGAATCTAAGTTTCTCAAGACCTAATCATTGTGTGATAAGGTATATTAATTTAGAGATATACACAAGCACACAGACACATGCACTAACCAACCCATGCACAAATATATTTCATGTAAAGAAGCATTCATGATAACGGATAACCAACCTGACGGGCCACCTGTGCTAGCCGGCGACTGTCTCGAGGTGATTCAGTCGTCAATGTGGACTTTTCTGAGTCTAGAGAACCATTTTGTTTCTCCTCTGTCTTCCTTTTAGAAGTGTCATCATCAAGTGAGCAGTCTCTGTCAGGGCTGCTCAAAGAATCCTTCTTCCGCTTTCTTTTGAATGTGTACATGAGAAACTTATTATTAACCGGTTGAGTAGAAGTCCCTTCAGTTATTTCAGACACTTTAACATCCGAGTTTACTGCAGACACGTCAACCATCTGAAGATCTGTTTTGCAAGATGCAACCCCTAAATTCTCAGCAGATCCACTGTCCTGCCTTATCAATTCTTTTTTGCCTGTCAGCAATTTATCATTGTTTTCGTCACTCTGGAGCTCACAAGCTTTCCGAAACTCCACATCATCCTTGTCAACTTCTTCATATCCTGATTCAGTAGCCACTTTAGCTGCATCTGAAGGTGAACTAGGTATAGGAGAACGAGGACCCTTTTGAGCATCAAGATCGATGATCCTAGAATCTTCACCAAATTGAGCATTCTCATCTACATGTGAAAAACTTTCAAGGCACAGTAGATCAGATTCTTGACATGTTGCTGCAACCTGATCAGGTATATCCATAGACGAGGGAGCTTTATTTTTCTTATATCTAGCAGCTCTTTTCCTTTTCCTGCGAAAAGAACCAAAAGGAAGAACTTGGACAATGTTGTCGACATCATTTTGCATCACTTTGAACTCATCTGTTTTTTCCTCAGGTCTGCACATGTCAGCTCTCAGAGAAAGTTTTGTGTGCATATCCTTCACTTCTCCACCTTCTCTAGCATTTTCATTCTTTGAATCATCTACTTGACCAGAAAGAGATAAATTTCCATTCAACAGACACCTTTCAAGTGCACGAATCCTCTGAGTGCACCCATTTCTATACAGGTCAGGCTCCTTTCGTCTCATCACTATGGAGGCAAAATCAGGGTTACAAACGTAGCAATTATCCTTACAAGAACACTTATTACCCACATTTGTTCCACTCAGAAATGAATGCTTGATGCCAGAAACTGTCACAAAATCATTTTGTACATCAGGTAGAGAAGATCTGACAGACCCAAAATTGTTGATTTTATTTTCCTGTGATATCTCTACAGAATTAGGAACACCATGTTTTGATATTTGGTCGCCCAAACACTGCATTGGATCTTTTGTAAGCTTCTCCAACTCATCTTGTGCTTCTCTAAGTTCAGCTCTAAGATCTCTAACTATATCCTCAGCTTCCCCCAGTTGTGCTTCAAGCTCTTCAATTCTTTTCTGTTGATTTGAACACATCATCTCTGCTTCATTAACCTACAATCATAGCACAGACAGCAAATACCGTATTTGCTCAGCGTTGGCTTGATTGGACTGACTACTCGTTTTCCAGACATAACCATGTTATATACATATTATATACCTTGAGTGGGCATATGTATGAAGATATGACCCTTGAAATATAAGGAAAAGTTAAAAAAAAAAAAAAGAGCTTATTATGTCAGACATGTACCAAAGTTACAGTCGAGCTTGAGTGATGGAGCACAAGACATGTAACTAAACAAACTACAATCTAAGATATGTAACATACAATCTCAAATATCTGCTTGAATTTACTAGACCTAATAGCCTTTATGCACCCTTCTTTAACAAGTGCAACACAAAATATTTTTGGGAAATTCTTATACCCATAAACCAGTGAATTTTCATGAATGAATAACTGAATACAGCTTTCTAACCGTAAGCGCCTTTGCGGTTTAAGAGAAGACTAAATGGTGTTAGCCTCCATTAATGCATAACCTCCCATCAAAGCAACCCATTGCAAGCAAATGTATAAGGAAAAATGTCGTTCCAATCCATGAGTCGCATTCCTTCAAACTCACTATACTGTGTTTAATGTTTGAAATGCTTGTTACTAAAAGCAACCAAAACAAATAGATGACAGGTTTTTTTATCACAAAACAAACTACCTCTATGCAATCCACTTAGCAAATTGATGCTGAAAGTAACCGAATAAAATCAATCAAGCATCAAAAGCATCATCATCAAACACACAGATGTCGAGAGAAAACCCACACTACGAAACATAAGACGGTAAACGAAAAAAAAATTATAACATCTTCGCTGAAACATCATCAGAGACAACAGCAAACAAAAATAACAGAAACAAATATAATCGCAAAAACAACAGTTACCTTTGCATCCAACATCCGTTTCAACATAAGCAACATACGCAACGCCTCATCTTTAGCCGCAAACAGCTCCTGCTGATACCGGAGAGCCTTCCTTTCCGACACCATTACTCTCGCCGCCGCCTCTTTAGCCGTGTTCAGAATTATTTCGGCATAAGCCTTCTTCAAAGCCGTCAATTTCTGTTTAAAAAAAAAAAGAAAAAGAAACCGGAAAACATCAAAGAAAACCCATATCGAAAATACTCAAGTTGAACCAATAAAAGGATCAAAATCAACTCTTTTTTAACAAAAAAACCCCAAAAAATAATTCAAAATTCACACTAAAGAAAAAAAGAAAGAACAGAAACTAGATTATTTAGAAGGGTAGTTAGAGAAATTTTACATCGGAATCGGCCATTGTAGGCACTAATGCATCAAACTGATGCTCTTTCTTTCAGACCAAGTTGTGAAGAAGATGTAGAACAACAGAATCAAGGTGGGTTGTTTTGTTTTTAGTTTTTTGTTTTCCATTCCTTTGCAGCAGCTGTCTGTTAGTGTTAGGAACTGAAAGTCTTTCCCGTTATTACCAAAATACCCTAATTTGTCCCTTTCATTTACCAACACGCCACTTCAGTTGATAAACGATTGACCCGGTGCGGTTCAGTCCAATTGCTTTTACTTTTATTTTCTTTCTTATGGCAATCGGCAATAGCCGCGCGCCAACGAGGGGGGCCCAGAAGCGGAAATATTGAAATGACGTGGAGGGACTTGATCGTAACACGTGGAGTTGAACACGTGGCTCGATGCATGCAGTGGTTTTGCATTGGGAAGCGTGGGGGAGGTGACAGTTTGGGCGGTGGGTGATCGCGGGCCTACGGTGCGGCAGTGAGTAGATAAGTGAGGCTGCCGGGCGTGGTGTGGAAGTGAATGCAGTTCAAGGTTAAGCTTGTCAAACTTCGTGCCGTTTTTGGCATGAAAGTTGTAATTATCATTGGAAGCTTTTTATGTATGTTTTGTTGTTGGATTATTCCTTTCTTCCAAATTCCAAGTTTATAGAAGTTTATACTCGATAGTAACAAAAACCTTTTATCAACGAGAATAAAATTAAATAAAATGACATAAAACTAGAAAAGTATTTATACATACATCATGTATTATGTATTTAGATATCATAATCATTATATATATATAATTATTATTATCTAAATCATCCATTTAATCATATATTAGGGACTATCAAATCTGATTAAATCGAGTTCAAGTACTCGATAATCAGATAATCATCGGATTATGGTAGTGATCTCACTATCTTTTTTAAATTCGAGTAAAAACTAAAATTTGATAAAATATGTAATTGTAAGGGTTTAAACTTAGGTTCATTAACCTCTAATAGAAAAATATTGTCAAATCACCTAAATTTTAAAATTAATATAATGTACTAAAAAATAAATTTATAGAATAAATATTATGGGCTTAGACAAATTAATAGAACATAATAATAAAATAATTATGAAATCAAATTAGTTAATTATATTTAAAATAATATATTTTTAAAATTAAAATGTAAGGTACTGAAATTAAATTTATAAAAATTTCATAACAAATTAAAATACAATTCTTATCCTTGACCATTTACATATATATAATATTATATGTATATGTATATGTATATGTATATGATACAAATTATACTTACAATTGTAATTATCAAATTAAATAAAGCATTATTCACTCAAAAAAAATGAAACATAATAACAAAATAATTATGAAATTAAATTAGTTATTATGCTTAAGATAATAAGTTTTAAAAATTTAAACATGAGGTACTTAAATTAAATTAATAAAAATTTCATATAAATTAATATATAATTCTCACACATTCACAACTTACACATACATACGCGCTCGCACATAAATATATATATTAACAATTTTAGTTAACTTACGTAGAAAATTGCTCATTTGTAAAAAAAAAAAGAATGTATATATGTATGCATATGCTTAACTCTTTATAATAAATTGAAAAAAAAAAGCTTCTTTTGATTTAAAAAAATGAAGTCAATATCTATTTAATCGTCTAATATTAAGATAATTGATCAAATTAATCTATATTATATGAATATATTATAAGAAATTAAATGTTTGAAATTAAAAATACAATATTATATTCTAATATATGATAATAGAATGAAATTAAAAACATTTTATATTAAGATAAAATTTAAATAATATGTAATTTTAAATCAAATGAACCGTGTTGAATGATAGATAAATCATGAATATAAAATTGTGTTCTTACAAATTTATCAATTATGCTTGAGAGCTAAATAGGTCTATAATCTACAAAGAGAACTAAATAACCAGCAAGCAGCGTAATGTTATACTACGTAAATCTACGGATTTCTACACTGTAACCAAAAAGGATGGTCACATATCTTCGCTACCGTTATGATCACCAGAGCAATATCAATTTCAAAGATTAAGACTACAAATTATCAATTTCAAAGATTAAGACTACAAATTTCTAGACAAGCTAATTGTTGGGATCTTGGGTTGGGCTTGAGAGTGCGAGGGACTGTTGGGTCTAAGCAGGCCAGGGCTGCAGGGGATTGGACTGGTGTGGGTCGTTTGGCCTTTTTCTTCTGGCTGGTTCCCCAGATTACTGGCCCATCGGGCTCAATCCATGTAAACCTATTTTTAAACAGATTAAAATATAATCTGTCTAATAAAATTAACGAGTTTAAGGGATTAACCCACGAATTTTTGACTCATTCTACGCCCTTAATTAGAGAAATAAGCTTTTATAATATACTTTTAAAAGCATTTAGGTGGTTATGTCAGAAAGGGTGTTCACTAAAGGAACAAAGCGAGGGTTATTCGCTAAACTTTGATGTAAAAACAAACTTTTATGGTCTTTGGAACTGCACAAGAATCATGGGACTTAAAAAAGTTTTTTCTTTCCAAATTCATTTTATTTTATTTGAATAATGATGATGATCATTTCACTGGATGTGGAACTTACACATCAGTGTCCATCTGGCTCGACGATATGCAGGAGATGTTCTTGAGTGGCGATGATCTTCCTCAACTAGCTACTGATATTGTAGAAGCGTAAGTCATATTTCCTATGTGTTGTGCATGATAAAAGAATAATAAAAGAATGTCACGTGGCGCATGAAGAAAACATATGAGAAATGATACAAGCCCTGAGTAAGATAAAAAAGGGTAAAAATGTAATTAGTGACAGAGTAAATCCCTATAAATAGGGGTCAGGTACAATTCATTAACCTAATTCTGAATTTTCCTACTAAAACTCTGCTCAATTCTCTGGCTGACTTAAGCATCGGAGTACCAACGTAGGAAAAAATCCCTGCGTCCCTCTGATCTTTCTCTCTTTTGCAGAGGCATTCTAGAACATGTGATGCGAAGATCGAGGTGAAGACGTCTGCAATTCGACATTGTTGTAATCGAGCAACAACAATTGGCGCCGTCTGTGGGAATCGGAAGAAAAGCTTTCGACAACGATGATACGAGCACGCTCAACAGCAATCAGAAGTGAAGAAAGTGAGGACATGGCGAGCTCCCCAATGGCGGACTTAGGTGATGGAGTTCAGACCGAGAGAGGGTCGAATATGATGACGATTTCCATTGTCGAATTTTAAGCCATGCGGAAGCAAGGGGAAGAGACTGTTCAAGCCTTGCGGACAATGGTTGATCTGTTCAAAGGAGCTTTCCCGCAAGTGAACCTGCCGCTTCCAGAATTTGGTAGGAGAAGGGAGAACTGCGCGAAGTCCTGGCACGCAAGACCCTCACGGCAGGGGGCCGAGACCCTGCGCAAGACTCTCGCGGCATGGCTATAGGAGACCCTCATGGAACTCTGGCGACAGAGCCTCGCGGCACTCTCGCTGCAGACTCTCGCGGCACACCAGCGACAGAGCCTCGCGGCACACACGCGACAGACCCTCGCGGCACTCTGGCGGCAGACCCTCGCGGCACACCCGCGACAGACCCTCGCGGCACACCCGCGACAGACCCTCGCGGCACTCTGACGGCAGACCCTCTTGGCACACCCGCGACAGACCCTCACGGCACTCTGGCGGCAGACCCTCGCGGTACACCCGTGACAGACCCTCGCGACACTCCCACGGTAGACTCTCACGGTGCTCCTGCGCCAGACCTTCTCGGTAGGGGTGCATGAAACTCTCACGGCATGGCCGCACAAGACCCCCCGTTTGCTTTGTGCGCCACGTGGCGCGTTCTTCGAGAGCCACGTGGCGCACTCATAGCGCGGGGATGCCAGCTCACGCGAGACCCTTCTGTGCGAGACCCTCACTGTAGGGGTGCGCAAGATCCTCCAGGCATGGCCGCACGAGACCCTATGTGTGAGACTGAGGAAGACATGAGGCGTCAAGGTATGGGAGACCCTGTGCGTGAGGCCTCGAAAAGCCTACGACGCTAAGTTACAGAAGACCCTATGCCCGAGACTCCAATGAATTGGAGACATGAGGGTGTCAAAAAATCGCGACATCATGGTACAAGGAATTCAACACGGGAGATTGCTGGTGGCCGAAGATGCCAAAGTACCAGAAACCTTGAGGGTCAGGCTCGGGTAGTTTCTAAATATTTGGGTGCGAAAGATCCTTGGCCCCAGAACACAAATGACCCTCCAAACAATGGAATCAAAGGTGTGGGAATGACAAGGTCTCATGTTGGGAGAGACTTAGAAATGGATCCAACACGAAATCTTGAAACTGGAATGATTAACTTTCAACCTCAAACTCGTCGAAACCAAACTCAGGGTAACGGGAGAGAAGCTATGGACTGGGACCAAGCTGATTCATATGATGCTAAGAAAGTGCAAAACAAACCTTCGTCCAAGGCACAAGTTGCCACAGAAATGAAAAGAATAGTGGAACGAATCTTAAAAGAGAAAAGGTTAGTCCCAGCTGAAGAAACCAGAGGAGGAGAATCTCATTCAGTACAAAGATCATGGGAAAATTGCCGCTTCCAAAATTCAAGATGCCGCAGATGATGGCGTATACGGGAAAGACTGACCCTTATGACCACATTCAGAATTATGAGTCATTGATGCTATTACATGGATGGGAGGATGAGATTATGTGTAGAGCATTCCCCTTAACTTTAACTGGCCATGCACTAAAATGGTTTAACAGTTTGTCGGAGGGGTCTATTTCGTCTTTCAATCAATTAAGAAGTGAATTCTTGAAGGCCTTTGTGATAAAAAGCCAGAAAAGGAAGGAGGCCACCTATCTGCTCACCTTAAGGCAGGAGAGCAAGGAACCACTCAAAAGCTATGTGGATCGGTTCCGTAATGCTACTCTTGAAGTACATGATCTAGAAATTGGAGTAGCTGTGACAGCTATACTACAAGGGACAAGGTCTGAAAAGTTACAAGAGTCTCTATCTTTAGATCAGCCGACGACGATCTCAGACTTGTTCTCTAGAGCAGATAAATATATCACTCAAGAAGAAATGATAAAAAGGATACCGATGCTGAATTACATATAAGGGAGTTCAAAGAAAAGAAACCCTTATCGTCGTCGGGCTACCTAAGCCATCACTAATGCCTTGAGAGAAGATGGAAATGTCACAAGGCAAGAGGATATCAAAAACGCGGAATATCAACCACTTGCAACTACACTGGCAGCGAGACTTTATGTCATTTAATGTTATTTTTTGTTAATTCAACTATGGGTTGAAATTTAATTTGTTAAACTATTATTTATGCCATATTGATATTTTATTGGCTGTTGAGATTCTCACATAATTGATAAATGACTGATCGCACCAGCTACACATGTGCAAGGGCTTGAAGCGAAAAATGCGCGAGGTAAGCCACGCACTCAAGACAAAGGGCTTGAAGCGAAAAATGCTCGAGGTAAGCCATGAAGACCATGTGCGAAAGCTTGAAGCGAAAAGTGCGCGATGTAAGCTAAGCACACAACCAAGGGCTTGAAGCAAAAAATGCGCGAAGTAAGCCACGAAGACAATGTACGAAAGCTTGAAGCGAAAAGTGCGCGATATAAGCTAAGCACACAACCAAAGGGCTTGAAGCGAAAAATGCGCGATGTAAGCCATGAAGAAAATGTGCGAGAGCTTGAAGCGAAAAATGCGCGAGGTAAGCTAAGCACCCAAACAAAGGGCTTGAAGCGAAAAATGCGCGAGGTAAGCCACGTACTCAAGACAAAGGGTGCGCGATGTAAGCCACGAAGACAATGTACAAGAGCTTGAAGCGAAAAATGAGCGAGGTAAGCCACGAAGACCATGTGCGAGAGCTTGAAGCGAAAAGTGCGCGATGTAAGCTAAGCACACAAATCAAGGGCTTGAAGCAAAAAATACGCGAGGTAAGCCACGAAGACAATGTGCGAGAGCTTGAAGCGAAAAGTGCATGTAAGCTAAGCACTCAATCAAGGGCTTAAAGCGAAAAATGCGCGATATAAGCCATGAAGAAAATGTGCAAGAGCTTGAACTGAAAAATGCGCGAGGTAAGCTAAGCACTCAACCAAGGGCTTGAAGCGAAAAGTGCGCGAGGTAAGCCACGAAGAAAATGAGTAAGGACTTGAAGCGAAAAATGCGTGAGGTAAATCACGCACCCAAACAAAGGGCTTGAAGCGAAAAATACACGAGGTAAGCCACGCACTCAAACAAGAGCTTGAGAATTATACAGCCAGAGAATTTGACTTCAGAATACAATGTAAGGGCTTGATCCAAGGTTACAATGAGAACATATGTACTCTTCCGCAAGGTTATACCTAGCGAAAGAGTGGGGAGCAATTGTTGTGCATGATAAAAGAATAATAAAAGAATGTCACGTGGCGCATGAAGAAAACATATGAGAAATGATACAAGCCCTGAGTAAGATAAAAAAGGGTAAAAATGTAATTAGTGACAGAGTAAATCCCTATAAATAGGGGTCAGGTACAATTCATTAACCTAATTCTGAATTTTCCTACTAAAACTCTGCTCAATTCTCTAGCTGACTTAAGCATCGGAGTGCCAACGCAGGGAAAAACCCCTGCGTCCCTCTGATCTTTCATTCTTTTACAGAGGCATTCTAGAACATGTGACGTGAAGATCGAGGTGAAGACGTCTGCAATTCGACATTGTTGTAATCGAGCAACAACACTATGCAATGCAACTCATCTCTTCCAATATTTTACATTTGAGAGAGAGATCCACTGTTGCTGTAGTCAACTGTACATGAAAATAACACTCCACAGATAGGTTTGTTTCTTTCATATGTGTCCATTTAACCAAATACGTTAGTTCCATAATTAAATTATTACATTCCTTATTTTGGTTAAATGGATGCAGTATCATAGTATATGCATGGATGGTGGTGTTTTGCTTTAAAATCCTTCTTTTTATTTTTTCTTTTGTATCGCATGTTATCATGTCTTCCTGACTGCATCATTGGATGATATGTTGGTGTCACTCTTGCCCTTAGACCACCCTTAATAACTGATCCTTCTGTTTCACTCTTGATTAAACTACCTATGAGGACTTCATCACTATAAGTTATCTATTGATGCACGCTTCTTTGTGTGCGTACATAATGAACATGGTTTAAGCCTTATTTAGGTTGCATATGTTTGGTAGTGAGATTGTTTTAACTAGAGACTGTTGAGTTAATGATGTGCATCCTTGAGCGGAAACTTGCTGACATAGCCAAATGAGGTCAAGATCCAGCCTTCTATATACCATAGGTATGAGTGGAATTATAGGTATAATATACATGGAACACATTTGCCAAGTATTTGATGCCAAAATTCACCTTTATATGCATTATGAAGATTTTATGCACTGCTACATATTGGAAATTTATATAAATGTAGTAAAGTGCTACCACTTGTCGTAGATTAAAGGTTTTGTACTACATTGTTTGGCTTATGCCTTTTTTGCTCTAGTTTTACAATCGTAGGACTTGCATCATGTGTTGTGATTCAGATTTTCCTCCTAACGACAATAATGTTGTCATGGCTAGGCAGGGGCAGACGAGAGAATAGCTCAATTGCTCGTGATATTCCAGCTGCTAAGGCTGCTTACGGATTCCTGCAGGATGATGTGTTCTTTTTATTGGAGTGAAATCATCTGCTAGTGATGTAGAGTATGGCCAAAAGGATAATGTGATTTCTGAAACAAAAATGAGAACAAGTATAAAGCTTATGGACGGTAAAGTTTAAGTGGAGATAAAAAATGTATTCATCTGTGGCCGCTACATGGAATAGCGGCCGCTATTTGAATCATTGTTGATGAATACATTTTCTATCTCCACTTAAGCTTTACTGTCCATAAGCTCTATGCTTGTTCTCATTTTTGTTTCAGAAATCACATTATTCTTTTGGTCATACTAGCGGCCGCTATTTAGCTGTAGCGGCAGTTACCGTTACTGCTACTCTTCAAATAACGGGTGTGAAAAAAATTCATATCCGTAACGATTGCAATTGTTCTGCTATTATCATTATTGACCGTTATTTTTGTTATCGATGGTCGTTATTGCCGCTATTGCTGCTATCGTCCGCTAAAAAATTGTGTGAAATTAAAAAAATTTACGATCGCGATAACCGTAATGACCGCAATAATCTCCATTATATCCAAAACAGCGATAAACGTAATGCAACTGAAATCATGACCGCGACGACAATTTAAATCTCTGTTCATCAATTTCTAGGGCTAGGAAAATCTCTCTTGGCTTCTGTTCAAAAGATGGAGATTGAAGGGTTGATTTCACACTAATCTCCTTATGTTTGCAATGGAGATGAAGCTATGGTTTTTGCCAAGACATCAGTGCACCAAATTGCTGGAAAGAATCAGTCCCAGGGCAAGGGTGGACCTCATTGCAAAATGCTTTTGGTTTTTAATGATTTACACTAAAATGCATATCATATTTTGCGTAACTTATTTGAAAAAAGTTAGCTTTTGGTAAACGTTAAATACATGGATCCTCATATGTCAATGAATATTAAATACAAAATTTCACCATTGACTTTTATAGACTGGATTTAAGAGAATAAAGTAGACAAAATAAATGAATAGTAAAATTTCTAAAACTCGTATCAATTGTGATAATATGTGGTGAAGAACACTTAAACCTAGATTTTGTGATTTACTTCGGCCACTTTTTCGATGCCATGCATGGAATCCTGTTTTTGGAATTGATTTCTCATCAAAATTGCAATTCAATCGAACACTTAACTATGCTCTATATCTCTTAAAAACCTAATAATTTTAAATATCATAAAATGATATAACATGAAAACATACGAATAAAAAATGTAAAAATGATACAAGTTAAAATTAAGTAAAAATTGTATATAAATATTATTGTTGTTACCTGAAACAATGGTGATGAATCGTTGACGTCTTCTCTTCGGGTTCCCTGCCATGTGTTGCCGAGTGCTTCTACAAAAAAGAAAAAGATGAGAGAAACACAGGGGTTGTCCCCTGTGTTTACACTCCGATGTTTAAGTCAGACAGGGAGTTTGGTAGAGTTTTAGTATGAAGTTCTCAGATCTCGTTTATGAATCATACTTGACCCCTATTTATAGGGGTTTCTCTCTGTCACTAATTACGCATACGCCCTTTTCATTAAATGCCAGATTTTCTCATGCCTATTCCTATTTTCTTCGTGCGCCATTTGACGCATTCTTCGTGCGTCACGCGGCACACTTTTTTTAATTCTTAATAGCATGCATAACAATTGCTCCCCACTCTTTCGCTAGGTATAACCTTACGGAAGAGTACATATGTTCTCATCGTAACGTCACGTCAAATTCTTACATTAGATTCTGAAGTCGAATTTTCATCGGAGTGTTTTCAGCTTACCTCGCGTATTTTTTATTTCAATCCCTTATTTGAGTGCTTAGCTTACCTCGCGCATTTTTCGCTTTAAGCTTTTGCACTTTTTCTTCGTGGCTTAGCTCGCGCAATTTTCTCTTTAAGCTGTTTTATATAAATCTTCTCCTGCTGCCAGGCCGCCATGATGCATTCGCGCCTCTAGCACTATGACATGTTTGTTTTCAAATGTCTGGCCGCCATGGCACCTTTACGCCTCTAGCTCTTACGACAAGTCTTTTCAGATGCCTGGCCGCCGTGACGCTATCGCGCCTCTGGCTCCTACGGCTTATTTGTCTTCAACGCCTGGCCACCGTGACGTTATTGCGCCTCAGGCTCTTACAACATGTACGTGTTCAGTGCCTGGCCACAGTTACGCTATTGTGCGTCAGGCTCTTACGGCTCGTCCGTCTTCAACTCCTGGTCACAGTGACGCTATTGCGCCTCAGGCTCTTACGGCTCGTCCGTTTTCCACGTCTGGCCACAGTGACGCTATTGCGCCTCAGGCTCTTACAGCTCGTCTGTTTTCCACGCCTGACCACAGTGACACTATTGCGCCTCAGGCTCTTATGGCTTGTCTGTTTTCAATGCCTGGCCACAGTGACGCTATTGCGCCTCAGGCTCTTACGGCTCGTCCGTTTTCCACACCTGACCACAGTGACGCTATTGCGCCTCAGGCTCTTACGACTCGTCTGTTTTCAATGCCTAGCCACAGTGACGCTATTGCCCCTCAAGCTCTTACGGCTCGTCTGTTTTTCATGCCTGGCCATAATGACGCTATTGCGCCTCAAGCTCTTACGGCTCGTCTGTTTTTCACTCCTGGTCACAGTGACGCTATCGCGCCTCAAGCTCTTACGGCTTGTTCGTTTCCAATGTCTAGCCACAGTGATGCTATCGCGCCTCAGACTCTTACGACTTATTTGTATACTTTTGTTTTACCCGTATGTTTATTTATCTGTGTATGCTCCCCAAATTCCTGATAAAAAGACTTATACTTTTAAAAAGAATTACATTGTAAACATACCTTTTTTTCTGATGCCTCTCATTCCAAGATTTGGCCTTGAACCTTCGAAATAGACTAAGGAGGTCAGGCTGTTCTGACCACTAGCCTATTGCCTTCTATTTGCTGAGGGAGTGCTCTGTCTCCCCTGCTCCCCAGACCAATGATCTTCGAATTAATTCCGACCAAACCCTGTGGCAGAGGTTCGCCTCCCGAACTCTGCGGCGGGGTTTATCTCCCTCACCCTGGCGACAGGGTCCTGAGTATTGGTCCCTACGACAGGGTTCTGAAAATGTGCCGCAGGGTTATGCTCCCTCAGCCCTATGGCAGGAATCTGAAACTGCACGGTAGGGTCTTACGCGGCAGAGTCTCTTGCGGCAGGGTGTGGGACAGGGTCTTTGCGCGGCAGGGTGTGCGGCAGAGTATCTCCCGGCAGAGTGTGCGACAGGTGTGCGCCAGAGTCTCGCGCGGCAAAGTTTCGCGCAACAGGGGTCTCGCGCGTCAGAGTGTGTGGCAGACTCTAGCGTCGCAGGGTGCGCGACAGAGTGTGCGCAGAGTCTACAGCAGGTGTGTGCGACAGAGTGTCGTGCGGTAGGGTCTCGTGCGTCAGAGTGTGCGGCAGACTCTCGCGAGGCAGGGTGCGCGACAGAGTCTCGTGCTGCAAGGGTCTCGCGCGTCAGAGTGTGTGGCAGAGTCTCGTACGGCAGGGTGTGCGACAGAGTGTCGTGCGGCATGGTCTCGCGCGTCAGAGTGTACGACAGACTCTCGTGTGGCAGGGTGCGCGGCAGAGTCTCGTGCGCCAGGGGTCTCACACTTCTGAGTGTGCGGCAGAGTCTCCAGGGGTAAGGTGTGCGGCAGAGTGTGCGGCAAGGTCTCTCCCTGTGTTCGAAACTTCGGAGGGCCATAACTTTGTACTCGGTGGTCCAATTGAGGTGTTTTTTTTTAATTTGCATAACTTTTCGAGATCTACGAGTGGTAAATAGTCGAAGGCGATTTATCCGGAATTTCATCCAAAAAACGTTGTTTTAGTTTCGAATTTTGATTTTTTTTGTATTATCCATTGGTTCTCATCCTTCCTGAACGTGTCTATACCAGAGCTTTTCTTTCGTTTCCCACAGACGGCGTCAATTGTTTTTACCTGAAACAATGGTGACGAATCGCTGACGTCTTCTCTTCGGGTTCCCTAACACATGTTGCCGAGAACTTTTGTAAAAAAGAAAAAGATCAGAGGAACGCAGGGGTTGTCCCCTGCGTTTACACTTCGATACTTAGGTCAAATAGGGAGTTTGGCAAAGTTTTAGTATGAAGTTCTCATATCTCGTTTATGAATCATACCCCGCCCCTATTTAGGTTTCTCTTTGTCACTAATTACGCATATGTCATTTTCATTAAATGCCAGATTTTCTCATGCCTATTCCTGCTTTCTTCGTGCATCACTTGGCGCATTCTTCGTACGCCACACGACACATTTTTTTTGTTCTTAATAACATTCACAACAATTATAAAATTTAAAAATAAAATTATTTTTCATATGCAAATTTTTTACATAATTTTTTATTTTATATGATATAAAGACAATCTTACATTATTTAAATATAAATAATCAAATCTATCGTAAACTCGTTCATTTTTCTTCTTTCACACAAACTAACTTGACCTTGGAAAAAGATTTCTTTGGGAGGCCTCTGATGCCTCCTCCCTTCGCAAATTTCTTGCTCCACCCTACTCTCAATGGTTGTGAGTTGTGACCTCCGAGCAGACTCGGTCTACATTCTTCTTATCTAGAGTAGAGCAAAGTGGAGCCCAACAAAGTTGTCATGGTTAGGTGCAGCTAAAATGTTTTTCAAATTTGAGGATGATGAAATCCAATTAACCTAATAAATTTTAGACTAATTTTAGGCATTGTAAACAAATTGCTTTACGTATTCAAATTTTATTTTTTACTAAATAAATGGCATGCTTGGTTAATGGTGTGTGTTTACTATTTGTTTTGAATGGTGTTTGTTTAATAGTTGATGTAAATAGCGAATGAAATGCTCCACAAGGAAAAAAATATCATTTTTAAATTATTTTTTTTGTAATTTTTATATTAAAAAACCAAAAGAAAAGCGGAAAACAAAAGGTAGAAGAGATAATGAAAAGAGAGAAATAGAGGAGAGAGAGCGAGAAGGGAGGGGAAGAGGGAAGGGCTGACCGGTTATGAGGTGGATGGACTTCAATCCGCCTTAAGCCGACCAACCCTCTCCTTTTTAATTTTTTTTAAATTTAAAATTTTATTTTTATTTTTAATTTGCAAAAAATAGAAAAACAGTTTTTTTTTCAATTTTTTATTTTTAATTTCCAAAATAGCTTTTTTATAAAAATAGTATTTACACCAATTTTTTATTTACAAAATGACATGGATTTTTTTTATCACATGAAGCATTCTTATTAGTTTATTTTTTGTCATATCATTCATTTAACTAACATCATTACTCAAAATTGCAAAATATTAATGAAACTCAAGTTTAAGTACTTAATTACAATATTTTCATTTTTTATATATCAAATTAAATGAACAATGCTTGACCTAGTTAGGGAAGACAACGAGTAGGGTGCACATTAATTTTAAAGAATGTTATACTCATTTTGAAAGTTTCACAAGAGAAAAGAGAAGAGATAAGAGATCGGTCTTCACATTTGTTGTCTTGAGTTGTTTAGTAGAGGCATTTGTAACCATCTTATTAGCCTACAGTTGTCTTTGTAACATGAGAGAGTTCACTTGAGTGTCAAATTTGTGAAGTGAGGTTGGGTAGGTTGGTTTGCTTCCAGAACCAGAAAAAGAAACAATTGTAAGGTTTGCTCTTTCAACCAGTAAAAAAGCGCACTTGTAAATGATACTTTCCTCAGCCTACAAAAGATTAGAGTAGAATTTGCTCATTAAGCCAATGAAACGAGAGTGGTGAGGTTATCCTCAAGCCTTAGGAAAAGGAAAAAGGTTATCTCCTTGAACCTGCAAAAGGGAGAAGTTGTAAACCTTTTTTTAATAATGTATTTGGTGAAAATATTTGGGAGGAACCCAAGGTCGAGGACGTAGGTTGGAAGCTAAACCTTTATAAATCATTATGTACAACTTCTCTTCCCTAGACTTTTTCATTACTTGTTGTTTACTATTTTATGTATTGCTTGTTTGTTTATTGCTTAGATAGTGCAGGTAGTGCTTAGCTTAGAAAGGCCTTAGGTTAGAAGAAAATTTAGTAACTGATTCATCCCCTTTCGATTAATAACGAGCCAACAATTCCTATCTTGATCACACTTATATCTCCAGTAATTATCATTATACTCAATTCCATCTTAATTGGCAATCCTGTATAGAATTCGTACAAAATAGTTAAAGTATATTATCACACAAGATAGTACTATAATCTCAAGTTTGATGATTACTTATATAACTGTCACTTGAGAAGATATTCCATAGACACTTAAGTGAATATACCAAGTGAACTTCCTAGTGCAGGTCAATTCAATGAACTTTTCTTTTCAAACAACAACTACAATGTTAGTCTAAGCATATCAATGCTTCAGCTTATAGGATCAATTGCTAATTTTCTCATAGTAAAGACATAACACTGTACTAGTCTCTATAACAGTTGTCAATATCCTTTTTTTCTTGATAATGCTTGACAAAGAACAATTTTAGAAAAATTATTGTTACAACCCAAAACCATGTATACGCATATATATGGAAGACTGTTCTTAATTAACATGCATTTCACATTTGTCGCGAATTAGATTTGTCGCGAATTAGGTAGGCAACAACTTTTAATCCATTTTATACATCTAGTCACATCACAAGGTATGTGCAACCTAGTTATTTAAGATCATGGTTCTTCATAATGTTCCTATTAATATACCATACATGCAAATTCAAAGTTCCACTATAATCATCAATTTATACAAATCTACAAAATATTCATCTCTATGTTGCATGTATTCAAGTATCTAAATACAAATTACATTTCAATGACTCAACTTACATCCCAATAAACGTTTACTAAAAAATAGTACAAAACCAATTAGATTAACCTCTACATATATCTCCCAAGTAGAGATAGAAAAACCGTATGGGATGGATGCTCATCGAAAGTGTCCTGAAGGTTGCTCAATCTAAAACATTTAAAAACAGATTATTGAGCTAACACCTAGTAAGTAACTAAATTAAGCACGCAGAATCAATACCAAAGGGATTTAAAATAGAATGTTGTTTTGAAACCAGGTTTGCTTATAAAATTAGCATGACATACGTTATTCAAACCAAGTAATTAAAATGGTAAGTTTCATTTATAAAATAAAGCTAAATAAGTACATGTCATGATGGTAGAGCATGCATACATGAAAAACTGTAAGAAAATGTTAATGTACACATGCTATGATTTATTACAAAACACAGTTTTCAAAATCCCATTGTAATGCCTTAAAATAAAAAAGAAATCACAGTGTACATATCATTGTCCTAAAAGCACGATCTTGCCAAAGTAATTAAGATATGGACAGATGATTTCCCAAAGCTACCGTGGTAGGTCTCAATCACCCGCAGTTGCATGGGCAGTAGTCCTCATACCCTTATAGAGCGTATACATCCCTTCCAATTACTGGTTCAACGCTATTATTGTCAAACAAACACTCTTGTAACGTGTTATGCGTACTACGATAGGTCTTAAATTTATGCACCGAGATTAGGTATCCCACCACCAGTCGATGCCTCGATCGATCCTTATTTTTATAGGCGCAAACCATAGATCTATCCCATGTCACCAGACAGACAATCGGTCCTCATAACCTGGTGGGGTGGGATTTTCCCAATCATTTGTCATGATATTCCTACACAGTTCTAATGGATGCCCAAATCTCTAAATTAGGATACAATATCTCGAAAAGAATCCAAAGTTAACAAAAACAAAGTTTACAAAATCACAACAAGGATCACAGTTCATACAAAACACATATGAACGATCAAATCAATATGCATACATGGCCCTAACATTTACATACAAAAGCATGCCTAAGGCATTATTCAAAACACAATCAAATTATCAAAGATTTATAAAACCGATTATTAAAACACAATTTCATTCCAAGCAGGCTAAATGCATATTTTAATCCAATTTTAAAAATAGAAGTTCCATGGTACTAATAAAAAACAAACAAGGCTTGATTAGTGTACTTGCAAAATCCTAGCATTATTTTCCAAATCATGAGGTGAGGCCTCGATCCACGTGTAATCACAGTCAACATGTTTTGTAAAAGTCAAACCTTCGATTTTTAATCATTTGACTAATACTTTTCATAATCCAACTTGACTTTTGTTAGTTTCATAGTATTCTTACTTAGTCAAACCTTGTTTGACTTTTTGGTCAAAGTTAACCCTCGATCAAATATAAATCCCAAAAGTTTAGCCTAATCAAATCCCAAGTTAACTTTTGTTGAAATCACTAAAACCCTATTTTTATCATTTAGACCTTCAAACCTCATTCCGAACCTTAATTACCTCAAGTAAACCTTTTTTTTTTTAAAAAAAAGTCAAACCCTAAATTAAAAACTTAACCTTTTTACTTTTAGGCCTGATCATTTTTTGGTTGGTCTTGAATGACTACTAACCCCTTAATAGGCTTAATTATGATTTTTAATTAGTAAAGTCGACATTCTAAATTAGGGTTTGGCTAAACCTACTCCAGCCAAATCCTAAAATGGCCCTATTTGGTACTTTAAGTATGCTAACCCAAATTATCCTATTTCAACATCTCAATCTCACTCCCAACAGCTTTTACATAATATACACAGCTACCATTTTGCATAATTAAGTGCAAAAGAATTTGCAAAAATTTAGAGTTAACCTAATCAACGAAATTCCTAAATTCCACAATGAATTCTCTAAAATTTATTATGCAAGTTTCCACATACAATCACAATATACCAAGGACAACAAGTATTTTACCTTCTTTGATACAATAAGACAATGTTTTTTGCTCTACAAGCTTAGGCTGAATCCCTTGAGGTGCCATTTTCAACCATTATTAGCAATACTTTCATGATATTATCTTAAACACCTCAACATCATTGAAATACAAGAAAAATTTTAGGTTCCTTTTATCGAATTTCCTCTTGGCCAAACCTCCTCTCAATCCCCTTCATGAAAAATGTTTACTCTTTTATCAACATCTTCACAATATTATGATTACATATTTTATATTGAAACATCAAAATGTGATATTTTCTTACCCAACTAGCTCTAGTTGAATCCTCCCTTACTTGTGGTGAAGCTTGGCCAAACCTTTAGCTATTTTCTAACCCTCTTTCTACCTTTGCATGAGGCAAAGTTTGAAAATAGTGGAATGAAGGGAGGTGGTCGAACCTTGTGGTTGCTTTTCTAGCTTGGGTTTTTATTTTTATTTTTGGCTATTTCATGCACCAAAATGAGGTTGTAGGGGGAAATCTGGCTATGGCCAAGCACCCCTTTCTTTAGGGTTAGTTTTGGAGCTTAGATCTCTGCCTTAGGGCTTAGAAGCTGGAGTAAATCTGGTAGGGGGCATCAGCATAGTAGCCAGACATAGTAGGGAATCTTCCCCACATAGATACTACTCGATTGGCCCTTCATTGGCCATAGTAGGGTGGCCTAAAGTACAATTAACATGCATGAAAAATTGTCTTTAAGGAAGATCAAATTGGTCTTTATACTTATTGGTTTTCAATTGTTTCGATTACATCTCTATTTTTAACTACTCAGCATATGTCTTGACTTTTTAATTAATTTTACTAATCTACTAGTAATTAGGAGACATGCATAAATGGTTGGAAAGGTATTTGAGTTAACTTTCCAATAAAATTGGAATTACCTCAATTAGATTTTTCTATCATGAGAAATTTATATTTCTTTGCAACTGCTCACTAGCAGGGTCTCTTACACATAAATCCACTTTGAGAATTCACTAGTATTAATCCACAATGAATTAGACATGTATAATATATGGTTGGAAAGGTATTTAAGTTAGCTTTCCAAAACATTTTATGGTTTGTCAATTGGATTTCTCAGTCTCAAGTTATGAACAGGACAAAATTTCCAACTCATTTAGCGTCACTTACAAATTGAATTTTCATTTATAGTCTGAATTACATTTAGTCACTAAAATCAAATTTAGGGAATTTCTTAGTTTCACAATTATACTTTTATGCAATAGAGATCTCATAATTATAACCACTTTATAATCCCTTTACAAAGTTTATTTTGTTTCAATGGCTTTATTACAAGCAAGTATTAATAGTTGAAACCAATATGCTTTATAGATAAAGAATAAGAGTTTAAATTATATTTGGATCACCCTAAAATATCAGATTTTAGGCACCAATAAAATTTTGATACAATCATTTTTAAAAGACATATAATTAATACTATACACCCTCAAAATACCAAATAATTCATTTTTATCCTAAATTTAATAAAAAATATTTCATTTTATCTTTGTTTTTTTGGATAAAATTTTTTAACAATTTTTTTATCTCTTATTCTTTGATTTATATTTTATAATTTCTTTAAAAGTTTTGATTTTAATTGAAAAGTAATTTTAAAAGTTGGTTTCAAACCTTCAAATTAAAATATAATTGTTTTTTTATCAAAATTGTTTATTTGTCTTTTTTTTTTAACATTTTTTCAAAATAATATTTAATTTTTACTATGCATTTTTTTATAAGTCAATCGTTCATTTTGATAATAATAATTAATGTGAGTTAATAATAATTAATTTAATGAGAATGAGTTTATGCTACTAATTACATGTTTTTAAAATTATACGAGGTGATATTATTTTAATGGTGCCTAAAATCTTACTTCTAGGATGATCCTAACATAAGTTACTCTTAAAGAATAATGCATAATTATCAAAATCGTACTATACATTTCGATACTTAGAAAAAAACGATATGGATCGTTATACTATATCGTATTTGATTAAGAATAGTAACTAAATCGCTCTAGTCATAAACGAATCATGTGTATCATATGATACTCTCGATCCGATATGATTCACTCTTTTTAATTACTTCCAACTCATATGGGCTAAGAAAGCCCAATTACTATTAGCCCAATTATAACTTTACCTAAAAGCCTAACTTTATAATTTGTTGTTTTGGGCTGAAAGTAAGAAAAAATAAATAATAAAGTTTATTAAACTATGTAAAAAGTAAAACAATAAAAAAGTCGTAACATAAAAAAACAAATAAGATAGCCACGAGCTTTTGAATTTGACTTTCCAACTTCTTGGCTTTTTCTTTAGTTTACTTTACTAAATTCCTTTCACTTTCGGAAGCCCTTGCCTACGCCCCCACCAATCATTCTTCTTTTCTTTCTTATTTTGTAAATTCTAAACTTTTGGCTTTCAATTCAAGGCTTCAACTACAATGGTGTGCTCAACTTTTCGATATTTCGCCTTTACAATCTCAACATTTTAATTGTTTCGCAACTGTTTAGTATTTTGCAAATTTTAATTGTTTGTTTTTCTTTCAATTTCGATGTGCTCAACTGTTGGGTATTTCGCCTTTGCAATCTTAGCATTGTTTCATCTTTCAACGATTCATGTATTACAAGTAAGTATCTACTATTTTTATTTTTAATTTTAATTAGTATTTCATTGTTCTTTTTCTTATATTCTAAATTGTTGTTGGAATCTATCAATTTCATGCAAAATTTATTAGAACAAAACAGAGAGTTATTTATCATAATCATTTGTTTTACTTTATTAATTAAATATGTTGAATTATTGTTTATAAGGAAATGCCTCCTACAAAAAAAGAAAATCAATCATAGAGTGATGATCTAGCATGGGAGCATTGCTATTGTATTGAAGAAAGTAGAATGCATTTGAGATACAATTATTGTGGGCTTGAAAGATGGGGGCATAAGTAGAATGAAACATCACTTTGTTGGTGATCATTATAATATTGCTCCTTATAAGCAATGTCCAGATGATGTAAGGGAGAAGTTTATCAAAATTGTGGAAGAAATGCATCTAAAAAATTTGATTAATGATAAAGAATGTTTCAAAGAAGTGGAAGAACAAAGACATCATGTTAACGGAGAAAGACGAAAGAAAGTATAATATGGATGCATATATTTCTAGAAAAGGAAATGGAACAAATATGAAGGGACATAAACAGTTAACATTAAATTTAATGGTTAAAGATATAGAATTAATTGTTCATAGCATGTGCAAATTTTTATATGGGCATGCATTGCCTTTTAATTTAGTGAAGAGTCCATTGTTTGTTTCAATGATGAAATTGGTAAGTGAGTATGGTAGAGGCTTAAAACTCTTAACTTTCCATGAGGCCAGAGTTACTTTCTTAAAAAAAGAAGTTGACAATGTTAAGTCAAGTTTAAAAAATACAGAAAAGAATGTGCAAGGACTAGATATACTTTGATGTTGGATGGATGGACAGACACAAAGCAACGATCTCTTACAAATTTTCTTGTCAATAGTCCAAGTGGAATAGTATTTCTCAAATCTGTTGATACTTCAGGTGTCATAAAAGATGCATATAATTTATTTGAGTCGCTTGACTCACTTGTGAAGGATGTTAGAGAAGAAAATTTTGTTCAAGTGGTGACTGGTAGTGCTTCAGCCTATGTATCTGTTGGTCAATTATTAATGGAGAACAAAAAGAACTTGTTTTGGTCCCATTGTGAAGCTTACTGCATTGACTTGAAGTTACATGATATTGATGATTTGCCTATTTTCAAGGAAACAATACAAAAGGCTAAGCAAGTATGTGTTTTCTTTTATAGGCATTTTTGGGTTTTTAACATGTTTAGGAAGTATTTTAAGAAGAAAGAATCAAAAAGAGCTAGAGTTACAAGATTTGCTACATCTTTTCTTACTTTGAAGAGCTTCAAGGATAACAAGTTTCCACTTCGAGCCATGTTTGCTTTTGAAGAGTGGGCCAAAAGTCATTTTTCTTCAAGAGGGGTACATAAGAAAGTAAAGATTGTCTTGTTAAGTGATGATAAATTTAGGAAGTCAGTTAAATATTGCTTGAAATGGTGAGTCCTCTTGTCAAAGTCTTAAAACTAGTGGATGGTGATGCCCAACCTGCCATGAGTTATATATTTGAAGCAATGGATAGAGTTAAACAACAAATCGCTGAAAACTTTAATTATCAAAGGATAAGATATGATCGCATTTTGAAGATCATTTACACAAGATGGAATTCGTAACTTCATAGAGCATTACATGCAGCTGGTTATTTTCTTAATCCTAAGTAAGCTTTCTTAATTCTATTTAACTCTTAAGATTTAAGTGAAAATTTATATAATTCTTTAGATTGATTAATTTAATTATTTCTTTGTAGGTTTCAATATGATGAAGGCTTTTGTTAAGACATTGAAGTTAAATTTGGTCTTTGTAGGACAATAAAAAGAATGTATCCTATCATTAAAACTAAGATTAAAATTGATCAATAATTAAAGAGTTTCAAGAAAGCTGAAGGGATGTTTGGCATGAGTATGGCCACTTTGACAAGAGACAAGAAGTATTCAAGTATTGTTTTTACTTTCTTTTTTTCCTATACTTATTTTTTTAGTTTGCATCTTAGATTGATGTATAAGTAATGAATTTAGAAGCTTTTTTTTCCCTTTAATTATAGCTTTGTGTGGGAAAGTTATGGAGAGGAGTGCAAAGAGCTTCAAAAACTTGCTGTTAGAGTTTTAAGTCTTACTTATAGTGCTATAGGATGTGAAAGAAATTAGAGTACCTTTGATCATGTGCATTCCAAGGAAAAGAATCGTTTGGACCAACAAAGATTAAATGCTTTTATTTTTGTCAGGTATAATATTCAGCTTGAACTAATGTGATAGTCCGGAAGCGCGGAAAATATGGCTAATTTAAAATTTTTCTTAAAACAAAACTAACAACTCTGGGTATATTTTTGTACAGTGTCATGTGCTCACTTACGTTTTAACACTAGTCATTATATCCAATATCATACTTAATGAAATCAATTACATAATATCCCAAAAAGAATCAACCCATAAGTTTCAAATCATTTCTTTCATATCAACCTAATTACATCCCAAAATATTCATCACAAATGTTTGTATTACACTGTTGTCTGGATACAAAATGAACTAAATTATACCTTATGCGTGTACAAGTAATAGCCTGGGGAGATCTTGTCACGCCCTCAACTTACTAAAATACATACAAATTTTTCGCATTTTCATGCATCAATCTTTAATCATCCTTCCTCGATCGTGAACAACCATACTCTTAACAGTTGGGCTGTGTGTCGACGTCTAACTTACTCCACCATACCAATTCAATTTGAAACATTATTTATGAGTAAACACTTGTATAAATGTATATATATATCAGAGTTGTTACATGTGTTTACATCGTTTTACATCCCCAGTAGTTACATACAAAATGCTACTGTGCTATGTCTAGTTTAGATACAAAATAATCCAAGTGTGTATACCTTTAGCGATGGGATGCAGCGAATTACCAAAAGGAAAACGCCTCCAGTCACGCTCAATCTATACTCAAATCTCTGTAGAGAGTGGGAAAATAAGGGGGGTGAGCAAACCACACGCTCAGTAAGACAATCATGCGAACAGGTAGATACTGCACTATCTACGTGATCGTGATGCCATGCTCAAAAGCATTTAATTCATCATTTATCTCAAAACATGAGTGTATGATTGTGTTAATGGTATGTAAAGCATTCATGCTATTAAAATCCAGTGCACATTTCAATTCAAAGCATGGTATAAATCAATCATGCATAATTCACAATAAAAGCATGGCATTACCCATCATGCATTTTTACAATAAAGCATGGCATTAAACATCATGCATCCGTGCACTTTAAAAATCATTAACAAATCAATTCAACACTGGTCAGGTCTCAGCCCATCCCTCGGACCTTCCTGACCCACAAATCATTTTCAAATATGGATTTATTCTCAAATAGCAGTAGACATGTGAGATAGGCAGTTCAACAATAGGTAATAACCTCAAGGCCTATGTACATAACCTGTGATATCGGCTACACGGATCAGATGTGCGGGATATCACCACTATCTGCTTCCACACGGGAGGTGAGTCATATCCTACCCGCCGGTCCATAGCAGATCTCGTCCGAAGATGGCACATCACAGCTCAACACGGTACAAACTCCATGTTACATGCACGGTACAACGTACTCTGTAGACCCAATCAACACATCATATCACGTCACATCTCAAACTCACGTGTGAGCCTATTTAATCAGTACGACCTCTTGTCTACCTGAAGCTCCTAACACGGCTAATTAATCATGTCAAAACAATGCACCTGTGAGCCTATTTAATCGATGTGACACCCAGTCTACTCGAAGCTCTAAACACGGCAACATGCAAGGTGAGCATCCAGTGCGAGACAAACTCTAAGCACAATGCCAAAACAATTATGAAATCCATGTGAAAACTAGTGCCTCTTGCACTCATGTGTATAAAACACTTCAAATCTCGTGCGAGTCATATTCTAGCACGGTTTCATACTCACAAAATCATGTAGGTGGCTCAAAACTTTGCAAAGTATGGTTAACAAAATCAAAACACACTCATTTCTTTTGCAAATCATTTCAATGTCAGCCAACCTACCAATCAATTGCTAAAAAGCAATAAAACATGATTTTCAAAGCAATATGCTTTTGTTTTCACGCACATTTCTCAAACTCCCAACTTTTACCCTTCAATCACCCAACATCATTTCCTAATATCATGCATTCTAGCAAAACATTTAAGCGTCCAAATTGCGCACAGATATCTCTAAGAGTCCACACAATTCTCTTATCTCGATTTACTTGATGTGACTCCTTTTCTTTTAGCTTCTCACGCTCTTGGCTCAACTCGCCTCGGCGTATCCTGGGAAGCTGCGATTCATTCATTAAATCAATTGAGTCAATGTATTTAACCCATAATTGACCTCACTAGTCAATATTATTCACTTATGCATTTTACAAATGCCTTAATCCACATTTTACCTCTTTTAGGTAAATCTCACAATTTATCCACTAACCACATCTTAAAATCATACCACAACACTATTAATAACTTCTACATATCTCATTCATCATTAATCTCCATACATTTCACTTTCTCACTCTAGACCATTTCTAGGTCATAATCATTCCAATGTATTTAGATAGTTTCTAACCATCCATACTCATGCCAACAACTCCAAAATCAATTATATAAACAATGTACCATAGTTGGAGTGTTAGAATCTTACCCAAATTTGATTTCTCTTTTTGCTCCAAATGGCAATACCCTTAACTCCTTCAATACCAACAATGAGAAAATGCCTTCCAACTATATTGTTCTTCTCTTTGATAGGAACAACTTTGCCTCTAATGGTCTCTCTTCAAATCTCACTGAAAATGGCTGATTTTAGAGAGAGAAAGTTAGGTTTTTGGGTTGAAAGTGGAAGGTTTGTGTTTTTTCCGAAATTTTTTGATTTTCAGCACTCCTTATATAGAAATAGCTTGAGGAGATCGATCTGGTCCAAGAGGAGATCGATTTGGTCCCTTTAAATCCCTCTTTTTTCACGGCATTTTAAGCATGATATCGATCTGTCGAAGCATGAGATTGATCTGCTCCCAAACAGAGAGCTAAGGAGATCGATCTTGGTGCTTGGGGATCGATCTTTTCACTACAGAATGCTTAGGAGATCGATCTGGTTCCATTGGAGATCGATCTGCTCTATTCCTTTGCCCAAATAAGAGCATTCTGGCTCTTCCAGATCGATCTCTCATCCTATGAGATCCATCTGCCCTTCACAATTTTCAGATTTTCTGCAGTTCTTCTGCAGCAACACTTACCAAACATCCTTAATTTGCTACCATGATCATTTTCTCATCCATTCATCTTTAAGACTTGAAAATGACATCCATCCTCACTTCATACACATTAAAACTTATGTAGAATCTTTGTATGACCAATGGTACTTAATATAAACAAAAATGAAATTGCACATCTTATGCAATTCTACTTCCATTTTACCAAACTATTCATAATCCATTCTACAAACATTTTTCACATGTTTAAGTCCAATTCTTCACATTCAAACTTAATGTAACTTGTATGTACAATTACCACTCTCATTACAAGTGTGTACATTACTTATGGACTTACATCACATATACTCCACTCATGAATTCATAGTACAACTCTATTTACATTTCTATGTACATATATACCCTTATACATATACGGGGTCTCACATTCTCCCCCACTTAAAAAATTTGGTCCTCCAAATTAGAACCAATTATTCTGTGAACAACTCGGGATACCTCTCTCGCATCAAACTCTCCAATTCCCATGTGGCTTCTTCCACAGTGTGATGTTGCCAAAGTATTTTCACCAAGGGAATTGTCTTTGTCCTCAGCACTTTCTCTTTTCTGTCCAATACCCAAACTGGCTTCTCATCATAGGTCATACCTTCATTGAGCTCCAAAGGCTCATATCTTATCACATGTGTCGGGTCCGGGTGATACTTCCTCAACATGGATACGTGGAAGACGTTGTGCACACTTGCCAACTCTGGTGGCAATGCCAACCTATAAACTTTGTCTCCCACTCTCTCCAAAATCTCGAAGGGTCCGATGTATCTAGGGCTCAGCTTGCCCTTCTTACCAAACCTCATAATACCTTTCGAAGGGAAAACTTTTAAAAACACTGACTCACCCACATCAAACTCTAGTGGCCTCCGTCTCCTGTCAGCATAACTCTTTTATCTGCTCTGAGCTGTCCGTAACCTCTCACATATCAATTAGACGTCCTCAGAGGCTTGTCTAACCAAGTCGGGAGCAAAAATCTGTCTGTCACCAACCTCTTCCCATCCAATAGGGGAACGACATCTACGCCCATACAATGCCTCATATGGTGCCATCCCGATACTCGCATGAAAACTGTTATTATACGTGAACTCTGCGAGTGGCAAATACTCATCCCAGGAGCCTTCAAAATCCAATGCACACGCTCTCAACATATCCTCCAGGGTTTGTATAGTCCTCTCTGACTGACCATCTATCTGAGGATGAAATGCGGTGCTAAAACTCAACTGGGTCCCCATCGCTTCCTGAAAACGTTCCCAAAAGTGAGAAGTGAAGCGGGCATCCCTATCAGAAACAACACTCACTAGAATTTCATGTAGCCTTACTATCTCGCGCACATATAGGTTCGCTAACTGGCTCAGAGTATCGGTAGCTCTCATAGCTAGAAAATGGGTTGATTTCGTCAACCGATCCACAATCACCCATATGGCATCATGACCTCTCCGGGTCCTCGGTAATCCCATCACAAAATCCATGGTGACATGCTCCCACTTCCATGTCGGTATCGGTAGAGGCTGCAATAATCCTGCAGGTTTCTGATGCTCTACCTTCACCTGCTGACAAATGAGACACTTAGCAACATATTCAGCAATGTGTTTTTTCATTCCAGACCACCAATAAACTTTTCGAAGGTTTTGATACATCTTAGTACCCCTGAATGTATCGTATACTTCGATGAGTGAGCCTCTGTTAAGATCAACCTTCTGATCTCTGCATCATCAGGAACACATATCCTACCTCTGAACCTCAACAATCTATCCGAACTCAACCCAAAGTCCGTCTCTATACCCCTCTGTATCTGCCCGACAATATCACTACACTGCTGATCAACTCGCTGAGCCTGTCGGATTCGATCTACCAGATCCGGTTTCAACTGCAGGCTAGCTATCATAAATCCACTATCAGCGTCAGGCGGGGTCATATCCAAACTGAGGTTCGTGAACTGTTCCAATAGCTCGTGTTCCCTGATCATCATAAGTGATACCATCCCGAGACACTTCCTACTCAATGCATCAGCAACCACATTTGCTTTACCCGGGTGGTATAGGATTTCACAATCATAATCCTTTAACAGTTCGAGCCATCTCTTCTGTCTCATGTTCAACTCTTTTTGTGAGAACAGGTACTTAAGACTCTTATGATCTGTATAAACCTGAAATCTCTCACCATAAAGGTAGTGGCGCCATATCTTCAGTGCAAACACCACCGCTGCCAACTCCAAGTTATGGGTCGGGTAGTTCCTCTCATGATCTTTTAACTGTCTTGATCCATAAGCTACTACCTTCCCATCCTGCATCAATACATAGCCCAGTCCCAGATGTGAAGCATCCGCATACACCGAGAAATCTTCTGAGCTGGTAGGAATAGTGAGTATTGGAGCTGTAGTTAATCTCCTTTTCAGCTCCTCAAAACTTTCTTCACACTTATCGTCTCACACAAACTCCACATTCTTTCTTGTGAGGCGTGTCAAAGGAGCAGCTAACCTCAAAAATCTCTCTACAAACCTTCGATAATATCCAGCTAAATCCAGAAAACTCCTGATCTCTGTCACTGTCTGGGGTCTCTGCCACTGAACTACGGCTTCAATCTTAGATGGATCCACTGATACTCCATCCTTTGATACTATATAACCCAGAAAAGAGATCTGTTCCAACCAAAAGTCACACTTACTGAGTTTAGCGTACAACTTCTTCTCTCGAAGGTCTGTAGCACTATCTTTAGATGCCTCTCATGCTCCTTTCTAGACCTTGAATACACCAGTATATCATCAATAAACACGATCACAAATCGATCCAAATACTGGTGAAATACCTCATTCATCAACGACATAAAAGCTGCGAGAGCATTCGTCAACCCGAATGGCATAATCATAAACTCATAATATCCATACCGGGTGCGAAAAGCTGTCTTGGGTACATCTCCACCTCGTATCTTCAACTGATGGTACCCTGATCTCAAATCTATCTTGGAAAAGACCTGCGCTCCCTTAAGCTGATCCAACAAATTATCGATGCGTGGGAGGGGATACTTATTCTTGATGGTAGCCTTATTCAACAACCGATAGTCTATACACAATCGGAGGCTTCCATCCTTCTTCCTTACAAACAGAACCGGTGCTCTCCAAGGTGAGACGCTCGGTCTGATGAACCCCTTCTCTAGCAACTCTTGTAATTGTTTCCTTAACTCCTCTAACTCAACTTGAGCCATTTTGTATGGTGGCTTGGACATCGGCTCTGTACCAGGTGTCAAATCTATACCAAACTCCATCTCCCTATCTGGAGGTAACCCTGGTAACTCATCCGGAAAGACATCTGAAAATTTTCTAACCATTGGAATGTCTCTCAATTTCGGACGTGCCTTATCCGTCTCAATCACAAAAGTGATGAATCTTTCACATTATTCTTTCCACCATTAGTATCATAATTCATCACATCACATGCATACATGAAAATCAGATTTATCTTTCATACATCATGTATCGAGATTGTACTCATCACACTTAATAAAAATCATGTTCTTTAACTTCATTTCACAAAATTTACTACAAGATTGTCTATTTTTGAAAACATCAAAGTTTTTACATGACAATCCATAACATGATTTGCAGCCAGCCAATCCATCCCTAGTATTACATCAAAATCACTCATATTTAATAAAATCAAATCGGCTGCCGTTTCTTTACCTCCTATCCTCATCTTACAATCTCTATATATATGCTCAGTCAACTGACTATCATTCATAGGGGTAGATATCGACATCTTATCAAGCAGCGTGGGTTTTACATGCTTCAACAATTTACATGCAAAGGATGGTGATGCAAAAGAATGCGTGGCACCAGGATCAAACAGTACATAAGCTTCTAAATCAAAGATTTGGATGGTACCTTTTACCACATCCGATGACTGATCTGCAGTGTCCTGGTCCAGTGCGTGCACTCGTCCTCTGCTTACACCCACTGCTTGCTTCCCCTTTTCCTCGGCTATAGCCCTCCTCCTCGGAGCAGCTGTACCAACTGGAGCTCTCTCTGGCTCCTTGCCCTTCTGTGGGGCTCTCTCTATCATCTCTGGGCAATCTCTGATTATGTGCCCTGGCTTCCCACATCTGAAGCATACTACAGGAGATCCATAGCATGGTCGAGTTTCATGGTACCTACCACACTTACCACACTGTTTTGTAGTAGGTCGTGGTCCTCCAATCACGATTCCCTTAGCTGGAGCAATGGTCGGATACATGGGAGTATCAACTGTCCTCTCCTGGATCTCATCAATTCTCGGCCTCTTTCCAGAGAATCTTTTGCTTCCTTTATAACTGAAGCCTCTATCCATCATTGGTCTTTTCTTATCTCTGTCCCTCATCTTACCAACCTTTCCAAACTCTGAGGCGATTCTATCAACATCTTGTTCACACAATTGCGTCCTGCGTACTGCCTCCTCATAAGTCGGTATATCCAGGGGAACCAATCTAGACTTGTTGGTCGGTCTCAATCCATCCACAAATTTTTGGATATTTTCGACCTCATTACCCATCGTGTTGGGATCATATCTGCCCAGGGATATAAAAGCAGTCTCATACTTATCCACAGTCCTGTTCCCTTGGGTCAGTCCCAAATGTCATCTTTAGCTTCCGCTGTGCAGTATCCGGGACATACTCTCTTCGGAAGGCCTCTAGAAACACATCCCAGCTGATCTCAGTATGCCGGGCTCTCAAAATAAGCCTGGTGGACTTCCACCAATGTTCTGCTGATCCCTTCAGCATAAAAGCAGCAAATACTACCATCTCGGTAGTAGTGCACTCAAAGAACTCATATAATTTCTCGATTTTATTGATCCAATCCTCAGTCGCTACTGGGTCCTTTATTCCACTGAAAGACGGCGGTCCAAACTTCTGGAACTGCCGCAGTCTATCCAAATCACATCCATATCCCCAACTTCTACTGCCTGGTGTAGCAACTGGCGTAGGCACATCCTGTGTGGGTGGGGTATTTGTCGTCTGAGGTCCTTGGGCTTACCTTGCCCGTACCTCGGGAGCTGCTGCCTGCTCGGCATCACCCTGTGTAGCGGGACTCTGTCTACCGCCAACTCCAGATAAAGATTGGGTGACCAACTCCACAATCATCTCAATGCTCCGTTCAATCCTCGCGAAGCGAGCCTCAGTACTCTCGGGTCTCTCCTCTGGACCCTGTGGAGCGTGCTCAACATCGGCCTCCACCTCAACATTCTCCTGAGCCTCGTGTGTTTTCGGCTCAACACCACCTCCAGGCCTACCTCTACGGCCTCGAGCCTATGCTCTCATCCCTCTACCGCGACTGATATTAGGCATACTTACTCAATTCCCTACATTCACAACCGAGTACTTAGTCAACCCATCGACACACACACACACACAATTGTATCTAAACAGCACAGTAACATGGGGATGTAATTATCCAACTTATTAAATATTTTAGATACGACACACGTCAAACCAACTCGAGCTCTGATACCAACTTCTGTCACGACCCTCAACTTACCAAAATACGTACAAATTTTTCGCATTTTCATGCATCAATCTTTAATCATCCTTCCTTGATCGTGAACAACCACACTCTTAACAGTTGGGCTGTGTGTCGACGTCTAACTTACTCCTCCATACCAATTCAATTTGAAACATTATTTATGAGTAAACACTTGTATAAATGTATATATATATCAGAGTTATTACATGTATTTACATTGTTTTACATCTCCAGTAGTTACATACAAAATGCTACTGTGCTATGTCTAGTTTAGATACAAAATTATCCAAGTGTGTATACCTTTAGCGATGGGATGCAGCGGATTACCAAAAGGAAAACGCCTCCAGTCACGCTCAATCTATACTCAAATCTCTGTAGAGAGGGGGAAAATAAGGGGGGTGAGCAAACCACACGCTCAGTAAGGCAATCATGCGAACAGGTAGATACTGCACTATCTACGTGATCGTGATGCCATGCTCAAAAGCATTTAATTCATCATTTATCTCAAAACATGAGTGTATGATTGTGTTAATGGTATGTAAAGCATTCATGCTATTAAAATTCAGTGCACATTTCAACTCAAAGCATGGTATAAATCAATCATGCATAATTCACAATAAAAGCATGGCATTACCCATCATGCATTTTCACAATAAAGCATGGCATTAAACATCATGCATCCGTGCACTACAAAAATCATTAACAAATCAATTCAACACTGGTCAGGTCTCAGCACATCCCTCGGACTTTTCTGACCCACAAATTATTTTCAAACATGGATTTATTCTCAAATAGCAGTAGACATGTGAGATAGGCAGTTCAACAATAGGTAATAACCTCAAGGCCTATGTACATAACCTGTGATACCGGCTACACGGATCAGGTGTGCGGGATATCACCACTATCTGCTTCCACACGGGAGGTGGGTCATATCCTACCCGTCGGTCCATAGCAGATCTCGTCCGAAGACGGCACATCACAACTCAACACGGTACAATGTACTCCATGCTACATGTACGGTACAACGTACTTCGTGGACCCAATCAACACATCATATCACGCCACATCTCAAACGCACGTGTGAGCCTATTTAATCGGTACGACCTCTTGTCTACCCGAAGCTCTTAACACGGTTAATTAATCATGTCAAAACAATGCACGTGTGAGCCTATTTAATCGATATGACATCCAGTCTACTCGAAGCTCCAAACACGGCAACATGCAAGGTGGGCATCCAGTGCGAGACAAACTCTAAGCACAATGCCAAAACAATTATGAAATCCATGTGAAAACTAGTGCCTCTTGCACTCATGTGTATAAAACACGTCAAATCTCGTGCGAGTCATATTCTAGCACGTTTTCATACTCACGAAATCATGTAGGTGGCTCAAAACTTTGCAAAGTATGGTTAACAAAACCAAAACACACTCATTTCTTTTGCAAATCATTTCAATGTCAGCCAACCTACCAATCAATTGCTAAAAAGCAATAAAACATGATTTTCAAAGCAATATGCTTTTGTTTTCCTGCACATTTCTCAAACTCTCAACTTTTACCCTTCAATCACCCAACATCATTTCCTAATATCATGCATTCTAGCAAAACATTTAAGCGTCCAAATTGCGCACAGATATCTCTAAGAGTCCACACAATTCTCTTACCTCGATTTACTTGGTGTGACTCCTTTCCTTTTAGCTTCTCACGCTCTTGGCTCAACTTGCCTCGGCGTATCCTCGGAAGCTGCGATTCATTCATTAAATCAATTGAGTTAATGTATTTAACCCATAATTGACCTCACTAGTCAATATTATTTACTTATGCATTTTACAAATGCCTTAATCCATATTTTACCTCTTTTAGGTAAATCTCACAATTTATCCACTAACCACATCTTAAAATCATATCAAAACACTATTAATAACTTCTACATATCTCATTCATCATTAATCTCCATACATTCCACTTTCTCACTCTAGATCATTTCTAGGTCATAATCATTCCAATGTATTTAGATAGTTTCTAACCATCAATACTCATGCCAACAACTCCAAAATCAATTATATAAACAATGTACCATAGTTAGAGTGTTAGAATCTTACCCAAATTTGATTTCTCTTCTTGCTCCAAATGGCAATGCCCTTAACTCCTTCAATACCAACAATGGGAAAATGCCTTCCAACTATGTTGTTCTTCTCTTTGATAGGAACAACTTTGCCTCTAATGGTCTCTCTTCAAATCTCATTGAAAATGGCTGATTTTAGAGAGAGAAAGCTAGGTTTTTGGGTTGAAAGTGGAAGGTTTGTGTTTTTTTCGAAATTTTTTGATTTTCAGCACTCCTTATATAGAAATAGCTTGAGGAGATCGATCTGGTCCAAGAGGAGATCGATTTGATCCCCTTCAATCTCTCTTTTTTCACAGCATTTTAAGCATGAGATCGATCTGTCGAAGCATGAGATCGATCTGCTCCCAAACAGAGAGCTAAGGAGATCGATCTTTTCACTACAGAATGCTTAGGAGATCGATCTGGCTCCATTGGAGATCGATCTGCTCTATTCCTTTGCCCAAATAAGAGCATTCTGGCTCTTCCAGATCGATCTCTCATCCTATGAGATCGATCTGCCCTTCACAATTTTCAGATTTTCTGCAGTTCTTCTACAGCAACACTTACCAAACATCCTTAATTTGCTACCATGATCCTTTTCTCATCCATTCATCTTTGAGACTTGAAAATGGCATCCATCCTCACTTCATACACATTAAAACTTGTGTAGTATCTTTGTATGACCAATGGTACTTAATATAAACAAAAATGGAAGTGCACATCTTATGCAATTCTACTTCCATTTTACCAAACTACTCATAATCCATTCTACACACATTCTCCACTTGTTTAAGTCCATTTCTTCACATTCATACTTAATGTAACTTGTATGTACAATTACCACTCTCATTACAAGTGTGTACATTACTTATGGACTTACATCACATATACTCCACTCATGAATTCATAGTACAACTCTATTTACATTTCTATGTATATATATACCCTTATACATATACGGGGTCTCACAGATCTTGTCCACCAGCCTATATCACTTACGCGACAGACTCTAACTCGCTTACTTTAAGTAATCTGGAGGGGGGGGGGGAAAGAGTGGGCTCTCAAAACACTTAGTAAGGAGGATAAGGGAGTTATAAAAATCATCATCACAAACACAATATGATGAAAATAATGAGCATGCAATCATTATAGAAATAACAGTAGGAAAACAATGGTATCAGTATACTTCACATGATAAATTCACAAATCACATCACATTAAATCTCAATGCATGATATAAATCGTAGTTGTAAAATCACATCATCACAGAAATCGAGACTAGACATTTATTAAACTCATATGAAATCAACGTCATGACACGTCACAACGATTGAATTCGCCCCCTAGGCAGACATCCCCAATCGAGGGATTTCGTCGACAATAATACACATATGACCATATTTCGTTGTAGACTTGATTAGAGTTGTACAGCAATCGGCCTTACATGCTATCACACCATAGTTCGATCTTACATGTTATAAAAACAAAGCCACTCATTGCTACCGCGGAGTGAGATCATCTCACGTTACTAGAACGGAGGCATCGGTCTTACATGCTATTAGAGCACGATCCAGCCTTATATGCTATCAGAGCAAAACCCGATGTGCATCTCATGACAAATCATAGTCTCAGTAAAAATCATTTTGCCTTCACGTAGAGCTCTTAGTGGTTATCACCAAAACCATTTCGAATTACAACACATTTTATTCACATTTACACAAAACTCATCAAAATCGAGCTCAAACCGGCAAAACACTCACACAGTAAAAGCATGTCATTGTTGTATATAAATCGTTATACAAATCGTTTTACCTTCTCGTAGAGCTCATGGTGGTTATCACAAAAACTCATTTTGGTTATAAACCATATGTGTTCACAATTACACAAATCACATAAAAAATTGAGCTTAAATCGGTAAAACACTCACACATTCATCAACACATTAAATCATCTCATTTCTCATAAAATTGCTCTTTTCATTAAACCTTTTTCATGCTATTAAAACATTTTCATTCATTCGAAAACTCACAAGCACAAATGGTTTTGTTTTCCTTACCTCTTGCACCTTGAGTGATACAATATCCCCGGGTTCTCGACTCATCCACACACATCATTAAATCATAAATATACATCATTTTCAATTCACATCTATTTCTCTTACTCATTCTAACTCGACATTATCTCAAAACTCTTTCTACATCTTTACCAACACTTTAGTTAACTCATAACCATCACAAGATACCCACATCTCATTTTTCATCTATACTCATTGTTTGTTTTCCCTCATAACTTAGGTATCTCTAATCAAATATATGTATATGTTCATTTATCCATAAATATACCGAATGATAATGCTTAAACCAAGGATCTTGTGAGCTTACCTAGCTTGTCATTTATTGACCAAGTTATTGATAATTCTATATTTTTAGAATTATTTGTGCTTAATTTCTTAATTAATTATTTAAATCCTCAATTTATTTTGTTAATTATCCGCTTTATTTAATTAAAATTATCATGTTTACAGATAAATTAAATCCGGATGAATTTTGAATATTTCGGTAGAAAATGGATCGAAATTTGGCTAAAATCGAGATTGGATCACGCGGACAACACGAACCTATCACATCCAATTGTACAAAAAGACAGATGACATGGAAATATTATTTTTCAAGAAGCCAATCGTGTTAAGATAAGTGGCCAAACAATGTCAACTCATCTAGGATGAAAAAATTACAATTGTACCCCTAATTGTGTGTATAAATAGAAAAAGATATCAATTGAAAAGGGAGTAGCCTAGGTTAGAATAGAAGTAATTTAGGAGTAGGTGGAAAACAAGGGTAGAATAGTTTTAGGTTAATTTCCAAGCTTTCTTTGCTTTAATTTTCGAATAGTTTCTTTGAAATTAGAAATTGTCTTCTCTTGTTTTGTTAAAACTTTACATTGGTTTAATGAATAGTGATTTTTTCATGTTCTTCTCGGTTTTGCAATCTCTTTGCTTTATTGTTGATTCAATGCACTCAAGTTGAATGAAAGTTCTTCATTTTTCAGTCTTAATAGTTTTATTTTATGGCAATCAAATTTCTTTATGCTTCTCGGTTTTGTTTAAGTCATTTTCTTTTTATTTCATCTCTAATGCGTAGCTTCCATTTCCTATCCTTTAGCTCTCGGTTTGTTTTTTTTTTATGCATTCGGGTTTAAAAGTTCTTCATCCATTATTCTCCCTTTTGATTCTGTTGTCTTGATGTGGGTTGATGCTAATCATTATTCCACATCAAGAACAATGTGGAATCCCGATTGGAGAAGAGAATGAAGCTACCCGAGGATGTTGAGTTCCCTGTTCATGATTGATGATGCTCACGGGTGATGATTTCAGTTATGGTCTTAGCATTTTTTTCTGTCGGTTCTAAGTTCATATTTTGCTATGCTTTATTATTCTTTCCTTTCCTTATTTCAGTTTTATTGGTATACCTTTCCTGAATCGGGTTGTTTTGTTTAATGCATTTCACCTTAACTTGCATTGTTTTTACGGTATGTTGTTGAGTTCTGTTGTTGAAAGCAATTGCTGCAGTTAATGTTCGAAAGTTTTCATTAATCCCACTAGATTTGTCAGCTAATGTATGTTTGATAAAAGTTGATTTTAGCAGGTGCATTGAGAGGCATTTTTGGTGTTGCTCTGTTCGACTCTGTTTATGGTAGTAGTGTACTGTTTAGTTGGTTATTTTGCTGGAATGGTGAGATAGTATTAACAGCAGCAACCTTGCATGTTCCTCGTGTTCTGCTGAAGTTTTCTTCATTTTACTTCCTTAACTGTGATACAAGTGGATGCTGATACTTGTGAATAATCATCTTAGCTTGTATTTAATGCTTAACGTCTGCAGCACTTGTGGGATTCTGAGATGAGCAAGGCAGGTGCAAGAGGAGTAGCTGGAGTAATCTTAGCAGCTGCAAACTTTGAGGAACACTCTGCTCGGGCATGGGTTGCTGGATTACTTGAGGTAGTTGCTGTTGTTGTAGCAGTTCTCGAGTGTCCTGCTGTTGTGCACGAGTAGGCCAGATAATTACAAGATTGACAGTAGCAGTATAGGTGTACTGGAGGCTTGCAGCAAGTGATGTATTGCTGAGCAATTCCAACAAGAGCATGAACCGAGAGCAAGCGCTGGGCAGAGCAAGGATGAGCAACAACGGCGGAAGCAAACCTCGCCTGGAGCAGTACCTGGTCTGAACCGAGAGCCAGTACAGCAGCAATTTATATGCCTGGACAAACCAAAAAGAAGCAGGAGACAGAATTGCAGAAGTTGAGCAGAAAAACTTGAGCAGCACCTGCAGCAGATGGTACTACCTAGAGCGGACAGCAGACGAGAGCAGCAGCAACGTTTGGAGCCTAGAGCACGACAGGAGCAGAGGCACAAAACGCAGCAGTGTAGGACAATGCCAGTAGCTGGAACCATGAGCACCTGGAGGCAAAACAAATATTGGAAAGACAATGAATAGTACAGTATCGGGACCACTTGCTGGATTGTTTCGGTTAAGGCCACGTTTGGCCAATGCATTTTAATTGTACAATTTATTTACATGCATTTTTTAGATTAGTTAATTCTAATTTAATTTGTTAGCATAAGAAGTTATGATTTTAATTTTATTTGCATGATTAGTTATAGTTCAATTGATTGCTTAGTCTAGAATTTAGATTTAATTATGTCATTAGTTAATTTTTATTTTTATTTTAGTAATAGGTTTTCCAATTAGAATTAATTTAGCTTAAACTCATTTTATGCATTTTTAATTTAGTCTTCATTTTTATTAAATTTTAGGTTAGTTTAATTTGCAATTTTCATTAGTTTAATTACATGCATATGTTATTTTAGGTTTGTTTAATTTTAGTTTAATTAATCTTATTTCTTTATTTTCATTTTTGTTTTTTATTTTAATTGCGTTAATTAATTTTTAACTGTTTTAATTTTCTTTTGTAGGTACTTGCCTTTAATTACTCGGAACTTTGTAAGTAATTTTAGTTCGGTTTTATTTTATTTAGTTTTTAGCTTTTATTATTTTCAGTACTTTAATTTTAGCCATGTAGACCACCCATTGCAACTTCATAATTTGTTAGGATATACTTAGGGTAAGATTAACCGGTAGTTAATTAGGCTAATCAACTTCTCTGTGGGACATTAACTCGAGGCTCAAATCTCATTATTACTTGTACGACCCGTGCACTTGCGGACAATACTCTTTGGGCATGTCAAGTTTTTGGCGCCATTGCCGGGAAAGTCTTAATTAGCCATTAGTTAATATCGGTGAAATTATGCTTAGGTGTAATTCTAGCTTGTAAATATTTAGAAGTTCAATCTAGATTAGTTAATTGAAAAATTAAAATAAAAAAGTTTAAAAATTTAAAAATTCAAAAAAAAATTTTTTAAGGACTTTTTAATGATTGCATGCGTAGAGTCAGATGTTATGATTACTTTCCTTTAAATCATAAAATTGAACGAACACTTAGAAAAATTCGAAAGGATTCTAGGAAATTTATAGCTCCGCTGCAATTCACCATGGCAGAAAATAGAGAAATTAGGACCGTTGGAGATTATGCGATGTCGACAATTGGAGGATATTATTCCGGCATTAGGCCACCAGCTATCCCTGTGAATAATTTCGAAATTAAGCCTGTAATCCTTCAGATGATCCAAACTTCTTTACAGTTCAGTGGGCTTCCACACAATGACCCACATGCTCACCTTGGGCAATTCTTGGACTTGTACAACACGTTTAAATACAATGGATTATCTGATGATGCGCTTAGGCTTAGATTATTCCCCTTCTCACTTAGGGATATGGCGCAACACTGGTTAACTTCCTTACCTCCAAGATCCATTTCTACATGGGACGAGTTAGCCCATCAATTTCTAGCTAAGTTTTTTCCTCCCTCTAAAATGGCCCAACTCCGTAGTAATGTATCTTCCTTTGCCCAGTACGACTTTGAATCTGTCACGCCCCGGAAGCGCGAAAAAATGGGGCTAATTTAAACTTTTTATCCATTAACTATGTTGTTTTTCTGTCCATGTCTAGATTTAAAATATTTTTCATTTTTCAGGATCTCATTACATTAATTACATTTTGTATATATATAATCATTTACAACTATTACATCCCGACTATTATATACAATAGTGTCTATTATGTATCACATGTCTGGAATATAAGTAAGACTGTACCTCAAGGTTACGAAAATATCCGATGAAAGGTCGGACTAACTTGTCAATGACCACAGTCTCGTATGTGCAGTAGACTCACTATAGATAATCTGAGAGATGGAGAGGAGGGGGTGAGTTTTTCAGACTCAGTAAGAGATACATTTAAAATAGTTTTAAATACTCAAAACATGGTAAAACTTATGGTTTTACAAATCAACATAAATATGTACTGGAGTAGAGATGCTTACATTTCATAAAAGCAGTAAAAACATGCTTAATTCATAAGTTTACACATCATGCATCCTTTTAGTAAAACTCATATATAATATGCATATCACGTCGTGTAAAAAAGTAAAAAGCATCTCAAAACTTAATCATGCATATCATAACATGCTTATCACTTTAAAATGAAATCGTATTGTCATATGCACATTTCGTAAAACATACTCATGGCTACCCTTAAAATCTCATCATAAAAATATGTGCTCAATAGCAAATCATAAAACAGGTAGCATGAAATGTGCGAAAACATACATATATCATTCCTTCAATTCATCATGTAGGGTCAGGCAATCGTCTCATATACTAGTCCCGAAGGACATCATACATCTGGTCCCGTAGGACAAAATCATGGGTACTTATGGCCATAGTACAGGGAGCCGTAGGACTGGATCAGGGTCGTACGCTGCCCTATCTCTCGTGCACCACTAAATGGGGACTATACGCACGAACTCACGTGCATCACCAAGTGTGGTCTATACGCACGTTTCTCATATCAAGTTAGAGCTTGCCCATTCCCTGGCCGTCGGCTAGGTAGATCCTCGATCGTCTCCATACGAGATCGACCCCAGATCCTTTGACTATCGTCATATCATGCCTTTTTACCCCACAAAATCATTTTGGGCCTCTTACCTAATTTATCAAAATCATTTCGGGCCTCATACTCGTGTATTAAAATCGTTACGGGACTCTAACCCGTTTTTCATAAATCATTACGGGACTCTAGCCCGTTTCTCATAGAAAACATAGTTTTCATAAATCATTGCGGGACTCTAGCCTGTGTAAATATAGAAAGCATAGTTATAATAGCTATTTCTTGGGACTAATACCCGTACTGTGAAAATATAGCTTAAAAGCTGTCTCGGGACTTTAACCCGTATCATGAATACATGGTTTCGTAAAACATATCGGGACTCTAACCCGTAATCTCACGTGAAAATACTATGCTTTCATTTCAGAAGTGAAAATCACTTTTATAAACATGTATGCTGTAAAATGTATCTCAAATATATAAAATATGCTAAAAACTCGAGAAATGGTTTTGGCTTCGGTTTGAATACCGTTGGAAATCCATTTCGTCCAATTCTCATACATAAACAGCTGGTAAGGATAAAGGAGTACTAACGCTACTCTAAATTATATCCCTTACCTCTTAGCGACTGATGTAGAGCACTTTCCTCGATGCTCGAATTTACCTCGCAAAACGTGTCGATAGACCGAGCTGCTGCAAAACAAGTTCAACTTATCACATATGGCTTAAATTCATTTCAACATATCCAAATATGTGATTATATCGAAGCTTTAGTCAAAAGTTGACTTTTATCGATTTTATTCTTTTTGTTTGGTTTTATCGGTATAAATCTCATTTTAAATCGTATTTAATTCAACAAATGTTTTTCTCATATTTATTATGGTCGATTTAGCTAATTGGACCAATTTCTCTCTTATTAGGTCAAATTACACCTTAATCAGCCTTAATCCGTTTTAAGCCCGTTTTCACTTATTAATTCTTTCATCGAGGCCTATTGGGCTCACTGGGCCCATTAGTACTTATTGGGCCTTTTTCTAAATTCTTTGAATAGCCCGTATATCATTTACGACAATTTAATTAAAAATCTCTATTTAACCCATTAAATGCGCAATTTAATCCGTAACTCGTAAAATAAACTTTTAATGCGCGATAATTACATAGATTGTCGTAAATGAGCTTTACTTACCCGAGATTTTGCGATAGTGCACAAATCGAAGTTCGATCGGGCTCACGTACGCGATTTATCGTCGAACTGCACAATTTATATATTTAATTTCGGGTGTATTTTCAATCAAATATAATTTAAATAAATTTTTCGAAAATTAAATCGGTCACATTTGACCTCTTACCGACTTACCCGAAGTTCGATGTATCCTCGAAAAATTTTCCTTTTTCTTTTTTCTCTTTTTCTTTCCTTTTTCTCCTTTTTCCCTCTCTTTTTTGGCTGAACCGGTTCGGTCCGGTTCAGACCGGTCCGGTTCAGTCCTGTTCAACTTCTCCCTCGCCGTTCGGGGCTTTTTCGGTCGGTTCTCCGTCGGCTTCCGCCTCCAGCTTGTTCGCGGGGTAGTCCGATGCATGGATCTGTGGTCGGCTTCGCCAAAGCTCGTCGAAAAATGGTCGGTCCGGCCTCTTCTCTCCTCCGACGGCGGCACCGAATTTTTTCAGGGCCGTTCGGCGGCGTTTCAGGCCGATCTGCGCCTGGATCAGCGACGCAGAGGTCCCCTCTGGCCGGTGGTGGTTCGCTCCTCCCCTCCTCGGCCGTCGATCTCTCTCTCTCCTCTCTTTTCTCTCGGTTTCTCCCTTTCTCTCTCTTTCTCTCGCCGATCACCGTTTCTTCTCCCTCTTTCGAAGCCGACGAGGCTCGGTCGCCCCTCTGGTCCGTTCGCCGGGCTCCGTCGGTGAACAGATGGGAGCTCGGCTCCCTTGCTGCCTCTGCTCCTTGTTTCCTTCTGTTTTCCTCTCTGTCGCGCGACTCTGTTTCGCGCGACAGAGTTTCGTTTTTTTTTTTTACTTTATTATTATTTTATTATATTTTATTATATTATATTTATTATATTTTATTTTAATCAAATAAAATATAATAAATTGTACAAAATATCTCAAAAATCATATTATATTTTATGAATTAATTTATTTAATTAATTTAATTTATTTTAATTATTTCGGTGTATTTTTCGCATATTTTCGGGATAATGTCCCGGGCGAAAATTACGAAAATTCGTAATATCTTCGTATCTTGATCAATTGGACTCGAAATTTCATAATTTCTTCTTTATCGATCAAGATTTCCTAAATTCATATTTTTAATGAAATTTCTTCATCGAATTTACATCGAAATTAGGATCTTTTGACCATTTTACCCTTCTACACGTTCAGGATTAATTTAGACCGATTTTCCTTCTCGGACTTACTATCTTTTCTCATTTAAATTTCGTATCTTTCGTCCAACGATTTAAATCCCTTTAATTTAAATTATGATCCCAAATAATGAACATAGTGGAAAAAATACGGGTTTCACATTTCTCCCCACCTTTTAAGAATTCAGTTCTCTGAATTCAAGCTGGTCCATCAACCACGTGAGGGTACTTCTCCCTTATTTGGCTCTCTAATTTCCAAGTGGTTTCTTCTATCTTGTGGTGTTACCAGAGAACCTTTACTAGTGGAATAATCTTAAATCGTAGCACCTCCTCTTTTTTTTTTTGAAGTGTATTATACCCTTCATCGGTGGCACCTTAACAAATACGGAGTCCCCAACTTGAAATTCAAGAGGATGTCTGCGCACATTGGCATAACTTTTCTGTGCGGTCCTCGATCTGTCACGGATGAACTGAACACCCTTAGCTTCCTGTTCCACTAAATCGGAAGCAAGGTGAATTTAGGACAATGGGACTCCTTCAGAATGCTCTGTCTCAAGGTGTCATCCTGTGGCACACAGATACGGCCTTGGCACCTCAGTAATCCATCATCACTGACCGTAAATTTAGACTGCGATCTCTCATCTGCCTGGCTAACCATATCTAGTAATCTTTGATCGTTTCGCTATCCAGCTCTAATCTGGTCTAGTATACTTGGTTCAATCTGTAGGCTAGCCATATATCCTTGCTCAATCTCATCTACACTAATCCTGAGTTCGATGAATTTGTTCCAAAAGTCCCACTCTTTAATCATCATGCAGGACACCATATCCTTTTTACTCAAGGTATCGGCTACCACGTTCGCCTTATCAGGATGATATAAAATCTCGCAGTCGTAAATCTTAAGGAGCTCTATCCATCTCCGCTGTCTAATATTCAGCTTCTTCTAATTAAACCAGTACTTAAGATCTTATGGTCAGTGAAAATCTGAAATCTTTCTCCATATAATTAATGCTGTCATATCTTGAGTGCAATCACTACTGCAGCAAACTCCAAATCGTGAGTGGAATGATTACGCTCGTGATCCTTTAGCTGACGGGATCCATAAGCTACCACTCTACCATGCTGCAAAATCACATAGTCGAGACCTTAGTGGGAAGCATCATTGTACACCACAAATCCCTCAGACCACTCGTAATGGTCAGGACTGGTGTCGTAGTCAACCGACGTTTAAGCTCTTGTAAGCTCTGTTCACACTACTTAGACCATATAAACTGAACCTATTTACGGGTCAGTCAGGTTAATAGAGCTGTTATCCGTGAAAACCCTTCGATAACCAATCGGGAATGCCATACTAATCCCAATAAGCTTCTGACCTCCATAACTGTCCTCAATCTTTTCCCATCTCAATACTGCATCTACCTTGGACAGATCTATTGGCACCCCGTCCTTAGATACCACATGTCCGAGGAATGCAATCTGATCTAGTCAGAAGGCATAATTACTAAATTTACCATATAGCTTCTTCTCACGGAGAGTTTGAAGCACAGTCCTCAAATGTGATTCGTGCTCTTCTCGGGATCTAAAATAACTCAAGATGTCATCAATGAATACTATCACCAATCTATTCCAGTATTCTCGACAGACATCTTTCATAAGACTTATGAATGCAGCTGGGGCATTAGTCGATCCAAAAGGGCATAACTAGGAACTCGTAGTGCCCATATCGAGTCCAAATTGCTATCTTCGGTATATCAACCTCCTTAATCCTTAGCTGATGATAACCCGATCTCAAATCTATCCTTGAAACACTGAAGCCCCTCTCAGCTGATCAAATAAGTCGTCAGTCCTTGACAGGGGATATTTATTCTCAACTGTTGCTTTATTCAAAAGCCTGTAGTCTATACATAGACAGAAACTACCATCCTTCTTTCTGGCAAATAATATTGGTGTACCGCATGGTGACACACTAGGCCTTATAAACCCCTTATCGAGTAATCCTTACAACTGCTCTTTTAATTCTTTCAACTCTACCAATGCCATTTGGTAAGGTGTCTTGGAGATGGGTTGAGTATCTGATATTAGCTCAATGGCAAACTCAACTTCTTTCTCTGGTGGTAATCCCATTAAGTCCTCTAGGAATACTTCGAAAAACTTACATGTAAATTGTGGTGACACAAATAAGTGTGTAGAACTTAGGTCACCAGTACATGTGCTTCATGATTACAGACAATGAGAGTACCTCGAATAACATCGAAGGATGTATCTGTTGTCTCTTGGTTATGGGCGTACACTCGGCCTTGGGAGACATGCTTCTTGCCCTTGCCTGTGGCTGTAGCTCTCCTCTATGGAGCCTGAGCCGATCTCTCTATCTGTCTAGGTGCTTCACGAGGTTCCTGAGATCTCATAAGTGGACACTCTCATTATGTGCCCTACTTCACCGCATCTGCAGCAAGTAAATGTACCTGTGCGACAAGGTCCAGTGTGAATATTGCCACTTGTCCTACACCGTGGCACTCTTATCTCAGGGCCTCTAATCATACATGCGGCACCAACTGGGGTCTTGGGCTTACCAACCCTTATCTGAGGTCCTTCCAACCTCTGTCGCTTGGGCTGATCCCTTCTCAAATCATGTCAAGAAGTAACTACTCTCTTTTCATTAACTCTGACTGATCACCTGAGATCATGCTTTGCTTGAGGAATATCCAAGCCCCTCTCTATCTCTTGGACTTGTCTCAGAGCATATCTGAAATCTACGATATTTTGACCCAATAGCTTATCTCCGATCCCAGATCTCAATCCTGCCAGAAATCTCTGTCTGGCGCTCGGGATCTCTAACTGTCTCTGGATCGTATCTCATCAGGGTTGTAAATCTATTCTCATATTTGTCTACTGTAGAACTTCCCTGCTACAAATCTAAAAATTCTGCATGCATCTTCTTTCGAGCTGCAAGCGGTACATATTGCTCTCGAAATGCGACTAAAGAAGCATTCCATGTGATCTTTAAGGGATCCTCAGCTGATGTCGTCTGTGTGGATCTCTTCCAGAACTTAGCCTGTCTCTTTATCATTTAACCTGCCATAGTCACTCTCTCCCTATCAGTACATCCAAAAACTGAAATATCGCCTCAATATCAACGATTCACTCCTCAGCCTTAACCAGGTCCTTAAGCCCTGTGAACTCCAGATGATGCATACTCAAGAAAATCTCGCACCCTCTGAGTCTCTCTGTCATCCCTATGCTGGGGAACTGCTGGCTGAAGGTTGGGGCTACTGAAGGAACTGGTGGGGGAGGAGGATTAGGCGTAAGAGTAACTGTCTCTGTACCAGGTGTACGTACCCCAAACTGCTAGGTAAATATAGTGGTAAAGGTTGTAAGTCCTTCCCTCATATCCCGTACTATCTCCTCAAGCCTCCTTATTCTATCAATAGGGCTCCCGGGTTAAGGGAGAGATGGTGGAGCGGGTTCAACTCGTCTCTGTGAATGGTCCCGTCTACCACTCATGGTTAGCAATCTACTATTTGCACAAAATCCATAAATCAAGTCATACTTTGACAGGTATGCTTACCTTATTACCAGACATGCATAGACACATTGGGATGTAATACACTTTTATTACTGGACACGACAGTACTACACAACATTTGCTCTGATACCAAGAAAACTGTCACGCCCCGAAAGCGCGAAAAAATGGGGCTAATTTAAACTTTTTATCCATTAACTATGTTGTTTTCCTGTCCATGTCTAGATTTAAAATCTTTTTCATTTTTCAGGATCTCATTACATTAATTACATTTTGTATATATATAATCATTTACAACTATTACATCCCGACTATTATATACAATAGTGTCTATTATGTATCACATGTCTGAAATATAAGTAAGACTGTACCTCAAGGTTACGAAAATATCCGATGAAAGGTCGGACTAACTTGTCAATGACCACAGTCTCGTATGTGCAGTAAACTCGCTATAGATAATCTGGGAGATGGAGAGGAGGGGGTGAGTTTTTCAGACTCAGTAAGAGATACATTTAAAATAGCTTTAAATACTCAAAACATGGTAAAACTTATGGTTTTACAAATCAACATAAATATGTACTGGAGTAGAGATGCTTACATTTCATAAAAGCAGTAAAAACATGCTTAATTCATAAGTTTACACATCATGCATCCTTTTAGTAAAACTCATATATAATATGCATATCACGTCGTGTAAATAAGTAAAAAGCATCTCAAAACTTAATCATGCATATCATAACATGCTTATCACTTCAAAATGAAATCGTATTGTCATATGCACATTTCGTAAAACATACTCATGACTACCCTTAAAATCTCATCATAAAAATATGTGCTCAATAGCAAATCATAAAACAGGTAGCATGAAATGTGCGAAAACATAAATATATCATTCCGTCAATTCATCTTGTAGGGTTAGGCAATCGTCTCATATACTAGTCCCGGAGGACATCATACATCTGGTCCCGTAGGACAAAATCATGGGTACTCATGGCCATAGTACAGGGAGCCGTAGGACTGGATCAGGGTCGTACGCTGCCCTATCTCTCGTGCACCACTAAATGAGGACTATACGCACGAACTCACGTGCATCACCAAGTGTGGTCTATATGCACGTTTTTCATATCAAGTCAGAGCCTGCCCGTTCCCTGGCCGTCGGCTAGGTAGATCCTCGATCGTCTCCATACGAGATCGACCCCAGATCCTCTGACTATCGTCATATCATGCCTTTTTACCCCACAAAATCATTTTGGGCCTCTTACCCAATTTATCAAAATCATTTCGGGCCTCATACCCGTGTATTAAAATCGTTACGGGACTCTAACCCGTTTTTCATAAATCATTACGGGACTCTAGCCCGTTTCTCATAGAAAACATAGTTTTCATAAATCATTGCGGGACTCTAGCCCGTGTAAATATGGAAAGCATAGTTATAATAGCTATTTTTTGGGACTAATACCCGTACTGTGAAAATATAGCTTAAAAGCTGTCTCGGGACTTTAACCCGTATCATGAATACATGATTTCGTAAAACATATCGGGACTCTAACCCGTAATCTCACGTGAAAATACTATGCTTTCATTTCAGAAGTGAAAATCACTTTTATAAACATGTATGCTGTAAAATGTATCTCAAATATATAAAATATGCTAAAAACTCGGGAAATGGTTTTGGCTTCGGTTTGAATACCGTTGGAAATCCATTTCGTCCAATTCTCATACATAAACAGCTGGTAAGGATAAAGGAGTACTAACGCTACTCTAAATTATATCCCTTACCTCTTAGCGACTGATGTAGAGCACTTTCCTCGATGCTCAAATTTACCTCGTAAAACGTGTCGATAGACCTAGCTGCTGCAAAACAAGTTCAACTTATCACATATGGCTTAAATTCATTTCAACATATCCAAATATGTGATTATATCGAAGCTTTAGCCAAAAGTTGACTTTTATCGATTTTACTCTTTTTGTTCGGTTTTATCGGTATAAATCTCGTTTTAAATCGTATTTAATTCAACAAATATTTTTCTCATATTTATTATGGTCGATTTAGCTAATTGGACCAATTTCTCTCTTATTGGGCCAAATTACACCTTAATGGGCCTTAATCCGTTTTAAGCCCGTTTTCACTTTTTAATTCTTTCATCGAGGCCTATTGGGCTCACTGGGCCCATTAGTACTTATTGGGCCTTTTTCTAAACTCTTTGAATAGCCCGTATATCATTTACGACAATTTAATTAAAAATCTCCATTTAACCCATTAAATGCGCAATTTAATCCGTAACTCGTAAAATAAACTTTTAATGCGCGATAATTACATAGATTGTCGTAAATGAGCTTTACTTACCCGAGATTTTGCGATAGTGCACAAATCGAAGTTCGATCGGGCTCACGTACGCGATTTATCGTCGAACTGCACAATTTATATATTTAATTTTGGGTGAATTTTCGATCAAATATAATTTAAATAAATTTTTCGAAAATTAAATCGGTCACATTTGACCTTTTACCGACTTACCCGAAATCTGATGTATCCCCGAAAATTTTTCCTTTTTCTCTTTTTCTTTCCTTTTTCTCATTTTTCCCTCTCTTTTTTGGCTGAACCGGTTCGGTCCGGTTCAGTCCGGTTCAACTTCTCCCTCGTCGTTCGGGGCTTTTTCGGCCGGTTCTCCGTCGGCTTTCGCCTCCAGCTTGTTCGCGGGGTAGTCCGATGCATGGATCTGTGGTCGGCTTCGCCAAAGCTCGCCGAAAAATGGCCGGTCCGACCTCTTCTCTCCTCCGGCGGCGGCACCGAATTTTTTTCGCGCAGTTCGGCGGCGTTTAAGGCCGATCTGCTCCTGGATCAGCGTCGCAGAGGTCCCCTCTGGCCGGTGGTGGTTCGCTCCTCCCCTCCTCAGCCGCCGATCTATCTCTCTCCTCTCTTTTCTCTTGGTTTCTCCCTTTCTCTCTCTTTCTCTCGTCGGTCACCGTTTCTTCTCCCTCTGTCGAAGCCGGCGAGGCTCAGTCGCCCCTCTAGTCCGTTCGCCGGGCTTCGTCGGTGAACAGATGGGAGCTCGGCTCCTTTGCTGCCTCTGCTCCTTGTTTCCTTCTGTTTTCCTCTCTATCGCGCGACTCTGTTTCGCGCGACAGAGTTTCGTTTTTTTTTTTTTACTTTATTATTATTTTATTATATTTTATTATATTATATTTATTATATTTTATTTTAATCAAATAAAATATAATAAATTGTACAAAATATCTCAAAAATCATATTATATTTTATTAATTTATTTATTTAATTAATTTAATTTATTTTAATTATTTCGGTGTATTTTTCGCATATTTCGGGATAATGTCCCGGGCGAAAATTATGAAAATTCGTAATATCTTCGTATCTTGACCAATTGGACTCGAAATTTCATAATTTATTCTTTATCGATCAAGATTTCCTAAATCCATATTTTTAATGAAATTTCTTCATCGAATTTACACCGAAATTAGGATCTTTTGACCATTTTACCCTTCTACACGTTCAGGATTAATTTAGACCGATTTTTCTTCTCGGACTCACTATCTTTTCTCATTTAAATTTCATATCTTTCGTCCAACGATTTAAATCCCTTTAATTTAAATTATGGTCCCAAATAATGAACATAGTAGGAAAAATACGGGTTTCACAGAATCTCTTTACGAAGCATGAGAACGATATAATAAGCTTCTTAGGAAGTGCCTTCACCATGGCCTACCTTTGTGGTTGTAAGTCCAGACCTTCTACAACGGACTTACAAGCCAAAATAGGACCATTATTGACGCTGCTGCGAGTGGAGCCCTGATGTGCAAAACAGAGGAGGAGGCTTACAAGCTTTTAGACAAGATGGCAGCTAACAACTATTTATAGTCCTCGGAGAGGCAATTGCCAAAAAAGTTGGCGGGTATTTATGAGCTCGATACACTGTCTACCTTGACCTCTCAAATCGTTAATCTTACGAAGAAGGTAGAGTCGCTCAGTACCCAGCATAATTCTTCTACCAGTCCTAATCTGATTTATTATGTCCAAAGTCCTTTCCCTTTATGCGATCTGTGTAGTGGTACACACTCTGTGGATAGGTGTCCACTTAACCTAGAATCGATTCAGTATGTTGCTCCACTTCAGAAGAATAGAACAACCCCTTGTCAAACACCTACAACCTAGGGTGGAGGAACCATTCTAACTTCTCCTGGAGCCAAAACCAAAGATAAACTTCTAGCTATAGATCTGTAGGACCCCTTAGTTTTCAAGCTCCACCTGTTTAGGTACCACCATAGCATCTATTCCCATACCATCAACCATCCCCACCTCATTTTCAGTATCATCCACCTCATTACCATCAACCACCACCACCACAACCTCAGCACTTACCAGCAACTGAAAAGAAGCCCTCGCTTGAGAAAATGTTTACAACGATCCTGCAAAATTAAGCAGCTTCAATTAAGAACTTAGAGGTTCAGGTAGGACAAATAGCGAATGCTCTTAATCAACGTCCTCAAGGGACCCTTCCTAGTAACATCGAAGCCAATCCTGTTAGGCAAAGGGAGGATAAGGAACATGTGCAAGCCATTACCTTTAAGAGCGGCATAAAGCTAGATGATGATCCACAAGTTAAGTCCCAACCTGAACAGCACATAGTTGATGAATCCTTAAGTTCTAACGAAGCAGCTCCGAAAGAACAAGAACATCAAGATCAAGCTGTAAAAGAATCCAAGCTAGGCATTTCTTCATCTATACCTTATTCTATTGCACAGCCTTTAAAGTCCTCTGATGCTATACATGTTACCACTACATCCCTTACAGTTAGACTACCAGTACCTTTTCCTCAGAGATTTTAAAACCAAAAGCTTGAACAACAATTTGATAAATTTCTTGAGGTTTTTAAGAAACTTCACATCAACATTCCTGTCGCAGATGCCTTAGAGTAAATGTCAAGTTATGTGAAGTTTCTAAAGGATATCCTCTCTAGGGAAAAGGAGATTGGAAGAATATGAGACGGTGACCTTAACTGATGAATGTAGTGCCATTATCTAAAGAAAATTATCCTCCAAGCTCAAGGATCCCGGAAGTTTTACCATACCATGCACTATTGAAAATTTATTCTTTGGTAGAGCCCTGTGTGATTTAGGAGCTAGTATAAATTTAATGCCATTGTCTATCTATCATAAGTTAGGAATATGGGATGCCAAGCCCACCACAGTTACCCTTTAGCTAGCAGATCGATCCATTAAATATTCGAAGGGGGTCATTGAGGATGTGTTAGTAAAGGTGGACAAATTTGTTTTCCCTGCAGATTTTATTGTTTTGGATATGGAGGAAGACAAGTAAGTCCCCATTATACTAGGCAGACCTTTCCTAGCGACTGGTCGAACCTTAATTGATGTACAAAAGGAGGAGTTGACTATGAGATTCCTAGATCAAGAAGCGAAGTTTAATGTTTTCAAACCTTTGAAGCTCCCTGATGACTCTCAAGAATGCTTTAAGACGGAGATTGAGGAGGACATAACGCTTGACCATATAAAATCTGAAAGAAGGAGGGAAGTAGATAGAGTTCAGGAGGATTTAATTGTTAACATTCTATCACCATTCTGGCTAGTCCTCCTATTCTTCGTCCTGCCGCTGAGTGTTGTTTTCTTCAGCTGCATTTGAAGTGGCTGTGTTTTTCTTTTCACTTTGTATATAGTTCTTTTTCTTTTTCTTTTCTGTTGTTTCTTTTTTTGTTTATTTTGCAGGTTTATTTTCTAAGTTTTACGCTTTCAATAAAAATTTCAGTTGTTCATCAACATCAGATAGGGGAGTACTATATTTTTGAGCTTAAATTATTATATTATCTACACACTGAGGACACTGTGCACTTCAAGTTTGGGGGAGGGGATATCACTTGAGCATTTTTCGAAAATTTGGGTAAAATTGAAATTTTTTTAAAAATTTTCGAAAATATGAGCTGAAATTGTTTGATTTTGGGATGATTTAGTACTTAGCATGTAGTTTTCTCATATTCCAATGATATAATCCCATGATTAAGTCTGATTTTGATTGACTAAGAAGCATGATTATAGGAAAAGCATGAATTTGAATTCTTGAGTTTGTCTTGATTCTGATTGTGATTTTCTCATCTTATGCACATGTCATGTTATGAATCTGTATATTTATTTAGAAAAAACTTATGTGGACATAGGATTGCATTTGTTCAGTTGATTTTGTGTATCATATTCTAGAATTTGCTTGATCTTGCCTCGAGACGAAATGTTATATCACATTTAATTAGGGAGATGATTTAGGTCATCTTTGGATCGTTTGAGCCTTTCGAGCCATCCCTGTACATACTTTACCCCTAGTCACCTATCTGGGTCAAATAAGCTTTTCTCTGTAAATACACTTGCTTATAATTTTTCTTTAGCTTAAATATTTTTTTCCTATCCCTTACCCTGAAAGCATGAAAGTCATTGGGATATAGTGTGAGCTTTGTACATTTGGGTATCTGGTGATAGTGAAAATTCAAAAAATAAAAACAAAAATAGAATAAAAAGTTTAGTGAAAGAAATAAGTTTGGGGGAAATAATTTGAGCTCTTACATTAAAGATCCTAGAAGTAATACATGTTAAGAGGTAATTAAACCTAAATTGACTTTATCATACCTTAGTCCCAGCCTTACATTACAAACTTAATGAAGTCTTATTGATCTTTAGTTAAGTGTGACTACATTAGTGGAGAGATAAGTGAAAAGCAAATTTATGGGAATGATCACATGTCTTTGACTTTGCATTCACTATGTTTGTATAATCTGATCCAGGTAATGTACTGCGAAGTGACTCTGACATTTTCACACACGCACGAGTGGTCCAATTTGGGTTAGGACTTATGATTAAATGATTCTGAGTGTTTGACTTGTAATTGTGGATCTTTAAGATCATAGTCTGTACTTTATTTTTGAGGATAATATTGGAAAAATTATTATGTTTTGTACTTGTCATTCTTACAATTATTTTGTTTTGCTTGAGGACAAACAAAAGCTTAAGTTTGGGAGTGTGATAATTCTATATTTTTAGAATTATTTGTGCTTAATTTCCTAATTAATTATTTAAATTCCTAATTTATTTTGTTAATTATCCTCTTTATTTAATTAAAATTATCATGTTTGCAGATAAATTAAATCCGAATGAATTTTGAATATTTCGGTAGAAAATGGATCGAAATTTGGCTAAAATCGAGATTGGACCACGCAGACAACACAAGCCTAGCACATCCAATTGGACAAAAAGACAGATGACATAGAAATATTATTTTTCAAGGAGCCAATGGTGTGAAGACAAGTGGTCAAACAATGCCAACTCATCTAAGATGAAAAAATTACAATTGTATCTCTAAGTGTGTGTATAAATAGAAAAAGATGTCAATTGAAAAGGGGGTAGCCTAGGTTAGAATAGAAGTAATTTAGGAGTAGATGGAAAAATAGGGTAGAATAGTTTTAGGTTAATTTCCAAGCTTTCTTTGCTTTAATTTCCGAATAGTTTCTTTGAAATTAGAAATTTTCTTCTCTTGTTTTGTTAAAACTTTACATTGGTTTAATGAATAGTGATTTTTCCATGTTCTTCTCGGTTTTGCAATCTCTTTGCTTTATTGTTGATTCAATGCACTCAAGTTGAATGAAAGTTTTTCATTTTTCAGTCTTAATAGTTTTATTTTATGGCAATCAAATTTCTTTATAGTTCTCGGTTTTGTTTAAGTCATTTTTCTTTTTATTTCATCTCTAATGCGTAGCTTCCATTTCCTAGCCTTTAGCTCTCGGTTTGTTTTTTTTTTTTATGCATTCGGGTTCAAAAGTTCTTCATCCATTCTTCTCCCTTTTGATTCTGTTGTCCTGATGTGGGTTGATGCTAACCATTATTCCACATCAAGAACAATGTGGAATCCCGGTTAGAGAAGAGAATGAAGCTACTCGAGGATGTTGAGTTCCTTGTTCATGATTGATGATGCTCACGGGTGATGATTTCAGTTATGGTTTTAGCATTTTTTTCTGTCGGTTCTAAGTTCATATTTTGCTATGCTTTATTATTCTTTCCTTTCCTTATTTCAGTTTTATTGGTATACCTTTCCTGAATCGGGTTGTTTTGTTTAATGCATTTCACCTTAGCTTGCATTGTTTTTACGGTATGTTGTTGAGTTCTGTTGTTGAAAGCAATTGCTGCAGTTAATGTTCGAAAGTTTTCATTAATCCCACTAGATTTGTCAGCTAATGTATGTTTGATAAAAGTTGATTTTAACAGGTGCATTGAGAGGCATTTTTGGTATTGCTCTGTTCGACTCTGTTTATGGTAGTAGTGTACTGTTTAGTTGGTTATTTTGCTGGAATGGTGAGATAGTATTAACAGCAGCAACCTTGCATGTTCCTCATCGTGTTCTGCTGAAGTTTTCTTTATTTTACTTCCTTAACTGTGATACAAGTGGATGCTGATACTTGTGAATAATCATCTTAGCTTGTATTTAATGCTTAACGTCTGCAGCACTTGTGGGATTCTGAGATGAGCAAGGCAGGTGCAAGAGGAGTAGCTGGAGTAATCTTAGCAGCTGCAAACTTTGAGGAACACTCTGCTCGGGCATGGGTTGCTGGATTACTGGAGGCAGTTGTTGCTGTTATAGCAGTTCCCGAGTGTCCTACTGTTGTGCACGAGTAAGCCAGATAATTACAAGATTGACAGTAGCAGTATAGGTGTACTGGAGGCTTGCAGCAAATGATGTATTGTTGAGCAATTCCAACAAGAGCATGAACCGAGAGCAAGCATTGGGCAGAGCAAGGATGAGCAACAATGGCAGAAGCAAACCTCGCCTGGAGTAGTACCTGGTCTGAATCAAGAGCCAATACAGCAGCAGTTTACATGCCTGGACAAACCAAAAAGAAGCAGGAGGCAGAATTGCAGAAGTTGAGCAGAAACACTTGAGCAGCACCTGCAGTAGATGGTACTACCTGGAGCGGACAGTAGACAAAAGCAGCAGTAATGTCTGGAGCCTGGAACACGACAGGAGCAGAGGCACAAAATGCAGCAGTGCAGGACAATGCCAGTAGCTGGAACCGTGAGCACCTGGAGGCAGAGCAAAAATTAGAAAGACAATGAACAGTGCAGTATCGGGACCACTTGCTGGATTGTTTCGGTTAAGGCCACGTTTGGCCAATGCATTTTAATTGTACAATTTATTTACATGCATTTTTTAGATTAGTTAATTCCAATTTAATTTGTTAGCATAAGAAGTTATGATTTTAATTTTATTTGCATGATTAGTTATAGTTCAATTGATTGATTAGTCTAGAATTTAGATTTAATTATGCCATTAGTTAATTTTTATTTTTATTTTAGTAATAGGTTTTCCAATTAGAATTAATTTAGATTAAACTCATTTTATGCATTTTTAATTTAGTCTTCATTTTTATTAAATTTTAGGTTAGTTTAATTTGCAATTTTCATTAGTTTAATTACATGCATATGTTATTTTAGGTTTGTTTAATTTTAGTTTAATTAATCTTGTTTTTTTATTTTCATTTTTGCTTTTTATTTTAATTGCGTTAATGAATTTTTAACTGTTTTAATTTTCTTTTGTAGGTACTTGCCTTTAATTACTCGGAGTTTCGTAAGTAATTTTAGCTCGATTTTATTTTATTTAGTTTTTAGCTTTTATTATTTTCAGTACTTTAATTTTAGCCATGTAGACCACCCATTACAACTTCATAATTTGATAGGATATACTTAGGGTAAGATTAACCGGTAGTTAATTAGGCTAATCAACTTCTCTGTGGGACGATACCTCGGGACTCAAATCCCATTATTACTTGTACGACCCGTGCACTTGCGTATAATACCCTTTGGGCATGTCAGTTGTAGAACGCTTGTCTCCTCCTTTTTCTCAAGCCCACCTTTGATTTTCTAGTATGTTGTTCTCCTTGCCACGAGGAACAACTTTGTCTCTTGCGCCTTTCTCTAATGTCGTCTAGAATATGGTGAATCTTAGAGAGAGAAAGCTTGGTTTGGGTGAAAATGGTGAAGGTTTGGGTTGCAGAGTGAGAAAGGCTCAGTTCCAGGCGAAATCTCGTGTTCCTTATATATACAGGGCTTATGAGATCAATCTGGTACAGGAGGAGATCGATATCTGCTTTATTTCAACTGCTCCATCTGCTCTATTAACAACTACAAAATCGATTTGGTTGGGGGTGGAGATCGATCTGCTCTTCATAAGAAAACTAAGTGGAGATTGATCTGACATTGAATTAGGGATCGATCTCTTCCAAGCCGAGAGTTAAGGAGATCGATATGGCTAAGGGATGAGATCGATCTGCTCTAACCCGAGAGCTAAGAAAATCGATCTGCTTGTATTAAGGATCGATCTCTTCATTTGCAGAATGTTTTTCAGATCGATCTGGCCCAATTGGAGATCGATCTACCATATTTCATTGCTCAAATAAGAGCATTTTTTGCTCTTCCAGATCGATCTTTCCTTCAATGAGAGCGATCTGGCATTCATATTTTCCAGGATTTGCTGCAGTTTTCTGCAGTAACTCACACAAAACGTCCTTAATTTGCTGTCATAGTCATTTTCTCATCCAACCACCTTTTAGACTCGAAAACTTCATCTCCTTATACTTCATTAGATTTAAAACTTGCTTGTACATCAACATAATTACACTCACCAAATTACAAATCTTACATTGCAAATCTTACAACTAAAGTACATAAAATTTACAGTTCTCACAACTAAGACAATCAAAGAGAATAGAAAAAGGTGAAACATATGATCCAATATATCTTTTTGACATGGGATTTGATGATGAATGGATAACCAAAATGAAAGATCCTTGTTTATGTCAAGATCATTCATAGATACATATCCATGAATGTTTTCAGGATCAAGAGCTTGGAATTAGCAAGAAGAGAAAGCCTGGTATGTATTATAAATTTATATATATACATAACTTTAATATTTTTTTCTTATCTTATTTTAGACTGAAGGTGGACAAATTCATATTTGTATTTAAAATTTATATATAGGTCCAAAGAACTTAAAATTTGATGCCAAGAAAAAAGGTAAAGTTGTTTTGCAAGATGAAGTTACTCAAGTAATTGGTGATGAGGAACAAGAGTTAGAAAATGAAGAAAAGGATGAGATTGTGCTAGAAGATGATGGAGACAGCCATGAATCCCTTGATGATATTGACCTAGAACTAAGAGATGAAAATGATGATCTAGAGTTTGGAGATGATAATCATTACTAGGTCATGAGTTTCATTGAGCCTTTTGATTTAGAACTTTTTGAGTACTAATATTCTAACTTGTGATCTGTTTTGGAGCTAGACAATAAAAAGCATTAAGTTGATAGTACAAGTGAACAACTTCAAGTGTAAAGTTATAGTGGTCTTTTTTGGAGCTAGACAATAAAGGGAAAATGACGATTTTGTTTATAAGAGAATTTTCACACTAGCCAAATAGATATTGTGGATCGATTTAAGAGTATTAAAGGAGTTATGTCAAAACCTTAAATTGACATGTCAGCTTCTGTATTGAAAGATAAGATGATAGAATCAAAAATACCGAAATGGGTGAAATCGGGTGGATTCCCTAAGAAAGGTGTGCATAGACGACCACCTTAGGGTATTTTCACCTTCATTATCTGAATGAGACATGCATGTAAATAATGAATATCTCACCTACCAAAAGTGAGGAGCCAATAAGATTAAAGATAAAGGTGTAAAGTAGTGAAATTATGGCATAATAGATAAATATTATGCAAGCTTATGACATAAGCTTTATCTAATTATTGGCTAATATTAAAATGCACCATATTTGCTAACATAAGTTCCAAAAGTAGGCCACCCCATTTAATCCCTATTAAAATGCCTAAGTTAATATATAAGTAAGGGAAAATAAGAGAAACCATGGAAAAACATGAAAACTGTGAGCTTCATTTGGACTTTCTCCCATTTTTAGCTTGACTTCGTCCTAAATTGGTGACCTACTAAGTGTTCTTTACATCACATCTTCATTTGGTAGCTTGAAACATCAAGTTTCATCATGAAAAATTAAGAACTCTCAAGATAGGCAAGTTTCAGCCTTGACCTAGATCTATAGGTTATGCTTCGATTCATGATTCCTACTTAATATATGTTGGTTAAGGAGTTAATCTAAGGTGTTTTATGGCTTTATTTGAAGCAAAAGGCTTCCATGTGATGGGAGACTTACATATGGATCCATGGGATAAGATTATTTTCAGGCTTCAAGATCGATATGTGTGTGTGTGTGTGTGTGTTGTTTTGTGATGTTAAGTTCCTATATGGTGTTAAAATGGATTGAAAATGCATGAATCATGCATGTTAAGGTTTAAGCACGTAGGGTTCACTATAGTACCATGCTTAGTTTTTGGTGAAATTGTGATATATGGTGTAATTCATCTGGCTAAGCATGAATATAGTTTAATTGTGATTGAAATCAAATGAAATGTACAAGTGTATATTCGACTAAGGTGAAGGACAATGTGAAAATGATGTGTTTTCCATGTGATTTAATGATATGTTAATCACATGTAATTGGTGATATGTTAGGTGTCATTAAATAGTTAGGAAATTGTGTAAATGTAGGCTTCATCACCTTGGCACTAAAGGTGACATAATGATAAGTTAAGTGAAAGCAAGTGTAATAGTGTATTTGATTGATCTCTAATAGGACACGATATGGAAATTGAATGTATGGTGTGATATTGTAGGAATTTGGAACCCTCTGTGGATTGTGAAGCTTTCAGTTAGGCATTGCTCATTTTGAAATCAAAGTGTTCTTGGTAAGTTAATCATACATGATACAATATGCATATCACACGAGGTAAGTTGATCATCTCGGATGCAAATTAGCATCAGGTAGTGTAAGTTATTCTCATAAGATACAAGTTAATATTATAAGAAGTGAATGTGAGTGTTGAAATTGTGATCGAATAAGGTATAAAGTTTGCATATATGCTAAGTGTATAAGTAAATGATTGAACTATGTATGGTACTTATATATACGTTGAGCGAGCAATTACTGCCTAATAAGGGCACGGTAGCCTATAGGTTGCATGTGATTTGTATACAAGTACATTTATATGTCATTGACTGATGAGAAATATTAGATTGGAAATGTTATGTGATTTTCATTGCAGGGCTGGGTAATGAGCATGTATAGCTCATTTATATTGCAGGAATTTCCTTGCTAGTAAAGTTATAAGAATAGAAAAGTAAGTCATACATTCCTTATGTTTTTTGACACTTCCATACATTCCTTATGTTTTCTGACACTATCATATGTTTTTAGATCCAAGCTTGGAGTTTATACTGCATTATTCTGTAAAACATGGTGTTTGTGAGATTTATAAGCTTGCATCGATTTTTATTTACATAAAGAAAAGCCTTAAAACCTCACCTTTGACATGTTTTGAAAGATTGTGAAACATATACTTATTTTGCATATCTATGCTGTTTTTAGATTTAGCATATTTTGCTTTATATCCACTCCCTATTGAATTTCAAAACATGCTTTCAAACTATTTTTACTAGTTATAGGAACTCCATTAATTAATGTAACACCGATAAGGCATATAGAAACAATTCGAGTACTCTTACTCTTATAAGTGGGCAACTCAAGTATTTTTACTCTTATAGTGGGCAATTCGAGTATTCTTACTTTTTTAGGTAGACAGCCCAAGTATTCTTACTCCTATAAGTAGGCACTTTAGGCTTATTCAACAAACATCGTGATAGAACCCTAGTTTTGGGGTATTTTATAAACTCACTAATTTTTATAGTGGGATAGCTTTATTGGTACACTGGGGAGTTATGCCTATATACCTGTGTAAAGTGATTTTCAGAATTATAAGACCGTTCAGATAAAAGTTTATCTGAAGTATGTTTCTAAAACGAATTACTGTTTCAAAACGAATCAAATTATCAGAAATATGTTTTCAAAACAAATTACTGTTTTCGAATGAATCAGATTTATTAGAAATATGTTATGAATTACTCGTTCAAAATGAATAAGATTTATTAGAATCATGTTTTCAGAACTTATAATTGATTTATATACATTGATATGAAAGAAACCACTGTTTATATGAATGTGCATCAATTTACCATTTTAGCATCGTTTTATTTTTGAATATTCATAACGTGAATGACATTATCATGTTAGATATATCGATATCAGAAATTATATGTATACCGTATTAACATGTTTTGTTGTCAGGTCAAAAAGAAAATGGGGAATTTTAAAGTATCTTTCCGACTGGTACCGTTAAAGACTTTGACAACGTCACTAGTTTTGGTGATGTATACAATATCAGAGTATTATGTGAATATTAGAAAATAAGAAATGTATCGGGATTATCAAATATGAACTTTTATTGCAATACATATTTAGTTTCATTGTAAGCATGCATTAGATTACAATATCCTATTTATGATTATATTTGTACTTGTATGGTTAACTTACTAGACTTTTAGCTTACTCTCCCACTGTTTTCCATCATTGGTTAAGTCGAGAGGTTAATTTTTATCAACTATAGTATTCGGCTTTAAACTTTTTAGCTTCGGAGATCTCATAGCGTATATTTGATAAATATTTATACAGTGAATATGGCTTTATTCTTAGACAGTTTTCTACCAGTATATAGAATGAGATGTGTCCAAGGCCATTATATGCTTACATATGTAAATTATTTAGTCTCGGGCTATAAATGAATTTTTATTGGTAAAAAAGTCAAAACCAAAAAAATATTAGAATATTTTATAAGTATATATTTTGGAGGACCAAATGACCTTGGAATTTGATGAAAATTGAACTTACGATAGGTCATGAAATGTACAAGAAAGATACGTAAAAAAGTTATAAATCGGATTGTAATTGATCTATGTTTTGAGACTGCTATTTGAAATTAGTTTTGACAAAGAATTACTACTTTTACGCAAAAAAAATTATTGAATGCTTTCGATTGATTTTATAAGTCAAATTGAACTGGAGCCTTAGGTAAACTACCTTTAATTGGATTAAGTAAATAGTTACTTAAAAGTATTGTATAAGATTGCTTACACGACAATCCAATGTTAAAGAGAAAATGAAAAAATTAGTCTAAATTTCCATATTTCTGCGAAAAGTTATCATTTCGTCATATTCTTCAAGATGTGATAGTTTGTATTATCGATCCTCGATATTGGAAATGGTCCCACTTAGGTATCACCACCACATTTAACGTCATTATATTTTTGATCTTTTACTTTGTTTGAATTGAATTTATATTTCAAGTATTCAATTTTCACTCTACTTAGTCAAAATCCTTTTGATTTTAGCGTTTGTCCCTAGAATCTAACTTTGCATTGATCTCTGCTCTAGTTTTAGCACACAAAATAATATCATTTGCAAACATTATACACCAAGGCACCTTATTCTAGATGGATTTTATTAGCTCATCCATTATTATAGCAAACATAAATGGACTTAACGCCGACTCTTGATTTAGTTCTACTGTGATAGAAAATTCACTTGTTTGTCCTTTATATATCTTCACATGTGTTTTTGTATCTCTACACATGTTCTTAATTAGTTCAATATATTTCAGAGGAAAATTTTTTTTATTAAGAACCACCTTATCACTTCCACAGTTATTTTATGATATGCTTTCTCTAGTTCTATAAAGACAATATGAAGATCTTTACCTAATGCTCGAGAATGTTCCACAAATTGTCTAAGTAAATGTATTGTCTCCATAATTGATTGACCATATATAAAACCACATTGATTTTACAATTAAAAATATTCCAATTAAGGATTTCTTTCCTTACAAAACAATAAAAAAATCACCTTAAATAGCTTTGTCTTCATCAACATATAAGCATACTAGCCTTCCTGTATCCTACACACAAAAATTGTTGTTAGCAATGCCTTTACCAACCATGGTAAGAAAATTAAAGTCTAAATTTCAACTCATTCGACGTTAATTTAACTCCTATTTACCAATGGAAAATCTTTTTTTTTTTTTGGTTCAGGATCCATCATCAATTGCATATGTTATTTCTTTGGTCTCGCTACTCACATATTGCATTGGTGTAAAAGCACAGAAAAACGAGTTTAACGTTGTAACTTATGGCGCTGTTGGCGATGGCATTACTGATGATTCCTTGGTAATATTTTCTACTGTTCAGCCTGTACAATCTTACGTTTGCTGATATGTACAGGTTGTTCCATATTATTGGTACCGATTACAACTACTTTTCTAACTGTTTGAAGTGCAGGCATTCTTGAAGGCATGGAAGGACACTTGTAGTGCTGCAGCAGGCACTCCTACCTTGATTATTCCCGGAGGAACAAAGTTTTTGGTGCATCATATAACATTCAGAGGCCCCTGCAAGTCTAATCGAATAAATGTCAAGGTATGATCAAATTAACAGAATTAAACTTCAATAGATTCCAATAGCACTCCAAAATGTTTTCAGTAAATTGGCAAACGAAATTTCTCTTGCAGCTATCAGGAACTCTTATAGCACCCGATGGTCCTGATCAGTGGAAGGCAGCTGATCTGTCAACATGGATAGCATTTAAGGGCGTAAACGGTCTAACTATTTATGGACTTGGCATGATAGATGGACGTGGCAAAGGCTGGTGGGATCGCTCGTGCAGATATCATCCAAGTCTAAAGGTATACTCCAACATCAAAATCGCATAAAACACAACCAAACACAAACTTACAAAGTTCTATATGTACTTCCAATCATTTTAAATCGTTTTTCGGCTTTTTCCATATTCCATTTTCTGACTATTGAACTTCTCCGCAGGGATGTTTCAAACTAGCACCAACGGTGAGCACGATGGTTGCAGTCAAAACCTAAGGACAATCCGATAATTATTTTGCGGGAAATTCTAAATACAACCAATTTTTTTAATCCATACAACCATTTTATTTCTATAACAATTTTCTTTTTCTTCTTTAAATTGTTTTTAAAGAGAAAAAAAGATGGTTGCATTTAGCAACTCCCTTATTTTGCCAAAAAAAAAAATGAATATACTTATGCCACGTTTGGTGCGGAGGATGATGTAATAATATTTTTTTGAATAATTTATTGTTTTTTCAAAAATTATTTTTTAGAAATAATTAAAATTTTAAATCATTTTTTAGAAAATAAATTTCTCAAACATAAAAATTATTATAAATATATTTTTAATTAGTTTTTTTTCTTATGTTTAAATTTTTTCTCTTTTTTAGTTTTTTTCTTTTTCCCTGTAGGAAAAGAAAATAATAGGGAGAAAGGAAAGAAAAATAGATATTAACCATAAAATTATTAGAAATCATATTTTTTTTAGTTTATAAAATTGAACTTATTAAATTTAACTATTTTTCCTTTTTTTTTCTTTTTCCCTCTAATTGAAAAAAAAACAAAGAAAGAAGAGGAAGAAACCATAAAAGTAAAGAAAAATATTTAATATTTGTCTTTTTGAAAATTTAATGTAATTAAAAAATCAACTTATTTTTGAAAAAACTCATTTTTTCTAAAATAAATATTTAACTTACGGTCAAAGAAATTATTTTAAATTTAAATAATATATAGAAATAAAAAAATGAAAGAAAAGAAAAGAAAAAGTGAAAAAATATAGAGGTTTTTTCATAAAAATTAATTTTTTAACAAAATGCATTTTTTGAAAAAGTAATTTAAATTTTTTAAAACAATAATTTTTTTATTAAAAATCAACTAATAAATATAATTTTCTAAATAATTTTTAACTTTTTAATTTTTATTTATATTTGCAAAAAAATTATAAACTTAAATTATGTTACTTTAAAAAGAGTACTATAAAAAATATTTTATACTACTTTTAATGTTAAATATAGCAAATATGGTGAAAAATATAAAAAATCTTCCTATCTTATTTTTAATCTTCGTACACAATAAAATAAAATAAGATGATATGATTTAATTTTATCTTACAATCTTATATTATTATATCTTATTTTTATACCATGCACCAAGCCAAACATGGCCTAAATATATATTGTCCTCAAAGAGATACAGAGGGAAGAAAAATTCTACCTAGGTAACTCAGTATACTACAACATTATTAGTATTGCAACTGGATTCCTGTATTTATTACAACTCTAGCTGTCATTATCTGTCTTGATATTGTAAAAAAGGCAAGTTATGAGTTTATCACTTTATTATGCTTTGCTGTAGGCACTCAAATTTGACGAATGCAACAATCTTCACATGAGCAACATTAACTTTCAAAATAGCCCCCAAACACATGTGCTGGTCTTGGGATGCCAAAATGTTGATTTTGGATTCTTGACTATACGAGCACCTGGAGAAAGCCCCAACACTGACGGAATACACCTTCACATAGCCCGCAATGTGTCCATTCACAATTCACGAATTGCAGCTGGTAAATTTATTGCCTTACGTAAAAGCTTTTGATTTAAGTTTAATTTACAAAACCAAGTTTGGATGGTCGATGATTAAGCAATTTAGTAATCGAATGAGTGCATGACTGTGAAGTTGATTCTTAATACGTTTTCATTGTTGATGAACAGGTGATGATTGTATCTCTATTGGTGATTCGATTTCTGGCGTCGACATCACTGACATTAATTGTGGCCCTGGTCATGGTATAAGGTAAGAGAACTTTTTCAACCGCATGAGAGTTGTGGATAGTTAAAATAATATGAATGTTTCAGAACTTGATAGATTTTTGTTTACTAATGTGTATGGTTAAGTTGCAAGATCTTGATAAGTTTTGCTTCTGATAATTGGAAACAGATAAATGATAGATTAACGTGTCCTGGCATGTATTAATTTTATCAAAGCAACATTGAAAAATGTCATATTTTCTTGTTTGGGAATAGCTTCATGCTCCAAATTGAAGATATTATAAGCCTCATATCGCATCTTCTTCTTCTTCAAATTCCTATGAAATAAAGAGTAATATTATATCCCCTTTTAATGCCTCTGGATATATAATAGCATTGGAAGCCTAGGCAAGGATGGAAATGAAGTTCAAGTAAAGAATATTAGTGTGAGGCGAGTAATTTTCAAAGAGACAACTAACGGAGCACGAATCAAGACATGGCAGGTACGAAATTTGTTGACCATTCAGCTATGGAATATTTATCCAACAACTTGGGTGGTGACAAATAGGACTCCAAAATTGATTATGACGAGTAAGATGAAGTGTTAAGTTAAATTTGTATTTGTTTTGCAGGTAGGCAAAGGTCTAGTTCAAAATATATCTTTCTCGAACATAAACTTCAAAGCGGTGGAAAATCCAATTATCATTGATCAGTTCTACTGTGATGTTCGAAATTCCTGTAACGAAGCGGTAAGACACATGCAGAAGCCTTTTGATCAATTAAGACTATTACAATTTACCTATATGAAGCTTGTAAGATAGTTGCAATGTTTAACACTAACAGCTTATAATTAACCTTATATTGATATTTATACTTCCAATTTCGATAGAACACTGGAGTTCGTATTAAAGATGTACACTACTCTCAATTATTTGGAACATCAAAGACAGAAGTGGCGATCAATCTTAATTGCAGCAATAATATTCCTTGCACGGGCATTACATTGGAGAACATTCGGTTGACATCAGCAACTCCAGGAAGCCAAGTGATTTCCAGTTGCAACAATGCCTTTGGAATTAATCTAGGAATCATAGACCCAAAATCCTGTCTCCAGAAAAATAATTAGAGAGACAGTATGGTTTACATGTAGCAGGACTGAATTATCATCAGTCATGTGATCTGTATTACCTTTTTGAAAATTGATTGGCCTGATTCTTTGGTAATAATTTTTTTGGGGGCACAAAAACAATAGGATTTTATTTATTTAAAAGTAAAACAACAAGCAACAGTATTAGTATTAGTAAGTCCCGTTACATTCATATTACATTTATTCAAAAACAAAAATGGTGAGAGGAAAGATGGACATTCATAGATGATGTCACTACAACAAGTTGTTGAAGCTCTCATTGCTACATAACTGCTGCTTGGTTGACTTCTTGATAAGTAGAAGAGAGGATATTAGCCGCCTGCAATGGATGATGTTCCTTGTCCTTGTGAAAAAGATGTATGGAATTCAAAGAATCAGTTGAGATATTCCCATTCTAGATGCAATTTGAATACCAATATGAATGGCTTGAAGTTTTGCAGTAATGTTAGAAGTAATGTTGTTGTATATGGAGTAATCGATTAAAAATTGGAATGTTCATCACGGATGATTCCTTTAGATCCTACTGGGCCAGGGTTCCCCAAGCTGGAGACATCAGTATTTTGACTGTAGTAAGGTGGTGCAGGAGGTCTCCAAGATAAATGGATGACATGAGATGAAGGTAGTTGGTTCAAAAGTTGATTCGAAGTGTGATTTTGAGGTAAAAGTGTACGTGTATTTTAGAGGATCAGTGGAAAGGTGGGTGATGACCGGTCATAATTTTTTCATTTCCAGTTTTCCAGAGGTTCCATAGCAAGGTGGAATGACGAGGCTATAAGGAGCTCTTTGGTTGTGATTTGGAAAGTTACATGAGTCTTATGTAAGATTTTAGATATAGAGTAATGTGACGAAAGGAAGTGTCAAAATGTAGTGGGTAAAAGCTATGGAAGTATGCAAATTAGGTACATGATGAAAGAAGATGATGTATGGTTTCCTCACTATCATTGCATAGTTGACAAATAGGTGAAGATAGACGATTAATTTTGAAAAGCAAAGTTGAAGTAGGCAATCTGTCATGGGAGCACAAATATAGAAAAAATTTGACTCTAGGTAAAAGCCTATCCTTCCCATATGTATTTCCAATGGAGGGTCGGGCATAAAGGTGTGTATGTTTGAAAAATAAGTTTTGCATAAAGTGACCTTTATTCGAAAGTACCCAATGCACTTTATACTCTTGGTAACTTAATGGCAAAGGGATTCCTTGTATTTGACGGAGAAGAATTTCTGGAAGGTAAGATTGTATAAGAGTAAGATTCTATGGGCGTTGGATCTATAATATCACTGACCTTTAATGTGTGCAGAAGAGGAGGGATAGTTGAGGGGAGTAGAAAAGCAATCGGATTTATGGATACAAGACTATCAAACCATAAACTAATTAAATTTACGCTTCCTACTTTCCACCTTATAATATCTTTTATTATTGGAATACAGATATAGTATCTTTTTTTTGTAAACCACGAGATGTTTCTGTATCACATTGGGTATGAGATTAATCATCATTCATGTTTCTAACTAGTGTTGTTCTAAAGGAATTTGATTTGGTAAGGATTTGAGTACGAAACTTCCCATTATGGATCGTCTTCACTCAGAAACTCAATGAAATCTTACACCACTAAACCAACTTTTTGGGTTTACTCTTATAAATTCTTTTCCATAAGGATGAACTTGATTTTTTGAGAACGGCTTTAAAGATACGGAGGTCATTGGATTGGTGTAAAAGTATTCAAACTAATTTGGTTATCAATACTTTTCTTAAGAATGGGAAGAGATATAATACCTAGGTCACCATAGTCTAAAGGAAGACACATGTATTCCATTTGATCGATGATATTTTTTTTTTCCTACATTGGCTGCATTCTAAAGGAAATGTTTAGAGAGCTTCTCTAATTCTTTAGTTAATAATCTAAGAAGAATGAAGGAAGACATGGGATATATTGGAATAGCACTGAGTGTATTTTTAATTAATGTTAATCTTCCAGCATATGATGAAAGAAAGTTATACCAAAGTATTGGTTTTTGATTGATATTTTTGTGTGATGTAATGAAACTTGGTATGGCCAACTCTATCGGTGAAAGTCGATACACCTAGATATTTATATTAAACGTACTAGTTTTAAGTATTTTATAATTAAATTACGATTATATGAACAAAAAGATAAATTATTAGTACGATATAGACTACGGTTTTAAATGGTAACCTTAGTTTTTTTTTTCTTTTATTTATAGTTTGTAAGTGGACATAAGGTTCACTACTCTCTTCAAATAATTCCCTCATTCTGAAGACTATCGTTTATCCTCTGTCTCGCCTTGCTTTACAAAAAATCATTTTCAGTTTAATCTCATTTTGAACAAAAAATCAATTTCATCAAATGATAACCTACCTCTCGAGTTGTTTCTCTACAACCATTTTCAGTATGTAAAATCCATGAATTTATTGGTATTCGGTTTTAATTATGAATAATGAAGTAAATAAATGGAATTGTGAATGAGTACATTGGCGAAAAATTAATTAAAATATTTTAATTTAAAGAATAAATAATTATGAAGTGTAAAAATATTTTTTATGAGTTAGATTAATATACGAATAATCCTTCGTATTAGATAAATACAAATATTAGACAATTTGTACTGTAAAATACTAAATAATTAAGTAAAAAAAAAATATTGATGAAATGGTAGATGAATGAAATGATGAAGATGGGTTGAAATGATGGAAATGAATGATGATAGTAATGTTTGAAAAAAAAAAGAAAAAAATGTATATATATATACATATCAAATAAAAATATATATAGAAATAAATTAAATAATATATTATATTAATATATATATATTAATGTATTATATTATAAGTAAAATAAAACAAAAAAAAATTTATATATATTTGATTAAATAATATATGTATAAATATTTAGATATTTATGTATAAAATAAAAATATAAAAATATATTTTATGTAAAGAATATTTATTGTATAATATATTTTATTATATTAAAAATATATATATAATATTATATATATATATATATATATATATAAATTATTATAGTTGGTGGGAAAAATCCCACCAACTTTGCCAAGCTTCCTCTGTTAACAGAGGGAGCAAGGAATCGAGACAAACCCAAAACAAAAGAAATAAGAGGGGGCGAAATCGAAGGGAAAGAGAGAAGAATGAGGAGAGAAAGAAAGGAAGAGAGAGAGAGAGTAGTGGTCGGAGGGGGGAGATCGTGTCGTTGTCCACCAGAGGGGTGCTAAAGAGTCTCCGCCGACGTGGGAGAAGAAACAGATCAGTGGGAAGAAAATGGAGCAGCCCTGCTGAGGAAGAGCATGGCCGAACCAGTCACTTTTCGGACAGCCCAGCCTTGCCCTAGCCTGCCACAAGCGTCGCAAGGCCCTGCGGAGCAGCTGAACGTGGAAGCCGGCGAAGAATCGGCCGTCGGAGCCGAAAATGGCAAGATTCACCACTGAACCGGTTCGGACCAGTTCAGTGAAAGGGTAGTCTAAACCGGTCTGAACCTGTTCAGCCAAAAAAAATGGAGAAAAAAATCGGTGATGTCTCGATTGATGGATAGACTGATAAGTGATCGGATTTGATCGTTTTAAATTTTGAAAAATTTATTTAAATTTATATTTGACCGAATTTAACCTGGTTTAAATATATGTAAATGTGTAGTGTGACAATAGGCGACGAACGAGCGATTCAACCTCGATTTGCGTGCCAACATAGGAAACTCGAGTAAGTGAATCTCACTTGCTACAACCTATATGATTTTATGAGTTAGAAATTTATTGCTTAAATTACAGATTAATTTTGAATAAATTGTTCTATGCTTGGAATTAGGAATCAACTGTCGTAAATAACTGTGGGAACTATCTTAAGACATATGTGGGCATTCGAATTGAGTTAAAATAGGAAAAGTAATAAATCAACTGGATTGAGGATATAGATTACTTTTTGAGTTGCGGGTTAGGTAATGAGCAATTGTTATCCAGTCTTATCGCAGAAAGTTCATAAATTATCAGTATTTCTAGTTAAGATTCCTATGTTATCAAAAATGTAATTTCGATTTGTTTTGACACGTTTTCGAAAAACTCGTGATGACTTTTAAGACAATTTAAGTTATGACATGATATTTTGCGAAAGATTTAAAGGTTTATATAGATCTTATCTGTATAATCTCATTCGAATTGTTTGGACTAATTAGAGCATAAGACTTAGTTAGCTTATGCTTATTGTTTTCGGTATTGGGTATTAACTATTTTTCGTCGCGATTACGACACATCTTCTGGTTAATATGATTTCCTATGTTATAAATTATAAGCGTTTGAGTTAAGATATTCCCTATAGAGTATATGAAGACATCCCAAAGCTTGCGGCTCTTATACGAGTAGATTGGTCTGTTAGATATAATCGTGATAAGCTTTGATTTTGATAAATCATTAAGATTGGAAACTTTCGGATCTGTGAATAGAGGTAACACCCTAGTTCCCTGGGTAAATTTAGCTTACTGATAACTACAACGAGAAAACTTCTATCGAGATATAATTATGGACATCGCTTAGACTTGTATAATTTAACCATCGAATTTCGTAAACAAGATATCGACTATATGGTGTTGGAAATCGTCTTCGGATGTATGAACATTACACGAATTTAAGCCATTTGAGGCGAGATGGAATCGGACAGATTTAAATCGAGTCCTAAGGAAAGAAGTAAATGGTGTCCTAAAATCCCAAGTAATATAAGTATGTAAGGGACTCCTATAAGCTATTAGAGATAGCTAAACGTACACGTTTCAATCGCTAGTAGTTAAATAAATATTGTGGGATAGATAGATATCTTTATATCTAAGTATAAAGCCTAGTTATAGGAATCTTCCTATATCGTCCCAAATTTATAAATTGAACTACACTGTAATTCACCGACATTACACTGTTGCATGAATTGCATGCTTTTCAAGAATTACTGCCTACTGCTATTTATAACTGTATACTGATAGGTTGGCTCAAGATTTTACTATTTGCATAAAATTGCACGCATATCGACGTTAAGCGTGCTTGGATGTGAGCAATTCCAAGGATAGGTGACCCCCTGGAAAGTTTCCACCATATTTTGATTTTTACATATTTTTACGTATAAACTTCGATTTTTAAACCGTTTCCAACGTTACTGAGCCATTTATCGATTTTACGAGTGAAACCGTGCTTGCGCCTTCGTGTAGACTATGTGTCACACTGACCTGCTCGCACTAGATTTTGAGACAAGGCGATGGTTGATGATTGATACTAGGGTGGTAAATCCTTGAGATTACTTGGTAACCCCAGTCGTATTGTATTGTATCAGGGTCCACGGAGTACACTGTACCATGTGGACGAACATGGAGTACGTTGTACCATGTATTAAGTATTCGGACTATTGTATCGTATTGATTGGCCGATGGACTGGACTGTCCCACCCCTCGAGGCACATGACACCCTTGCACACCTGGTCCGTGATTGCTTGGGGTCACTAACTATGACCATATGTCCACTGTATTGTATCGGGGTCCATGGAGTATGCTATACCGTGTGAACATACATAGAGTACGTTGTACTGTGCATTGAGTCTTCGGACTATTGTATCGTATTGATTGCATCGAGTACTCGGACTATTGTATCGTATTGATTGGTCGATGGGCTAGACGGACCCACCCCATTGAGGCATATTCTAACCTCGCATACCTGATCATTGATGCTTAAAGTCACTGACTATGGCCATACGTCCACTATTTACTGTATATCCCTGCCTAGTCTCAACTGCTATTGTTTACTGTTATTGAATCGTTTACTGACAGTACTGAGATTGTACTGAATCAAAATTTTATTGAATTGAATTGAGTTTTAAAGAATCGCACTGAAGATAAATTGAAAAGTTATTAAACATGTTTTCAATGAATAATGCATAGAGTGTAAACTGTTTTCAGTGTTACCGAAATTGTTTTATACTGAATATGTTTTACATATATACATAGGAAATATTGCTATCTGTTTTACTATTACTGTTTTTAGAATGGTATCGTTTTACTGCATAAGCATGGCATTATAAGCATGTTGTTGCCCTTGCTAACGTGGATGATAATAGTTGGTAATGGAGTCCCAACTGAAGAGATAATAATAGTTAGTAATATCCCCACTAACGAGTTAGAATAGCTAGCAAAAGAAAATGTGAAATACAGTTCAAGTTGTGAAATATGATTTGAAAATAAAAACTACGTTATCGAAATGTGAAAAGAGTTTGGATTATGAAATATGGTTCAAATATAAGGATTATGTTACGGATGTAAATATGTTTCGGATGTGAAACCTATTCCAAATAAGGAAATTGCTCTGATATAGATGATGTTTTGAAATAAGACAAGTTTTGAAGTGTAATGAGTTTCGAATGCAGGTTATATGGTGAATAAGAGATATTTTTGATATATGAATATTTGATATATGATATGATTCGGAATTAAGAGATATGATTCGAGAATGGTTGTGTCCGAATGATGAATGAGGATTACAATAAGTTTTGGTTTTCTGTTTTCGACTATAACTCGAATTTCAAACTCCTATAACTATAATTAGTTTGAGTGGTCAAGTTTGATGGCTAACTAAGGTATTTCAAAATACCTCCCTGCCTGAAAAACTTAACAACGTCTAGATAACAATTTAATCCAAAAACCCAAAGAGAAGTGTGATTATTGATAAGTTTCCGAACTGCAAAGTATGATTGAGATAAAGTCTGTTTTGAAATATGATAAATATCAGATTGTGAAAAAAGAAGGAATGATCTAAGGGAAACACGTTAGACATGCATTAAAAATTCAGTATCGTGTAGGTTATTACCTCTGTACTTGTGTGGTTTACTTACTGAGCTTTCTCAAAGCTCACCCTTCTTCTTTCCATCTCAGGTTCAGACCAGAGTTGCATTAACAATGATATCAGTAACAGCTTCGAAGTAAATGTTTCGAAATTTCACAGCTCATAATGGTACAATTACTTATACTATATAATTGTACTTTTTCAGATAGTTACTTTATCGTGTATGTGTCGGGATGTGTATTAAATTAAGGAATGATTACAAAAGTTATTAAGAAGTTAGACTGGGACCTTAGGTTCATACCATAAACCAAGTTAGGTAGTTTGAAACCTAGAAATAGTTACAACTGTACTCACAACACAAACAATGTATGGAAAGAAAAATGAAAAAAAAAAAAAAACTCACATTTTTACACTTCCGCAATAAATAACTGAAAAACTTACAGTTTCAGGTCGTGACATAGCGTAACCTCATTTTGAACAAAAACTTATAGAAAACCAGTTTCATTTCTAGATTAATGCTCACGATAGATGAAACACCATGAAATCGTTATAGCAGTGATGATTAGCCATTTCCAAGTTTTTTTTAGGTGTAACCACAGATATACTCATTTTACGATCTGAGACTAATCTTGCTCGGGTCTAGAGTGGATTCAGCTAAAGCCCTCCCAACAATTGCAACTCCAAGATCCAAACATTATCCAAATACCTGGGAAAGATGTCCACTTGCACTTTTTCCACCCAATCGTTGCTTAGCCATTTCCAAGTTTATTTTATGTTTTTTTTCTTTATTATTTTATTATTTAGAATTTTTTGTCATTTGTTTTTATAGATTTGAAGGACATTTTTTCACTTACCTCATCTAGTTCCTATACAAAAATAGTTCACTTTTTAAAAAAAAAAAATCCACCTTCTCGATTTATATAGTTTAATTTCTAATAAGTTTTAGTTTTCTTATAATTTTGTTTAGTTCGTTGTTGTTTTGTCTAGTTTATCACTTTTTGTTTAGTTTGTCACTTTTTTATCGTTGGTTCCTTTGCTTTTGCACATTAGTTTTCTAACAAAAAAAATTAATGTTTATCTATTGTAAAAGGATTTTGAAAAACACTATTGGTAACAAATATTTCATCTCAACTTTTGTGAGGTTAGGGTTCTTTCTCATTATTTTCTTTGATTTAGGTTGTTTATTCAAGTGACATTTTAATTAAACAAAATTTACTAAAGTGTGCTTTTAATTGAAGCAATTCTTTTAATTTATCATATCAGGTTTTTATATAGAGGTGTGGATGGTTGAAAAAGCTTATACACAATGGGTCCTTTGCCATTTTACTCGAAGGTAAGTTGTCAAATTAATAGACCAAGTTCTTAGAGAACAAATGCATTTTTCTAGGTAAGTTATTCATTATATGATATTGTTTATGTGCATATAATTCATTTTCAAAATGCAAAATTATTGTTTAATGATTTTTTTGTCTAGTGAATTTGTATAATTAGGAATTGTGAGTTAAAGTAATGCTAACTAGAATGTTAAAAGATCCTGACCTTGTTTATAAGAGTTCTTATGCAAAAGAAATTTTGAATCCTTCAAGAAAGTTTTGAATTTCATCATAATTAAATTATGATGAACTTCAATACATTCTCCAAGTCATTTACAATTTCTTCTACACAAGAACTCCCACAAATATTAAAGGTCAAGATCTACTAACATCTTAGTTTGCATCACTTTAACTCACCAATTTTTAAATTTTACAAATCGAACAGACAAAAAAAAAATATTAAACAACAATGCAAGTAAATTCAATGCACACACACAATGTCATATGATGAAATACCTTGCCTATTATAATGCTCCCATTACCAATGAGAACTTGGTCCATTAATTTGACAACTTACCATTCGAGTAACATGACGGATAAAAGTGATGCAAGCTAGATTGTTAACAAATGAATAATGAAGTAGCAAAAGAGAGGCTTCAACACTATGCTCATGTGGAAGCAAAATCTTCGATCATATGTTTTGTGCTGAAATCTTGAAATCAGTTTTTTTAGTAGAAGTCTTGAAGACAGTTCATATTATGAAAATCTGGTATAAAAATATTTTATGATAGTTACTTTATAATATTTTATTTAATGAAATAAAATAGCATGGTTTATCCAATATGCATAGTCTATTGATTTAATTTTTAAAAAATCAAAATTTGCCAAAAAAAATTAATCATGTAGTTTTTTTTTTTAAGTTAGACTATGTATAAATATAATGTGGCCTACTTTTTATAGGTTCCACTATAGCTTCCCTAAAATATGGTGTATATTTATATATTAAACAGCATTTCAAAAACCATAATCTCTACTACTTAAATAAAAAATTGCCTCAAAATAAGTTACAATTCGAAAACGTAAACATTTGTCATTAACTACGTTATTTAAATGTAGTCTATGACTTTTTTTCTAGTAGTATAATTTGCATTAGGTTACCATATTTAAAATTTTTTATTTCAAGAAAAAAAAAGTATAAAATATATTACATAAGAAGTATTTGTAAAATGATTTTTAAGATCTTATCAATCAAAATGAGATTTTTAATGAAACATATATTACTATCTTAATTTTGATTGTAAAATTTAAAAACTCTAGTAATAATATATTAAATAATCATACAATTAAAATTGCATTGCAAGCTCATATTTATAACCATACAATTAAAATGGTATTTGTAAGTTTTGGAATTTGTTATACGTATTGAAATCTCATATATACAGTTAAAAAATTGAAGTGGAAAAACAAAATCTTGAGAAGTTCTTCAAGCCTAAACTCAAACTGCCATATCCTTATTTGATCATGGGTAATATAATTCTCTTTTATACGGCTCTCCCCTTCATAAACTCTACAATCCATTCGAAAACTCTTTCTCTTCCTTATGAGCTCATATAAACCTAAAGGTGTTAGGCATTTCAAGGCTTGGACTCTTATCATGATTCATTATTCTTAATTGATTAATTAGTTACCAGTTTATCAATTGCAATCCTATTAATGTTAGTCATTTGCATTGAGTTGGGTATAATTTGGATTTTTATGAATAAATTTTCTCTTACCCAAATTTTATGAATTATGTTTTGGTCTCAACAATATGACAATTTTTTAACATAATATTAATAAAAGGAATTTTATCCACATGCAAAATACGACCATAATATTTTCAATAAAGATAAAATATTTAGATTTAATATTGAATATATTCTGATTGTTGTTTCATTGTTGACTTTATAATTTTTTTATTAGATTTGATTAAATACATCATTTTTTTAGATAATTTACAAAATAGTAAAATAAAAATGATTAAAACATAATATTTAATTAAGTGAATAAGAAACTAAAGTAGAAAAAAACTATACAAGAACTTTGGACAATTTTTAAATTTATGTGAAGCTTACGTAGAACAGTCAACTGTTTAGGACAGACAATCAATTACCTATGCCTATAAGTTTTTGTTGACTTTTAGTATTGGAACAGTCAAATACCAATGTAAAGCAGTGTAACGGCGTAAGAATACAAAGAGTGAAATGCTTTGTTATTGACTTCTTCTTTTTCTTTTTTTTCATAAAAGATATAAATAAAGAAATTTAAATCTTGAATTGAATCTCTTAAAAAAAAATTGACTTTTTCATTCTTTCATATTATCTAACAAGTTTTTTTTTTCCTTTAAACAATAAATGATTTGACTGAATGCTAAAAATTTTTCAATTTAATTATTTTAAATTATGAGACCCAACTCGCTTATAGAGGATATTAACCCAATTAAAGAACATTATTAAAGTTTAAATATTGCATTTTTTCAAAGTAAAAATAAAAAATATATTTTTAGTAGATGTGATGTTGAATTATAAATCTCGGTCAGCCTATTTTTAGTAGAAAAAAATAATTTTTTCTTATCTTATAAATCTCAGTCAGCCTACTTTTAGATTTATTGTTGCTAAAAACAACAATGAAATGATGCTGATGTGATATTCTCCACGTGTTTTGAATATTCTGTAAAAATAGTGAAAGTCAGAGAGGCGCAGGGATCTGTCCCTGCACGCGCACTCAGATGCTTAAGTCATAAGACTGTTCAAGTAGAGTATTTTGTAAGTAAAATAGAGATTAGGGTTTTTTTATCATACCTGGTATATTTATAGATATTTTTGGAATTAAGTCGGGTTTCATGTTTTTTCAGGGCTTAAGAATATTTTAGGCTCATAACCATAGGGTTCGGATCTGAGGTCCAGGCGCGCGTCTGGACTGCGACAGAGTTAATAGATACTCTGTCGCAGACTCAGAGTTGGCAGATGTGCGGATGAGTTCAATATGCGATAGAGGTTCGCAAACCTCTGCCGCAGCCTTGCAGTAGAGTTATATCGCGGCTCACTCTGTCGCATTATACTCTATTGTAGAGGTCTTGTTGGCTCTACCGAGAGGGGGGTGAATCGGTTTTTTAACAATTATGGCAAATTTTAAATTAATCACAATTTAATCACAAATGATAATGAGCAATATAGTGCAATATAACAATTTAATGCAAAGTAGGGAAGAGAGAAACAAACACAATCGTTTATAGAGGTTCGGCCAAACTCTTGCCTACGTCCTCTCTCCTTGACCTTCTTGTCAAGTGTTTTCTTTCTCTCTTTCAATAGAGCTTACACAGTTCCTTTTGCAGGTTAAGGAATAACCTCTCTACCCTTAGCAATACAGAAATGTATTCACCCTTTTACAATGTCTCTCACTGAGGAACAATCCTCTTTTCTTTTTTGGGTATGGATGAATACAGTATAAGGCTTTACAATCGTTAGTGCTAACAAAGCTTGTTGCACTTAAGCTTGTACAATGAATTTCAATTAATGAGCAAGAGGGACACAAAGAATGAATGAATTAAAGCTTGAGAATGTTTGGAATGTGCAGCAATAGTGTCTCTTTTCTCTTTGTCTTCAATGCTTGGTTAAATACTGAAGGATTGGTAGTTGGAGCATTAAATGCTATTTTTCCCGTTGTGATTTGCAGAAACTAGCCGTTGGGTACCTCCAGTAGAGTGCCAGATCGATCTGCCATCTTGGCCAGATCGATCTCTTAGTTATAAATCCTGCAAGATTGAAGCACAAATACACAAGGAGAACGATCTCATAGGTTAGCAGATCGATCTATTAGCTTAAAAATAATGAGGCAGATCGATCTCTTAATCTCTCTGTTTGAGGCAAGATCGATCTCCAGATCGATCTGCCATGCAATCTCGTAGAGAGGAGATCGATCTCTCAACAACACAGATCGATCTCTTTAGCTTTCTGACTTTGAGGAGATCGATCTCTTCGTTACCAGATCGATCTCATAAGTTCTCTGTTTGAGTGTAGATCGATCTCTCAGATCGATCTATAGTCTTAAGCTCTTAAGGGAGATCGATCTCTTCATAGACCAGATCGATCTCTCAACTCTAGCTTTAACCAGATCGATCTCTTAACCCTTGCAGATCGATCTCATTCTTCCTAAATACTTTTGTAAAGATTTAAGGCTTGCCAGATCGATCTCTTCCATCATGAGATCGATCTCTCATCAAGTAAAAACCCAGGAGATCGATCTCTCATCAGTCAGATCGATCTCTCATCAACAAAACTCTAAGTTCTGGTACTAATAACCTCTAAACATGTTTCTATATCAACTTAATATTATAGAATTAACTTGTTTTGTCATTTCAAAATACATTAACTCAACAATCTCCCCATTTTTGATATGACAAAACATAAAACAAACATGTTTAGTGAATTTTTGCAAAAGCTCCCCCTTTTTGTGAGCTCCCCCTTACTTTTATCTTTTACTTTGTTATTGACTTAACTCCCCCTTAATTTAATCATTCTTTTAAACGTTTACCACAACCACACACATGTTTTCTTCTCCCCCTTTTTGTCATATCAATAACACGAAAAGAGAATACTCATGGCATTTCAAAATGAACTTTTCATTAACACAACCAATAACAAGTCAAACGAAATTTCATTCAAGCAAATTCATCACAAATAACATCAAGTACCTTAAACTATTATAACTACACTAAATCAAAAACACCTAAGGCCTATGGTGAGGGAGGAGCACGATCCGAAAGATTCTCAACATGCGTGCGTGTTACTTGGAGCTCATCGAACATCGCCTCTTGAGCCTCTTGAATCTTATCCACTCTTTGGGTTAAGTCCTCGATCATACGCCGCTGAGTGGCAAAGCCGTCATCCATCTTGTGACTGAGGTCACTCATCATCTGCATGAGCATCTCCAAGCCAGCAGGAGACGATGTTGGTGCAGTGGGCGGAGCAGTTGAGGACGACGGTTCAGGAGCTGGTGCTGCAGGTCGGTGCACTGGCTCAACAGTGGGGTCCTCCTCCATAGCCTCTGCAGGTTGCTGGTCCCTCTTTTTCTTCCACGCTCCCCGGATGTCTTTGTAATAGCCCATATGATGAAGGGACCCAATGTTGAGGACGCTCTTGGGAGATGGCAGTTCTCCGGTTTCGCCGCTGCAGTCGACGCCAACGCGGTGGAGAAGATAGGCTACCGGTTGCGGAAAAACGATCGTGGTAGCCTGTCCACGCACTATCTTTAGCCAGTCTTCGTATATGAAATGGACAAGATTTGGTTTTTGGCTTGTGGAGTGAATGTGATGGAGCCAAAAACGATCTAAGCGCCTAACGGTGGAATGACGGGTACCGAAAGGGCGGAGGTTCCAAGAGATTATGAGGTGGAATAACCGAAGGTGCATTGGAAGGTTACTCGCCTTGTCCCCAGGGAGATCAAACTCAAAGGAGACTTCCTCATCTTCATTGGTCAAGCCTTCATTTTTCATGTGGAAGGCCTGAGCTAGGATATCAGTATCGACAAGAACGGTTTTACCCATGACATATGTTTTGAAACCGACAATTTTGCAAGTGTCATTTGGGTCAAAAATGAGTTCGGCATTGGAAAAGAATGCATGAACGAGATTTGGAGGGACGGGAGTGTTGATTTTTAAAAACATCATCTAACCAAATTCCTCAAATTTTGACACGTATGGAAAGTCTATGCGATTGAGGAAGGAAAAATCTATGGTTCGCCAATGCTTAATTGGCATGGTTGAGAAATATTCCTCATATCGCTTTCTTTTTGCTGGTGTTTTAAAACACCGATTGAAAGAAGCGATAGAAGGTGGAGGAATGGGTTGGGATGAGGAACCGGCCTCTACAGTGGTTCTAGGGGGTTTGTGTCCTACTGTCTTATGCCTAGGCATGATTCTAGACTCTAAAGATGCGCTAAATAGATTCAAAAACGAGAAAAGCAATGAAACAGTACCTAGGTTTGCCCTAGAATTAAAATGAACACAAATTGAAGAAAAATTTTGAGAAAATCAGTAAGGAATGTTGGTTACAATACCGAAATTTGACACCGAGACGCAAGGAGGACCGTACGAAAATCGATCTGAGGAGAAATCGACAGTGATGGTGCGAGGGAATTTGGGAATTTGAAAGTTAGGTTTTGTGAAATTTGAGAAATTTTCGCGAGTTTATATACTTCAGGACACATGAGATTGATCTGTCGAGGCGACAGATGGATCTGTCACTTCCAGAAGCCAAGGGAGATCGATCTGTCGTATGGACAGATCGATCTGTTCGTAAACAGAGGCTTAAGGAGATCGATCTAGTACATGCACAGATCGATCTGGAGTTTAACCGAGGCTTAGAGAGATCGATCTGCCAAATGCATGGATCGATCTTCAGAATGCGAAAGCTTTGAAGAGATCGATCTGTCGTGGGGACAGATCGATCTGTATTTTAACAGAGACGGAAGGAGATCGATCTTATGGTTAGAAGATCGATCTGCTTAGCTTAACCTTGATGATTTAGGCTTGTTGGAAGTATAGAGATCGATCTATATTGCAAGGAGATCGATCTCTCATCCTCATTGCCAGAAAATCTTTGCAAAAACTCTTTTAAAATCAATTTGAAACCAAGATTTTTGAAACACAAAAGTCTTAAGAGATATTCATGAGTCCTAATTCACCTCTAAGGATACAAAACCTATCTCTATCAAGTGGTTTGGTGAATATATCTGCTATTTGATGTAAAATATCAATGTACTCTAAGATTATATCCCCTTTTTGTACATGATCTCGAAGGAAGTGATGTCTAATTTCTATGTGCTTGGTTCTGGAGTGTTGAATAGGATTCTTAGACAGATTAATGGCACTGGTATTATCACATTTAATAGTGACTTGCTTCATGTCAATACCATAATCTCTCATTTGTTGTTTAATCCACAACACTTGAGCACTACAACTACCAGCTGCTATATATTCAGCTTCAGTTGTGGACTGAGCCACACTGTTTTGTTTCTTGGAGAACCAAGAAATTAACCTATTTCCTAAGAATTGGCAAGTACCTGAAGTACTTTTCCTATCTATTTTGCATCCTCCAAAATCAGCATCTGAAAATGCATGAAGGGCAAAAGTAGAGTCCTTGGGGTACCAAAGTCCTGGTGATGGAGTGTCTTTGAGGTATCTAAAGATTCTCTTAGTTGCCAATAGATGTGATTCCTTAGGAGAGGATTGAAATCTAGCACAAAGGCAAACACTAAACAAAATATCTGGTCTACTTGCAGTTAAATAAAGTAATGAGCCTATCATAGACCTATAGAGTTTAGTGTCTACACACTTACCACTTTCATCTTTATCAAGCTTGATGTTGGTGCCCATTGGAGTGGCTTGAGGTTTGCAATTGTCCATTCCAAATCGCTTGAGCAAGTCCTTGGTATACTTTGCTTGATTGATGAAGGTTCCATCCTTTGTTTGCTTCACTTGAAGTCCCAAGAAGAATGTGAGTTCTCCGATCATGCTCATCTCAAATTCTCCTTGCATGATCTTAGCAAACTCTTGGCATAAAGACTCATTAGTTGAACCAAAAATAATATCATCTACATACACTTGTATAACTAGTAAATCCTTATTTTTATTCTTGATGAATAAGGTGGTATCCACTTTTCCTCTTGAAAATCCCTTTTCTAATAAGAATTTTGACAACCTTTCATACCAAGCTCTAGGAGCTTGTTTTAACCCATATAATGCCTTAGATAATTTGAAAACATGTTCAGGAAATTCATGATTTTCAAATCCGGGAGGTTGCTCAACATAGACTTCTTCATTAATGAAACCATTTAAGAATGCACTCTTTACATCCATTTGATATAGCTTGAAGTTTTTATAACATGCAAAGGCAAGTAACATTCTTATTGCCTCTAATCTAGCTACCGGTGTATATGTTTCATCATAGTCTATGCCTTCCTCTTGTCTATATCCTTGAGCAACTAGCCTAGCCTTATTCCTTATGATCACACTATTTTCATCCATCTTATTCTTGAATATCCATTTAGTTCCAATTATTGAGTGATCACTAGGCCTAGGAACTAGTTTCCATACTTTGCTTCTCTCAAATTGATTTAATTCTTCTTGCATTGCTAGGAACCAATTATTGTCTTCTAAGGCTTCATTGACATTCCTTGGCTCTATTTGAGATACAAAGGCTGTATATTGGCACATATTCCTTAGGGATGATCTAGTTCTAACTCCAAGAGTTGGATCTCCTACTATTTCACAATCTTTTACATATCCTAACTCTCTTGGTGCTCTAGGCTCTCTTTCTAAAACCTCTATTTCTTCTTCATCTTCTTTATTCAAGTCAAGCTTTTCTAGGAAGTCATCTTCTAAGCCTTCATCAAATATTCCAACATTTTCATCATTGGTTGAATCTTTAGATATATTATTTGACTCATCAAATATAACATGAATAGACTCTTCAACCACTAATATTCTTTTGTTATATATTCTAAAAGCCTTTGAATTCAAAGAATATCCTAGAAATATTCCCTCATCACTCTTGGCATCAAATTTTCCTAAATTATCTTTTCCATTATTTAGAACAAAGCACTTGCAGCCAAAAGGATGGAAGTAACTAATGTTAGGCTTCTTGCCTTTGTAGAGCTCATAAGGAGTTTTCTTTAGCATGGGTCTTATCATAGCTCTATTAATTATATAACATGATGTGTTTATAGCTTCAGCCCAAATGTACTTTGGCAAGTTATTTTCACATAACATGGTCCTATCCATCTCTTCCAAAGTTCTATTTCTTCTCTCAACTACACCATTTTGTTGTGGTGTCCTAGGGGCTAAAAAATTATGACTAATTCCTTGATCATTGCAATACTCATCAAATCCTATATTTTCAAATTCTTTGCCATGATCACTTCTAATGCTTGTTATTGTATATCCTTTTTCATTTTGAGTCACCTTTGAGTAAGTTATGAATTTCTCTAAGGCTTCATTTTTTACTCTCAAAAAGAACACCCAAGTGAACCTAGTGTAATCATCAACTATTACAAATCCATAGTGTTTTCCACCTAGGCTAGTGGTTCTAGTTGGTCCAAATAAGTCTAAATGCAGTAATTGAAGAGGCCTAGTGGTGGATACACTATTCTTAGGCTTAAAAGTTATCCTCTTGTGTTTTCCTTTAACACAAGCTTCACATATTTCTTCATGATCAAAGGATATTTTGGGTAAGCCTATAACTAGATCCTTTCTAGCTAATTTAGATAGCACATGCATGCTAGCATGACCTAGTCTTCTATGCCATAATCAAGATTCCTTTTTGTTGTCTACCATTAAGCATATGTTTTCATTTTTGAGTTCATTAAGATAGACAATATATATGTTACCTTGCCTATGACCTAGAAAAAGAATTTTATTTGACTTAGGATCTATAACATTACACTTCATGCAATCAAAAATTACTTTGTAACCTTTGTCACAAAGTTGACTAATGCTTAGTAAGTTATGCTTTAGACCCCTAACAAGTAATACTTTTTCTAAAGAGAAATGATCATTACCTATTGAGCCACTTCCTTCCACTTGGCCTTTGGAGTTGTCCCCAAAAGTGACTTCTCCACCAATTTTTGATTTGAAGGAATTGAAATGGCTTTTATCACCCGTCATGTGCCTTGAGCATCCACTATCTAAGTACCAAGCTTCTTTTGTTTTAGCTTTGTGGCTATGCTCAATCACCTACAAAAAATCAAACTCAAGTCTTAGGTACCCAAATTTTCTTGGGTCCTTGGAGGTTAGTAAATGCAATTCTTGATCCTATTGGGATCCATTTTGCTAATGCATTACAGTCCTTGGAATGAATTACCTCTTTTGGAATCCATATCCTTTTTACTCTTTTTTCTTTAAGATTCCTCATCTTTATATTGCAATAATGTGATTTATGTCCCTTTCTATTACAATATGAACAAGTAATTGCAGGTTTATTCATGCTCTTCCTAGCAATAAAACTCTTAAGATGGGTCTCCCTACTTTGTGCATTATATCCTAAGCCATTTTTGTCAAAAAATGCCCTTTGGGTTTCTAGCATGCTATCTAGCTTTTGTTGCCCCATGTGAAATCTATTAAAGGAGTTATGTAGATTGTTATTTTTCTCCTTAAGGTCACAAATTTCTAGATTTGAAATGTCTAGTTTCTTTTCACATTCTAATTTATCTTTTAACATTATCTCATTTTCCTTTTTTAATTTAGATATTAACTTTTTATACTTCATGCTCATACATTCATACTCTAATGCAAGATCATCAAATGCATCTTGCAATTCATCAAAAGAGTATTCATTGAGATTAGAAGTTACCTTTTCATCATCATCAATAGCCATGAAGCATAAGTTGGCAATGTCCTCATTTGATTTATCATCGGAGCAGTCACTGTCACTCCATGTTGCTACCATTGCCTTCTTTTTATGGAACCTATCATTGGATCTTTTAAGAAGAGGGCAGTTAAATTTTATGTGTCCAGGTTTTTTACATTCATAACACATAATAGAGTCTTTTCTACCTACTTCCTCTTGTTTTCTCCTATTGTTTCTCCTATTACTACTACTAGCTCTCATCCTCATGAACTTATTAAATCTTTTGGCAAACATTGCCATCTCAATATCCTCCTCACTGCCACTCTCATTTTTAATCTCCTCTTGAGCAGTGGATTTTAGAGCAACTCCCACTTTCTTGGGTGGCTCTTCATTTCTTTTAAGTTTCATCTCATAAGTGAGCAAAGATCCTATCAATTCATCTAGGCACAATGTGTGAGGATCCTTAGATTCCTCAATTGCCGTCACTTTAGCTTCCCATGATTTAGGTAAGCTATTTAAAATTTTCTTTACCATTTCAATATTAGAATATATTTTTCCTAAAGATTTTAATCCATTAATTACATCTGTGAATCTAGTGAACATATCACTAATTGATTCTCCTTCCTTCATCCTAAAAAGCTCATAGTCATGTGTGAGCATACCTACTTTTGTCTCCTTCACTTGGGTTGTACCCTCATGAGTTATTGTCAATTTATCCCATATTTGCTTGGCATTATCACACCCGGAGACTCTATTGTATTCATTAGGACCTAAAGCACAAAATAATGTGTGCATAGCTTTAGCATTTAGCTGTGCACATTTAATGTCATTAGAATCCCATTCATCTTCTTCTTTGGGGATATCTCTTCCCTCTATTCTCTTTGTAGGGATTTGAGGTCCCTTAACTGTAATTCTCCACACTTCATAATCATTTGCTTGAATGAATAACATCATCCTAGTCCTCCAATACGAATAATGTTCACCATTGAACATGGGAGGTCTAACCGTAGAGTGCCCCTCTCCTACCAAACTAGTTGCTACATTGTTAAGAGCCATTTGATCGTTTCTAACTCTTAGGAAGTTGTTCCTATGTGATTAAAGAGTCCTAGCTCTGATACCAATTGTTGGCTCTACCGAGAGGGGGGTGAATCGGTTTTCAAACAATTATGGCAAATTTTAAATTAATCACAATTTAATCACAAATGATAATGAGCAATATAGTGCAATATAACAATTTAATGCAAAGTAGGGAAGAGAGAAACAAACACAATCGTTTATAGAGGTTCGGCCAAACTCTTGCCTACGTCCTCTCTCCTTGACCTTCTTGTCTAGTGTTTTCTTTCTCTCTTTCAATAGAGCTTACACAGTTCCTTTTGCAGGTTAAGGAATAACCTCTCTACCCTTAGCAATACAGAAATGTATTCACCCTTTTACAATGTCTCTCACTGAGGAACAATCCTCTTTTCTTTTTTGGGTATGGATGAATACAGAATAAGGCTTTACAATCGGTAGTGCTAACAAAGCTTGTTGCACTTAAGCTTGTACAATGAAGTTCAATTAATGAGCAATAGGGACACAAAGAATGAATGAATTAAAGCTTGAGAATGTTTGGAATGTGCAGCAATAGTGTCTCTTTTCTCTTTGTCTTCAATGCTTGGTTAAATACTGAAGGATTGGTAGTTGGAGCATTAAATGCTATTTTTCCCGTTGTGATTTGCAGAAACTAGCCGTTGGGTACCTCCAGTAGAGTGCCAGATCGATCTGCCATCTTGGCCAGATCGATCTCTTAGTTATAAATCCTGCAAGATTGAAGCACAAATACACAAGGAGATCGATCTCATAGGTTAGCAGATCGATCTGTTAGTTTAAAAATAATGAGGCAGATCGATCTGTCGAATAGGCAGATCGATCTCCTAATCTCTCTGTTTGAGGCAAGATCGATCTCCAGATCGATCTGCCATGCAATCTCGTAGAGAGGAGATCGATCTCTCAACAACACAGATCGATCTCTTTAGCTCTCTGACTTTGAGGAGATCGATCTCTTCCTTACCAGATCGATCTCATAAGTTCTCTGTTTGAGTGTAGATCGATCTCTCAGATCGATCTATAGTCTTAAGCTCTTAAGGGAGATCGATCTCTTCATAGACCAGATCGATCTCTCAACTCTAGCTTTAACCAGATCGATCTCTTAACCCTTGCAGATCGATCTCATTCTTCCTAAATACTTTTGTAAAGATTTAAGGCTTGCCAGATCGATCTCTTCCATCATGAGATCGATCTCTCATCAAGTAAAAACCCAGGAGATCGATCTCTCATCAGTCAGATCGATCTCTCATCAACAGAACTCTAAGTTCTGGTACTAATAACCTCTAAACATGTTTCTATATCAACTTAATATTATAGAATTAACTTGTTTTGTCATTTCAAAATACATTAACTCAACAGGTCTATCGCCTCTTCACAGCGAAGAACTCTGTCGCGTGTATACTCTGCCGCATGGCTCTGTTGCCAAAAGGCTCTCTCGCATGGTGATTCTATCGCAGAGACTCTGCCGCAATGTGACTCTATCGCAGGGACTCTGCCGCATGGTGGCTCTATCGCGAAGGATTCTGTCGCTTAATAACTCTATCGCGAAAGACTCTATCCCATAGCCACCATTCGATATTCTGCCACGTAGCTCATGCCTATTGGTGGTTGTATCTGACACATGACTGTCCTCTGTTGGTCCAAGTTTATATACGTGGACTTTAATGGTATGACCATTATCAAGATTCACATTCGAGACATCCCAATAAAGCTTTTGAGCTTGGGCGATTGTTTTGCCTCCTTTCAGACAGTGAAAAATGATACTGCCCATACATAAATTTCATCGATTTCACCTTTCGTTAGTGTTGCATATATTGGCGTACATAGAAAAATCAAAATGGGTAATGTTTTTGTGTAGGTTACAAAAGCCCCCAGTAAGGATTTCTTTTATATTGATTGAATTTGATTTTTTAATCGAGTAGTTAAAAAAAATTATAATATATTGTAAGATTTGAATTTCAATTTAAATAATTTTATTTTAATTTTAATTATCAAATATTTTATTTATAATAAAAAAATTGAGATGAGTGGTAATAATAATTAAATATTATTTCAACTAATCAATAATAAAATTGTAGGATAAGTGATTTAAGGATAAAATGTTATTAGGTTTTGTCCTGTTTATTTTTGCTTCGAATTGATGAAAACATACTTATTTATATCAGCTCTAATAAATTAATGACAAATAATCTTTTCATATATTGTCTTTTAATAAATTTGATTTCGAGATAATTAATTAAAAAAACTTTTTTTTGTCACTTGAACTAATATCTATAAGTTTATAAATTACACTATCTTACTCATCATTTCATGTTTCGATTTTAATAAATAAAAATATTATTATTAAATATATTGTTAATAAAATTTTTATATTCGACAAATAAGATGAAAATAATAGTGCATACTTTAAAAAATATTAAAAATATTTAAAGGGTATTAAAAATATAAAGTAAGATATTTATCAGTATTTCTATCTTATCTTCGCTAATTATGTCTAAAAAAATCATCTTACCCCGGAAAAAGCTTATCTTGGGTTTATCCACCCAAATGCACCCCACCATCAATGACAATTAAACAAACAAAGGGAACCCATGCGAAAGGGAAACCGAAAAATAAAAATAAATAAATAAATAAATTTTAAAAAAAAAAAAAAAGGAAGAAGAAGAAAGAAAAACAAGGAAAGAAAAGGGTCGTATCTTCTTCCGTCTCTCGTTAGGCTAAATGCGAACATGCGACGTGGGCGGTCTATAATCCGCCACTATGTCTATGTTTCTAAATTTAAAACTAAAATAGAAAATAATTTGTAAACAAAATTATTAAATCTTCCCTTATTCATAACTATTATAATTCATAAAGCCCGCTAGTACAAATTATTATTTTTTTATAAAGAAGATTGTAGTCAGAGAATTAATAAAAATGGTTGCAAATGTTAAGATTTGACTTTACATTTAATTGATGTTACATTTTAAGAGTGATTATATGATTCATTTAAGTTAAGTTTTAAATTAATATAATGAGAATAACTTATATTAAAATGATTCTAAAAAATAAGTATATTATGCACTAATAAAATAATGACATCTCGTATTCTTTTAAATATATATAATAATTATCTCATATTTATTCTCATCAAATCAACTCTTATTAAATTAATGAGAGTTGACTCCTAGTAAATTAATTTAATTGAAATTAATTTAGAGATGATAAATGCAAGATAATTATTGTGTATCTTAAATATGATGTATTATTATTTTATTGATACTTAAAATACTATTTTTTAGAATTATCCTGATATAAGTTATTTTCTAGTACAATTAGAGCTTCTGAATATTTGAAACTCAAAATTATTTATTATTGAAAATAAAATTCAATTTAAAGTTAATTTTTTTTATACATACGATATTAGATTATAGAATAAAAATAAACATCTTCAATCTCATAAATTTTATTCAAAGTAATTTAAAATTTGAACTTATAACTTCCAAAATAAAAATTGTAAGTATTAACCTGTTGTTAAAAATTACTCAAAATCCTGTACCCAAAAAATTACTCAAAATCAACATTAATACTCAATTAATTCGACTCTACTGCCGTGAGAAAATTACTAAAGACAGATAAATAAAGTAGAAAGGGAAAGCTAGCTTCACTTGAATAGAAATTATGTTACCACCTTCTAGGCATGTTAAACGGGCTGGATTGATCCGGAAATAGCCTATAATTGGAGAGGTTCCAATTTCGCTCCAATCCGGTATATTTTCATTCTAAATAAATGCCATTAGAATCGGATTGAATTTGGTCCAGTATAGGTTTGGACTTGCGGGTTTCGAATTGGTTTCGAATTGTTCCTAGTGCTGGTAAAAGTTGGCCCGAGCCCAAAAATCCATCCGAGTCCATCCGAGATCGAACTCGAGACCGGACTGAATTGATCAAAAAGTCAAAGGCCCGAGCTCGAGAAAAGCCCGACCCGAAAAAATTCGAATTCGAAAAAACTCAAGCCAGAAAAAGCCCGAACTCGAAAAAATCCGAGCCCGATACGATCCGAACCCGAAACCGGTCCGATCCGAAACCCGAGAAAGCCCGAATTTATAATCCGAGAAAGCCCGAATTATAATTATATAATTATTATAATAAAAAATAATTAAATAAATAAATAATAATACACTTTTTCTAATTAAAATTTATAAAATTTTAAAACAATCATTATTTATTTATTACATAATTATATCAATAATTTATTATCAACAAAATAAATATTAAATATTTACATTCAATTATTAAATAAAATTATTTTAAAACACAATATAATATTCAATATCAAATAATTTTCAATATTATGCTTATTATATTTGTAATAGTAAATAATAAATATATTATTAAATATAACATTTGATTCTATTATAAACCCAATTATTATACTATTTTATTATATTTATTTCATATTAAACTTTTAATTTCAATACAATAATAAATCAAATATATATATAAATCTTTATATAATTGTAACATTTATTTAAATTTGATATCTCATATAAAACATTGAATACATTATTAACAAAATTAGAATTTAAATTCTAACTCCTCCAACTTCTAGATGTTATCTTCTTCACTTCTTTTCTAAATGAATGTTTTGCTTATTTCTTTGGCCTTAGCCAAGAAAAATTGAAGAGCATAAAAAATCTGACTGGACTATAAATATAATCTATCTATGAATAATTGAAATTGTTGATAGGCTTTCAAAGAATAAGAAAAGAAAGGATATGATTTCATGATAAATTATTAAATTATTGTATAAAATGGAATAAAATAAATATTGCACGTTAATGTATATATATATATAATTAATTTAATAATTTTCAAACAGAATTATCATATTATATAGTAACATGGTTAAAAAATTAATAAATTATTATCAAAATGTGAGATCTGAGAATTTCAGACATATTTTATTGATGTAATAAGAATTTGAAGTGTAATTTATTGAGCTAAGTAAATTGTGGGAATTATAATTGGAGATTTATGTGTTAAGTGTGTAAAATGAGCATGAAGTATGAGGACAGATTGATCTGGGAGAAGGAGAGATCGATCTGGTGAGTTAAAAATGACGAGGAAGGGGAAATTTGAGGAGCAGATCGATCTCCAATGGAAGAGATCGATCTCCTTATGAATCTGTTTGAGAAGAGATCGATCTCATGAGGAAGAGATCGATCTCCAAATGATTCTGTTTGGGGAGAAGATCGATCTCCTTAGGAGCAGATCGATCTCATAAAGCCATAAAGAGATCGATCTCACCCCTCGACAGATCGATCTCCTAGGCATAAAATTACCCAGATCGTCCCCGAATTTCAAACGCAGATCGATCTCATCAAGAGGCAAATCGATCTCCTACCTCCAGCCTATATAAGGAACCCGTGTTTTCTCTTGCAATTTCACTTTCTCTCTCTTCCAACCCCCATTTTTCCGAAAACCTAACTTTCTCACTCATCCAAATCCCCCATTTCCGGCCGAATCAGCTGTTGTGGCAAGAAGGAAAGTTGTTCCTCATCAAAGGGAGAACAACATACTTGGAAATCGAAGGACGAATCGGATCGAGGCGTGAATTGTGCGTCTCACAAGCTTTGGGTAATTTCTAAACCCCGATCTTGATATTTGAGCTGATTTTGATGCTATTGGTGGTTGTTATTGCGTTGAAATAGTTGAGAAAGGATTAGGGATTGATGAAATTGCAATGTAGTTGGAGTAATGTAGATATTTGATAATTTTGGTAATTTTGAGAATTTGTGCTATAAATGGAAATATAGACAATGTGGAGAATTAGCCTAGATAATTGGCATGAGAAATGTAGGACATTGAGATATTGTGAATAAGGTTGTAGTTTAGGGTTGAGTTACGAGAAATCAAGAGATTTGAGGTGTTATGAGCAATTATGCTCGATTTTGAGAATTGAGGGTTGATGTGATAATTGAGTATTGATGTTTTAACATCGTTTGGACAACTCGGGAGTTCCAGAGTGGAATGCGAGGCTAGTCCGTGATACGGGGGAAACGATTGCACTATACGAGGTGCAAAGAGGTAAGGAAAATCTAAACCATTTGTGTATGTGAATTGCAAACTATTTTAGCATGAATTGTGGTTTATAAAACAAGCATGTTGGGTTTTGTGTTGAGATTAAATTGCACACGATTTTATAGCCGGTTGGGGCCCAATGTTTTTATGAGTTTATAACTGGGCTCTACGTTAAGGCAATATTGAGATTTGAGAAACGTGTGCGTGTGCTTTGTCGGTTGGAACTCGGTTTTATTACGTTTTGTGTTGAGTACAAAACGATTTCAAATGAGTTTTATGAGAGAAAACCATTACGAGTTCTACGTGAAGGCAAACCTGTCTTATGTGATAAGACTTGGGTGTGTAGTTGTGAGTACACACCGGGCATTGCTATGGTAGCATGTAAGCCCGAATTCTTCTCCGTTCTGGTAACGTGAGAATAACCTATTCTGTGGCTATGCCACGTAAAATTGGTGGCTGTGCCACGTTGAGAAAACCCCATTGGTGGCTGTGCCACGTTATACCCATTGGTGGCTGTGCCACGTTGAGAAACCCCATTGGTGGCTGTGCCACATTGAGAAACCCCATTGGTGGCTGTGCCACGTTATACCCCATTGGTGGCTGTGCCACGTTGAGAAACCCCATTGGTGGCTGTGCCACGTTATACCCCATTGGTGGCTGTGCCACGTTGAGAAACCCTATTCTGTGGCTATGTCACGCGAGAAATTAAATCAGTGGCTTTGCCACGTGTGTTTTGTGGCTATGCCACGTGAGAAATTAAATCAGTGGCTTTGCCACGTGTGTTTTGTGGCTATGCCACGTGAGAAATTAAATCAGTGGCTTTGCCACGTGTGTTTTGTGGCTATGCCACATGAGAAATTAAATCAGTGGCTTTGCCACGTGTGTTTTGTGGTTGTGCCACGTGCATTATTTTTACTGTGATTTTATCACGTATTTGAGAAAGCGTTTAACGCGTTGTTTTCATATGCTTTGTTATTGCTCTAGAGTGAGCCTTTTACTTCATGTTTTCACATGACTTGACACATGAGAGTGTCGTTTTGAGTATTTTCATGCTATGGTTTTCAAATGAGTTTCACATACAAATAAACCTTTTGTGATGTGCATTTTGGTTTATGAAATGAGTTCCTTACCCCCTTTACTGAGCGATTTAGAAGCTCACCCTGTTTTTCTTTCCCCCCAGAGTTCTTCAAGTGAATAAAGACTTCCCTGCGACGTACGGAGTAGTGGCTAGTGGAGGATTCGAGCTCCAGGCCATATATATTGTATCTTGAGGTATATCTTATCTTTTCATGTACCCAGACTATTATTGTAATTGCAGACACTCGATGTATAACATTATATGGGATGTATTAGGATTAATTAACTGGAGATGGATTAATGTATTTGATATGATATATAAATCCTAGTGATGAGATCTTGAGGCATAATAATTATGATGATGTATGACACTGCACAGGAATGCACTCTTAATTGTGAATTAATGAGTAAAAAATTTTAAATTAGCCATATTTTCCGCATTTTCGAGGTGTGACAGAGTTTTCTTGGTATCAGAGCTTAGGGTGTCTAGTACTGTCAGTGTCGGTTAAGTGAAATAGAATACATCCCAAGTGTCTGTAATAGTCTGGTCATGAACTGAAATTGAGGATTGAGATTTCAATCAATTTTGATATGTACGCGCAGGAGACGAGTTGAGATAAGGAATGAGTAAACGACGAGGTCGTTCGAGGAGGCAGGCAGAGTCCCCTCCGCCACCTGTCCCACAACCAGAGAGTCCTAACTCTCGATTTAATCGGATTGAGACCGATGTGAGGCAAGGTTTTGAGCAGATGGCAGCGTTATTCGCGCAACACTTTGGAGTTAATGCCTCGGATACTACCCCTACACCACCACAAGGACCTCCCATACCCCCAGTGCCTCCCGTCACTCAGCCTGAGGATAGAAGTATGGTCCGACTAAGGGATTTTCTGAAGATGAATCCACCCGCATTTAGGGGAAAGAAGGATCCTACAGAGGCTGAGGAGTGGTTGACGGAATTGAGAGTTATATTTGATTTTCTGGGGTGCACCGATGCTGAGAGGGTCAGTATGAGTGCCTACATGCTGAAGGGGAGAGCTCGAGATTGTTGGGGTACTACCCAGGGTATTCTGATGTCCCATCATGATGTGATTGGTTGGGAAGAGTTCCAGACAGCCTTTAGGACCCAATATGTACCACGAGCCGCCCAGAGAAAGAAAAAAGCTGAGTTTTTGAGTTTGGTACAGGGTGACATGTCTGTGGATGACTATGAGAGCCAATTCACAGCGCTATTGAGATATGACCCAGAGACCTTTAAGAGTGAAGAGCTCCGCACAGAGAAGTTTGTGTATGGGTTGAAGCCTGTCATCAGAGATAGATTGATAGGGCTGTGTATTATGGAGTTTGGAGATGCTCTGAGACGAGCACAAGAGATTGAAAGAGGGATTGAGATGGTACAATCCCAGAATGAGCTCAGAGCGGTGAATAGAGATAAGGGCAAGAGGCCAGCACTTTTCCAAACAGAGGCTCGGAGAGGTTCCTTCAGAAGAGGAAGGATTGAGGTACAGAAGGACAGATTGGAGAGACCCAGAGCCTATCCTATTATCAAGGAGACCCCTCGATATGTCAGGCCGGAGATAAGGGTTTGTAGAGACTGTGGCCGATCGCATGAGGGAAGTTGTACTGGGTTGATCCATGGATGTTTTAGATGTGGTGACATGGGTCACAGGGTGAAGGACTGTCCCCAACCTCAGATACCACATTCTCTGGAGCCCACTAGACAACAGCCTCAGAGAGTGGATCCCCGGAGACGGGCCACTGCGGCAGAGAAAGGGAAGAAACCTGTGGCACAGGGATGTGTGTTTGCCCTGGATAAGGAGACCGCAGACACTTCGGCAGAAACTATAAGAGGTACACTCTCTGTCTGTAATTACGAGGCTCATGTGTTGATTGATTCAGGATCCACGCATTCGTTTATTTCTGAGCATTTTGCATGTAGATTAAACTTGAAGTTTGAACCTCTAGAATATATACTACATGTAAATACCCCTATGCGTGAATCCCAGAGAACTGAGTTAATCTGTAGAGGATGTGAAATAAAGATGGGAGATAGAGTGATGTTAGCAGATCTAATCATGTTGAATATACATAGGTTTGATGTAATTTTGGGGATGGATTGGTTGGCGACCAATCGAGTGAGTTTAGACTGCTACACTAAGATTGTAACTTTCTCCCTACCTGAACCTTACAGTGTACGATTGAGATATTGAGGAAACGAATATGGGGATTTCTAGTAAGTAATTTGAGAATTTTAATATTATTTTGGAGAATATTAAATATGATTGTTATGTGAAGGTTATGAGACACTCATCTCAGACGATGAGCGGGAACATCCGAGGATTGAGGATATACCTGTGGTGTGTGAATTCATGGATGTTTTCCCAGATGAATTGCCAGGTTTACCACCAGAGAGAGAGCTGGAGTTTACCATTGATTTGGTACCAGATACTCAGCCGATCTCTAAACCTCCCTACCGGATGGCATTAGTGGAACTTGAGGAGTTGAAGAGACAACTACAGGAGTTATTGGATCAAGGGTTCATTAGACCCAGTGTTTCGCCGTGGGGAGCACCAGTACTATTTGTTAAGAAGAAGGATGGTAGTCTCAGATTATGTGTAGACTACCGGTTGTTGAATAAAGCCACGGTGAAGAATAAATACTCATTCCCCAGGATTGATGATCTATTTGATCAGCTAAGAGGGGCATCAGTCTTTTTTAAGATTGATTTGAGATCGGGCTATCACCAATTGAGGATCAAGGAAGAAGATATTCCAAAGACGGCCTTCAGGACAAGGTATGGCCATTACGAATTTCTGGTGATGTCCTTTGGATTGACGAACGCCCCTGCAGCATTTATGAGATTGATGAACGAGGTGTTCAGAGACTATCTAGATAAATTTGTGATAGTCTTTATTGATGATATCCTAGTATACTCTCGGTCGTATGAGGAGCATGCACAGCATTTGTGGTTAGTACTTCAGATACTCCGAGATAAGCAATTATACGGAAAGCTTAGTAAGTGTGAGTTTTGGCTGAACCGGATAGCTTTCCTTGGTCATATAGTCTCAGAGGAAGGAGTATCAGTGGACCCAAGCAAGGTGGAGGCTGTGCTTAATTGGGAGAGACCGAGGACAGTCACTGAGGTGCGAAGCTTCCTTGGTTTGGCAGGGTATTACAAAAGATTTGTGGAAGGATTTTCAAGGATTGCCGCCCCTTTGACTAAGCTCACGCGCAAAGAGACTCCATTTATATGGACTGACCAATGTGAGCTCAGTTTTCAGGAATTAAAGAGGAGGTTGACAGCGGCACCTGTGTTAACTATCCCTGAGGGATCAGGAGGATTTTCGGTGTATAGCGATGCATCTCACCAAGGATTGGGGTGTGTGCTTATGCAGCACGGGAGAGTGGTCGCATATGGATCGCGACAGCTGAAAGACCATGAGCGGAATTACCCCACGCATGATTTGAGTTAGCCGCTGTGGTATTTGCTTTGAAGATCTGGCGACACTACTTATATGGGGAGAGATTCCAGATCTTCACTGATCACAAGAGTTTGAGATATCTCTTTGATCGGAAAGAGTTAAACATGAGACAAAGGAGATGGATGGAACTCCTTAAGGATTATGACTGCGAGATTCTTTATCATCCGGGTAAGGCGAATGTAGTTGCTGATGCCCTGAGCAGGAAGAGTATGATATCTGTTATGATGATCAGGGAATGGGATTTGTTAGAGCAGTTCGCCGAACTTCGGATCAGAGTTAAAGAGGTAGAGACTGGATTTTTAGCTAGCCTGCGGATAGAGCCCAGGATCATGGATCAGATTAGAACTGGGCAGCGCAGTGATCAGAGATTGATAGACATGGTTAGCCAAGCTGAGCAGAGTTCGCAGTCGGATCTCACCATCAGTGAGGATGGATTGTTGAGATTCAGAGGACGGATTTGTGTACCGAACGATGATACCTTGAAGAGACAGATACTGAGAGAATCCCACTGCTCGCGATACACCATGCACCCAGGGAGTACTAAGATGTACCGAGACTTGAGAAAGGTGTATTGGTGGAGTGGTATGAAGCGAGACGTGACAGAGTATATGGCCAGGTGTTTAGTATGCCAGCAAGTGAAAGCTGAGCATCGGAAGCCCGGAGGACTACTACAGCCCTTACCTGTACCTACATGGAAATGGGAGCATGTCACTATGGACTTTATTATGGGTTTACCGAGGACTCGAAGAGGTCGTGACGCGATATGGGTCATTGTGGATAGATTGACCAAGAGTGCCCACTTTCTTGCCATCAAGAGCACAGATACTGTGGATGCCTTAGCTGAACTGTATGTCAGCGAGATAGCTAGATTACATGGGGCTCCAGTGAGTATTACTTCTGATAGAGATTCCCGGTTTACTTCGAGATTTTGGACCCAGTTTCAGGAGTCCATGGGATCTCGATTGAGTTTTAGTACCGCCTATCATCCTCAAACAGATGGTCAGTCAGAGAGGACTATTCAAACCCTGGAGGATATGTTGAGGGCGTGTACGATGGATTTTAAGGGATCATGGGATGATCACCTGCCCCTAACAGAGTTTGCATACAATAACAGCTATCATGCGAGTATTGGAATGGCACCTTTTGAGGCTCTATATGGTAGGAGGTGTAGATCCCCTGTAGCTTGGGAAGAGGTCGGTGACAGAAAGATAAATGCTCCCGAGCTTGTTGAGCAAGCCGTACAGAGTGTGAAACTCATATGTGAGAGGTTACGGGCTGCACAAAGTAGACAGAAAAGCTACGCGGATGTGCGTAGACGGCCACTCGAGTTTGACGTTGGTGATGCAGTATTCCTGAGAGTATCACCGAGCAAGGGTATCATGCGATTTGGGAAGAAAGGAAAATTGAGTCCTCGATACATAGGACCATTCGAGATTCTTGAGAGAGTGGGAGAGGTAGCCTACAGATTGGCATTACCCCCACAGATGTCCAGAATACACAACGTTTTTCATGTGTCTATGTTGAGGAAGTACCACCCGGACCCTTCTCATGTTATAGAGTATGATGAGATGGACATACAGGAGGACATGAGCTACACTGAGGAACCCGTCCGGATTCTCGATAGAAAGGAGAAGCTACTGAGGACCAAGAGCATCCCATTAGTAAAAGTTTTGTGGAAACATCACTCAATGGAAGAGGCAACGTGGGAACTAGAGAGTCTCATGAAGGAGAAATACCCCCATCTATTTGACTAGTTGAGTTGAATTTGGAGGACCAAATTCTTTTTAAGGTGGGGAGGATGTGAGATCTGAGAATTTCAGACATATTTTATTGATGTAATAAGAATTTGAAGTGTAATTTATTGAGCTAAGTAAATTGTGGGAATTATAATTGGAGATTTATGTGTTAAGTGTGTAAAATGAGCATGAAGTATGAGGACAGATCGATCTGGGAGAAGGAGAGATCGATCTGGTGAGTTAAAAATGACGAGGAAGGGGAAATTTGAGGAGCAGATCGATCTCCAATGGAAGAGATCGATCTCCTTATGAATCTGTTTGAGAAGGGATCGATCTCATGAGGAAGAGATCGATCTCCAAATGATTCTGTTTGGGGAGAAGATCGATCTCCTTAGGAGCAGATCGATCTCATAAAGCCATAAAGAGATCGATCTCACCCCTCGACAGATCGATCTCCTAGGCATAAAATTGCCCAGATCGTCCCCAAATTTCAAACGCAGATCGATCTCATCAAGAGGCAGATCGATCTCCTACCTCCAGCCTATATAAGGAACCCGTGTTTTCTTCTGCAATTTCACTTTCTCTCTCTTCCAACCCCCATTTTTTCGAAAACCTAACTTTCTCACTCATCCAAATCCCCCATTTTCGGCCGAATCAGCTGTTGTGGCAAGAAGGAAAGTTGTTCCTCATCAAAGGGAGAACAACATACTTGGAAATCGAAGGACGAATCGGATCGAGGCGTGAGTTGTGCGTCTCACAAGCTTTGGGTAATTTTTAAACCCCGATCTTGATATTTGAGCTGATTTTGATGCTATTGGTGGTTGTCATTGCGTTGAAATAGTTGAGAAAGGATTAGGGATTGATGAAATTGCAATGTAGTTGGAGTAATGTAGATATTTGATAATTTTGGTAATTTTGAGAATTTGTGCTATAAATGGAAATATAGACAATATGGAGAATTAGCCTAGATAATTGGCATGAGAAATGTAGGACATTGAGATATTGTGAATAAGGTTGTAGTTTAGGGTTGAGTTACGAGAAATCAAGAGATTTGAGGTGTTATGAGCAATTATGCTCGATTTTGAGAATTGAGGGTTGATGTGATAATTGAGTATTGATGTTTTAACATCGTTTGGACAGCTCGGGAGTTCCAGAGTGGAATACGAGGCTAGTCCGTGATACGGGGGAAACGATTGCACTATACGAGGTGCAAAGAGGTAAGGGAAATCTAAACCATTTGTGTATGTGAATTGCAAACTATTTTAGCATGAATTGTGGTTTATAAAACAAGCATGTTGGGTTTTGTGTTGAGATTAAATTGCACACGATTTTATAGCCGGTTGGGGCTCAATGTTTTTATGAGTTTATAACTGGGCTCTACGTTAAGGCAATATTGAGATTTGAGAAACGTGTGCGTGTGCTTTGCCGGTTGGAACTCGGTTTTATTACGTTTTGTGTTGAGTACAAAACGATTTCAAATGAGTTTTATGAGAGAAAACCATTACGAGTTCTACGTGAAGGCAAACCTGTCTTATGTGATAAGACTTGGGTGTGTAGTTGTGAGTACACACCGGGCATTGCTATGGTAGCATGTAAGCCCGAATTCTTCTCCGTTCTGGTAACGTGAGAATAACCTATTCTGTGACTATGCCACGTAAAATTGGTGGCTGTGCCACGTTGAGAAAACCCCATTGGTGACTGTGCCACGTTGAGAAACCCCATTGGTGGCTGTGCCACGTTGAGAAACCCCATTGGTGGCTGTGCCACGTTGAGAAACCCCATTGGCGGCTGTGCCACGTTATACCCCATTGGTGGCTGTGCCACGTTGAGAAACCCTATTCTGTGGCTATGCCACGCGAGAAATTAAATCAGTGGCTTTGCCACGTGTGTTTTGTGGCTATGCCACGTGAGAAATTAAATCAGTGGCTTTGCCACGTGTGTTTTGTGGCTATGCCACGTGAGAAATTAAATCAGTGGTTTTGCCACGTGTGTTTTGTGGCTATGCCACGTGAGAAATTAAATCAGTGGCTTTGCCACGTGTGTTTAGTGGTTGTGCCACTTGCATTATTTTTACTGTGATTTTATCACGTATTTGAGAAAGCGTTTAACGCGTTGTTTTCACATGCTTTGTTATTGCTCTAGAGTGAGCCTTTTACTTCATGTTTTCACATGACTTGACACATGAGAGTGTCGTTTTGAGTATTTTCATGCTATGGTTTTCAAATGAGTTTCACATACAAATAAACCTTTTGTGATGTGCATTTTGGTTTATGAAATGAGTTCCTTACCCCCTTTACTGAGCGATTTAGAAGCTCACCCTGTTTTTCTTTCCCCCCAGAGTTCTTCAAGTGAATAAAGACTTCCCTGCGACGTACGGAGTAGTGGCTAGTGGAGGATTCGAGCTCCAGGCCATATATATTGTATCTTGAGGTATATCTTATCTTTTCATGTACCCAGACTATTATTGTAATTGCAGACACTCGATATATAACATTATATCGGATGTATTAGGATTAATTAACTTGAGATGGATTAATGTATTTGATATGATATATAAATCCTAGTGATGAGATCCTGAGGCATAATAATTATGATGATGTATGACACTGCACAGGAATGCACTCTTAATTGTGAATTAATGAGTAAAAAGTTTTAAATTAGCCCTATTTTCCGCATTTTCGGGGTGTGACACAAAATAATTATTAAAATAAATATTTACTAATTAATTATCATATATAAGTATAACAAATTATTAATTTTTAATAAATTAGTTACATAATTTAAATAAAAAAATTAACTTAAAATAATTATTTTTGCACAATCAAGTAATTATGCATGTTTGTCTTGATCGTCACGTTGCATAATGCACAAGAAAAAATATCTACTGATATTATTTTAGTGGACTGATATAGATATGAACCGATAAGGTAGGCAAATAAATAAATAATCATATATGCTTAACAAAATTATACCTAATTAATTGTTATCAATTCCTTTAAATTATACCTAATTAAAGTTCTATAATTGTAGCTAAATTCTCAATTGATAGATGCAATTAGTTTAAGTTTGGAAAAATTATTAAATATAATATCGAAGTTTAAATAAAATAGGTAAAACAAAAAGCTGATATAATTTAATCATAATGATTATAAGACAAAATATAATTAAAATGATGAAATATGAATTAATGAGGAAAAAAATTATATAATTTAGTAATAAAATTTATACAAAAGACAAGACATTGCAAAAACTTAAATTTCCTAACTAGAAATAAAATTTGAAACATATAAATATTTATTATTAATTTGATAACATATTTATATAAATTTTTTGTTCAAAAGTTTAATATAAATTGCTTTAGTAACTTATTAAATTATTATTTTTATATTAAGTAATTCTTTTTTGAGTTTTAATTTACATTTGTTATTATAATTTCATATATGAACTTATTTTGTTATTGTAGGGATTTAGAAACTTCAATTTTAGATATCTTTTATATAGATTAGAGTTAAATGTATATTTGAATGAATCAAGAGAAGATTATAAGATTCAAATTGATGTTCTTGATTATTGGAAGAAAAATCAATTTCGACACCCTATACTTTCACTTATGGCTAAGGATATATTGAGTATTCCAATTACCACAGTTGCATCTGAATCAGCATTTAGTATGAGTGGTAGAGTTATTAACAAATGGAGAAATTGTCTCATAACACATAATGCAGAAATTTTGATTACCACTCGTAATTGGCTGTATGGATATGATATAGATAAAGGTGGTAAGATTTTAGTGTCATTATTATTTTATTAATTTTTTATTATTTAAATTTTTATATGATTATTTTTATATATTTTATTAGATGAAGAAGATGAAACAATGAGATTTGGAAGGAAAGTTGGATTAAATTGAACTAGTTGGTTTATGGATGAGGATGAAGAGTTCTAATTGTAACGTATGTTGATATTTTATTTCTTACTATTTATATTGTTAAAAAATTAAAATTTTTTATTAAGAGTAATTATGATTGATCATTGCCTCATTAATCTTATTTGAAGACAATGTCGCTCTTGGAGAGTTAGTTGCTTCCTGCATTAACAATCTTTTCGACTATATTATTCATCAAGCCGCTAGCGTTGAATGGAATGATCGTATTTTCCTGTTTTGTTCATCATGCAATGTATGACTAGGGATTGGTTTATCCATGACTAGGTGGCTGTGTATGAGAATGATTGTATGTTTTCTATTTTGTTGTTCTTGTAATGTTACATGTCATAACTTTAAGTGTTTGATGTTTTCTTTACTGGTTTGTTTTTTACTATATTGGACTAATTTAGAACATAACAATCATTGACTTGTTAATGACATGAGAATTTGAATACAAACATGTCATAGTTGAGTCTGAATCTTTTTTTACAGTGAAAAAGTTATTACAACCTTTAAAAGGGTATGATCCCCTTTTTTAACTTTCAATTTTTATTTTTAATATAATTACCATTTAAAAAACAAATTACTATTTTTCTATTTACGAGTTATAGGAGTCAAAATTTAAATTCTAATTTTGTTAATAATGTATTCAATGTTTTATATGAAATATCAAATTTAAATAAATGTTACAATTATATAATGATTTATATATATATATATATTTGATTTATTATTGTATTACAATTAAAATTTTAATATGAAATAAATATAATAAAATAGTATAATAATTGTTTTTATAATAAAATCAAATGTTATATTTAATAATATATTTATTATTTATTATTACAAATATAATAAGTATAATATTGAAAATTATTTGATATTGAATATTATATTGTGTTTTAAAATAATTTTATTTAATAATTGAATGTAAATATTTAATATTTATTTTGTTGATAATAAATTATTGATATAATTATGTAATAAATAAATAATGATTATTTTAAAATTTTATAAATTTTAATTAGAAAAAGTGTATTATTATTTATTTATTTAATTATTTTTTAATATAATAATTATATAATTATAATTCGGGCTTTCTCGGGTTATAAATTCAGGCTTTTTCGGGTTTCGGATCGGGTCGGTTTCGGGTCCGGGTCGTATCGGGCTCGGGCTTTTTCGGGCTCGGGCTTTTTCGGGTTCGGGTTTTTTTGGGCTCGGGCTTTTTCGGGCTCGGGCTTTATCGGGCTCAGGCTTTTTCGGGTCGGGCTTTTCTCGGGCTCGGGCCTTTGACTTTTTGGTCAATTCGGTCCGATCTCGGGTTCGGTCTCGGGCGGGCTCGGGCGGGTTTTCGGGCTCGGGCTAACTTTTGCCAGCTCTAGTTACCGTTACAACATTTTCAAACATGTCACGACCTGAAGGCCGTGATAGATGTTGAACACTTACACTTATTCTACTAAATCCACTTACCAAATTTTCGAACTACTTTTTTTTTTCTTTTCACTCTAAAACTTGTGTTCGGTATCAATGTAGTCACTAAATGATTCATATTAATCTTTTCATTACACTTTAACCTTAATATATCTTAAACTTTAATCCATATGAGATTTAATCAACTCTCTCAGACATGTATTATAAGACCCAAAAATTCGGTATCATTTTTAAGAAATTGATATTATAAATATGGATTTTTTTGTAATCTTGATCAATAAAGAAGAAATAATTAAATTTCGAGTCCAACTGATCAAGATATAAATTATCAGAATTTATCAGAATTTTTATCTCGAAAAACGAGCCTAAAAATAGTAGAAAAATATACCGAAAAAGTAAAATCGGACTGATAAATTTATTTACGGACTAAATGAATTTAATAGGAATTTTGGGATATTTTGGGATATTTTAAGATTTTTATTATTATTTTAAGAATAAAATAATAATAAAAAAATATATTATATAAAAAAAAACGAATTGGAAACAAAAAAAAAGGAGAATATCGGGGAGAGAGAAAGAGGAAACCGATGATTTCGGTTTCCTCTCACCGGCGAGCCACCGGCGAGGATGAGGGGTCGGCGAAGGAAGCCCAGCACCGGGCGACTCGCCAGCGGCCACCATGCGCCTGGAAACGCCGACGGCGAGGAGATCGGAGGAGAGAGAGCCGCGGGGGCGAAAGGGGATTTCGGCCGCCACCGGCGCCAATCGACCCCACCCGAGGCCAAAAGAAGGCTCCCCAGCCCGAGCCTAGCCGAACGGCGGTGGAATCGGCGGGAGAACCGGTCGAAAGACGCCGGAACAGCGAAATGGCCACTGAACCGATTCAGACCGGTTCAGTGTGAAAAGGGACAAACCGGTCCGAACCGGTTCAGGAGGAGAGAGAAAGAAGAGAGAGAAATTTTTTTTTTCTTTCATCGGATTTCGGGTAAGTCGATACGAGGTCAAAAGTGACCCATTTAATTTTCGATAAATTTATTTGAATAATATTTAATCGAAAATTGGCCCGAAAATGAAAAATACGAAATTGTGCAGTTCGACGATTAATTTCGAACGGAAGCCCGATCGAACTCCGATTCACGCACCATCGCACAATATCGGGTAAGTAAAGCTCATTTACGACAATTTATGTGATTAACGCGTATTTAAGATTTATTTTACGCATTTCGGATTAAATTTCAGATTTAGTGAATTATATTCGAAATTTCGAATAAACTGTCGTAAATGATATTCGGGCTATCCAAAGAGTTTGGAATAAAGCCCAATAGGTGTTGATAGGCCCAATGAGTCGATAGACCCTGATGAAGGGAATTAATACGTGAAAAATGGGCTTAATACGGATTAAGGCCCGATTAAAGTAATTAGGCCCTTTTAGAGTAAACGGGCTCAATTAAGTGAAATGAACTGTATTAAATGTGTAATACAGTAGGAAACGTGTAATTAATCCAGTGAATGGTTAAATGCAGCTCCAGAGTCATATTGAGAGTTGACTGGACTGCGAGATTTGGACAGCACAGAGGAAGAGAGGTCACACTACGTGATCCGAGGTAAGGGATCTATGGGAGCTGTTAGAGATAGCTGTACGTATTTTCATCGTCGTTTACAGTCAATTAAATTTCGTATAGAGTATAGATATGAAATTTCTGGATAGTACCCAAATATGAAAAAATTACAAAAATACCCTTAGACTCAGGAATTTTGGAAATGCATAAAGTGCATGCAATCCATGTTTTCTCTGTGAAAAAGAGATTTTGTGAAGCTGAAATGATAGACTGGCTCATGATTTGACTGTATGCATTAACTTGCACGTTTTTTTAAAAAGTGATTTGATTGACAAGTGATTTGATGGGATGTTTCCCTCTCATTTTGTTTTGTACCGTTTTGCATATTGCACTCGGTTTTGAGTACCACTGTGGTGGGAAATAGGGCCAGATGTCTATTTTGTTTGTGTGAAATCGTGCTGGAGCTATGATGAGATCTGTGAATTTATCCAGATCCGCTCCCACTTGATTTTGGGTATTTCATCTGTACAGACCGTGCTGGAGCACTGCTCGCACTGGATTCTGTTGTGATTTGTGATTGAGATCGTGCTGGAGCCCTCGAGTTGAGTAGGAGGCTGTCGCAGCAGGGGTCCAGAGAGGTCGCCTGTGGTAGGCAGGACCTCACACACTGACTTGCTCGCACTAGATCTGAGACGACAGGCTATGGTTGATAATTTATTTGGTTGGGGTGGTGAGCTGTTGACTCAGGCACCTACAACTATGTGGTAATTGTACTGTGGTTCACGGAGTACGTCGTACCGTGTAGACAACATGGAGTACACTGTACCGTGCAACTATGGGATGTGAGGATTGCGTCTTTGGACTCGGGCATGCTTTGTCATTGCTCTGTTTTGTGATAGTCCTTAGATAGGAGACGATGGATAGACTAATCCCCTCCTCAGACTCAGAGACACCCTGGCACACCTGATCCGTGATAGCTTGTGGGTCTCGGACTTTGGCCAATTGTTCCCTTGGATTTGTGTGGAAATCCCTGCCTAGTCTCATCTGTTTTATTGGTTTCGGTGATGAAACTAATTTTGATTTGATTTCTGTGATGAAACCGTTTAAAATGAGAATATGATTTTAAAGTGAGTTTCAATACTGAACACAGAAAGATTTTACTCTGAATGAGTTTTGATATTCGATTTTGGCAGTAAATTGCTATGTGTTTTACTATGATGGTTTTGTGAATGCCATGAGTTTTTCGGCATAAACCATGCATCATGAGCATCGTGGATAGTTTGATTATCTACTTGCTTTTATAAATTAATGCGAGTGTTTTGAAAAGTAAATGCATTTGTTTTACGAGTTGATAAAACATGCATTATGAGTATCGTAGATAGTGTGGTTATCTACCTGCTTTCATATATTTCTTACTGAGCACGTTATGCTCATCCCATTATTTTTCCCACCTCTACAGAGTATTTCAGTAGAATGTATAAGCTGCGTCCGTCCTGCGATCTTTTACACACAGCTATTCAGCAGCCTCAAGGTATACACACTTGTGCTTTTTGTATCTGAATAATAGTGTACAGTGATGTAGTCATGTTATATGGGGGATGTATATGTTAGGCAATGTAAACGAGTTTCTAATTATGAAATAATAATTTTATGAGCTTCCGCGAATATTAGTGTCTGGGACTAAAACATTGCCTGTTATGCATATATATATATATATAATATATGAAACTGAGTGAGGGATATTGACTTACAGCCCAACAATTGAAATGTGGTAAGTTCGCGAAAAATTTGTAGTGATTTTTAAAAATTTGGGTCGCGACATATATTAATCATTTTTACCTATTATATTTTCCTTAAAAAAACAAATTGAAAATATCCCCTCATTAAAATAAAAGATTTCTTCGTATCAAAGTACTTGCAAAATACCGTCATTTCTATATACTTCAATCTCAACAATCTTTTCACAACCAAATATCATCCATTCAGGTCATATCATATCGTATTATATCCAATTAAAATCGATCATATCAGATTACAGCACAAGCTCAAGATCGAACTCGATAAACATATCAATCCTATAATGATCTAAAATGATCCTAAGCCACATCCCAACTTATTGCAATTAAACATGTATCATGCACTGCATAATATATATGTAAATAAAGTGATATAAAATTTTCGTATACCTCAAAAGTCACAAAAGTAAGACTCGAAGGACTCAAGCAAGTACCAAGCTTAGGTACAATAACCAATAACCCACGCACAAGCTCAAAAGCTAGTATCTAGCACAATAGTCTGCAATGAGTAAAAATATGGGTAAGCAATTTATAACTTGGGAAGCAGTTTAAGTAAATGAATGCTTGGCTCATGTCGATCTACATATACTTGTATACAAGATTAGAAAATAAAGTGACATATATGCGTGTTACCATGTCCTGGATGTCGGATATACTTATTTGGACTTACAGTTTGAGGTTGAGGCTGTATGAATCTTAGTCGAAAGGATATCGTAGGTACCTCATTTCCCTAAGAATCAACACAATGCTTAAAAGAAACATTCACCTAACACAATACTACACTCCCAACAACATACACTGCACTGTGATGGTCAATGTGCATAGTCAAAACAAATTCACTATACACTTCGATTAAAATAAAATCATTATGCACTTCAATTCAAACAGATTCACTATGCACTTCGATTAAAATAAATTCATTATGCACTTTAATTAAAACAGATTCACTATGCACCTCGATCAAAACAAATTTACTATGCACCTATATCAAAATAGATTCACTATGCACTTTGATTTAAACAGATGCACTTTAATAAAAACAGATTCATTATGCACTTCGATTAAAAATAGATTCACTACGCACTTCGATTGAAACAAACATTTTTCAAAAGGAATAGTCAATAGGAATAAGCTTAAAACCTCAATCATTGAAATCGATATTGATACAAAACGGTTTCTTTATGCACTTCATTCGATCAAACAATTTTATAAAAATGATAATTGACAGAATTAGACATAAAGCCTCAGTTATTGAAATCAATACTGATACAAAACAATTTTCTTATACACTTCATTTGATCAAACACTTTTACAAAAACGGTAATCGATAAAATTAGGCATAAAGCCTCAGTCACTGGAATCAATATTGATAAGAAAACTGATAGTGGTAGACGGTTGGCAAAATCCCAATCAGTAAACGCTCACAGATATCCATCCTAGCTAGTGATGGAGAAGGTGTCGCGAGCAACACTTCCGTGTAGCACTTAGGTCCTTTAGGATTTCAAAAGGTAACTCCCACGGTCCAAAGGTATCCTTGTCGCACTTAGATCCCTTAGGATTTCTAAAGATGACTCATATTGTATAATATCTATGGCCATAGTATTACTTCAATCCCGCTGATTAATCGAGAGTTGGAATTTGTCTACTGGTTTTCCAAACAATTATAAGTTGCTTAGAGCACTAGGCACGATAGGCACATTGCAATAGTAGTCTATAGCACAAAGCTCAATAAATGAGAAATGAAACCTAGAGTAATGCTCGATAAGCTTGTAGTAACCCGAAGGTTAAAGGATATGCTTGCACTTAAAACAGAGTTGAAAATAGTTTCTCGTGTAGCACTTAGATCCCTTGGGATTTCTAGAGGTGACTCTCACTGTCCAAATGTACCCCCGTTGCACTTAGATCCGTTCAGATTTCTAAAGATGATTCTCCTAATACTATTCACTAATTAAAAGTTTACTTAATCAAAATAGGGAGTGTCATCGAGATTTAAAGATATTCGTGTAATACTTAGGTCCTTTCGAAATTCTAAAGGTTACTCCCACAGTCTAAAGGTATTCTTGTAACATTTAGTCATCCTCCTCTTCATCAAGTTTCCTGTATGGATGTTTTACATGTTTTATATACATAGATTGAGAAATTTTAAGTGTGTGTGTGTGCGTATATGGATTGAGTTACAAATTTAAATGCTTTACATAATTTATATATGGATTGACATATATTTCGAAAATATTTTGGGAAAATTCAGAATTCATTTTTTGTGACCAAATTTGTAAGAATTAGCAATAAAATTCATTAAATTAATGACAAAATTCATCAAATTACCAACAAAATTCATCAAATTTACTACAAAATTCATCGAGTTTGCGACTCCTTAGCGAAGAAACTATTTAAAAAAAAAAAAGAAAAAACTCACCAATGACATAATTTTTGTCATTGATGAGTTTCAACGATAGTATTTATTTTATTTAAAAAAGTAAAAAATAATTAGCAACAAAAATTTTATTGCTAAAGAGTTTTAGCGACAAAATTTATTTTATTAAAAAATTTAAAAGATAATTTGTAGTAAAAATTTCACCGCTGGTTGAAATCAACGACTAGAATTTTAATATAAAAGTTAAAAAGAAAAATACATATATACTTATATTGGCGATGAAAATTCCATCACTCAAAATATTTAATAATAAAATAGATAACTTTTTTTTACTTATTTTTAAAAAAATTTTACGATGGATATTTCAATACTAATGACGAATTTTTATAAATGAACTTTTGTGATAGAATAATATTAGCAACTTCAATTTTTTCAACGGATTTAGAGATGAAAATTTTCATTAAAAATCTATCGTTAAAAGTAATCCGCAACAAAATTTCACAATCAACTATACAAATTCCACCGTAAATTTCTTCTCAGATTGTCAAATTTATTTATTTATTTATTATTATTTTTTTTAGTGAAGTGGAGAAAGAGAAGATAAGAAAAAGGGACTAGGGGAAGAACGGAAGAAAAAGTTTGAGACGAATTCACTTCCGAATTCCCTTCTGACCAACCATCGAAATTCGCTCTCTCTTTTCCCTTTTCTTGCTCCATTTTTTCCCTCTCATACAACTCAATTTTTTTATTTTAATAAAATTAAAAATATATATTTTATTTTTTAAAAATAAAAATTTAAACAAAAAACATGTTTATTTTTTTCTTTCTTAAAAATATTTTTTGTAATTTTTTTTTAAATTGATAGAGGTAATTTACCCCAACCCAGTCACGCGCTTGGGTTCCAGAATACAAAAGGCCCAAAATAATAAAATTTTGAGGCCCACACAAATATGATTCTTGAGCTCATCAAAAGCAACTCAGAAATATCTATAAATACCCCCAGGTATGATCAGAAAAATCTTAATCTCTATTTTGCTTACTAAAACTCTGCTTAAACAGTTTTTTGACTTAAGCATCGAGTGCGCGTGCAGGGACAGATCCTTGTGCCTCTCTGACTTTCACTGTTTTTGCAGAACATCCAAGACACGTGGAGAAGACGACATCAGCATAACTTCATTGTTGTTTAGAGCAACAACAATTGGCGCCGTCTGTGGGAATCAGAACAAAAAGTCAGATTCTTTATCAACATGGTGAGAACACGTTCGACAGCAGCAGCGAATCTCGGGGAAGAGAATTCTATGAGTCTTCCTCCCAGACCTGAGAGAGGACAAGAGCAGAATGGAGAAGGTGGCAGAGTGACCACTGTTTTCATTGACGAATTTGAGGCTCTGAAGCGTCAGAATGAGCAGACCACTACAGAATTGAGGGCTATGGTGAATTTCTTCAAAAATGCTCTGTCGCAGTATAGTTTACCTCCAGAAGTGCAGCAGATGGTAGGAGAGAACGTCTCGAGACATACTTACGAGAGAGGTCAACCTTCTACAATGGTGAATACGAGACAAGGAGATTGGCGACAGAATACTGCCGCTAGCCTGATGCAGTACTCTACCGCTGAACTGGAGGACAACTCTGCCGCATCTCTGAGGGAGTATCTTGCTACGGAGAATAACCCTGCAGCAGGTCTGAGGATGCACTCTATCGCAGGTCTGAGAATCAACCCTGCCACAGGTCTGAGGGTGAACACTGCCGCAGGTCTGGAGAACAACTCTGTCGCAGGTCTGATGATGCACTCTGCCGCAGGTCTGAAGATCAACCCTGCCGCAGGTCTGGAGAACAACTCTGCCGTAGGTCTAAGGATGCACTCTACTGCAGGTCTAGAGATCAACCCTGCTGTAGGTTTGGAGGACAACCCTGTCGCAGGTCTGAGGGTGAACTCTACTGCAGGTTTGAGGATGAACTCTGCCGCAAGTCTGGATGACAACCATGTCGTAGGTCTGAGGGTGAACTCTGTTGCAGGTCTGGATAATAACCCTGCAGCAGGTCTGAGGGCGAACTCTGCCGCAGGTCTGAGGGTGAACTCTGCCGCAGGTTTGGGAATGAACCTTGCCGCAGGACTAGAGGATACCCCTGTCGCAGCTCTGAGGAGGCACTCTGCCGCAAGTTTACGAGAGGTAAATCCTGCCGCAGATCTGAGACGGATGAATACTGCCGCAAGTCTGACAGAGTCCAACCCTGCCACACGACTTCAGGAGCAATACCCTAGCGCAGAGTTAAGGAGGCAGAACTCTGCCACAGAATTGGAGCATGACTTCGAATACCACAGTTCTGGGGAGCGACAGAGACAGAATAATCATGACCCCTAAGACCATTTTGAAGGTACAAGGTCGAACAACGAAATGAGAGGTGCAGGAAGAAAGGGTACAATGTGAGCCCCTAGAGGAAGAGGGGGTGCTTACTACTCAGACTCTTCTAGTGCTGAAGAGAAGGGAGCACACTCGACTCGAGGGTCGAAAAATGTTGAGAAAGTTGTCGAGAGGATTCTAGAAAGGAAGAAGTTAGTGTCTCCTGATGACAGTCAGAGAAGGAGAGTTCCTTTCAGTCTAGAGATTATGGACAAACCCTTACCGAAGAAATTCAAAATGCCTTCTATGGCTACTTACGCCGACAAAACAGACCCATATGACCATATACAAAGTTATAAGTCCCTCATGTTGCTCCATGGATGAGAAGATGAAATCATGTGCAGAGCCTTTTCGCTTACACTATTGGGGCATGTGCTGAAATGGTTTAATGGGTTAAGTGAAGGTTTTATCTCATCCTTCGACCAGTTACGAAGTGAATTTTTGAGAGCCTTCATGATCAACAGCCAAAGAAAGAAGGACACTACTTATCTGTTCACCCTTAAACAAGGGAACAAAGAATCATTGAAGAGCTATGTAGATCATTTTCGAGATGCAACCTTAGAGGTGAAAGATTTACCAGTAGGAGTAGTCATGGCTGCAATGCTGCAAGGGACGAAATCTGAGAAATTGCAAGAATCCCTCTCCCTCGATCAGCCAGCGACACTTTCTGATTTGTTTACTAGAGCTAATAAATACGTGACTCAAGAGGAAGTAATGAAGATGGTACAGTCTCGAGAGATAAGGGAAGGAAGAAAAAGAGAGAGAGATGTACCTAAAAGAAGCTCTTTGAGACCCGTCGGATCAGACAAGGCCCCCAAACTCAGGTATGAAAACTATATCAGACTAAATGAGCCTCGCACAAAAATACTTGCGCTATTGAAGGGACTAGACTGTTGGAGTTCCCTAAAAAGAAAATGGGAGATATGGGTCAAAATCTTGATACTTATTGTGAATTTCATACCGCTCATGGTCATCCTACTGAAAGATGTAGAGATCTGATGGATCAGTTAGAGAGGTTGGCAAAAGAGGGGAAAATTAACCGCTTCCTGTGGAGAAGTGAAAGGCCCCATTACCCTCCGCGAGGTCGAAGGGATGATCGTCCGCTGAATAGACAAAATAATAATAGAAATAGGCCAAGAGGTGAGCAAGAAGCTAGGCCAGACCCCCGAGACAACCGGCTGGATAATGAACCCACAGATCCGATTATAAATGTTATTGCAGGGGGCGAATCGATGGCAGAAAGTTCTTCCGCTTCTCGCAAAAGTTATGCGAGACAAGCATATCAGATTCATGCTATGATGGAGGAGAAGGCAGGTGAAGAACCCATTGTATTCACTCCGACAAATAGGGGTGTTATTGTCATGCCTCATGATGATCCCATGGTGATATTAACAGTGGTGGCAAAACATCCTGTGAAAAGAATCCTGGTAGACAATGAAAGTTCGGTAAACTTAATCTATTGGAATTGCTTTGAGAAAATGAATGTATTCGAAGATAGATTAAGACCTATCATGATACCGTTGTATGGATTTGCGGGTGAGAAGGTGAAGGTAACTGGGTCTATAGAGTTACCTGTGACTCTAGGGGAAAGCCCAAAGGATGTGACTCGATAGGTATTGTTTATGGTTCTAAAGTCAACCTCAGCTGCTTACAACATGATACTTGGGAGGCCTGTATTAAATGATATGAGAGCGGTGATATCTTCTTGCTACTTATTAATGAAGTTCCCTACTCCCAACGGAGTTGGGCAAGTACGATGAGATCAAAAGATGGCTCGTACGTGTTATATTGCCTCTACCGCCAGCAAAGGAGTACAGAGAAAGGAGACATTGTGTATAGATGACCCTCATAAGCCCCAACCTGTGGAGAAAATAGAAGCCATTGAGCTAGTCAAGTGGAATGAAGAGAAGAAGGCATTCATAGGTACTCAACTGAATGAACAAGCCAGAAGGGAGATAGCCAAATGCCTGCAGAGAAACTCGAATGTTTTTGCTTGGACCCCGGTTGATATGCCCGGGATTAATCCAAAAGTGATTTACCATAAGCTTAATGTTTCACCCAAGCATAAGCTTGTTAAACAGAAGAAGAGGAACTTTGCACTAGAGAAACAGAAGGCAATCATCGAGGAAGTTAATAAACTTCTAGAAGCCAGGTTTATTAGAGAAGTTTACTACCCAGAGTGGTTGGCCAATGTAGTGATGGTGAAAAAATCTAATGGGAAGTTGCGAATGTGTGTGGACTTCACAGATTTAAACAAAACTTGTCCCAAAGATTCGTATCCTCTGCCCAGAATCGATAAGCTTGTGGATTAAACATCAGGGTATGAACTCCTCAGTTTCCTAGATGCTTTCTCTGGGTATCATCAAATTATGCTTCATCCAGGAGATGAAGAGAAGACTTCTTTTATAACTGATGATGGAACGTACTGTTATCGGGTAATGCCATTCGGTTTAAAGAAAGCTGGAGCCACATATCAACGAATGGTGAATAAAGTCTTCAAAGATCTTTTGGGAAACACTATGGAAGCTTATGTGGATGACATGATCATCAAGAGTAAAGCAGGAGAATCTCACACTCATCAGATGACTAAGGTGTTCGATGTGCTGAGGGAATTCAGTATGAAGCTAAATCCCAACAAATGCTCATTCGGAGTTCGGTCTGAGAAATTCTTGGGATTTATGATCACCAATAGGGGTATTGAGGTAAACCCTGAAAAGGTTCAAGCGATTATAGACATGAAGCCACCAACCACAGTGAGAGATGTCCAAAGGTTGACAGGCAGAATAGCAGCTCTGAACCGTTTTTTATCAAAGTCTGCAGAAAAGGAGCTTGCCATTCTTCAAAACTCTGCGGGGCGGAAGGAATTTTGAGTGGACAGATGATTGTCAAAGAGCTTTTGAAGACTTAAAGGAATATTTAAAGTAGTTACCTTTGTTAACAAGACCTTTGGAAGGGGAACAGTTGTACATGTACTTGGGAGTCGGTGAATTCGCTGTCAGTGCGGTATTACTGAAGAAAGATGAAATAGTGTATCATCTCATCTACTATGTGAGTAAGGTACTACTAGACCCGGAGACCCACTATCCGCTGGCCGAAAAGCTAGCACTGGCCCTTGTGATGGCCTCTCGTAAATTATGTCCTTATTTTCAGGCACACTCCATTGCTGTCTTGATAGATCAACCGTTAAAGTAAATCCTTCAGAAGCCTGAACATTCAGGGAGACTGGTGAAATGGACAGTGGAACTTGGAGAGTATGATATCACATTTCAACCCAGGCAGGCCATCAAGGGCCAAGCTTTTGCAGATTTTATAGTAGAATGTACTAGCCCGAGCGACAACAATGAAAAGGAGACTCGACCGTGGCTACTGTTTGTTGACGGAGCGTCGAGTGCAAATGGTAGTGGGACAGGTATAGTATTAGTGTCGCCAGAAGGGAGATCCTTAGAATACTCTTTGCGGTTTGGGTTCCCTAATTCAAATAATACAGCAGAGTATGAGGCTCTGGTTGCTGGAATAAAGCTGGCAGAAAGGTTGCAAGTTCACCACCTAATGGCACATAGTGATTTTCAATTGGTGGTAAACCAATTCAATGGACAATATGAGATTCGAGAGCCAATGATGGTCCCTTATCTAAAGAAAGTCCAATCTTTGGCTCAGACTTTTAAAAATTTTCAGTTGATACAAATTAATCGGTCTGAAAACACACATGCAGATTCATTGTCCAAATTAGCTTCCTCCAATGAGACCGAAGGAAGAACGGTGAAGGTGGAGAGACTCGAGCGGCCTAGCATTGAAGAAGTTGAAGTGTGTGATATTGAAGTGGGGGACGATTGGAGAACCTCATTCAAACAGTATCTCACTGAAGGTACGTCCCGCAAGATAAGGAGGAGGCTCGACGTTTAAAGATTCAAGGGGTAAAATTCTCAGTGATAAACGGAGAACTGTATAAAAGGGGGTATTCATCGCGCTTTGTTGAAATGCTTGAGGCTAGAACAAGCAGAATATGTCTTAGCTGAAGTACATGAAGGGATTTGTGGCGAGCACTTGGGAGCTAGAGCCCTTGCCTCTAAGATATTACGATTGGGATTCTATGACGTTGAAGAAAGATGCGACGGATAAAACCCGCAAGTGTGACAAATGCCAAAGGTTTGCACCAATAACTACGGCCCTAATGGCTCCGCTCCAAAGTACGGTACAACCAACTCCCTTTGCTCAATAGCGGTTAGACATTCTAGGGCCCTTCCCATTAGCTACGAGTCAAAGAAAGTTTCTGTTGGTAGCTACCGATTACTTTACAAAATGGATTGAGGCAAAATCTTTGGCCACAATCACAAAGAAAAAAGTTGAGGCAATGGTGTGGAAGGATATTATCTGTCGGTTCGGGGTCCCACAGGTATTAAATGCTGACCACGAAAAGCAGTTTAATTGTGACGCCTTTCATGAGTTCTGCAGACGCCTAGACATCCAGCTAAGGATTTCTTCTGTATCATATCCTCAAGCTAACGGGCAGGCTGAAGTCAGCAACCGAACTATTTTTCATGGGTTGAAAACTAGACTGGATAAAGCCAAAGGAGCATGGGTGGACAAACTACCTAGTGTCTTATGGGCATATCGTACTACTAGTCGAGTATCAACTGGAGAAACGCCGTTTAGCCTTGTGTACAGCACTGAAGCATTGATTCCTGTGGAAATTAGAGCACTGTCATCCAGAGTAGTGCCTTTAGTGGAAGAAAAGAACTCATAAAGACTAAGGGAAAACTTGGATCTAATTGATGAGCATAGAGAGACTGCAGCTATCCGGCTGGCATCCTACCATCAAAGGGTGTCCAACTATTACAACAGTCGGGTAAAAGATCCAATGTCTGAGGGAGATTTGGTGCTCAAGAAGTCACACATCACCAATGCCTTGAGGGAAGACGAAAAGTTTAGAGCCAACTGGGAAGGTCCATATCGAATCAGACGGAGGATTGGGCCCAACACCTGCATCCTAGAAACTCTACAAGGGAAGAAAATAGGAAAGACATAGAATTTAAATCATTTGAAATTGTATTTGAATTAATCATTATGTCTTCTTTCTTGATTTTTATATTCCCGCATTATTATTTGTTTGCACTGTTACAAGATACTATTATCTGATCATTATGCAGAATTATTTCTCTATTATATCTCCGGCTTTTATGAATATAAATCTTGTGACAGGAAACAGATGAGCCGTAAGAGCCTGAGGCACAATAGCGTTACTATAGCCAGGCGTAAAAAGACAACCGAGCCGTAAGAGCCTGAGGCGCAATAGCGTTACTGTGGCCAGGCATAAAAAGAAGACCGAGCCGTAAGAGCCTGAGGCGCAATAGCGCCACTGTGGCCAGGCGTATAAAATCAGACGAGCCGTAAGAACCTGAGGCGCAATAGTGTCACTATGGCCAGGCGTAAAAAATCAGACGAGCCGTAAGAGCCTGAGGCAGAATAGCGTCACTGTGGCTAGGTGTAAAAAAATCAGACGAGCTGTAAGAGCCTGAGGCGCAATAGCGTCACTGTGGCTAGGCGTATAAAAACAGACGAGCTGTAAGAGCCTGAGGTGCAATAGCTTCACTGTGGCCAAGCGTATAAAATCAGACGAGTTGTAAGAGCCTGAGGCGCAATAGCATCACTGTGGCCAGGTGTAAAAAATCAGTCGAGCCGTAAGAGCCTGAGGCGCAATTGCATCACTGTGGCCAGGCAATAGAAATATATTAGCCGTAAGAACCAAAGACGCACTTGCGTCACGATGGTCAGGCATCAAGAAAAAAAATATGTTTACATATGTAATTTTTTCTAAAAGTATGTCTTTCTATCAAGAATTGGAGAGCATACACGGATAAATAAACATACGAGTAAAACAAGTACACAGATAAATGATAATAGCAAAAGTTAAATGAACAGCGTCTCATAAGCAATATGAAGCTTGAACAGATAAACTTTATTTATAAATTTAAGAAAATCTTTACAAGCAAAATACGAAGTATGAATAAATTCAAGAATATGAATAAGTTCAATGACAAAATTTTCAAAAAGAAAAATAAATCAATCTGCACGATCTGGTGGCGGGAGATTAGGCGCCGTTGGACCCTCGCAATCTGGAGGCTGGTGACCAGGAAGTGATAGATCTTCTCCATCCAGGTCATCAAGGGCACCAATGGGTTCAGGAACATTATTTGGGCTCACGGGCTCCCAAGGACCGGCCAGGTTCGCCAGATCATCCAATGCAGCCTTCTTCAGGACCTCATCAGCAGGCTCGACGTCAGGTTCGTACTTGGTCCAATCAGGAGCTTCAAATAACATCGCTTCAGGAGTATAAAGAAGCTCAGGAAATTCCTCACATTCCCTATGCTTTTCCAACCAAGACTAGGCAAGGTAAAAACCATACTTCACATAGGGCACTGAGAAATCTTCTTTCTGCCTCAAACAGTCTTTGGAAAGCCTACACTCCTTCACAGCTTCAGCTCGAATACTATCAATCTCGACCTGATTAAGGGAAGGAGTGGCTCGACTCTCCAATTCAGCAGTGTATTGTTCTAGTTGCTGATTGCGATCTGCCAAGGAATCAAACTTTGACTGCATAGTATCTAGCTCTGTCTGTTTCTGCTGAAGATCATCCTTAAATTTGCTAGATCTAGCAGTCTTAACTGTAAGATCCCCCTTCGCGAGAGTCAATTCCTAAAGCGCCTTTAAAAGTTGCTCCTCTAGATTTCGCACTACCCCGGGCAGCCCAGACAATTGATTATTGACATTCCTTAATTCCATATTGCTATCCCTTAATGCCTGGATCTCCTTGTCAGCTCGGTCACGATAAGCTCGATGTTGAGCATTATTGACTATAGTCCTTTGAGCGAGCTGAAAAAAAACACAAAAATTCAGACTGAAAGTAAAATAAAGAAAAATAAAGTAAGAGAAAGTTTGCAAATTACCCTAACAGCCTCCACATCAGCTAAATCCTCTCCTTTCGAAAAATTTTGAAATAGTCGATTCTCATCCCTGGGAAGGATGGTGGCCCAACCTAAGTCAGATGCTACCCCGGGCGTCTCTAAAGTGTCATTATCTAACACTCCAAGGTAGACTTAAAATTCGGCTCCCTTCATTTTATAGCCCCTGTCTACTTGATATGACCTCGTATCAACATGACCTATCTTAGGAAGGATAGGCCTAGTGGACATAGAGGATTCCACATATAGGTGCCTTCGGTTCTTCCAACTAGGCGAGGTCACATTATATTCAGCTTGTTCTCCTGACTAAGGTCTATCCGAGGAGCCGGAGGATCTCCTGGAATGCGAAGAAGCCCTCCCTTTACCTCGGGAAAGGGCTCTTGATTCCCCTTCAGGTTGTTGAGTCAGAGCTGGAGGAGGGGTTGTTTGCCTAGGAGGAGGAGTCCGAGCTCGAGATACCTCTCTAGAAGCGACCACAGCGGAACAGAGTCTCTTCTCAGCAGGTTCACTGGATGAACCTTCTTGCCCCCTTCGACGAACCAAGGCACATCTGACACTGCTCATTTCTACAAAACAAGAACCCACAAAATTGTTAAAACTGTTGTACAAACAAGTAGTAATGAAGTATAAAGCATAAAGGGTTACCTTCAAGAGAGTTAAGAAACTCCTGAAGGGAATCTATTTCTAATGCTTCATCATCAGGAAGAACCATAAAAGTAGAACCAAACTCATCCCAATCACCCACATCCTCTAAGGGGTCACCTTCGGGCCTAGATTCCCTATATTTTGGATTTGGTTCAAGAGGAACAGAAGGATTAATGACATTAGCGCCCCCTATGTCCCAACCAGTAGAGGCTAAATTTTCAGATGACAAAAACTCGTAAAGGTTGATTGGTCTATGTAACGACCCTTGACCCTTGAAAATCGGGGAAATTTTTTTTTTTTTTTTTAAATTTAACCACTTATTTTCTTATTCACTTAGGTTGTATTCCTGTGCAGTGTCAAAATACTTTTCCTAATACTTTACTCGTAATCATAATTAATTTCTATATTTTAACTTATGTGGCCGATAAAAATTTCGGCAGCACAACGACTTATATATGAGCCTACCCACCTGCAAATCAGTTGTTTTTTTTGCAATCCTGGATATCCACCACTACCAAGCATACTTTTCAAATTCATCTTTACCACTCAACACATCCATTTCAATTTAATACTAGTCATCTCAAAACATTATACCAAAGTAGTAATGTTTACATCGTCCCTTACAAAATTACATCCCAACTGATATTTCCAATGTGTCTGTGCATACAATTATGTCTGGTACAGGAATGTAAATGTATACCTTTCTGCGTGTACAAAAAGTAGCCTAGGGAGCTCTCCCCACCAGCCTACGTCGTGTACGCGACAGGTAGCGTCTACGAATCACTGCAAGTAATCTGAGAGGTAGAGGGGTGAGCTTTCGGGAAAAAAGCCCAGTAAGAAGATGTATTTAAAACGATTCTAGCAATTTAAACATGTATAAAACATAATAATACGTATGATGATACTTTCTGAAACTGATAATAGAATTCAAAGATTAAGGAAAATTAGAAACATCGATATTCAAAACGTAAATCTTTAGGTATTTGAACTTAACAGATATTACGTAAAACTAGTTGTACATTCAGAATTCCAAACAGGAATACATATCAAATCACATACTACAAATCCGGTTCTGAAAACAAAGTTTAAATTTTCAAATTGAGACTACATCGGCCATAAAATTATCATGTGACAATAACGAATTTATCACGCGGCAATAACCAATTTATCACGCGGCAAAATAACTCGATCATCCTCCGTAGAGGGAATTCAGGACCCAAGGGTAATTTCAGACGCCACAAAGGCGGGGTATAGGCGCCACGAAGGCGAAATACAGGCGCCACATAGGCGAAATACAGGCGCCACGAAGGCGAATTACAGGCGCCACGAAGGCGAAATACAGGCGCCACGAAGGCGAAATACAGGCGCCACGAAGGCGAAATACAGGCGCCACGAAGGCGAATTACAGGCGCCACGAAGGCGAATTACAGGCGCCACGAAGGCGAAATACAGGCGCCACGAAGGCGAATTACAGGCGCCACGAAGGCGAAATACAGGCGCCACGAAGGCGAATTACAGGCGCCACGAAGGCGAATTACAGGCGCCACGAAGGCGAAATACAGGCGCCACGAAGGCGAATTACAGGCGCCACGAAGGCGAAATACAGGCGCCACACAGGCGAATTACAGGCGCCACGAAGGCGAAATACAGGCGCCACAAAGGCGAATTACAGGCGCCACACAGGCGAAATACAAGCGCCACACAGGCGAGTTCAAACGCCACACAGGCGAGTCAGACGCCACACAGGCGAAATACAAGCGCCACACAGGCGAGTTCAAACGCCACACAGGCGAGTCAGACGCCACACATGCGAAATTGACAAACGTAAACATGCAACATAAATGGCCCTTAGTCTCATAACAACTATAGTTTCCTTATACGAAAATATCAAAATAAATTCATCTTATTCGAAAAATCATTTTAAAAGACATGCTCATATTCCGAAATTAAATTCAGTTATATACAATTATTCAAAAACATAAACATAGAGAGCATAGTCTTGATCAGAAATATAATTTAGAAACATGCATGAAAAATCATACTTTATGTCTTTGTAAGTATTCTTTAATCACAACTCAGAAAGTAACTATTATCGTTTTAAATTATATCCCCTTACCTCGATCTATCGAAATCTCCGTGCTCGAGTGGTGACGTCTCTTAGTACTTCACTTAATTCCTTCTACGATCACCTACAACGAAATCGTACACTTAGCACCCTATTCGTGCGAATTACCCGAATTGCATTAAAATCGTAATCTATTCGTTACTACTGCGTGTGTACATATTATTGTACGTACCTAAGTCAACACGCACGTTTATATATTTTCCCTTACCACATATTATTTTGTATGTACAATTATTGACATACACCTTATTATATACCTCTACATGTATGTACACATAAATACATATATATACACTCCCATATGTGCATATATATATATATATATATATATATATATATATATATATATATATATTATTTGTTTTCACTCTTTTCCTATCTCATATATACATTCTTTGTATATATATATATGCTAGCACAAATTCATCCTATATACACTCATATGTATATGCATCTAATATATATATACATATATATATATATATATATACACTCCTATATATATATATATATATATATATATATATATATGTATAATTGTCTTCTATTTTTTTCTTATCACATATATATATAAATATGTCCTTGTTTGTACATATACTAAGACACATTTATTTTATACAATCATTTGTATATACACCCAAGTATATACACATTTTTCATATACTCCTATATGTATATACACCTAAGTATATACTCATATTTATTTTATCATTGTGTTTCCTTATTCATTATCAAATATATGGACATATACTAACATACCCTTTCATTATACATACCTATATGTACATACCCAAATATATATATTTTTTATTCACATAATTACATATATATATTATCACTTGTCTCCATTATTCAATATCACAAATATATATATTTTTTTGCCTACTTCTCATCATTCCATTTTTAATCTAATTCAAACCATACTAGCATGCTTATACATGTATCACACATATATATTCATGTACATTAATACACATATATACATGTATGTATCTTACCTCTTTTCTCTTCCTCTCTTTTTTTTTCCAACCTGCTTGTCTTCTCTCACGGTTCCCTCCTTTCTTCCTCAATTGTTTCAATTTCCAGCCCCTGCCTCCTTCCTATTTTCTCCCTTCTTCCTCACGGTTCTGCCTCTCTCCCCTCAATTCCCCTGCCTCGGTTTCAATCTTCACTGTTCAGTCTTCTTCTTCCCTCAAGCCTCTCGGTTTTCTTCCATTTCCAGTCCCTATTTCGGTTTTGTTCTTTGTTTCCCAAGTCCTGCTTCAATGGAGTCTCGGTTCCAGCCTCATCCCTTCTTCAGTCTCGATTTCCAGTCCTGACTCTCGGTTCCTCCTTCATCAATCTCGGTTTTCCAACTTGCCTTTTTTTCGCTTCTTTTTCCTCGGGTCCTGCTCTTTTCACTCAGCCTCCCCTGCTTCGGTCTGCTTCCTTCAATCTCGGTTTGCTGCAACTTTTCCCAGTTCTTGGTCCACTCTGTATCAGCTCCAAACCACCCGAAAGGATAGTCCTCACCCAGCTCAAAACATCAGGAGAAGGAGCCACTTCACGCCTCTGTTTCCAGCTTGTGGCCCTCCTGCTTCACGGCTTCACTGATTAAATTTCAAGCCCCGTTTGTTGCTCTTCCAATCGATCTCCCTTATCTTTCTTGTCCTCTTTTCTTTCTTCCTTCCCCCCTTCCCCGATCAACTCTCCTGTTCCTGATTTGTTTTCCTGGTTCCCTTTTTCTCCTCTTCCCTCCTCTTCCTTTCTTTCTTTTCTTTTCTTCTCCCTTGCCGAACCAACTCACTCTCCCTTTTCTTTTCTTTTTTTTTTCTTTTTTTTTTCTCTTCCATTTCCTTTGCTTTTTCCCTCTCGCCTGATGCCTTCTCTGTCTTGTTTCCTTTTCGTTTTCTAATTCGAAAACAGTGGGGGGGGAAAGAAAATGGCAGACGAAATTGGCTTTTAGCCAATTCCGTACATGCCTTAAAAATATACATTATATTAATATATATATAATATTAATATATATTTATTATTTGTTTATAATATATTTATATGTATATATCTTTCTCTCTTTTTTTCTTTTTTTTTAAATGTTAGTATATATATATACCCCTTTTTTTTTTCAAAGACATAATATCCATGTCTTCCACGAAATTTTCCTCATTTCGAAAATGAAATTTTGTTTCCCTTTTTTTTTTTTTCTAATTAGATGTAGGAAAATTATGGGGTTTACAGTCTATCAACTAATAACTGATTGATAGTTGAAGACAGTTGTTTCCTCAAAGTGGTAATGCGAGGGCCTTTGGGGACACTATGCTTAGCTCCCCATCTAGTAGGGAAGTTAAGACCTTCAGGCACTTCTACTACAAGCCATTCTGATTCGAACCTATGGAGTTTGTTGGGGAGTTTATCAAATAACCTATTCTCAAACCCGGGTTCGAACACTTTTTGAAGAGAATATGGGATTAAGCCAGAACTACCCTGAAGCCTGAAGAAAGTATAGAACAAAGGGAGAGTAGGAAGGACGTCCCTTATGTGGCAATACACGTCGAATCCAATTGATTGCATCCAACTATGAGGGTGTAACTGGCTAGGGAGATCCATTGTTCCCTCAAAAAAGAAATCCCAAAATCAGAAATTGGGAAACGAAAACTTAGCTCTACGGAGACCCTAAAAATAGCTACTCCACTTGCTACGCTACGTATACTTCTCTCTTCCAGAGTAGGAAGCCTATAGAAATACCCTTCGGGTAATGGGTACATACGTATAATATCTTGGAGATCAAACTCAGTCAAAGTCGATCTAGGTCCCAACTCCAAATGTTTTCCTACACCAGGACCAACCATTCTATGGTTAGAAATGAGAAAGAAACAAACCTAAAACAGGCGGGTAAAACTGGAAGAGAAAAGACTCAGAGTGGCGACAAAGTCGAGTGTGGCGGTAGACTCTATTAGCAGCGACAGACTCTAGTATGACGACCGAGTCTAGAGTGGCGACAGAGGCGACAGACTCTAGTAGTGGCGACAGAGTCTTGTGTGGCGACAGACTCTAGTATGGTGATAGAGTATTGTGGCTACAGACTCTAGTATGGCGACAGAGTATTGTGGCGACAGACTCTAGTATGGCGACAGAGTACTGTGTGGAAACAGACTCTGTTGTGGCGACAAAGTTCAATATGCGACAGGGTCTAATGTGACGACAGAGTTATATGTTAATATAACGAGAGTGACGACAGAGTTGTATGGTAATAAAACGTGAGTGGCGACAGAGTTGTACGGTAATATAACGTGAGTGGCGATAGAGTGTGTAAAGGGTTGCGACAGAGTTTACTAAGGTGCGACAGCGTTGCGGGAGAGTGGCGACACAGTATGCGAGAGAATTGCGGTTACTTTGCGATAGAGTTTAGCAGCTTCTTAAGCTATCTGCGCGGTACCTCACCTTTATATAGCAGCGACAGAGATGGCTGAAACGTGGCGTCTTCACCAGAGTTTAAAACTCTCTCGCAAATAAAACGTTTTAGTCCTTAACGACTATTCTAGAAAGACATAATCCTCCTATTATACTCTTACATAGGGAAATTCCTTATAAAAGAGTGAGGAGCAATTGATAGAGGTAATTTACCCCTGCCCAGTCACGCGCCTGGGCTTTAGAATACAAAATGCCCAAAATAATAAAATTTTGAGGCCCACACAAATATGAGTCCTAAGCTCATCAAAAGCAACTCAAAATATCTATAAATACCCCAGATATGATTAGAAAAACCCTAATATCTATTTTGCTTACTAAAACTCTGCTTAAATAGTTTTCTGACTTAAGCATCGGAGTGTACGTGTAGGGACAGATCCCTGCACTTCTCTGACTTTCACTATTTTTACAGAACATCCAAAATACATGGAGAAAACGACATCAACATAACTTCATTGTTGTTTAGAGCAACAACAAAAATAAAAATAACTAATAACATGACACGAAATGAAATCACATCAACGGTTTAACTGACATTAGTACAGTGCATACTATACATATTTATATTATGTTACAAAGCATGCGAAGCTGTCATTTTTTGTATGAAGCGCTTACTTGTTTAATCTATATTAGTTACATGTAAGAAATTTAATTTTTATTTATGTAAACAAAATATTTGTCAATTTGAAATATTTATTGTCAGTTTAAAAAAAGAATAACTCACCCATCAATTGTTTTTTTTAAAAAAATATATTTGAAAAATTTATAAAATTTCCTATCAGTTGTCAATTTAATATAACCATTTACTCTCTTCCTCAAGAATTTACATTAACCGAGCAATAATTCATAACTGTAGCAATCTTCCCATTTAAATAATTTTTTTTATAAAAATTATTAACAGATAATCTTATAATTTGATGGTATCCTATTTACTGCAAATTCCTTATTTACCGTAACATAACAAAAAACAGTTTTGTCTCGCCACCCACTTCTCCACTCTCATCTCAATAGATTATCTTTTGAAACTGTCCATTAGTCTTAGGGGCGTTTGATTCGTGAAAAAAAAAAAAATTCTTGAAAAAAAATTACTTTTTATTATTTTATTTAATAAATTTCAGAAAATATTAAATTTCTGTATTTGGTTGTAGTGGAGAAATATTTAATTATTAAATTTGATTTAAGAGAATTTAAAATTATTAAATGGTGTATTTTATTATATTACCTTTTTGTATTAAATCAAATAAATAATTGATTAAGATGAATAACATTTTGATAAAAATTATATTTAATATATTTATTTATATTTTTATTTATTATTATTTATCTTATAATTTGATGGTATCCTATTTACTGCAAATTCCTTATTTACCGTAACATAACAAAAAAACAGTTTTGTCTCGCCACCCACTTCTCCACTCTCATCTCAATAGATTATCTTTTGAAACTGTCCATTAGTCTTAGGGGCGTTTGATTCGTGAAAAAAAAAAAATTCTTGAAAAAAAATTACTTTTTATTATTTTATTTAATAAATTTCAAAAAATATTAAATTTCTGTATTTGGTTGTATTGGAGAAATATTTAATTATTAAATTTGATTTAAGAGAATTTAAAATTATTAAATGATGTATTTTATTATATTACCTTTTTGTATTAAATCAAATAAATAATTGATTAAGATGAATAACATTTTGATAAAAATTATATTTAACATATTTATTTATATTTTTATTTATTATTATTTAAATTTATTCATTTAACAAATATTGATTAATTTATTTAATCCAAGTTAATCAATTTATTTAATATGTAATTTTTTTTGATTTATTTAATTAATTAAGTTATTTAATTGTAAAATGTCAATTAAGTTATTTATATGCAACATCTATTATCATCATTTAATCTTGGTATATTTGATACAGAAATTTAATAAAATAAAAACATATAAAAAGAAAGAAAAATTAATATTTGTATTTATTTGATTTCCCATCTAATTTTTATATTACACAAATGATACAATAAAATTATAAATATGTATATGACTTCATTTATTTTTTTTTAAAAAAACACATATACACACAATAATAATACTAATAATATTATTGGTTTAATTGTAATATTGATAGGTTTAGAGGTAAAGTGGTCCAAATATCAAGTAAATTGAGGGTAAAATAAGAAAAAAAATCTTGTTGTGGGAATTTCAAAATATCTCAGGATCCAAAGGTAATCGTTTTACTCCGAATTTTTTTGAAATCTGGTATTGTAGGTAAAATAAAATGACTGATAAGAAGAAAAATAACTAAATCAAACGTTATAATTAAATGATGAAAACGACATTGGCCATTTTTTGCCACTTTCTCTCTTATAATTTACAAGATTAAAAGAATAAATTACATCCATAATTCTTATAGTTTAAACTTTATCTCATTTTTATTCTTAAACCTTAGTAACAAATTGATTCTTAAAATAGTATTGTTGTAATAAATAAATAATAAATAATTTTTTTCATCAATTAAATTACCATTTTAACCATTAAAAACTATTTGAACTACACTAAAACGTTGACATTTTTAGGGAATAAAAAATAAAAAATTAATTTTGTTATATTAATTTTCTTCTATTTATCCATTATTTCCCCTTTACTTTTATTTCTTATTTGTTACTTTCTCACCCCAGAAACTCTTTATGCCATCTCTCTTTCCTCAACCCGAAATTCCAGAAGCTGCTACTACCTACCGTGCGCTGTCAAGGCCGCCGCTCACGATGCTTTTCAGATTCTCCGATGACTGCCATTGTTGTCTCCTCTCTTCTTTTTCTACTATCACCTTTCTGTTCTCTTTTTCTTTTATTTGAATGGATTGTCTTCGTGAGTTGATGTTGGTTGCCTGTGATTGAAATAGGTTTGAGATTGAACTTTGAGTTGATCTGAATAAATTGTGTGAAGTTGAGCTCTTGGTGTGTGAATGGAGTTTCGAGGATGAAGGTGGACTCTTTTTGGGAATCAAGGTGTGGTCAAATTTGAGTTTTATTTATATTGTTAATCTCTGCCTGATTCTGTGTGGGTTTGCAGGTATGAATAAGTGGATATAATTGTTTTTTTCAATTTTATGCCATAGAGAGAAACTATCTAACAACAATACAAAAAAATTAATTTTTAATTTTTTTAAAATTCCTTAAATATGTCTGCATTTAATAATAGCCGACTGGACATGTGTGTGTTTAACCGTCACAATAATAGTTTAAGTGATAGAAGGATTTATTTGTTATAATTTTTAGATCAATTTGTTACCATTTAAAATTTAGGAACCAAGTTTATATAAAGTTCAAATTATAAGAATTACGGGTGTAATTTACTCATATTAAAATGCAGCCAGAAGAAGCCAATTTTGGTGGGTGCGGATTTGATTTTTATATTTTAAAATTTAGAGTCTAAGATAATATAAACTTCAAATTATAACAATCATGGTAGAAATTTTCTCAGATTAAAATGTAGCCAGAGGAAGCCAATTTTGGTGGGTTAGGGTTTAATGCTTGGTCACATGTTTTCACACAATATCCCCCTTTACGTTGCAACATTCCTAGATCAAGAGGTTTCTACTAAGATGATGCAAATAAGTTGCTCATCTCTCCGACGTCTGGTCAGGTTTTATTTTTCTGAAGTTAAATAGAGTGGTTGAATTTTGTTTGGTCTTTGTTGTTCCATATTGTACTTTTGTTTATTCACCTTTCCACGCAGCTTATTTCGGGGGAAAACTGCTCTATTTTCTCTTCTTCCTGCACCTATCACTCATTCAATAAGGGAAGGGCCTATATGCTCCATCAGATTTTCTCTAAATGAAAAGCATATTTCAGTTTAATGGTCCAAAATTTTACTACTGGGGTCTCCGTATATGTTTATGGCGAAGGGCCTTTAAGTTGTATTAATTCTTAATTGGGCCAGATAAAAACCTCGATGCTTTCTTTGTTACTTAGGATATCTTTCACCGAGCTCAACTGTCGAGCTGAATAAAAAGTACAAGTCAAATTTTTGTAATTTGCCGATAGTTTTCCAGGTATCGATTAAAGTTTGAACGGTTGTTTTTATATTTAATATTCTAGAATACAAACCACAAACATTATAAAATCTTTCAAATTAAATTTACAACTTAATTATTTTTCAAAAATAATTCTTAATTTTATTTTTTAAATTTAATTTATTACAGTAAACAAATAATATTATCATAAAGCCTTATATTTTATATATACTTTAAATATTTAAATAATGAAATAATAAATAAAATTTATTCGTATATTGATAAAATAAAAGTTATCTACAATTTTTCTTCAACTAGTAAATAGACAAAATGATATACTTGAAAAGATAAATCATATATTAATCCATGTTTTTGCGGAGAACTAAAACAGATTGAACCATGGATATCCTCTTCAAATTTTCAACGAGAAAACCTCTTTGAGTTGGATATAATAGAAAAGCAAAATTATTTACCACGACGTTTTGATAATTGTAATACCTTGCTTGTTTTTTTCCAAAACTATATGGGCAAAAAAGACGTTCCCAAAACTTTCCGACATTTATTTCCTCCAAACAACACGAAACCTCCGAAGAAACATCATCAAACCAAATCAACTACAGTCAGAGTCGTGAGTCATGAGTCATGAGTCATAGAAATGAAAGCCTTGCCATCTGGGGATTCTAAGGTAACATGCATGACAGGACAGCTACCCATTTCTGTCCCAAACTATGCTAAAGTCCATCCACCACAAAAATCACCAACCCTCCTTTTCCTACCTAAAAAAATCCAAAAGATAAGGTTTGTTCTATACGACCAGACATTAAAATGTACAACAATTATATCCACCACCCATTTAATAGGGCCTTCATTCAACCATTCAAATTCACTCCCTGCCACAAACCCAGCTTCATATTACTTTCTTTTTTGTTCCTTCATAAAAAACCACAAGAAAGTCATAAAGAGTGCACCCACCAAGATTGCTAGATCACAAATGAAAAGAGGCTGAGGCAACTCTTGCTATTTTCAGTTATATTATATCAGCTAGCAGAGCCAAAACAAATGAACAAGAGTCTAACATAATAGCATCAGAAAACGACAAAGCAACAAGAAATGACAGTTTTTTTTTTTTCTGTTTTAGTCTGTACATCAAAAACAAAGGCTTGAAATCTAGTCACCTAATTTTACCTTATGTTTTTTGTCTCTAATAATAAACTCTGCTTCTTTGCTTAATTTATCCTTCTTAAGCAACACTGATGATGCTATTGCTATCCCCATTCCTGAAGCTTGGCATCACCTGAAATGCAGAATGCCTCGAAGAAGAAGAAGAAGAAGAAGAAGAAGAAGAAGAAGAAGAAGAAGAAGAAGATGAAGAATCCATTTGAGCTGATTGCAAAGACAGCTTGAGTGACAATGGTGCAGGATCAATAACTGATTTCAGGTTCAAGTTAACATCAGATGCCTGAGGAGCTGGGAAAATAGGAACCGGACGGATGAGCTTTGCTGTTGCAATGTTGTTGTTCGATTGATTCCCATGTGCTAATGTCAGATTTTCCATTGGATTCTCAATTGGAACCGGAAGAACTACCGGATTAACAGTCGTAGGAAAAGCCGCCGGCAACATGGGAAACCCATTGCTCTCGGGTGGCGAAGTTGTGTTCCCTTGATGAACTTGCTCTTCATCCATCGGAATTGCCGCTACCTTACAATATAGTAACACAAATAAAAGGTCAAAATAAAGACCGTTAATTTTTTAAAGTATTAAATGCAACAATTTGTAATAAACTCTTTGATCATTTCTTAGAAAACATTTATTAAAACAAACATTTTTATAAAATGTAATATATAATTATTAAATTGATTGTAAGATATCAATTGATTTACTTATTAATTGATATACAGATCTTTAAATTTATTGGATAATTATTACAAATTGGAACAAAATTGGAGGAGCAATTAGTATGATTCAACTTTTATATATCAAAATTTATATTAATTTTAAGAAATTAATAGCAATTATCTTATCCAGGGTAATTTATTTTAAAAAAATTAAGTAGCTATATGTGAGAAAACTAGCCAAAAACAAAAGAAAATAAATAAACTAGGTTTTGCTTATAAAATAAATAGGAGTCCAAATGTTCAGATTTAACCGATCAGACAACCTTTTTTTTTTTTTTTTTTTGCTTTTTAATTTGAAGAAAAGACTTGACATACCGTATCGGTGGTGATATCGAAGAGACTAGATCTACGACGGCGGCGATTGAGATTGTTTCTTCGGAGAAAGTATTTCTGAGCATGACTCGCTACTTGTGTCGGCGTTCGAGTCATAACGAAATTTCTAGAAATCCCTCTCCAATCCCCTTTCCCAACTTTTTGCAATCCTAACAGAAACAGCTTGTGCTCTTCCTCCGTCCACGGCACTCCTAAATTTCATTTAAAAAATAAAATAAAAAACAAAATCAGAAATAAAAAAGCGAAAGAAAACAAAAGTAATGATCTAAAAATATATATAATAAAAACCTCGTTTGAGCTCGCGATTTCCGGTGGAGTGAGGAACGGCCTCGTCGGCGGAGGCGTAACTAGCAGTGACGTTATCATCGCCTTTATTGTTGTTTTTGTTGATAATTTTATTATTATTGCTCGACTCATGCGGCTGTTCATATTGAGAAAGATTGTTCATACTAACACTTTTCCTCATCGAATCAACCACCACTCTGACTCCGAAAAGCATGAATTCTCCTCCTCCACCGCCGTTCGCAGTGGAGTTGGCGATGGAGGAAGAGAACGAGGCGCACGTGGCAGACGGCATCCTCTTCTTTTTCTTCTTCCGATTTTCCCCGTACAATTAGAGAGAAAAAGGCCAATGAAGAGAAATTGCTAAGAACTGATACGCGAGGGTAGCGTGGAGAATATATATACCTATATATATCACAACGTTGTGGAAATCGCTTTCGATGTGCGGGTGAATACGTGGCGTTCATTGGTTGGTGAATCTGTTCTTTCATTTGTTATCTTTTTTTTTTTTTTTTTTATCAAATCTCTAAAATGATAATGGGCTCAGTGGGCTTGGTTTTGGTACTTCGCGTTTATAATCTGGACAGACAATGTTTGGAAGTCACAATATTAGCCTAATTATGTGAATATGAATAGTACTCTTAAGAAATTGAATACTTTTATTATTTTAATTTGAAAATTCAAATTCCACACGATGAAGTAGTTAATAAGTTTTACATTAATTTTGCATACGTGGTCGTTGATCATCTTCGCATGACATTAATCATATTAATGTGACATTTTGATTAAATTGAAAAATGATTAAATTATATAAATAATTTTGCGAACGATTGTGCAGATGCTCTCGCTAAGCATGGAACCTCCCAGGATATTGGTTTAAGTTATTTCGAAACTCCTCCTCCCTCTGTGAGGAGTCATGTTGTCACTGACCTGATGGGAATTGTTTTCCTCAGGTGGACTTCTATGTAACTGTCAACTGTGTTTGTTTTAATTCAACGTTTTTTCTTCGTTAAAAAATATATATTTATATTATATTAAATTTTAAAATGTACTCCTTAAAATATAAAATTAAAAAAAAAATTGAATCTTTTTACTATTTTAAATTTATAATTTCAATCTAACTATTAAATAAGCCTGTTGTTACTTATTATTTGTTAATATTAATAAGACTAACAGATTCATTTAAACAGTGAGATTGAGATTATCATAATAAAATAATAAGAGGATTAAAGTCCTTTTCATTATATTGATTAAATTTTAAAATTTTTTATAGTATAGGATTATTCATATAATTTTGACCTATAAATTAGATATTTTATTATGAAAAATTATATCTTCTCCTTCTTTTTCTGTTTAGATTTTTTTTGCGAATACAATTGGCAATAAATATTAGTGTATTAACTTGTAATCCACACGACACATGAACTAATTTTATTCAAAAATTAGTACAATAACTTATGTTAGTGGAAGCAAAATTACCTAAATGATTGGTTACAGATTTATGTAAATTGTATAACCAAAATTCTTGAAATTTACTTAGATTTAGTGTAAGTAATAAACAAGAAATGAAATATTGATAAATATCTTTAATTTTTTTTGGCCAAATACATATCTTAAATTCAAATGATTTCTTTTTTTTTCTTAAATGAAGAAAACAAAGTTCTGTCATATAAAATTTTTAAATCACTTACTATATAGAAGCTTTATTTTACTCACAAATAACATGAATATCTAATTGGAAATAATGGATATATATTGATATTTTTATAAATGGAAACCATATGTATAATATAACACTAAAAAATTTACGTGTGTGATAGATATAAATACGTTGTTAAATCTAATGGTTAATTTGTAAAATTATTAATTTTACATGAAGTTGTTAAAAAAATGTACAAAGCAATTTATTTTGAACACACATGTGTGAGTAGATTCCTTCTCTATATATACAAACATCATATCCTTAATCTTTATGTTTTAACAAACTTTTTCAAAGAACGATTTAATATATATAATTTTGCATAAAATAATTGTTATTTTTATTATAATTCTTTTAGGCTTTTTTATACAATAATGGAAGGCAGGGTTAAGTCAATAATTTTTATATGGTTAAAACTTTATATTTTGATAAATTTATGTGGAGAAAAAAAATATTATTTTCATAAAAATTTTCAACTTATTGGAGGCAAAGTTAATATTTTGTAAAGTTTTAAAATTTTTTATATTCATTTACAATCTTCAGAAGTTCAACTATTTTTACTTATTTGAATGTGTGCACACACATTTTAATTAAAAATGTGTATAAGGATAAGTAAATTTTACCATTATGATTTTAATTAAAAATGTTGAAAAAAATGAAAAGAATTAGGTGATATGTTAAAAAAAAAAAACACTTAACATAGATGATATTGTTTATTTGAAAAAGGAAAAAAAAATATTGTTGATTGAAAAACTTAAAAAATATCAATCATTTAAGTTTACTTTAAATTTAACATGCTTCTTGAGTTGAACATAATTACTTGATTAATGAATGCCTCTTACAATTTTTTCTTTTTTTTCAATAAACTGTGATAAATTTCATTCATGCAATGATAACTTATCAGAGATTACAATATCATGAATTAGAATATGATATTCTTCGACCCAAATTTATTCCTTTTCAGTCTGCAGGCCAAGCTTATTTAACAGATGCACCGCTTGATTTCCTTTCCTTTTTTAGTTGATATAATCTCACTCAAAAAGTTTTGTATTCACTATCATATGTAAAAAATACTTATTCACCTTATTATTTTCCCTCTTTGCTTGAGATTATTTTAAGCAAATGAAAAATTGAAAAAAAAATTATTAATGTAATGTAAATAAAAAAATTAACGATAAGTATTATATGTTGTTTTAATAGGGACCTATGGTCTTATTGAACTGATTAACTTATTAAAGAAAATCTTTTTAACATTTTACCTAATTTTTTACGCTAAAAATTTATTTACTATGAGAGATTTTTTTAAATATTTACCGTACTTATACACAGTTAGAATAAGTGAGGGTGATGTTAGGGGGATTTTTGTTTTAGTTTTCTTCTTATGATATTTTGTTTGGATTCATATATATTCTTATTTACACCCTCTCTTGCTTTCAACCTCATCATATATTTGTAAGAAGATGGACTAAAAACAATCAGATAGCTTGAGGGTAAAGCTAACCTAAAGGCTATATCTCCCACTTGATCCAAAATCTCAAATGATCCGATGAATCAAGGACTTAGCTTTCCTTTCTTCCCAAACCTCACAATCCCTTTGGATGGTGAAATCTTCAGAAAAACTGCATCACCCACTATAAACTCCAATTCTCGTCTCTTTTCTCAGCGTAACTCTTTTGTCGGCTTTGAGCTGCCTTAAGTTTTTCATATATTAATCAAACTTTCTTCGAAGCCTGCTTAACTATCTCGGAAGCAAAACATCTTCCTATAACTGACTTCATCCAGCCTATAGGAGACTTGCATCTTCTTCCATAAAGAGCTTCGTAAGTAGCCATCTCAATGATGGAATGGTAACAATTGTTGTATGCAAATTCGACTAATGGTAGGTGATCCTCCTAAGAGCTCGTAAAGTCCATAACAGAAGCTCGTAACATGTCCTCCAGAGTCTAAATTATCTTTTCTAACTGACTAATAGTTTGGGGATGAAAGGCTGTACTAAAGTTTAATCAAAACCCCATAGCTTCTTGAAATTATTCCCAAAAGTGAGATGTAAACTTAGAGTCCCTGTCCGAAGTGATGCTCACTGGAGTCTCATGTAGCCTTACAATCTCCCTGATATACAAATCAGTTAGAGCACTTAGAGTATCTGCAACCTTAATGGCTACAAAGTGTGCTAACTTAGTCAATCTATCAACAATGACCTAAATTGCATCATAGTTCTTCTGGGTCTTTGGTAAACCCATAATAAATCCATAGTGGTGTGCCCACATTTCTATGTTGGCATAGGTAAAAGCTTAAGCAATCCTGCTAGTTTTTGGTACTCTACCTTAATCTACTAACACACGAGACATTTAACCACATATTTTACTATATCACGCTTCATACAAACCTACCGATATACCTTGCTCATGTTATGGTAGATCTTGTTACTCCCAGATTCAATGTGTATCTGGAAGTGTGGGCTTCATCCAAAATTAGTTTCTTCAAAGCCTCATCATTTGGTACACAATTTGGCCGTGGAACCTCAAAAGTCCATCACTACCAATATCAAAATTTGACCTTTATCCCTGCTTAATCTCTACCATTACTTCCACATAGAACTGATACTCATTGTGGACTTGTCTAATCTGTTTCATCAAATCAAGCTTCATCCTTATACTAACCATCATACAATCGTTGTCAAAAGGAGTCTCATCCAACTTCAAACCTACTAATTGTTCAAGCAATTAGTGTTCCCTAATCACATGTAAGAAACAAACCCCAAGTGCTTCCTACTCAGTGCATCCGCTACTAGTTCGCTTTACCCAAGTGGTATGATATTTCAAAATCATAGTCCTTAAAAAGTTTCATCTATCTTTGTTGCCTCATATTCATTTCCCTATGAAAAAATAGATACTCAAGCTCTTGTGATTAGTGAACACTTGGAACCTTTCACCATACAGATAATGTCGTGAAATCTTCAATGAAAAAACCACTGTGGCTAGTTTCAAGTCATGAGTTGGATAGTTTTTCTCATAGTCTTTAAGTTGACGAGAACCATAAGCAACTACCTTATCATGTTGCATAAGCAAACAACCCAAACCCTGCAAAGAGGCGTCACTATAGATCGAGAAACCCTCTAAACCATTTGGAATGGTCAGGAATAATGCTGATGTCAACTTCTTTTTAAGCTCTTAAACTTGATGCTCATAATTGTCAAACCACTTGAATTTCACATAATTCTTTATAAGCTTGGTCAACAGAGCGGCTAGCCTAGAGAACCTTTCCACGAAGTGCCTATTGTATTCGGCAAGTCTCAAGAATCCCCGTATCTTAGTCACATTCCTAGGTCGTTCCCACTATAGAACTGCCTTAGTCTTAGATGGATACACTAACACCCTATCTTTCGAACTGATATGACTAAGGAACACAATCTGTTCCAACTAGAAATCACATTTCCAATTTCGCATCCAACTTTTTGTCTCAGAGTGTTTGCAACACAATCTTCAAGTGATCCTTATGTTCTATGGGACTTGGAATAAACAAAAATGTCATCAATGAATATAATTACAAACTTATCAAGGTATTGCTTGAATACATCGTTCATCAAGTTCATAAAGGCTATAGGTGCGTTGATTAGACCAAATGGCATCATCATGAACTCAAAGTGGCCATATCATGTCTGAAAAGTTATCTTGGGGATATCCTCTTTCTTAATCTTCAGTTGATGATATCTCAACCTTAATTCAATCTTAGAGAATACCATGGTACCTCTCAACTAATCGAACAAATCATCGATCCTTGAGAGTGGATACTTGTTATTGACAATAGTTTTATTCAACAATCGGTAGTCAATGCACAACTTTGGGCTATCATCCTTCTTCTTCACAAATAAATCTAGAGCACCCTAAGGTGAGACGCTCGAGCGTATAAACCCCTTGTCCAATAACTCTTGGACTTGCTTTTTCAGCTCTTCTAATTCCACTAATGTCATTCTATAAGGAGGCTTAGATATGGGCTGAGTTTTTGGTACCAAATTGATGGTAAAGTCAAGCTCCATATTTAATGGTAGTTTAGACAATTCATTAGGAAAGACGTCCAAAAAATCCTATAATACTGGAATCTCTTGAAGCTCTGGATGTTTCCTTCTGGTATCTTTTAGATAGGTAAGATAACCTTAACATCAACGAATATCATAAGACTTCATAAAACAAAACATAAATTTTTATTTCTTATTTTCCAAAACCTACAACATACTTATAAGGTGAGAGAAAGTTGCAGCCTTAGCATAACAGTCTAGACTTACATGATTGACAATTTACTAATCCATGCTTAAAATCACATTAAACCTATACATACATGACATAATTAGATCTGCCATTGAATCTGTATCTCCTACCCTTATCCTACAATCGTTATACATTAGGCCAGTCATTTGAGATTTTCTCATAGGAGTACTAATGTGTAAAGGGTGACTTAAGGGTATAGACTTTATATGTATCTTGTGTGTAAATGATGGTGATATAAAGGAATGGGTAAAACCTGCACTAAAAAAGGCTAGAACTTCATAGCCATAAAGATAATTCTTACCCTGAATGACGTCGAAAGAGAGATCGACAAACTCCTTATCTAGAGCAAAAACTCTGCCCTGAGCTAGAACTTTCTTGCCTTTCTTTACATTAGTAGTTTTCCTCTGTTTTGTAGGTCTAACAGCTTATGTCTAGGTTGGGTATCTTGTAGTTTGTCCATAGGTGACCTTAGTCTGTGAGTAATCTCTGATGTGGTGGCTTGTCTGTCCACAATTGAAACAGGTGCTCGTTGTCCAATAGCAAAGCCTAGTCTCATGGTCCTTGCCACACTTCTTATAGACCCTATGAGTACCCATGGAAATAGTAGGTCCAGTGGTAGCTGATCTGATCTCGACACCTTTTTGTCTCTTATCGGAGCTTTGTGATATTTTCTTAAGTTGGGGGCATGTCGAAAAATTTCTTGCACTTGTCTTTACCCCAGGCTCCAGAGTCACTCTGATGGTGCTCAAAATCCTGCTCCACTAGTTGGGCCTTTAAGATGGCTTTTTCATAGGTGGTAATGCCAAATGGAGCTAACTTGGCCCTTATGGTCGGCTTCAACCCCTTTAAGAACCTATCTACCTTCTTTTGCTCACTTTTGAAGGGATCAGGGCATATCGGCTCAATATTGTGAACTTGAACTCATATTTCTCCACAGACATTTGTCCTTAAGTCGAGCTCAAAGACTTCATCTGCATCTTTTTCTTAGCTGTGTGGGGAATGAACTAATGACAGAAGGCTTAAAAACGATCTCTTAAGTAAGAACTGAATGCTTTGCCCTTAAAACTGTCTCTGTGAACGTCCACCAATGCTCGACCTCTTCCTTGAAAGTAAACATGACCAAGTCTACCTTCTTTGTAGAAGGGCTCTTCATGTTCTTGAATATCTTCTCCTCCTTCAAGACTAATTCTCAGCTACTACTAGACCCTTTACCCCTTTGAATGCTAAAGGGTTAAACTTCTAGAATTGTTGCACTTGACTCAAGTTCCTATCATCCTCATCTGTAGTCTGTGGATGAGGAGCTTGCGGCTAAGGTGGGGGAGCTTGTGGTGTTGGTGGTTGTGGCACTAGAGGTTGTGGTACCAAATGAGGAGGTGGTGTTAGTCCAAGGCCTTTGTTTTATTTAATCTCAAAATTTTGGCAATTAAGGCTTTCGTGATTTTAATATTTGACCTGTTGGTATGGTTGCGGCCAAGGGTGTTAGTCCAAGGCCTTTTTTTTATTTAATCTCATGATTTTGGTATTTTTAAATTTTTTTATATAAATGCATATATGCTTATTAATTTGATTTTATAGCAAGATTATTATAATGATTTTGTAAATATACGTGTTTTATCATGAATTAAAGTGATTTATATCTGGCCATGCCTTTTTGGAAAGTTAGCCTCTTACTTGTTTGCGTAAATTGGTTTTGGATATTAAGCTCGATTTTGATTATGAGCAATTCGAGATGGTGGAGCCCCTCAGAGTACACCTTTACTCATTATACTTATATGTGAGAAAAACATTTCAGCCTATCCTCAAAGATAATTCGAATAGGTACTCGTTGCATCTGATTAATGGGATTAGTTGTATGTCTATGATAATAGATAATGCCTTTTAGAGAGATAGGGAGTTCGTTGTACTATAGTTACAGTGCCCAGTGGATGTACCTAGCACGTGTATGCTTTTGTTGATGGTTGTGTGCTCACCTTATATGATTTAATAGTCCACTCATTACTTGCATGCTTTCGATGATTTGAGATTTTATATAGTATGCATTACTATATTTCATTTCGTAAAAGCTTTCCACTTAGCATGCAAGGTTCGCAAATTGGTTTCTTACTATTTTACGCTTTTGTATGATTATTTACTGGGCATCCAGCTCACCCCCTTTCTTGTCTCCATAAATTGAGCCTCGAGGACCCTGCGGATATACGAGGGTCTTTGTACAACTTCCGAGGTTTTCATTTACAATACATTAAGCTACTTTTGACACGGTGATGTATATAAAACACATTTTTGAATATTTTGCACTTTTATCTCATTATTTGCTAAATTGTACAACATCCTTTTAATACTCTTTATCTATGATGATACCTGTATTATTTCGATCTCTATCCATCCTTGTACACCAAAGCTTATATAGCCAATGTACTATCTCCCTAGCCTTTTTCCTAACCCATTTGGTCTCTTAAAGGCACAAGGTGTTAACCATCCTCCTACACATAACCCCATAAATCTCTACTAACTTACCATTAAGTATACATATATTCTAAGATCTTAACCTAAGCTTATGATTATGGACTAACTTTTCTACCTACCCCATCCATTATGATGTGTGAACTTTTGCTTATTTGGCACCACATCTAGGAATCAATGTGGTGTGTCGCGTTCGGATGACTATCTAGCAACCCTTATACATTTTCACTACACAGGGCTTTGATGCATCCGTCGTTGAGTAGTAGAGTGATGGTCCCAGTCAACGTTTGAATATTGTTGTTCTTTTGATGGAAGAATTAACCAAAGAACTTTTATATGAATCAAAACACCTTAGCTAAAATTGCCAAGGTTTAAATACAAGCAATCTTCACTTCCTATCCTAACGAATCATGACTAACAGATTGCCACGATTTCCACTACTGAAACTCCTATTTAATAGCAACACAAACTTTATTTAATAATATTTACTAAGTCAAATTGCAACTACTTAAACTAGGATAGTGGAGCATGGAACGTGGCTGCTTCCCTTGCACTTCCCCTGCACGTTGGCACTACTCTCCTTCATCTTTGCTTGCATGCATGCCACCACTTCCATGCAAACCATAACTTGCCCCTACATATCGCGGATTCCTTTTGACCACTCGGTTTGACCTTTTAACAATACCCTTCCCTGGAGCTTGAACCTTGTTCTCAAGGTTCACATTTATGAACTTTTCTTGCAATTCCTTGGTGGGTTCCTAGGTGGCTTCTTCTGGTGGCATATTCTTCCACTTGACTAGTGTTTCTTCAACAATACGAGCACCTTTTTTAACCCATCTAGTGTCCAAAGAAGCTTCTAGTTCCATTATGTTGCACCATCATCAGTTAAAGGAGTTAGGGAAGTGCTGACTGCTATATTATCTCTAAGCTTCGTCTTTAACAATGAGACGTGAAAAACTGAGTGAATTCTAGTCCTTGCTTGTAATTCAAGCTTATATGCAACTTTCCCCACTCTTCCAATGATGCGAAATGAACCGTAGAACTTGCAAGCTAATTTCTGATTAGTTCTTCAAAATACAAACTGTTGTCGGTATGGACACAACCTCAAGTATACTAAGTCTCCAACGTTGAATTCGACATCTCGTCTTTTAGTATCAACCATCTGCTTCATCCTATTGTTGGCAGCTATTAGATTGACTTTGAGCCGTTTGAGTAATGAATCGCGATCAGCTAGCTGAAGGTCGACTTCATGTACAGGGCAAGAGCCTTCATGATACTTAGGAATAACTGGTGGCGGTCTACCGTACAAAACCTCAAATGGCGTCATCTTGATTGAAGAGTGATAGGTAGTATTGTACCAAAATTCTGCCCAAGACAAGAAGGATGACCATTTGCGCGGATGCTCAGACACAAAGCTTCTTAAATATTGCTCGACACATCGGTTGAGCACCTCGGATTGCCCGTCAGTTTACGGGTGATAAGAGGAACTCATTTTCAGTTGTGTACTTGACATCTTAAAGAGATCTTGCCAAAAATGACTAAGAAATATAGGATCGCGATCACTCACAATTGATATAGGTAGGCCATGTAGCTTGACATGTTGTCCACAAACTTTTTTCAGCCATACTCTTTGCTGAATAAGGATGCACCAATGAAGTGCGCTGACTTACTAAGTCTATCAATGACCACTAAAATAGAGTTTTTTCCACGAGACATTGGTAGACCATCTATGAAGTCTATGGCCACATCCTCCCATACATGGTTTGGAACCGAAAGAGGTTGTAATAGGCCAGCTGGTGCCTTAGTCTCTGGCTTCATTCTTTGGCAAGTATCACACATGGCCACATGTGTTTGCACTATTTGAAACACTGAAGGCCAATAAAATTGATTGGCTAGCCTTTTGTAAGTTCTTACTGCTCTCGAATGTCCTCCCATAGGAGAGTCATGAAATTCATACAAAAGTTGAGCAATGATAGAGGATTGAGGAGGTATTACCACCCTATTTTTATAGTAAATTAATCCATTTCTCTATATATAAGGCGTACTTGGTTTGAGAGAGGCTTGCTGACCAATCTTAAGCATGTACAGGCTGATTTTTATTTCTTCTTTGATGGTCTCCCAAATCTGCACTTGTGGTTGAGTAAGTACATGTAGACATGGTCCATGTGAGGCTCGAGATAAGGAATCAACATCATTATTGTCTTTACCCGGTTTGTAAACAATTTCATAGTCATATCCGAGGAGCTTAGTGAGCCATTTCTGCTGCTCCGGAGTAACAATCCTTTGTTCCAAGAGAAACTTCAAGCTCTTTTGATCAGTTTGTATGTAGAATTTATGTCCAAGCAGGTATGGCCGCCAAAGTTGAATGGCTTGCAAGATGGCTAACATCTCTATAGCATAAACTGATAGAGACCTCTTGGCAGCACCCAATGCTTTACTCATATATGCTATTGGTCTTCCTTGTTGAGACAAAATCACTCCAATACCTTTTCCCGATGCATCAGTTTTGACTGTAAAGGGCTCCTCAAAATTTGGCAAGGCTAGAGTGGGGGTTGTAGTCATTGCTTGCTTTAAATTTTGGAAAGTATGTTCAGCTTCATCAGTCCATTCGAACCGCCCCTTTTTTAGTAGGTTAGTGAGTGGTCTAGCAATGCTGCCATAGTCCCGTACAAACTTCCTATAGTAGCCGGTCAGCCCCAAAAATCATCGTAACTCTGTAACGTTAGATGGTCTTGGTCATTTGATCATTGCAGCCACCTTCCCTTGGTCCACTTTGACACCATTGGGCATGATAATGTTTCCCAAATATTCAAGTTCTTGAGCCCTAAATACACACTTGCTGGACTTTATAAAAAATTAATGCTGCCTTAAAATTGAAAGAACTTTGGCAAGATGATCAAGGTGAATTTCTCAAGTTGAACTATAAATTAAGATGTCATCAAAAAACACAAGGACAAACTTACGCAAATATGGCCGAAAGATCGAGTTCATGATGGCTTGGAAAGTAGAAGGAGCGTTGCATAGCCCAAACGACATCACTAAGTACTCATAGTGTCCGTTATGTGTTCGAAAAGCTATCTTATGGACATCATTTGGATGGACTCTCACTTGATGATAACCCGCTCTCAAGTCAAGTTTAGTGAAATATGAAGCCCCGTAGAGTTCGTCTAGCATATCGTCCACTGTGGGAATCGAAAACTGATATTTGATAGTGACTGCATTGAGTGCTCTATAGTCGGTACAAAACCTCCAAGATCCGTCCTTTTTTTTTTACTAAGAGAACAAGAGAAGAGAAGGGGCTAGTGCTTGCTCTTATAAGGCCTAAATTCAACATGTCTTGTACCTGTTTCTCGATCTCTGCCTTCTGAAAATAAGCGTACCTATACGGCCTTACGTTGATTGGCTCTACTCCTTCCTTCAAGTTGATACAATGATCAATTTCTCGGACTGGTGGTAGTTTGTTGGGTTTTTGGAATAAGTCATCATATTCTCTTAAGAGCTGTTCCATCTTTGGATCATTGGTGTTTCCCATAGGCTCGGTTTGAGTGAGTAAGTAGAGGGCATAGAGTGAGGTCCTGCGCTTGATGTCTTTGTATATTTGTTCCACAGGTGCATCACGAATTTGAAGAGCATTAATCCCTTGGATTTTCTTCCTTTGTTGGTTCCATTGAAACTCCATGGTCATTTGTCTCCAATTGCACTGTACTATCCCTAGCTGTTCCAACCATTGAATGCCAAAAACCATGTCCAATCCAGATAAAGGAAAGGCATATAAAGTAACAGTGAATGGAATACCTTGTAGAACCACTTGAACATTCTCAAACTTCCTTTGACATTTCAATGACTTACCATCTGCCACTTTGACCATGAAAGGAGGAGTAGGGACCATATACAAATGCAATTGATAGGCCATTCTTTCACTCACAAAATTGTGAGTAGATCCACTGTCTATAAGCACCACGACTTCATGAGATCCAACCATAGCTTTGACCCGCATTGACCTTTGAGCTATCCACCCCGACAGTGCATGTAATGAAATCTCGGGAATGCTCTTATTGTTGAATTGATTTTCATCCTCAGTTTCTTCTTCGTCGCCTGCCAACATCAAAATTCTTCCTCCTTTGCACCTATGAGTTGGAGTGTATTTCTCATTGCAATGGAAGCAAAGCCCTTGAGCCCTCTTTTGTTGCATCTCATACCACGTTAATTTCTTTGTTACTGCAGTGGATGTTGACTTTGGAATCCCCTGTGGCTCGTTTGTGGTACATGGAAAGGCTCGACTTGATCTCTTTTGACGAACTAGCTGATCATCACGGATCCTAGCTAAGCTAATTGCATCCTTAAGTGTCTTCGGTTTAAACATCTGAATGCCATCTGCAATTTCTGGATATAATCCCACTACAAAGGTGCCAACAAGAGCCTTCTGAGTCCAACCTTGGACTCGGTTACCCAATCTCTCAAATTCCTTTTGGTACTCACGTAAAGGCCCTTTTTGTTTGATCTTCGACAAGGCTTCATCGAAGTTTTCAGATTCAGAGGGACCAAATTGAACCCACAACTCTTCTTTGAATGTTTCCTAATTCACCTCCACACTCTCCTCTTTATAAGCTCTCTTAAGCCACTGCCACCACTCATTGGCCTCACCATCTATATGATACGAAGCCAAAGGCACCTTCTGTGATTCTGGAGTTGCCTGATAATCAAAGAATTGCTCAGCCTGGGTACACCACACTGTCGGGTCATCTCCAGCAAATCGAGGAAACTCTAGCTTAGCCGTTTTTGAGGTGAATATAGGCCTTCCCTCCTCTGAACTCCCACGATCATCATCACTTGAACCACTATTACAAACTTTTTCAAGAGACGTTTCTTGACTAACGTGTGAGGATGAGCCACGATTGGAGCGAATCGTTTCAACAAGCTTGCTAATTGTATTTTCCAATTGTTAGAACTTGTCTGCCATCCCAAGCCCAATTCGATTAAAGCCACCCTGAAGCCCTTCCACGCATGCTTCTAACTTCTCTATTCTTTCTTTATTTGTAGCCATATGGACCTAGCGCTGATACCATTGATGGTCCCAATCAACACTTGAATATTATTGTTCTTTTGATGGAAGAACTAACCAAAGAACTTTTATATGAATCAACACACCTTAGCTAAAATTGCCGAGGTTTAAATACAAGCAATCTTCACTTCCTATCCTAACAAATCGTGACTAATTGATTGCCACGATTTCCACTACTGAAACTCCTATTTAATAGCAACACAAACTTTATTTAATATTTACTAAGTCAAATTGCAACTACTTAAAATAGTGGAGCATGGAACGTGGCTGCTTCCCCTACACTTCCCCTGCACGTTGGCACTACTCTCCTTCATCTTTGCTTGCATGCATGCCACTACTTCCATGCAAACCATAACTTGCCCCTACATATCGTGGATTCCTTTTGACCACTCGGTTTGACCTTCTAACATAGACGCCCCAATGAATTTCATATAATGGTTTATCTCATAAAAATTAAACGAGTTTTAAGTGGTTGGTTGTCCAAACCTACCGCCAACCCTCATCCTTTATTAAGGCTTGAGACCGGTTGTGTTTAACACAGACGAAGTTTTAAAAAATTAATATAGCAAAAAAATGAAATTTATTAGAAAAAAGGCGAAAAATGAAATTTCATGTTCCACGGTAAGGATTCTGACCAGGAAAATGACCAATTGGAGGGACAGTACCTTCTAATTACACTGCTAGATGCATCATAATGTACTTGTAGTTCTATTGGAAAAAACAAAAATTTACTCTTTGAATACCATTGCACATTGGGTGTTCCAAATCAGTCTTAAATCATGTGAAACACAAAGGTTTGTATTAAGATGATTAGCCATTTTACTAGGGAAAAAATTTTTCACATAAACTTGATGCTTCACCTTTTGAAAGCATTGCTTAATCGCGGAGTATATGGAGTATAGGGTTCCAAGTTGCTTAATTTGCTCAATCATGGAGTATCGGGTTCCAAGTTTCTCAATTTGCTTAATGATTGAGTATATGGTTCCAAGTTTCTTAATCGAGCACTTTGAAACTCACATGATTAAGGAAGTAATTATTAAGCAAAGAAACTGACAAAGATTCTTCTTGTCCTTTTCACCATGTTCTTTATTCATTTGTATAACTCTCAGCTTTTTTTTTTTTTTTTTGCTGATTCTAACTTACCAACTAACTCGAGAGTCTTAAATGGATGAGTCTTTGATTCCCTCAATCCCCTCTTACCTCTTATCTTTTTATCTATGCTTGATTTTAACAGAGAAGATGAGGATTTTGAGTTTATTAAGACAAAGGAATTCCTGTAACATTTGGTTTGGTAACCTGACCAATCTACTTGCATATTTGGCTGTGTAAGTGGATACAGCTTGATTTGCTTTTAAGAATTAAGCTGTTTCCTTAATCAATTATTCATTCAAAAGGAAAAATAGTTTATAACTATCTTCTGCGGCATCTTAGCAACCAAAATTATAAAATAAAAAAAAAAAATCTTCGGAACCTGATTGTTGATAAAATAATTGAAACTAATTGTACACTCAGAGAAAAAATTATTGGGTGGAATCTCCAGATTCTTCATATCTTTGCATCTAAATTTAGCTGAAAGAAGCAAACCAATGGATTCACTTTTAACAGTACAAAACAAAATCATTCTGAAACATACTGCAGGGCAGGCATTACATTTACAATGATGTCAGTATCCCTATTCTGAGGATGCTTTGGTTTTTCAATGATTAGTGATTTGAATGATGAATGGAACAAGAAAAGATAAGTAAGTTCGGGAAAAAATCATTTACAAGATAGACCCATCATACCATTACCAGGGGATGAGTTAAGTTGTAATATTCAGAATCATACCAAACAATCTGAAAAAGATGTGAAGAAATCATAGATAATAGGCAAAGATGATCAGGACTTCAGATAACATTACAAAAGCATAAGGAATAGCTAACATGTTCAAGTAAGCAAAATAGAGTACTATCTTATTATGCTTTACACTAAGCAGCATACAGTGGCAGATGAAAACTAGAAACTGAAATTCAGTGGTAGAGATGGGGTATATATGAAGATGATTACTTGTTTCCACTTAATGGTGTGGGTGGAGGTGGCAGTATGTAGGGAGAAAGCCTTGATGCTTCATGCGAATTGCTTCGGTTCTTCTCATGTACCTTCCTGATATAGGCAGCAAAAATGCCATCACTGTCTCTTTTCCCTTCCTGAACCATGAGAGATTCATTTCCTCCGCCTGGCTGCATCACGAATGAATAAGGCTTTGAGCTAATCTGCAGCTTTTCGGATGTTTGACTCCCAGAAAACTGAGGCTGCAGCATTTCATCAGTAACCATATCAGAATCTGTTGCAGGTGTGAGGTTTTTGGCTGCTGTTGGATGTCCAGTTTCTCCAAGACTCATCTTGGCAACAGAAAATGATGAAAGCTTAATGATGTTTACCACCATCTTCATGGATTTCTCACAAAGGGACTTGCCATTTCTTTCCTCAATCATCTTTTTTCGAGACTTCAACGCAAGTTTTTCTCACTTACAACCAAACTCAAAAATACAAGTGCATGGTTAAAGATGAGCTAATGAACCGTGTACATAAATAAGCCTTATGAATCGTGTTTTCCAAGCAATTTGAAAGAACATATCAGCAGATTCATTACGTGGGTACGTCCAACTCTGAGTCATAGCCAAGGAAACATGAAATAACTTTCTCAAGTGGGTGGATTCCACGACAATAAGTCCTTTTCTAGAGGTCATGGAGTGAGTAGGGTAACTGGGGTCTGGTACGAATCTCTTATCCCAACCTCTAGATGCAGCAGGTGTTGTTCAGATTGCTTGATATTTGATTAACCTCGAGTCTAGATCTCTCATAATAGATTCCTGGCAAATCTTTATCATAATTGATGAACATAATGCACATGAAAGATTTGGTTTTATTCTAAAACGGCACCAATCCTTTTTAAAATCTTGTTTAACACAAGACAGCAGATTATAAGCTAAGAACATAGAAACGTGTTGTCTACAATCAAGCTTTCTGGAGTCTGGATAGCATTCAGCATCTTGCTTGTTTCATGTAAAATGTAAAGTCATATGGAATGAGATTCTTCTCTATACTGCTTTCTACTTTCCATTTTCTTAATGCTTCTGTCTGTTATTATATTATTTTTCACTTTTTGGAATCACCTTCATCACTTCTATCAGAATCCGATTTCTCTCAAGCCAACTGCAAGGTAATTAAGTGCTTTGGTTGCATCTTATTTTCGTATGTTCAATATGCATTAAAAAAGATTTGGAAAGGATTTTGACATTACTCAAGGAGAATAAACATGATTTAGCTGAATTCTGCGATGTGGAAATCAGCTATACTGCCTCCACAGCAAGCCATGGCCAGAGACACCAGAAATTGGGGGACAAAAGAAGGTTGGATTGGACGTTTCTCCCCACACACTATTGCTTGCATAGGAGCTGAAAGACTGAAACATGCATTTCATCGAGTTAATTACTTGCGCCTACAAATTCAAACTTGCAATTCGCTCAGCTTTAACTCAAGAAGGGCAAACCCCGCTTTGCCATAGAGCTGTCGGCCTTGTTTCTAGAGTTCAATCTATTGAGACGCTCTTTTGCCTCCTTGACATTCAATTCACATTCTTGTTAGTATTACTTAGTCCTCTTCAGGTTTTTTAGCTTGAAATTAAGGAACTCATCATAGACAAAGAAATGGTGACGTGATCAATTTTATATTATTTGCAACAAAAATCTAATATTGTAGAATATATGAATAAGACAATCTAAGGTTTTCAAAAAAAAATTCTATGCTTTTAGCAAAGGTTCTATGACCTAGCTAGTACAAGTATTTGGCACAAAATATATTCATGTTGAGAGTGATGGATTAAAGAAAGAATCAGTTCAAAAACATAAAGCATGGGGATTCATCATGATTGGATAAAGCCTAAAATGCTTCTATTGTATATGGTGAAAGAAAGCATCTTGAATTTTTTGAGTTCTTAACATACAGTTCTAAGCAAGGAAATCGAAAATCTATAATAACAGCAATCAAAGAAAAGTAGAGGTATGTACGTTAGAGAACAGAAATCAATGTAAGCAATTTTTATTTCTTTGTAGACATTGGATTTACAAGAGGTGTAATGGAAATATATAGGCCTATGACAATGAGCCCTCTTATTTACTTAGAAGACAGCCAGGGGTTAGGTGCCACATAAGTATACCCCTGAAAATGTTCACCTGCCGTTGGTGTTGAGGCCGGTGAGTCATCGGCGGGCATTGTTGTCCAGCACCGGTCAAAGTTGGCGGTACAGTCCTTTCCACTCACATCTGGTTTGAACTTAGGCTGGATTTCTCTAGCTTCTAATTTCTTCCAGTTGATTGACAGAAACCATTTATGTTTCTTTATCTCATCCCCTCCACTAGGCCCACTGCCCAACCTTCTTGATGGTTCCTTCTGCAGCAACTGCAAAATTGAAAGGAGATTTGCATCATTTGCAACTTTGTAGAAAGAGTAATATGAGGAAAAGAAACATATTAAAACACAACTTACCCCTTTGAGTAAAGAGTGAGCTTCAGTACTAAGGAATGGTGGAAGTTTCACTTTCTCTTGGATAATTCTTTGCTGAAGCTTCTGCCTATTTGCATGTGTAAAAGGAGGCTACAGGGAGGGGAACCATATATTATTTATGGAAGAAAAAAATCCAGAAGTAGTAATTCAATATGGCAGTTTCCCAGCTCGACAGAAGATTTTTTCTTTTTCGTTATTTCAAGGAAATGTTGGAAGAGAATACGTATGTATAGTAAATGATATAGAAATTTCACAAAACAAATCTAATTACTGTTAAAATCTTTGGAGTTAATACATATGTAACAATTATTTTAACTTTTAAGTAATCTGACATTCTAGGGAAGAAAAGGAAAAAAAGTTATCTGAGTAATCTCCTGATCCTTTAGTTACTTGTTTGATGTTCCAAACTTGTTAAGGAGCCAACATGCAACAAGACCTGCCTTCTATGACCTGGGTATTCTGGAGAGAAGATAGGTTTAGTGATGATCATTTAATTAAATCCATGTATTACTATCCCCAGTTCTTAGTAGTTCAAAGAGATTATAATTCAACAAAACCTCCATTTTTTTAATGAACTTAGTAATAAGAACTTCTAGTATCACTCGAAATGTAATGATGATAAATAGAAAACTCGAATTGAACCTGAGCCAGCTAATCAGCAGTCTATCATTGTTCAAATTCACTTCAAAGTTATAACATGTAAATTTTGAAAAGTTCTACATATTGAAAATTTGTATGTTACCTTCCCAGTTAGCATTTCATACAATAGTATACCAGTACTCCACCAATCTGCATCTTTGTTGTGACCTTTAGACTGTAAAATTTCTGGAGCCATATACTCTGTGGTCCCGCACATTGAATTTGATCTGCTTGATTCATTAATTTCCTTGGCCAGTCCAAAATCAGTGACCATAACCTGAGAGAACCGCCAAATTCTAGAATTAGGAATACTCAGTCAACATGAGAATAAGAGCACAGGTATATTTGACTTTCAAGCATGATCCTGCAACAAAAATTGAAAGCATGAGCATGGATATTACATGTCCATCAGCATCCATGAGAATATTTTCGGGTTTAAGATCTCGGTGCACGATCCCGCACTTGTGAAGATGTGAAACAGCGGATACAATCCCAGCAGTATACAACCTTGCCTGATCCTCACTATTTAAGACAGTTAAAAACCAAAATTATAAACGGTAACAAACAGACAATTATCTGAGTATCTGAACTTCAAACACAGGATACCTGAATATCCCCTGGCGATAAAGGTGAAAGAAGAGATGACCTCCATTTATAAAATCCAGAATTAAATATAGCTTAGACTTTGTCTGCAAAATTACACACACCAAAAAAAAAAAAGAGTAAGCATTGGCTAGCGTAAAGTTCAGAATCCTTTTAGAAACATTAATTGCTAAGGGCCTCATATAATTCAAACAGACCTTACATAATTGCTGAACCTTATATATCAATTCCAGCAAGCCTTTTTCATTTTGGAAGGGAAAAAAACATATATCTTTGACCATTTTTATAGAAGGTATAGTCCAGTTCATGACAAAAGTAGTATCTGTAGTTATATTTCAGGCTTAAGTCTAAACACCAAATATACCACGTCTAAAATATATGATGAAGAGTTCATATCCAAATCATTCAATTGCAGTTAAAACAGAAGAAAGACAGGACATAATTTCTCATATCAGCTGACAGAATCTGAAAGAACCTTGGAAAAAAAAAAGAAACTTTGAAATAACATAAAGATAATTCAAAGACTAACAAATTTATCAAAAGATGAAAATAAATGAAGCTAAATTTCCAAAAATTGAATATAGAACCTGGAAAGAGTATCTAAGCTGAACAATAAAGGGATGAACAACTTTGGTGAGGATATCTCTCTCAGCTTTCATGTAATCGACATGGTTCTTTTTAATGATAGTATCTTTCCTCATAACTTTCATAGCAAAAATCCCATCACCTTCACTTTCACATTCCTCATCATTTCTTCCTTTTTTCCTGACTTGAAAAACTTTCCCAAATGCTCCCTTTCCAACTACTCTCAAAATCACAAAATCCTCAGGCCCAATCTTGGTCTTTGCTTCTTCTACAGCTTCTTCAGCCTCGGCTTCATTTTCGGTTTCAGTTTCAGCTTCAGCTTCCCGGATTTCTTGGATTTGGAAAGGGAAGGAAGAAGAGAGGGTGTAACGAGGAGAAGGACCCACGTAAGAGTGGGACCTGGTGTGGATAACTTGAGGGTCCCCCAGAAAAGCAGATGGAGGTGAAGTGGAGGAGGGTGATTGGATGGGGTTGGGATGATTGTGAGGAGTCGAAGGGCCAAAAGCCTCGGAGAATTCAAATTCATGGTTGGAAGCAGGAGGAGTTATGGTGAGTTTCTTGATGTTTGTGGCTAAAAGGGATTGAAGGTTTTTCTTTTGAGATGAAGAAGTTGATATCATCTTTGCTACTATTGTTTGCTCTGTAAATTGTTATAATTGATAGAAGAGAAGGAAGAAAATAAAAGAGCCAGCCAAAGAAGGCAGGTTGAGAAGAAGGAAGATTACATTTTAAGAAGAAGATAGGGAGAATTGAAAAGGAAGACAGGAACAGGAGAGATCACACAGGAGAAGCAGGTGCCACTGAAGATCTGGGAAAGAAAGAGAGAAGGAAGTGGCAATAATTGGGGGATGTATGACATATGAAAACGCGCGCCTCTGATATTGTGAAACACTCGCCAAAGTTTACAAATTTACATTTTTCATGCGTGCTGCACGTCAAGAATCGTGATTATCATTACAGCCTTATTCTAAACAGGTTAAGGTAGGTTTTATGGATTATTATACGAGCTCATGATAATTTATCAATATAAATTATTATTTTTATTTATTTTTAAAATAATATATTTTTTCAATTTTAGTATTATCATATCTTTTTATATTTTTTCTATCTTTTTTTAGCATTAACCGTTTTTATCATTTATAGACTACAGTCTCTTAACTATAATATTTATAGGTCTACGTCGTATGTGTTTAAACCATCATAAACAACTTTCACTTATCTTATCTTCGATATGTACCACTCCAACTTTTTTATAAATGTCTTCATTTCACATTCTATTTTTTCTTATGTATTCGCATATTCACCACAACATTTATTTTTTTTGCTATACTTATCTTTTGTATACGTAGTCTCTTAGTCGCTCAACATTTATTACCATATAGCAATACTGGTCTAAAAACTATCTTTAGAGCTTGTCTTTCAACCATATGAGAATTCTTTTATCGCACAATACAAATGTAGTATTTTTCCCCTTGCTCCAACCAACTTGAATCATATAAATCACATCTCTATCAATCTCTTCAACCATTTTATAATCGACTCAAATATCGAAAATGGTCTAGCTTAGGCATCGCCACCTTATCTAACTTCAATATGTTCTAATCTTCCTTTTTGTTTGAACTAAATTTATATTTCTTGTATTCAATCTTTAATTTGTTTAATCTGAATCATCTTGATTCTAGTGTTTGTCTCCACAAGTCCAAATTTGTATTGACCTTCGCTTTATTCTTAGCATATAAGACAATATCATTCCCAAACATCATAAACCAAGGCACCTTTCTTGAATGGATCTTGTCAGTTCGTCCATTACTATAGCTAACAAGAATGGACTTAGCACTAACCTTTAACGTAGTCTCATTGTGATAGAAAATTCTCTCGTTTGCCCTCTACATATTCTTACATTTGTCTTTCCATCTCCATACATATCCTTAATTAGTTCAATATATTTCACAAGGACTCTTTTCTTTATTAAGAACCATCATAGCATCTCCCTAAGCACTTTATTATTTGTTTTATCCAGGTCTATAAAGACTATATAAAATTATTTACCAGTACTCGAAAATACTACACAAGTTGTCTAAGTAAGTGTTAGTAGTATTAAAAAAATTTGTTCTTTTCCAAAATTTCATATATTCATGCAAAAGTTGTTAGTAGTAAAAGAATATTATATATGGCTTTTAAAGCATTTAATATTACAAAAACAAAAAGTTAAAAAAAAAGAAAGAAAAAAATCTTGATTCTTTCCTAAAGTTTTGTTGGAATAAAAGAAACAGAACAAAAAAGAAATAATTTTGAAGCATGAATATCAATAACTTTTTTTTAAGAAAATAACTTATATTAAGATGATCTTAAGAAGTTGGTATTTTAGGCATCAATAAAATAATGACACTTCGTATGCTTTTAAATGCATATAATAATTATCTTACACTCATATTCATTAAATCAACTCTTTTTAAATTAATTTATTCAAGAGTCAACTCTTATTAATTTAATCATCTTGATTTGATAAGGTTGAGTGTAAGATAATTATTATACATCTTTAAAAAAATTCATGTGTCATTTTATTGGTGCCTAAAACGCCTACTTTTTAAGATCATCCTAAATACATTATTTTCTTTCTTTAAAGATTAAAAAATCTTTCAAAATGCAATAGAATTTTTCAAACTCTCTCAAATAGTATGAAACTATAGATGAAAACTAAACACGTAAATTTGGATATTTATAATGATCATTAAACACTTTGACAGGACATGTCTTCTCCAAGAAACACCAATTTAGATTAGTTATATCTTTTAGATATAACGTTTGGACAAATTATACTTATTGGAAATAGTTTTGTAACACAAGTTTCAAACAAATTATTTTTATTAAGAGTAGTTATGTTTGTTAGACATAACCTTTTGACACGTTTGTCTATTCAATATTTATTAGACATAAATTTGGCAATTTAAACTTAATTATTGAACTTCACATTTCAAGTTACTTAACATTCTCCTACTAGTTTGAAAATTTTGTTTAATTCACTATTTCATATGACAAGTAATATGCTTTAAAAATGTATCTCTCAATTTGAACTTTTCATTAATGTTCATTTCATAATATCTAATGAAGTTAATGGTGTTCACAAATTGTATCACAACTCCTAGTGTTAGATTCAATGATATGACACACATAAGACTTGTCTGTCTCTTTTAAGTGATTTATTACCCTTGCAACACTATTATGGTCATGTGCTCGTTCTAGTAATTGTGATTATTTTACAAGAAAGTCTACCAATTTCTTATTTAAAGTGACATCACGTCTACGACCACTTAGAGTTCCTTGTATCCCTGTTGCGATGGACATTCGACTGCAACTCCATTAAGAGTAAAACTCATCCTCCAACTTATACGATAGACAACATTTGATTAAGTATTTTAAGAATGGGAATAAAGTCCAAACAGACATATGTAGCAACCTGTTATTACCTATTGAACTTTAAGTTCATAGGTTATTAAAGTAAAGTTGAGCTCCCACTGAGGCCCATTTAATGGATTTAAATCTATTCCTATTGAAATTCTTTTTAACACATCTCTCAATAAGGTTTTGGTAAGAGGATTAACTATACTGCCTACAGGCATTACACATATTATTAGAGGTGGCAACTGGGCGAGTCGGGTCCGGTTCATGTTCGGTTATTTTTCTAGATCATTTTGGGTTAATGAAAAATCGGATCATGTCCGTTCGGGTCAAGGAAAAATCGATCTTTTTGAATTTGGATCATTTCGAGTTCGAATCGACTCAGGTTTGAGTCAATTTGAATTCAGGTTAATTTGGTTTAAGATCAATTCAGGTTCGGAATAGGTCGAGTTCAAGTTGTTGACTTTTTTAGTCAAATTAGGTTGGTCGAGTTTAGGTTTGGGTCGGGTTGAACAAGTTTTTCAGGTTAAGCATTTGTCACCTCTAATGTTATATTTCTTGTATGAAAATGTATTGAAATCATATACTCATGAAAATAAATCTTTTTACATGACTTATAGTAAAATTAGAATTAAAATATTCAAAATATTTAGTAATTAGTATGATAGTTTTTTTATGATATATTTGTCAATATTCAAAAATTAATTACATTTTTTTCATTTTATTTCTATTATTTGTAATAATTGTTAACTCTAGGCATATGAAGTGATTTAATAATCCCCATTAAATACTATAATAGACTATTATACATCTTTTTAGTTTCTCTTGATTTTTTATAGAATAATTGTAAGCATTAACTATAGGTGATATAGCTTCTGTACTATGTGATAGATTAGTTATTAAATAATTTTACATTAGCTTTTGTAGAATTTTGTTGTTGGTTAGGTTCAAATGAATGCAATATACAAGTTAGCATTTAACTTTAACCAGAACTAGATTCAAAAGCAAAAAAAATATAACACTCGTATTATTGAAAAAGTATGTTTTTTAACATAATATAATATTTTGATCATTAATCTTACATTTAAAAATTTAATATTAGTCTTACTTTAAGTTTAAATCCTTTTTTGTTTAGGTTAATTTGGTTTCAGATCAATTCAAGTTTGGGTCAATTTGGATTCAATCAATTCGGGTTCGAGTTCGGGTCAATTTGAATTCGAATCAATTCGGGTTTGAATCAAGTTCTGTTAGCATTATTCTAAATTTGGATGAATTTGGATCCAAATCAAATAAGGTTTGAATTAGTATGAATTTGAATCAATTTGGGTTCAGATAAATTAGGTTTCGAATCGAGTTGAGTTTAGGTTGTTGACTTTTTTAGTCAAATCGGATCAATTAGGTTAGGATTTGGGTCAATCAGGTTGGTTTTTGCCACCTTTACATATTATGGTTATATAACCCTACTAGTTATCAACTCCCGAATATATTAATGTACAATGCTAATATATTTAGATTTTCCCTTGTAATTATTATTGTATGCTCTAGATATTGTAGTCTCACTGTCATAGTGTATAGAGATGGCTAACATAGATTATGGCCAAAATTTTATATCAAGTAACATATTCCTCAACCATTCTGCCTCCTTGCCTATTGCCAAAAGCAATAAATTCAAATTCCATGGTGGTATGTGAAATGGAAGTTTGTTTCTTTGAGGCCTAACTTATTCACCTCCTTCAAGCGTAAGAATCCAACTTGATGTGGATTTGTTTGTTCTTTTACCATAATCCAACTTGCATTTGTATAACCTTCTAAAACGGTTAGATAATTTGAATAAATCAAACCAAGTTCCTCTGTTTTCTTTAAATAACTAAAAACTATTTTGAAGAATTCCGATGTTCATTACTTAGTTTACTCGTATATTTTAACAATTTACATATAGCAAAAGATATACCTGGACTGATGCAATGTATTGCATACATAAGACTTACAATCGCGCTTGCTCACTTTAATGACCAATAATCTAACCAAAATTTTCTATCAATTTCATACTTAGATCGTATGGAATGATGACTTCATTTATATTAAGGTGTTGGAATTTACAGAACATTTTCTCTATGTAATGTGATTGGTTAAGTGAAAAAATATTGTCTTATTTCTTTACTTTAATTCCCAAATTGGCATCTGTTTCATTTAAATCTTTCATTTTAAAGATGGAAAATAGATACCTTTTGGCTTTATTTACACCAAATATGTTAATGCCAAAATTCAACATGTCATAAACATAAAGACATACTATCACTCCATAAACCTTGATAAACTTTAAGTAGATGCACTTGTCTACATTATTGTGCTTAAAATCATTTGCCAAAATTAGTGTATTGAATCTCTTGTGCCATTGTTTAAGAGCTTGTTTTAGGTCATATAGTGACTTAACCAATTTGCATATTTTACTTTCATTTTTAGGATGTACAAATCTTCTGGTTACTCTATAAAGACATCCTCACTCAAGTTATGTCACGACCCGTTCTAACAAAATCACTACAAATTTTTCATTTTTTTCTATACTTCTCACCTCCTCGTGACAAATTCCATTTTTAACGAGTTGGGCTATGAGTAAGTAATAATCCCAACTCTTATCCCATTTGATCATATCATTCTTACCATGGTAATCATGTTAGAATTTCAGACAGTGTAATAATAAGTACATGTATTATACAATTGTATGTACATATGTTTTCATATATTTACAATCCCCTATAATTATATTCATTACAAAACTGTGTTATTATTTGTTTAGATACAAAACTGTACGATGTGTATACCTGATTCGCGATGGGAGCAGCGGACAACCAGGGATGCAGTCTCTACCCACTCTCGACTACTATAGATGCTCTGTGGAGGGTGAAAAATGAAAGGGTGAGCGAAACTTGCTCAGTAAGGCAATAATGTAAGCAGGTAGATAACTATACTATCTACATGTTGATAATGTCATGATATAAAATCGTTTATATTTGGAGCATGAGGTAAGACTAAAACGATACCACATGTATGTATATATCACATAAGAGAAATCATGAAATCGACATATAAAATAAACATGAAAAAATCATCATGTATGACATCTCATGCTCGTCACCTTAAAACTTATTAGTTTCATCATAAATTCATTACATTAAAACTTATTTGTTTTATCACAAAACAACCACATCAAGGCTAAACCCATTTTTCGGGAATACCTTGATTTATTAAATCGTTTCTCTTTTAAAAACATAAATCGAGACATTACCCCTCCTTCGAGTTTGTCCTGGTCTATTCAGACCGTATGATATCATGTGAGGCATGTAGTTTACTGTATGAAAATCGAGGACTATGGCCATATTTTGTCCCTGTGATCCCAGGCTACACGGATCCCGGTGTATGAGACATCACAACTGTAACAGGAGGTGGGGTTAATTCCTACTCGCCAGAATATCAAGTAACATCATCGAGTCATCATGACTGCATGGTACAGCGTACTCCCAGATTTACTGGGCTCATTCAGCTTACCAATAATCATCGAGCTTCGTTCCAAACTTATTGGATAGCCCGTATACTATTTACGGTAATTACGTTGCAATTCTGATTAATATTCCTTTTTATACAGAATTAATCCGTAATTTTCGTAAAATAATCGAAACTCTGTATTAAAGACTCATATTATCGTAATTAAAATATACTTACCCAATACGATGCGGTGTACAAAAATCGGAGTTCAATCGGCTCTCGTTCGGGTTTTATCGAAAAACTGCATAATTAGGTAAATCCAGGTTATTTTTCATTAAATATAATATTAATTAATTTTTCAAAATTTACTCGTAGGTCAATCTCGACCCTCGGTCAACTTACCCGAATCTCGAGTCTTCCCCAGTAATTTTTCTTTCCTTTTTTCCCTTTTTCTTTCTTTTCTTTTCTTTTCCTTTCCTTCCCTTTTTCCTTCCCTTTCCTTCCTTTTCCCTCCAGCCAAACAGTGTCGTTTTACTGCTCTTTGTCGTCGCCGACGTTTTCGGCGGTTTCACCAGTCGATACCGGTCTCAAAAGAATCGGCTCCTCCTCTTGAACTCGTCGGTGGCCTCCGTTCAAGCCCATCCGCTGTATATCGCCAGGAAATAGGCCGTTTCTCCCGTGGTTTTCCTTTGCTCCGATCGACGATTTTCGGCCTCTAGTCGGCGCGTCTCCGGTGTCAACACGATCGTTGGCCTCTCTTCTTCCTCTTCAGCTCTTCGTCAGAGGTCGTCGGTCGCCGGTGGGTCCTCGGTGGTCTCAAGTTCCTCGCGAGTCGTTTTTGGTTTTTCTATTTTGGGTTCTCCCGATTTCAGATTTCCTTCCTTTTATTATTATTATTATTATTATTATTATTATTATTATTAAATTATTTTATTATTAAAATAATCATTAAAATATTCAAATATATTCTAAAATATCTATAAAAATTAATTTTTTATTCCAAATAAATTTATTTAATTTTATTTATTATATTTTTAACCTCTTTTTCGATATAATTTCTCCGTATTTTCGGGATATTATCCCGAGTGACTTCTCGGTATTTCTAAAAATTTTGGATCTTGATCAATTGGACTCGAAATTGTATAATTTCCTCATTATTGATCAAGATATCCTAAATCCTTATTTTTAATTAAAATTCTCTTATCGAATTTATACCGAATTTAGGTCTTTTGACCGTTTTACCCCTGCACTTGTTTCGAAACCAAATTAACCTGACTTTCCTTCATACATCCACCATCTTTTCTTATTTTAATTACGTATTTTCGGTTAACTTCATTTCGATCCTTTTCGTTTGGCCTGTGGCCATTTCGGTCCGTATTTGGCTACTTCCGACGTTCACCGAGATTTCATTTTATTCTACTTGCAAATTTAATTCAGTTAAAGCTCTTCTTATGATTCAATTAATATGTGAAAATGTACATCACATGAATCATAAGGAAATACATCAACAGATAATAAAAAGTGGGTCTTACATAATCTCCCCCACTAAAAGAATTTGGTCCTCCAAATTAGAACCAAATCAGTCTCTGAACAACTTTGGATACTTCTCTTTCATCAAACTCTCTAACTCCCAAGTCGCTTCCTCCGGAGTGTGACGCTGCCACAGTATTTTCACAAGGGGAATCGTCTTCGATCTCAATACCTTCTCCTTCCTATCTACAATCTGGATCAGTCTCTCAACATAGGACATACTCTCACTGAGCTCCAATGGCTCGTATCTGATCACATGCGACGGATCTGGCTAATACTTCTGAAGCATGGAGATGTGGAAGACGTTATGGACATTTGTTAGCTCTGGTGGCAACGCTAGCCTATAAGCTCGATCTCCCACTCTCTTGAGTATCTCAAAAGGTCCTATGAAGCGAGGGCTCAGCTTCGCTCTCTTTCTGAATCTTGTAATACCCTTAGAAGGAGAAACTTTCAAAAATACTGACTCCCCTGCTGTAAACTCTAACGGTCTACGTCTCCTGTCAGCATAACTCTTCTGTCGACTCTGAGTTGTCCTCAACCTCTCACAAATCAACTGGACATCCTTAGAGGCCTGACGTATCAAATCGGGAGCGAATATATGCCTGTCACTAACCTCCTCCCATCCTACAGGAGAACGACATCTACGGCCATACAAGGCCTCATATGGTGCCTTTCTGATACTCGAATGATAACTGTTATTGTAGGCGAACTCCGCGAGTGGTAGGTGATCATCCCAGGAGCCTCTAAAATCAAGTACACAAGCTCTCAACATATCCTCGAGGGTCTGTATAATCCTCTCTGACTGCCCATCTTGTGAGACCCCGTATATGTATAGCTGTATATAGTAACATAGAAATGTAAATGAAATCATAAGTACGATGACACATTTGTAATGTGATGTATATGCAATGTAAGTCCATAAGATTATGTACGCACTTGTAATAAGAATCGTGATTATACGTACGAGTTGCATTATGAATGAGTAGTGTGGTAAAATGGAAGGAAGAATTTACATAAGTTGTATACTTTCATTCGGACAATATCGTGTATATCTGGTTATACAAAGATTGCCCACAAATTTTAATATGTACTAAGTGTGATTGGATGACAATTTTAAGTCTCAAGGAGGGATGAATGAGGAAAAGACTATGGAGATAAATTGAGGAAGTTTTGAATGAAGTTGTTGCAGAAAAACTGCAGAAAATCTGGAAATATGGAGGCCAGATCGATCTTATAGGATGAGAGATCGATCTGGAAGAGCCAAAATGCTCTTATGTGAGTAATGGAATGGAGCAGATCGATCTCCAAAGGAATCAGATCGATCTCCTTAGCTCTCGGGTTGGAAGCAGATCGATTTCCCCTAAAACCAGATCGATCTCCTTAAGCTTCTGTTCGACAGCAGATCGATCTCAAGCCTCAACAGATCGATCTCATACCTTTAAAATGTCTTAGAAAAGAGGGATTTTTAGAGTACCAGATCGATCTCCACCCAAGGAAGATCGATCTCATCAAGTTTAATCTATAAATAGGAGCAGTTGGATCTGCAGATTTTGGGATAAACCATTTCTTTTCACTTCAACTCAAAAACCTAGCTTTCTCACTCCTAAATCCAGCCATTTTCAGTAAGATTTAAGGAAAAGCTATTAGAGACAAAGTCGTTCATGTCTAAGAGAAGAACAACATAGTCTAGAGGCATTTCCCCATTTGACGGATTGAGGGAATAAAGGGCATTTCTAATTGGAGCAAAGAGGAAATCCAAGGAGGTAAGTTCTAGTGCACAAATCCAAGTACATTGGTCTAGTTAATGATTATGAAGTTAATTGGGTGTGCACCTTGTGGGTAGAACTACCTAGAATGACATGAAATGAATATAACTTAGAAATGGTCTAGTGTGAGAAAGTGGAATGTAGAAGTGTTAATGATGAATGAGATATCTTGAGAGGATGATTATGTGTGGGCATGGTTTGGGTATGTTGATATTGGGATAAAATTTTGAGATTTATCACAAGTGGTAAAATGTGTATTTAAGGCATTGAATAAATGCTTAGTTGAATAAGAGTTAGAAACGTTAACTCAAGTGTTTGATGGATGAATTTCAGTTTCGGATGATACGCCGGAGCAAGTCGAGATGAGAACGCGAGAAGCGTAGAGGAGGATAGTTGCACACAAGTAAAGCGAGGTAAGGGACTGTGTGTTAGCTATAGAGATGTTCGTGCGTATTTTATAGCAATTTCGTAGATATATTGCTAGAACTAGTACGATATTATAATTCTATGAAATGATATGGAAGCATGAAAAATACTATGATGTATATATGTATTGAGAAATGGAATAGGGTAAGGAAATAGCATGATATGCATGTTTTCAATGTTTTTCTCTATTTTACATTGATCTTGATGATTGAGAAACGTTGATGATAGGTTGTCTAATTTTACATGTTTTAGCATGAAGAGGCATGCTGCATGAATAAACATGTTTTGAGTTTTAAAAAGAGAAAATAGCCATCTATCAGTTTTGAGATAAGATTTGGTGTTGAAGCGCTAGCTCACACCCGTTTTAATGCCTTTGATGTACCGTGCTGGAGTTTTAACTCGCACAATGGTTTTGAGAAAGTGCAGGAGCTTTGCACGCACCTGTTTTATTGAGTTGAGGTAAACTTGGGGGTCTGGGACCTAAGGGGATACCAGCCGACGGCCATTTGAACGGGCAGGACCTTAACGATAGATCGTACCGTGCTGGAGCCTTGCGATGACTGAGTGTCACGCTGCTTGCTCGCCTGGTATATGAGACATGGTTTAGGATGAAAAGTCCATCGGAGTTGGAGTATGGACTTGGGTCCACGGTCGTACGTAGAACAGTGTAGTTATCCGTTGGTATACTATGTACCGTGCTGGGTGCACGTGAGTACGAGTATCGCGTAGATGACACACAGCGTATCTTTACCGTGAGTATACGAGGAGATGAGGTTGATTGAGATGAGCCGGAGGGCAGGACTGACCCATTCCCCTTCAGGCGAAGTGATGCCCTGTGCACACCTGATCAGTGAGGCTTGGGATCACTAACTATGGCCATATGTCGTGGATATTTGATTGTCGAAAATTCCATGCATGTCTCAGAGATTCGAGAAACAGAGATAATCTTAGAAAAGAAAGAGATTTGCAGAAAAAAGTGAATTAAGAGAAGAAAGAGATTTTGTATTTTTGATAAATCTTCGATTTCACATTTGTGTCGCGATGGCACTATTTATGAGCATGTTTTAAATGGAAGTTCGACATATTTGATTGACAAGAAAATGCTATTGAGAAATATATGTTTGAATGCATTTTTCATATGATATTTCCATTTATACTGAAAACATGGTTTTGGTTTATACATGCATGGGCTATGTAGGTAGTACGATATCTACCTGCTAGCATACATTTCCTTACTGAGCTGTGATTTGCTCATCCCACTATTTTCCCCCTCCAGGTACTGAGAAGTAAGAGAGCGGTGGTCTCTAGGTCTTTTGTGTTGAACAGCTCCCACAATTCCGTAAAGGTATAAGATTGTATACACGAGTATTTTGTATCTAATTTATCGTGTCGCACAGTTATATCTTGAAATTGTAAACAGTATTATGAGGATGATATGTAAGCACATGGTATTTATACAATTGATTTTGTATATCTACACACATACCTGGGAGTGTGAATTAAACATTTAAATCTTCCGCTGTAAATGAATGAATTTTAGTAATTGCATCTTCTCACAGCCCACCGTAGTAGAGTAAGTATGGATAGAAGGGTTCCCAGAAGTGGGGTGTGACACATCTGTCTGAGGATGGAAAGCTGTACTGAATCTCAACTGGGTCCCTATAGCTTCCTGAAAATGTTCCCAGAAACGGGAAGTGAAGCGGGAATCCCTATCCGACACAATACTCACTGGGATACCCACAATCTCGCGCACATATAACTCCGCCAATCTACTCAGAGTATCGGTGACTCTCATAGCTAGGAAATGTGCCGACTTCGTCAATCTGTCAACTATCACCCATATAGCATCATTTCCCTTACGAGTCCTTGGTAAACCCATCACAAAGTTCATGGTGACATGCTCCCACTTCCAAGTTGGTATAGGTAGAGGCTGCAATAACCCTGTAGGCTTCTGATGCTCTACCTTCATTTGCTGACAGACGAGACATCTCGCAACAAACTCTGCTATGTCTCTCTTCATCCCAGACCACCAGTATACCTTCCAAAGATTCTGATACATCTTTGTACTACCCGGATGCAAGGTATACCTCAACGAATGAGCCTCTGTCAAGATCAACCTCCTGATCTCAGGATCCTTGGGAACACATATCCTGTCTTGGAACCTCAATAATCTATCCGAACTCAACTCAAACTCAGTCTCAATACCCCTCTGCATCTGCCTGACTATCTCAATACACTGCTGATCATCACGCTGAGCCTGTCGGATCCGATCCATCAAATTCGGCTCTAACTGCAGGCTAGTAATCATATAACCACTCTCAACATCAGGTGGAGTCACATCCAAACTGAGGCTCGCAAACTGCTTAACAACTCGTGTTCTCGTACCATCATATAAGAAACCAACCCGAGGTGCTTCCTGCTCAAAGCATCAGCCACTACATTCACCTTACCCGGGTGGTATAGGATCTCACAATCGTAATCTTTCAGAAGCTTAAGTCACCTTCTCTGTCTCATGTTCAATTCCTTCTACGAGAATAGATACTTGAGGCTTTTGTGATTGGTAAATACCTAAAATTTCTCACCATACAGATAGTGGCGCCATATCTTCAATGCAAACACTACGGCCGCCAACTCTAAGTCGTGGGTTGGGTAGTTCCTCTCATGATCCTTCAGCTGCCTGGATCCATAAGTGACTACCTTCCCGTCCTGCATCAATACACAACCCAGTCCGTGGTAAGAAGCATATGTGTAAACAGAAAAACCTCCTGAGCTGGTAGGAATGGTGAGAATCGGAGCAGTGGTCAATCGACGCTTCAGCTCCTGAAAACTCTCCTCACATCTGTCGTCCCACTCAAATGCAACACTATTTCGATTGAGACGTGTCAACGGAGCAACCAATCTCGAAAACCCCTCCATAAACCGTCTATAATATCCAGCTAAACCCAGAAAGCTCCTGATCTCCGTAACTGTTTGAGGCTTCTGCTACTGAACTACTGCCTCAATCTTGGATGGGTCCACGGACACACCATCCTTTAACACAATATGTCCCAAGAAGGAGATCTGCTCAAGCCAAAAGTCACACTTACTGAGTTTAGCATACAACTGCTTCTCACGGAGGGTCTGCAATACAATCCTCAAGTGCTGCTCATGCTCCTCTCTGGATCTCGAATAAATCAGGATGTCATCGATGAACACTATCAAAAATCGATCCAAATAAGGCCAAAACACCTCATTCATCAATGACATAAAAGCTGCGGGAGCGTTCATCAACCCGAATGTTATAACAATAAACTCAAAGTGACCATAACGGGTGCAAAAAGCTGTCTTGGGTACATCTCCATCCCGAACTCTCAACTGGTGGTACCCAGATCTCAGATCAATCTTAGAAAAGACTTGTGCTCCCCGTAGTTGATCTAGTAAATCATCAATCCTCAAAAAGGGATACTTGTTCTTGATGGTAGCCTTATTCAACAATCGGTAGTCGATACACAATCGGAGGCTCCCATCCTTCTTCCTCACAAACAGAACCGGTGCTCTCTACGGTGACACACTTGGTCTGATGAGCCCCTTCTCTAATAATTCCTGTAACTGTTTTCTCAGCTCCTCCAACTCAATCGGAGCCATCCTGTACGGTGGTCTAGATATCGACTCTGTACCAGTGTCAAATCAATAATGAACTCTGTCTCCTGCACTGGCGGTAACCCTGATAACTCATCCGAAAAGACATCTGGAAATTCTGTCACCACTGGAATGTCTCTCAATTTCGGATGTGCCTTATCTATGTTAACCACATATGCAATGAACCCTTCAAAATACCATTTCCACCATTAGTAACGTAATTCATCATATAAGTATCCATTATTAATAAATAAATTTACCTTGCAAATATGATGAATTACAACTGTACTTTTCCAAATGCAATAATTATATGTATTTTATTTCTTTTCAGCAAAACTTACAATAAGACTATCTGTCCCTGAAAACATTACTGTCTTAGCATAACAATTTAAAACAGCATGGTTTGCAGTCAACCAATCTATTCCTAAAATTACATCAAAATCCCTCATATTCAGTAAGACAAGGTCGACTGACATGTCCTTTCCCCCTACTTTCAGCCTACAATATCTATATACATACTCAGTCAACTGACTGTCATTCATAGGTGTAGAGATTAACAACATTCTATCTAACAATATAGGCTATATATACTTCAACAACTTATGTGCAAATGAAGGCGATATGAAGGAATGTGTAGCACCAGAATCAAATAACACAAATGCTTCTAAATCAAAAATTAGGATAGTACTTTTAATCACATCCGCTGAAGCATCTGCGGTGTCCTGATCCAATGCATGCACTCGCCCTCTGGACATAACCTGCTTCCCCTTCTCCTCAGCAGTGGCTCTTCTCCTAGGAGCAGGAGTCTCAACAAGAGCTCTCTCTGACTCTTTGCCCTTCTGTGGGGCAGTCGCAATTATCTCGGGACAGTTTCTTATGACATGCCCCGACTTCCCACAATGAAAACATACCCCAGTAGTCGTCTGACAAGGCCTGATACCATGAAATCTACCACATCTCCTACACTGCTCGGTAGTTGGCCGTGTCCCTCCAATAACTATACCCCTCGGTGATGGTAAAGCCAGATATAAAGGAGGCTTACCCGTCTTCTCTTGTATCTCCTCAATCCGAGGTCTCTTATCAGCAAACCTCTGACCTCCTCTCCTGATCACCCTATCCCCTCCGGATCTCTTTTGGTCTCTATCTCTAGCTCTGCTGACCTTCCCAAACTTTGAGGCACTACGCTCAAAATTTTGCTCACACAACTGAGCTCTGTGTACTGCCTCCTCATAAGTAGAGATGTCAAACGGAGCTAATTTAGATCTGATGGCTGGTCTCAATCCATCTATGAACTTCTGAACCTTCTGACTCTCACTGCTCAATGTATCCGGGTCATACCTCCCCAAGGATATGAACCTCGACTCATACTCATCAACAGAGCGGTTCCCCTGAACTAAACTCATAAACTCCATCCGTAATCTTCGCGGTGCAGTGGCCAGAATATACTGCCTTCTAAAGGCCTCTAAAAATATCTTCCAAGTAATCACTAAGTGTCGAGCTCTCAGGATAGACACAGTAGACCTCCATCAATGCTCTGCCTCGCCCTTCAACATAAATACGGCAAAGACAACCCTCTCTATAGATTCAACACCTGATTCACGATGGGAGCAACAGACAACCAGGGATGAAGTCTCTACCCACTCTCGACTACTATAGATGCTCTGCGGAGGGTGGAAAATGAAAGGGTGAGCGAAACTTGCTCAGTAAGGCAATAATGTAAGCAGGTAGATAACTATACTATCTATGTGTTAATGATGTCATGATATAAAATCTTTTATATTTGGAGCATGAGGTAAGACTAAAACGATGCCACATGTATGTATATATCATATAAGAGAAATCATGAAATCGACATATAAAATAAACATGGAAAAATAATCATGTATGACATCTCATGCTCGGCACCTTAAAACTTATTAGTTTCATCATAAATTCATCACGTTAAAACTTATTTATTTTATCACAAAACAACCACATCAAGGCTAAACCCATTTCTCGGGAATACCTTGATTTATTAAATCTCTTCTCTTTTAAAAACATAAATCGGGACATTACCCCTCCTTTGGGTTTGTCCTGGTCTATTCAGACCGTATGATATCATGTGAGGCATGTAGTTTACTGTATGAAAATCGAGGACTATGGCCATATTTTGTCCCTGTGATCCCAGGCTACACGGATCTCGATGTGTGAGGCATCACAACTGTAACGAGAGGTGGGGTCAATTCCTACCCGCCAGAATATCAAGTAACATCATCGAGTCATCATGACTGCACGGTACAGCGTACTCTGTGTGACATACACGGTACAACGTACTCCGTGGACCCATATCATAGTCTGAGGGTGTCTACCGTAGGTCTTATCCACCTCAATACTATGTCGATAACCAACCTATGTCTCAAAGTATATGTACGAGCATATCAACTCTCTGCGACACACAGTCTACAGGAGGCTTCCGCACGACTATATGCATGTCAACTCACGTCTAGTGCGAGCGAAGCTCCAGCACGACGCTATGCATATCATGATATCTAAAATCTTGTGCGAGCGAAGCTCCAGCACGATTTTTGTACATACACAAATTTCTTGTACGAGCAATACTCCAGTACGACTTTTTATGAGTAATAAATCAATAAAATTTAGTGCGAGTAAGACTCTAGCACTCTTTTTACTCGTATAAATATGATAGGTGGTTTAATCTTGATAAAACATCTTTTAAAATCGTAACTGGTACAAACCGGTAACCTTTCGTATAATTCATGAAATCAACAGCCAACCTATGTGCATATTTGCTTAAATCAAAGCAATGCATTTATATAAAACATTAAAAACATAAAATCATTCAATTTATCTGCCTTACTACCCTTTTTGTAAATTTTACTCCTAGGGGCAATATCGTCTTTTTTTTATTCACCCATGCCCCAATTTTTGTAAAAATTATTATTTCGTTTCTAGGTACTTTAAAAAATTCTAGACCTTGTAAATCCCCTCAAAAATACATATAGAAATCTCTATGCGCCTACAAAATTCCCTTACCTGGAATCACGCGCAAACTTATCTCGTCTCGATAATATCCGATCTCTTAGTCCAACTGCGCATCAATCAAGTCTAAGAAACTGCATATAACCACATATTTTGGGTCAATTCACTTATTTTTATCAGTATGTCACATTCACTGATCAATCTAAAGTATTGAGCCCGTTTTACTTTATTGGGCCCGATTGCACCTAAATGGGCCTCGACCCATTTTCAGCCCGTTTATACTTATTAAATCCCTTCTTCGGGTTTACTGGGCTCATTCAGCTTACCAATAATCATCGGGCTTCATTCCAAACTTATTGGATAGCCCGTATACTATTTACGGTAATTACGTTGCAATTCCGATTAATATTCCTTTTTATACAGAATTAATCTGTAATTTCCGTAAAATAATCGAAACACTGTATTAAAGGACTCATATTATCGTAATTAAAATATACTTACCCAATACGATGCGAGGTACGAAAATCGAAGTTCAATCGACTCTCGTTCGGGTTTTATCAGAAAACTGCCCAATTAGGTAAATCCGAGTTATTTTTCATTAAATATAATATTAATTAATTTTTCAAAATTTACCCGTAGGTCAATCTCGACCCTCGGTCAACTTACCCGAATCTCGAGTCGTCCCCGATAATTTTTCTTTCCTTTTTCCCTTTTTCTTTCTTTTCTGTTCTTTTCCTTTCCTTCCTTTTTTCCTTCCTTTTCCTTCCCTTTCCTTCCTTTTCCCTCCAGCCAAACGGTGTCGTTTTACTACTCTTTGCCCTCGCCGATGTTTTCGGTGGTTTCGTCGATCAATACCGATCTCAAAAGAATCGGCTTCTCCCCCTGAACTCGTCGGTGGCCTCCGTTCAAGCCGAGCCGCCATAGATCACCGGGAAATAGGTCGTTTCTCCCATGATTTTCCTTTGCTCCGATCGGCGGTTTTCGGCCTCCAGTCGGCGCGTCTCCGGTGTCAACACGATCGTCGGCCTCTCCTCTTCCTCCTCAGCTCTTCGTAGGAGGTCGTCGGTCGCCGGTGGGTCCTTGGTGGTCTCGGGTTCCTCGCGGGTCGTTTTTGGTTTTTCTGTTTCGGGTTCTCCCGATTTCAGATTTCCTTCCTTATTATTATTATTATTATTATTATTATTATTATTATTATTATTATTATTATTATTTATAAATTATTTTATTATTAAAATAATCATTAAAATATTCAAATACATTCTAAAATATCTACAAAAATCCATTTTTTATTCCAAATAAATTAATTTAATTTAATTTATTATTTTTTAACCCTTTTTTCGGTATAATTTCTCTGTATTTTTGGGATATTGTCCCGAGTGACTTTTCGATATTTCTAAAAATTTCGAATCTTGATCAATTGGACTCGAAATTGTATAATTTCCTCACTATTTATCAAGATATCCTAAATCCTTATTTTTAATTAAAATTCTCTTATCGAATTTATACCGGATTTAGGTTTTTTGAACGTTTTACCCCTGCACTTGTTTCGGAACCAAAAAATTAGCCTGACTTTCCTTCATACATCCACCATCTTTTCTTATTTTAATTTCGTATTTTTGGTTAACTTCATTTCGATTCTTTCCGTTTGGCTTGTGACCATTTCGATCCGTATTTGGCTACTTTCGACGTTCACCGAGATTTCATTTTTATTCTACTAGCAAATTTAATTCAGTTAAAGCTCTTCTTATGATTCAATTAATATGTGAAAATGCACATCACATGAATCATAAGGAAATACATCAACAGATAATAAAAAGTGGGTCTTACAAGTTACCATTCTATCCCTACCAGTCATGCCATGTTAATCAAGATTGCATAAACTTATCCTTTTATTATAGAAGAATAACAATAAGCAAAGTTATATTATATTGTCTTAAATATCTTAAGGCAATCTTAATATAATTTTTTATGTTGGGTCGTATGTATATCTACTAACCTTTGATAATCACAAAAGCAATGTCTAATTTTGTGTATGTTATAGCATACATCAAGTACTTATTACTTTTGCATGTTCCATTAAGTAACTAATATTTCTTTATCTCATAAAATGTTGCATCCATTACACAATTAAAATAATATATTCCTCTTAGAATCTTTTTAGTATAGTGAAAATGAGAAAATTCACTTGTTATTTCCTATAAATTCTAATTCTCAAAACCACATCTGCAACACTCATGTCTTTCGTAGCTAAATTGCTAAACAATAACCTTTCGCTACTTTTAATTTCTTGAGCCGTACGAAAATTAACATGTCATCTTTATATAGTCAAATGATGACATTTTATTGAACTTACTATAAATACAATCATAAGCCAAAATTAGCTTATCAATTTATGATGTCATCACTTAAGATGTTGTTAAGTTCATTCAAGAAATTGACTAATTTATACACTTAAGATATCCTTATGGAATTAATAATTGTTTAAGTTATTACATAGACACGTTTTTATCTAATTCGCTGCGAGAACTGCAATTTCCATACATATTAAGTAAGTTGATTGACTAATTGAAATGTATTTGATAGTCAAATCATAGGATTTCAATTTTTGGTGTAAAGACATGGGCTCTGATATAAACAAGTACATGGGCCTCAGGGTAGCGGACACCAACCCAAAAATCATGGAATCACCTTATATTGATCATAAATTGCCTCAAGTAAGGCATTTTAGCCCATAAAGTTACGATTTCAGCATACCTCAGAAATTGTGCAACAAACCAAAAAATGATAATTTTATCCATAGATCGATAAATCACTTTAGCCAAATGAATAATATGGATTAATTCTAAGGATTCAAATAGGCTGAGTCAAACCCTAAAAGTGAAAGGTCAAATGCTATATTAAGGTTGACAAAGTCAAACCCCAAATGACTAGTTAAACCCTAAATGTATGAATTAAACCTTAAAAATCCCTAAAACCTAATACATGGTCGGCCACCTTTTCTCCAAAAAGGGTTTGTGTTGTCTTTCATACATATATTAAGAGATTAAATATCAACAAAGTATATGTGATTACATAATAACCATAAGAATTAAAGGAATTAGGAATTTCAAAAATTTTAAAAATAAAGACAAACATTCAATAATAATATCTCAAGAAGCTTTAAGAGGGAACCATTTTGTCTTACATTGACTTTGACTAAAATTAAAAACAAATGCACTAAGCATTGAAGCTTGAAGCATTTGACACTTAGGAAAAACCAAGGAAAAAACAAAACTAAAAAGAAAGAAAAAGAAAAAGGAAAAACAGGGGAAATGGGAGAAAGGAAGAAAAAAAAGGAAAAATAAGCAAACCTTACCACTTTAAATTGATCCTACACACCTCTTGAAGTTAGAAAACATTATCTTGGTGTTGATTTCATGAATGTTGCCTAAAACAAACCCATGAGCATAAAGGGAAGGTAATTTTGCTTTATGCAAGATCAAAGGGTAAAGGTTTTTTTCTTGATTCAATCCTAATATATGTTGTTTATGGGATGATTCTAAGTTATTCTATGGTGTCACTTTGTAGCAAAAACTTGTAGAAGGTTATGGTGAAGGTTCGGCCAAGATGTGGATCATAGGGTAAGAATTGTGTTTTTATTTTGATTTTAAGATATGATGTTTTCCTAATAATATTAAGAGGATTTATGGTGATAGGACGAAACAAAACCTTGTGGACTATTGAGCTATAGTTTCAGCTAAGGTGAAGGGTAAGCATGAAACTAACTTGTTTTTCTTTGATTTCAATTATGTTAACAGCATGATGATGCTAAAGTGTTTGGTAATATTGGTTTATAGTGAAACTATAGGAAGAGAGGTTTCTGTCATCTAACCCTACTAGAGTTTAGGGTAAGCGTATGAATGGTGATGTGTTTTATTGAATAAATGGCATATACATGATAATTGCTAAATGTTTGCATAATTTCCATGTAGAAAATGTAAAAAAAAAAAGTTAAAGGGGGTATGAATTTTTTTTTTTTAAATTGAATATTAACAGGCTGGACCAATCCCTACCCTAGATCGATCCAGCTCATCTCGATTTTTAAAGGGTTGGCCCTTAACGGGTCCACTCCAAAATATATTAAATTAGCCTAATTCAGCCTTTTCAGAGCCAATTTTACTAGTTTCAAGGTCAAACCGAGCTATACAGGGTTGATTTCGGACATGATCCTCGGTCGACCTGATTGTTTAGCACCTCTACTAATAGGTTTGTTATGAGACCCCATATATGTATAATTGTATATAGGTACATGGAAATGTAAATGAAGTCATGAGTTTGATGATACATTTTTAATGTGAAGTATATGTAATGTAAGTCCATAAGATTATGTACACACTTGTAATAAGAGTTGTGATTGTACATACAAGTTACATATGAATGAGTATGAAGAAATGGACTTAAACATGTGGAAAATGTGAGTAGAATGGATTATGAGTAGTGTGGTAAAATGGAAGGAGAATTGCATAAGTTGTGCACTTCCATTTGGTTAATATTAAGTATCTTTGGTTATACAAAGATTTCACACAAGTTTCAATAGGTATAAGGTATGAATGAATGTCATTTTTAAGTCTCAAAGATGATTGGATGAGAAAATGACCATGGCAACAAATTAAGGATGTTTGAGTATGAGTTGCTGCAGAAAAACTGCAAAAAATCTGAGAAATATGAAGGGCAGATCGATCTCATAGGATGAGAGATCGATCTGGATGAGCCAAAATGCTTGTATTTAAGCAAAGGAATAGGGCAGATCGATCTCCAAGGGAGCCAAATCGATCTCCTAAGCATTCTGTAATGAAAAGATCGATCCTCCAGCATACAGATCGATCTCCTTAGCTCTCTGTTTGGAGCATATCGATCTCAAGCTTCGACAGATCGATCTCATGCTTAAAATGCTGTGGAAAAGAGGAATTTAATGGGACCAAATCGATCTCCTCCTTGTGTAGATCGATCTCCTCAAGCTATTTCTATAAAAAGGGTGTTGAAAATCTGTAGATTTCGGGACAAAACCATTTCCTTCCCTTTCCAACCCAAAACCTAATTTTCTCTCTTTAAATCTAGCCATTTTTAGTAAGAGTTGAGGGAAAGCTATTAGAGACAAAGTTGTTCACATCAAAGAGAAGAACAACATAATTTGGAGGCATTTTCCCATTTGTTGAATTGAAGGAACAAAGGGCATTTCTAATTGGAGCAAAGAGGAAATCCAAAGAGGTAAGTTTCTAGTGCACAAATCCAAGTACATTTGTCTAGTTGATGATTATGAAGTTGATTTGGGTGTGCACATTGTGGGTAGAACTACATAGAATGCCATGAAATGAATATAACCTAGAAATGGGTTAGTGTGAGAAGTGAAATGTGGTGGAATAAATGATGAATGGGATATCTTGAGGTGATAATGGTGCTGAGGAGATAATTTTAAGATAATAATATGGGATGAATAGAAAGGCTTACCGAAAAAGGGTAAAATGAGCGTTTAAGGCATTGGGTGGAATGTATAGTTGAACGAGAGTTAGCAATACTAACTCGAACGTATGATGAATAAATTGCAGCTTTCGAGGATACGCCAGAGCGAGTTGAGCCAAGAGCGTGAGAAGCTAAGAGGAAAAGAGTCACACCAAGTAAATCGAGGTAAGGGAATCGTGTGGACTCTTAGAGATATTTGTACGCAATTTGGGCGCTTAAATGCTTTATTAGAATGCATGAGAATTAAGAAATGAAATTGGGTGATTGAAGGGCAAAGAGTTGGGTGTTTAAGAAAAGTGCATGAAAATAAAAGCATAGTGCTTTGAAAAATCATGTTTTATTGCTTTTTAGCAAGTGATTGATAGGTTGGCTAGCATTTGAAATGAATTGCAAAAGAAATGAGTTGTTTTGGTTTGTTAACCACACTTTGCAAAGAAATGAGCCACCTACATTGTTTTTGTAAGAATGAAAGCATGCTAGAGTATGACCCACACGAGATTTGACGTGTTTTATACACATGAGTGCTAGAGCTTAGCTCGCACTAGTTTTCACATGGATTTCATATTGGTTTTGGCATGGTGTTTGGAGCTTAGCTCGCACTAGATGCCCACCTTGCTTGTTGCCGTGCTTAGAGCTTCGGGTAGACTGGGTGTCACATCGATTAAATAGGCTCGCACATATATTGTTTTGACATGATTGATAGCCGTGTTAGGAGCTTCGGGTAGACAAGAGGTCGTACCGATTAAATAGGCTCACACGTGCGTTTTGAGATGTGGCATGATATGATGTGTTGATTGGGTCCATGGAGTACGTTGTACCGTGCAAGTAGCATGAAGTACATTGTACTGTGTTGAGATTGTGATATGCCGTCTTCGGACGAGATTTGCTATGGACCGGGGGGCTAGATTTGACCCACCTCCCGTGTGGAAGCAGATAGTGGTGATATCTCGCACACCTGATCCGTGTAGCTAGTATCACAGGTTATGGCCATAGACCTAGAGGTTATTACCTTTTATTGAATTGCCTATCTCACATGTCTATTGCTTTGAGAATAAATTCATATTTTGAAATGATTTGTGGGTCAGGACAGTCCAAGGGAGGGGCTGAGACCTGATAAGTGTTGAATTGTTTTGAGATATCGATTGTTAATGGTTTTAAAGTGCACCGAAGCATGATGATTAATGCTATGCTTTATTGTGAAAAATGCATGATGGTTAATGCCATGCTTATTTGAGAAAATGCATGATGGTTAATGCCATGCTTTATTGTGAAAAATGCATGATGGTTAATGCCATGCTTATTTGAGAAAACGCATGATGGTTAATGTCATACTTTAGGGTGAATTATGCATAATGATTTATACCATGCTTTGAATTGAATTTTGCACTGGATTTTAATAGCATGAATGCTTTACATACCATTAACACAATCATACACTCATTTTTTGAGATAAAATGATAAACTAAATGCTTTTGAGCATGGCATCACGATCAAGTAGATAGTACAGTATCTACTTGTTCGCATGATTGCCTTACTGAGCGTATGGTTTGCTCACCCCCTTATTTTCCCCCTCTCTACAGAGTGTTGAGTATAGATTGAGCATGACTGGCGGCATTCCCTTTGGTAATCCGCTTCATCCCATCGCGTAAGGTATACACACTGTTATAATTTTGTATCTAAACTTATGATAGCACAGTAGCATTTTGTATGTAACTATTGGGGATGTAAAACAATGTAAACACATGTAACAACTCTGATATATACATTTATACAAGTTTACTCATAAATAATATTCAAATTGAATTGGTATGGTAGAGTGAGTTAGACGTCGACACACAGCCCAACTATTGAGCAGAGTTGCTGTTCACGATTAAGGTAAGGACAAATAATAAATGATGCATAAAAATGCAAAAAATTTGTACGTATTTTGGTAAGTTGAGGGCCGTGACATTTGTAGATGGTTTGAAGCCTTCTATCATAAATAAGTTAGCTACATTCTATATTGTCTCATATCAGGAAGCGATCAAGAGAATGCTGATTGTTGACTAGGACCTATATCGGACCCAAACGCTGTATGAGATCACATAGAAGGGTGATGGTAAGTAGGCCGATGTGACTAAGTCAGTTCAGAGTAAGTCTAAGAGTAATAGGCAGAAGCTTGAATCGCCTCAGCCACAGACTGCAAAGCTTAAGATTGATCAATCGTGTCCGAGATATGGTAAGACCCACGGGGATAAACCGTGTTTATTTTGTCACTGAACCATGATTTAAATGTGGCAAAACAAGACGCTTGATCTGAGGTTGTCCACAACTTAAAGCTTCAGATAAATGACCAAAGAAAAAGGTTACAGATAAGTTTAAGCGATTAAGCCTGCAGATAAAGGGAAGAAACCTGTAGCCCAAACAAAGTATTTGCCATTAATCAGGAGGCTACAAATGCATCCAAGTCAGCCATTAGGGTAAGCTCTTGATCTCTAATTGTGAAGCTCTAGTTTTAATTGATCCTAACTCTATGCATTCATCTATTTCATCTTTATCTGCTGGGAGACTAAATGTAAAGCCTGAGTCACTGGAACATCTAGTGCATATTAGCACTCTAGTAAAAGAATCTCAGATGACTAATCTTGTTTGTAAAGCTTGCAAAGTAAAAGTAGGAGAGAAGGTATAATAACTACAAAATTACTATTCATTGTGCTATTATACATCTTTAGAATGGCTCAAATTACAAAAATACCATTTTATGTCTATTTTGGTGCAAACAGGTCCGTTTGCGTACGGAGATGGTCGTGGGCCCCACAGGAGTGTGCACCTATACAGACATATTCAAGTCATATTAATATGATGATATATGACCTCTGGTAAAATTTTGAACCCTCAGAGATTTATTTTTCGACTTATCACGATAAACGTGCAACAATTGTCTAAATGATGATTTTGTCCATAGGTCAAATTTTTAACAGTGACTAAATGGACACTGTGAAATGAATTAGGGGTATGAAATAAATCATGTCAAACCCTTTAATTTATTACGTCAAACCTTTTTTTTTTGAAATGTGAAATGAAAATATCGAAAAAGATTGAAATAGTTAAAATTGGGTAAATTTCATTCAGAAAGGTTAAGCGACTTGTATCTTTTGGTCCATTTCACCAATAATACATTATTTAAATGTAATATACGTGTGAATAATGGAAATTGTATAAGAATTACAAATGGGCCAATAGAATTTAAGTTTAACGAAAAAAATAACATAAAGTTATATTTATGAAAATTTTGTTATAATCTTATTAATTAATTAATTATTCGTATAAGTTGGCAAATGATTAGCACATGCCAACATTTATTTATTCATTTCTTAAGACCACGGTCGACCATCACCAAAAAATAAGCCAAAAACTCATATGAAAATTCATGGGAAAATATAAAAAAAAAAAACACCATTTTCATGAATAACAAGCATTGCCACCAACTTTGCTCCGAAATCTAGCCATTTTTGGACTTTCATTTCTCTACAAAGTTGCTCCTCATCACTTCTCCTACAACACAGTCAAAATTGTTAAGCAAATTCTATGTAGTTTGGGAGATTAAGAATAAGTTTTTAACTTTCCTTAAGTTTTGGTTTTGGCCATTTTCAAGGGGTTTTCAATTGCTTTTGTCACAACCCAAACTACCCAAAAATCAGAGTTAATTTTTCGCGTTTTTATTATTTTCTTACTTAAATTCTCACCTGTCCTCGAATCGTGACCAACACTCCACTAATAATTGGGCTGTGCGTCAATGCCAGTCCCACCATACATCTACCCTAGTACTTATTTCTTCTCCAGTCATTTATAATTGTTATATTATTTATACATCCCCTGAAGTTACTTACAAACATGTTACTGTGCTATGCTTATGTAGATACAATATGTACAAGTGTATATATACCTTATGTTGATGGGCAGCAGCGGATATCCGGAATGCAGTACTGAGTCGTCGCAACTTCAACTGGAGATTATCTGTGGGAGAAAATGAAAGGGGTGAGCACATCAAGCTCAGTAAGGCAATCCTACGAACAAGTAGGTAACCATACTACCTACATGAACGTGGTGCCATGCATAAACCACCCTTTCTCCACACATTTTAAAACAATGATATGCGTTATGATGTTATGTAAAACACATTTGCACGGAAAATCAACATGCAATTATTACAAATCATTTCTTTCTCAATTGAAATTTTCACAATAAAGTCAGGACTCGATCCCTCCTGCGGGTGATCCTGACTCACACAAAACCATGAAAACGGTTTACATCACACGTGGGTTTTGAAAAGCATGGAAATACCATCATGCAATTTAGTTTTAAAACCCAGTTTAAATCATCGTAAAAATCATCAACATGCGAGACTAGGCAACGTCTGTATATAGGCAAATAACTAGGACTATGGCCATATCTGTCCTCGGGAGTTCCTCAGCTACACGGATCCTAGTGTGCGGGTTCTCACCATGATCGGGAACCGCCCGGGAGGTGGGTCAGTCCATCCCGTCAGTCTTATCCGATCCCCGGCATCCGAAGATGCTGCATCCGGAGATGCCGTATCCGAAGATACCACACGGTACATCGTACTCCATGCTACTTGCACGGTACATCGTACTCCGTGAACCCATATAATATCTCTAGGTACTCCAGCCCAATTGGCCTGCTTCCCACAGAGGTTTGTTTCTCAATACTCATGCCATGTCTCAAAACGCACGTGCGAGCCTATTAAATCGGTGACACACAGTCTACCCGATGCTCCAAGCACGGCTCATCGCATGTTCTCATAAAAGCTGTGCGAGCGATGCTCAGCACTCTCATCAACTCAAATAAAACTGGCAGAGCCCGCTTTACATCCCCACAAGGCCGCCAACCTCATCCCTCACTCTCACCCCACCTAAGAGGTCTCTTGAGCCTGTTGGGCCTTTTGGCTGACTCCAAGGGCAGACAGCGGTACTCCACAAATCCGGTAAAACTAGTGCGAGCTAAGCTCAGCACTCTGTATGCAAATCGTATAAAAAATCTGGTGCGAGCGAAGCTCTAACACCCTGTCTCAAAATCATATAAAAATATGGTGCGAGTTAGACTCTAGCACCCTGTCACGAAAATCATATATATATGTATACAAATCTGGTGCGAGTTGGACTCCAGCACCTATGCATGTAAAACTCTAGTGCGAGCTCTCGCTCTAGTACTAATGCATGCATCACACAAATCAAACATCGTGCGAGCTAAGCTCTAGCACGTCACATGTAAATAAAAACACGTAGGCGGCTCTGTTTCCTCAAAACAGTTTTCAAAACAATTTCACGTTGAAAGTATGCAATGCTGTGCATTTTCTTTCAAGGTGAGCCAGCCTACTCATGCATGCATCAAAACACCTCCAGAATGAGCAGAAACCTTTTGTTCTTGCTCCTCTCAATTTTTCCTAAATTTTTAGATTTTACCCTTAACAAGGGTATTTTAGTAATTTGCCCATTCGGGGCACTAAAATTATTATTCGACCTCTAGACCCTTCAGACAAATTTTAAAGACTGCATATGAATTTAAAATTTCGTAGAGTTTACCTCTAGCAGTCCGTAGAATTCCCTTACCTTAATTTTTTGTCGAGTCTGACCTTTTCTTTCCCAATGTTGTCTCGTCGCGCAGTCCGTTATGCTCCCAATCAAATGCCCGGAACTGCGTATTAATATTCCTCAGGTCAGATATTATGCAATTTAATCGTATTTAATCTTTTCTGGGCTTAATTTAAATCGTTGGGCCCATTTACTCCTATTGGGCCCGATTGCACCTTAATGGGCCTTGATCGGCCTTAAGCCCGTTTACCACTTAATTTTCACTTTATCGAGGCCTATTGGGCTCATTGGGCCCACCAATAATTTATTGGGTCTCGTTCTAATTCTTGAATAGCTAAATTTAATATTTACGACAATTTATCTAAATTTCCATAATTCAATTCAATTTATGCGGAATTTAAATCAATATCACGCATAACGAGGTAATTGTCGTAAATAAAGGTCACTTACCCGAGATTCCATGCTAGTCCGTAAATCGAGGCTATCTCGAGCCCTCGGTGGATGCCAATCGTCGAGCTACACAATTAAATATATTTTTCGGGTAAACTTTCAGTCGATAATTAATTAAATAAAATATTCCAAATTTAAATCGGGTCAATTTGACCGCTTATCGACTTACCCGAAGGTCGATTGCATCATAGGAATTTTTTCCAATTTTTTTCTCTTTTTCCTTTTCCCTTTTTCTCCCTTTTTTCTCCTCTTTTTGGCTGAACCGGTTCAGTCCGGTTCGGACCGGTTCAGACCGCCGGTTCACCCCGGTTCGGCCGGTTCACCGCCGGTTCACCACCTTGCCGGCCGGTTCTTCACCGGCTTCCACCGCCAGTCGCTCCGCTGGGTCGTCCGCAGCCCGAATCTGGCCTCGGCTTGGGTCAAGCTCGCCGGAATGCCGCCGGTCCGGCTGTTCTCCCTCTCGCCGTCGGACCCATTTCTCCTCTTGGCCGTCGCCGGTGATTCCCGCCGTTTCGTCGCATGAGACCGGTGCAGAAATGATCACCGTCGCCTGGGCTTTCGGAATCTGGCCTCGGTTTCGCCTGGATCGCCGCCGTTCGCCGCCGGTGGCCATCTCTTCTCCCGCGGCTGCCACCTCTGGATCCGGCGGATTCCGGTGGTTTCGTCGGCCAATACCGGTCTCAAAAGGACCGGCTCCTCCTCCTGATCACGCCGGTACCCGCCGTTCGCCCCCAGCTGCCGTGGATCGCCGGTACCGACTCCGTTTTCCCCGCGGGTTTCTCTTCCTCCGTTCGGCGATCTCCGGCCTCCTGACGGCGCGTCACCGGTGCTATTGGCTTCGCCGGCCTCTCCTCTTGCTGTTCGGCCCTTCGTCGGAGGGTGACGATCGCCGGTGGACGTGGGTCGGACGGCCACGCGCGGTATCCCCTCTCCGTTTCCCTTTTCTTTCTCTCTCCCCGACGTTTTACAAATTCCTGATTTCTTTTTTTTTTTTTATCATTTTTATTATTATTATTTTTATTTATTTTAATTATTTTACTATTCATTAAAATACATTAAAATACCCAAAATATCACTTAAAATTATTATTTTATTCTAATTTAATTAATTTAATTTTTATTTAATTTATTTAATTTATTTTTAACCCTTTTTTTCGGGTATAATTTCTCCTTATTTTCGGGATATTGTCCCGGGTGACTTTTCGGTATATTTTTCGATTATTTTCGGGATTATTTTTCCGAACTAAAAATTTCGATTAATCCCGATTAATTCCAATAAATTAATATCTCGATCAATTTAATCCGAATTAAATTTATTTCACTTTTATTGACCAAGATTTCTTAAGTCCATATTTTTAATTAAATTTCTTTATCGAAATTATACCGGCTTTCGGTCTTTTGACCATTTTGCCCTTACACGTGTTCGGGATTAATTTAACCCGACTTCCTTCATACGTCCCCTATCTTTTCTTATTTAATTTCCGTATTTTAATTAAATTCGGGTCTTACAGCTTTGTTTTATAAGCTTAAAATATGTTGTTTAGGGACTAATGAGGAGTATTTATATGTGTTTAAATTGAAGAAAAATTAGCCCTTGTGTTTGACGGAGTTTAAGCCAAATTAGGATCCATTAGTTAAGGTGGGTTTTAATGCATGTTATATATATATTGATTATTTTGATATGTATAGATGATTTATGAAGTTATTTTGATGAATGAAAATATGTATGATATAGTTGTAAAGTAAACCTAAAGACTTTTAGAGAGAGAAAGTGGAATTTCTATGAAATTACATGAAGATTTCTTAAATGGGAATGTGATTCACGTAATAGAACATGAAATGAACCAAAATGTGGCTTAAAAATTATCATAGCACCATTATGTAATTTCGGACATAGGAAGGGTATTTTGGTAATTTTACCCTTGTAGTGTAATTTTGGTCTTAGATCAGTATTAAGCATAAACAATATTTGAAGTTAGAATTATCAGAAAATGAAATTTGATAGCTTTTGTCACTTTGTACTATTATGTGAACTAAGCTAAATCGAGTCAAAACATATCTTTTAACTAGCTTTAGAGTATTTCGAATGGCCTCCTAAACTAATTGTGCTATGTTATAGGATGTTGAAGTGAAATGGTAGTGTGTGGGAGTGATCTAACAAGCTGTGATAAGCGAAGTATTAGTGAAGCGTCGGTAAGTTCAATTGCATAAGCTGCGGGTTAACCCCTTACTAATTGCTTTATATTTTGAATCGAACCTTTGATTATCGTAAATGTTTTGTTTGAAATTTTCAAATAAGTATGTGAACCTTTTGATCAATTTGAAATATGAAACGTATTGAATCAAATGAATTGGGGATATAACTTGTTCTCTACTTTGCATGCTGGGTAATGAGCAATTGTTACCTGCTCTTATTGTAGAAATTTCATAAATTGTCTATATGTTTCGAACTAAGACCATTGTGTTATCAGAAATGTAGTTTCGATTCGTTTTGACCTGTTTTGAACCTTGCTATGATTTTCATACATTAAAATCATTGCATGGCATTGTGTGGGAGATTTAAAAGCTTACATAGATTTTTATCTACATGCATGTATTGCTTTATAATCTCATTTTAAATTTGTTTCGGACTAATTGGAGCATATAGCTTATTTAACTTATGCTTAATGTTTTTGGATTTAAGTATAAATTTTTTTTCGTCTCGATTGTTACATGACTTTCGAAAATGTGATTTTCAAATGTTTTATCGTTTATGGGCATTCTAGCTATGTTATTCTCGATAGAGCATATGGAGATAATCCTGAGTTTTTTACTCTTATATGGGCAGTTTGGCTTGTCCAACATTATCGTGACAGGTTCTAGTTCTGGCTGATCACTAGGACTGAAAACTTTTGGATCTATGGTCATAGGTAACACCCTAGTTTTTGGGGTAGTTTTGGCTCACTGATAGCTATAGTGAGAAAGCCTTTGTTGGGATATACTTGTTGAATTCGCCTATATTCATATGATCCAATTATTGAACTTTGTGAATAATATATCGAACTATATAGCTTCAGAATTTTTTTCTAATATATGAACATGATACAAATTTTATCGAACCATACGTTTTTGATTCGGTTTACTAAACCTTGTGAAAGTATATGGGAAATGTGTAGTGAAATGCATTTTGATGCAAGTGCTTGGTTTAAGAAATATGATACGTAAGAATTTATGACTTCTGAACTTGCATTAAACCTTGATTTTTTGCAATTGAATATGTTATCGTATTTCAAACTCGTGTATCGTATTTCATTTAGGGTAGTCTGGTCTGATGGCTAATTAAGGTATTTTAAAATACCTCTCTACCTAAAAGACTTGACAACGTCTAGATAGGATTCTAGTCTGAAACCCAACTAAATGTGATTTATTGAAAGACTCTGATTTATGATACGAACTTTTGACATGATAATTGATTTCAGAATGTGATTTGTACAACATATATTTTACTTAAACCGGTATTTTCATTTTGGTTAATTTTGTACTTGTGTGGTTGGCTTACTGAGCTTCCCCAAAGCTCACCCCTTCTCTTTTCCACCATTAAAAAAATGCAGAGTTAATTTTGATCGATAGTGGTGTCTGGTACCCAAGTTTCTGACTTTGAAACTTTCATAGCACATTTATCGGTATACATTTAACTATATAATTATTTTCTTTTCAGACAGAATTGTACTAGTAGCTAAGTTGAGATGTGTAGTAAGTGTATGAATGTTTATTTTATCAAAATTTGGGTTATTGGGATATAAATGCATCAATTATTGACCAAGTGTTAGAAATAGTGAATTAATATATTATTTCGTTGTACAATTTTCTAGAGTCCAAGATGAATTTCGAAAATTATGAAAATATTGTGGGAATTAGATATAAGAGTGTTATAGATAACTACATGTTAAGTTTTGACTTTGGACTGCTATGGAATATTTTCAAGCCATTTTTTTGTATTGACTGAAAGGGGGAAAATACACATTTACGAGGAAACCTTGTCGAAATTGTCTCTGATCGCAATTTTGATTTAAGAATATAAATCGGACCCTAGGCAAGGTGTCTTAAACTGATATTGCATAGATGAATGCACAATATGATTGTAGAACTATACTCGCACAATAAACAATTGTTAGTGTTATTGAATAAATGAGTCATAATAGCTATGTTTTCACAATAAGTGATAGTGACATCGTGTTCCTCGGGATGTGACAGAAGGAATTAAAAGCTAATTTGTTTTTGTTACACATGTATGATGTAGATGTAATTTTGAGTATGGATTGATTAGCTACCAACCATGCGGGTACAGATTGTTATAAGAAATGTGTAACATTTTCTATGCCAAAACTTGTTCTATCAATATTTTCTTTCGAAATCTCTTAAGTACGAATTTATGATTAATGTGAAGGTTAGCTAGCGTTTGTGGATGTTACAAATAAGGAACATTCGGAACAATCAAATATTCGCGTACTTAAAGACTTTTCTAATGTCTTTCCAGATGACTTATTAGGATTAGTACCAAAATGAGAGACTAAGTTTGCTATTGATCTCCTTTATAGCCTCAGTCTATCTTTAAGTCCCCATACAAAATGGCATTAGTGGAGTTAGAAAAATTAAAGAAATAACTTCAGGAACTATTAGATAAGGGGTTCATACAGCCTAATGTATCACCATGGGGTGTTTCAGTACTATTTGCAAAGAAGAAAGATGGTAACCTGCGGCTGTGTATAAATTACATTAGCTGAAAAAAGTAATAGTGAGGAACAAGTATCTGTTGCAAAGGATAGATGATTTATTTGACCAGTTGTAGAGTGTACAAGTTTTCTCTAAGATAGACTTGTGATCAGTGTATCACCAATTGAGAATTAAAAGTGAGGACATCCTTAAGATTGCTTTCAGAACCCAATATAGTCACTATGAATTTCTTGTCATGCCATTTGGTTCAACCAACACACCTACAACATTTATGAGCTTAATTAATAAGATCTTCAAACTTTATTAGGACAAGTTTTTCATTGTATTCGTAGATGATATTCTTGTGTATTCTCAGAACAACATGAGCAACATTTGCATATAGTTTTTCAAACTCTTAGAAATAGACAATTGTATGCGAAATTTAGAAAATGAAGTTTTGGTTAGAGCAGATTTCTATTTTGGGTCATATTGTGACTAAGGATGGAATGTTAGTAAATCCATCTAAGGTTGAGGTCGTGTTAAGATGGGAAAGACCACAGACAATGACCGAGATCCGTAGTTTCTTAAGATTAGCTAGCTATTACCGAAGGTTTGTAGAAAGGTTTTCAAAGATTGCAACGCCTCTGATGTGATAACCAGAAAATTGCCACTTTGGTAATTTATCTCGGAAATACGAGATAATATTTTCAAAAACATATTTAAATATTTATTTATATAATATATTATATATTAATATATATAATATATACTAATTTATATATAAAAAAAGAGAGAAGGCTCGACAAACTCGATCTCTCCCATTTTTTCTCTTCTGCAAAACATATGTGAATGAAAGAAGAGAGACAAAGAAAGGTCGAGAGATGCCAACCAGAGGGATAGCGTGTCGTCGTCGACCGGTAGATGGTGGAATAGGCATCAATGGCGTAAGGAAGGCGAAGCAGAAAGGAAAATAAAGGCAAAGAGGAGAAAACCTCGATCCACCGGTGCCAACGTCGAGCCGCCAGTACCGCCGCCAATCGAAGGCTCCCCCGACAGCCTCGATTCATGTGGTGGAGGAGATAGCTAGAGAACCAGTCTGATGTCCTGTAAACCGGGGACACAGTGGTTGAACCGATCCGAGCCGATTCAACTAAAAAAAGGAAATGGCCAAACCGACCAGGAAAGAAAGAAAAGAAAAAAAGAAAAAAAGGGAAAAAATTTATGATGCCTCGGTTTAAGGATAAATCGATAAGCAGTCAGATTTGACCATTTTCATTTTTTATAAATTTATTTAAAATTATATTTGATCGAAACTGACCCGATTTAAATCTATAAACATGTAGAGCGACAATAGGCGATGAACACGAGTTCGATCGAGCCTCAATTTACATGCCATCACAATATCTAGAGTAAGTGAACCTCACTTGATACAACTTGTACTGGAATTGTCACGCCCCGGAAGCGCGGAAAAATGGGGCTAATTAAAACTTTTTATCCATTAACTATGTTGTTTTCCTGTCCATGTCTAAAATTAAAATCTTTTTCATTTTCCAGGATCTCATTTCATCACATACATTCTGTATATATAAAATCATTTACAACTATTACATCCCGACTATTATATACAATAGTGTCTATTATGTATCACATGTCTGGAATATAAGTAAGACAGTACCTCAAGATTACAAAAGTATCCGATGAAAGGTCGGACTACCTTGTCAATGACCACAGTCTCGTATGTGCAGTAGACTCGCTATAGATAATCTGGGAGATGGAGAGGAGGGGGTGAGTTTTTCAGACTCAGTAAGAGATACATTTAAAATAGCTTTAAATACTCAAAACATGGTAAAACGTATGGTTTTACAAATCAGCATAAACATGTACTGGAGTAGAGATGCTTACATTTCATAAAAGCAGTAAAAACATGCTTAAATCATAAGTTTACACACCATGCATCTTTTTAGTAAAACTCATATATAGTATGCATATCACGTCGTGTAAACAAGTAAAAAGCATCTCAAAACTTAATCATGCATATCATAACATGCTTATCACTTTGAAAGTGAAATCGTTCTATCATATGCACATTTCATAAAACATAACTCATAAGCTACCTTTAAAATCTCATCATAAAAATATGTGCTCAATAGCAAATCATAAAATAGGTAGCATGAAATGTGCGAAAACATATATATATCATTCCGTCAATTCATCATGTAGGATCAGGCAATTGTCTCATATACTAGTCCCGAAGGACATCATACATCTGGTCCCGTAGGACAAAATCATGGTACTCATGGCCATAGCACAGGGAGCCGTAGGACTGGATCAGGGTCGTACGCTGCCCTATCTCTCGTGCACCACTAAATGGGGACTATACACACGAACTCACGTGCATCACCAAGTGTGGTCTATACGCACGTTTCTCATATCAAGTCAGAGCCTGCCCGTTCCCTGGCCGTCGGCTAGGTAGATCCTCGATCGTCTCCATACGAGATCGACCCCAGATCCTCTGACCTTCTTCAAGTCATGCCTTTTTACCCCATAAAAATCATTTTGGGCCTCTTACCCAATTTATCAAAATCATTTCGGGCCTCATACCCGTGTATTAAAATCATTACGGGACTCTAACCCGATTTTCATAAATCATTACGGGACTCTAGCCCGTTTCTCATAGAAAACATAGTTTTCATAAATCATTGCGGGACTCTAGCCCGTGTAAATATGAAAAGCATAGTTATCAAAGTCAATTCTTGGGACTCATACCCGTACCGTAAAAATATAGCTTAAAAGTTGTTTTGGGACTTTAACCCGTATCATGAAAACATGGTTTCGTAAAACATATCGGGACTTTAACCCGTAATCTCACATGAAAATACTATGCTTTCGTTTCAGAAGTGAAAATCACTTTTATAAACATGTATTCTGTAAAATGTATCTCAAATATATAAAATATGCTAAAAACTCGGGAAATGGTTTTGGCTTCGGTTTGAATACCATTGGAAATCCATTTCGTAAAATCTCATTCAATTCTCATAGATAAACAGTTGGTAAGGATGAAGGAGTACTAACGCTATTCTAAATTATATCCCTTACCTCTTAGCGACTGATGTAGAGCACTTTCCTCGATGCTCGAATATACCTCGTAAAACGTGTCGATAGACCGAGCTGCTGCAAAACAAGGTCAACTTATCACATACGGCTTAAATTCATTTCAACATATCCAAATATGTGATTATATCGAAGCTTTGACCAAAAGTTGACTTTTATCGATTTTACTCTTTTTGCTCGGTTTTATCGGTATAAACCTCGTTTTAATCGTATTCAACTCAATAAATATTTTCTTCATATTTATTATGGTCGATTTAGCTAATTGGACCAATTTCTCTCTTATTGGGTCAAATTACACCTTAATGGGTCTTAATCCGTTTTAAGTCCGTTTCCACTTATTAATTCTTTCATCGAGGCCTATTGGGCTCACTGGGCCCATTTGTACTTATTGGGCCTTTTTCTAAACTCTTTGAATAGCTCGTATATCATTTACGACAATTTAATTAAAAATCTTGATTTAATCCACTAAATGCGCAATTTAATCCGTAACTCGTAAAATAAACTTTTAATGCGCAATAATTACATAGATTGTCGTAAATGAACTTTACTTACCCGAGATTTTATGATAGTGCGCAAATCGAAATTCGTTCGGGCTCACGTACGCGATTTATCGTCGAACTGCATAATTTATATATTTAATTCCGGGTGAATTTTCGACCAAATATAATTTAAATAAATTTTTCGAAAATTAAATCGGTCACTTTTGACCTCTTACCGACTTACCCGAAGTCCGGTGTATCCCCAAAAATTTTTTCTTTTTCCTTTTTCTCTTTTTCTTTCCTTTTTTTCTCCTTTTTCCCTCTCTTTTTCGGCTGAACCAGTTCGGTCCGGTTCAGACCGGTTCGGACCGGTCCAGTTCAGTCCGGTTCAGTTCCGGTCCAATTTCTCCCTAGCCGTTCGGGGCTTTTCCGACCGGTTCTCCGTCGGCTTCCGCCTCCAGCTTGTTCGCGGGGTAGTCCGATGCATGGATCTGTTGTCGGCTTCGCCAAAGCTCGTCGGAAAGTGGCCGGTCCGACCTCTTCTCTCCTCCGGCGGCGGCACCAAATTTTTTTTCTTCCGATCGGCGGTGTTTCAGGCCGATCTGCGCCTGAATCGGTGCCTCCGTCGCTCTCCTCTGGCCACTGGTGGTTCGTTCCTCCCCTCATCGGCCGCCGATCTCTCTCTCTCCTCTCTTTTCTCTCGATTTCTCTCTCCCTCTCTTTTCCCTCGCCGGTCACGTCTTCTTCCTCCACTGCCGGTGCCGACGGGATCGGGCTGCTCCGCTGGGCTTGTCGGGTCGCTCCTCCGGTGGTGGCTCGCGGTGACCGGGGGCAGATGGGGCTGGATTCGGGTCCCTGGCTTCGTCTTCTGTTTTCGTTCTCTGTTTCCTTCTCTGTCTCAATTCCCGATTCCTGTTTCAATTTCATTTTTTTTTTTACTTTATTATTATTTTATTATTAATTTTATTATTATTATATTTATTATATTTTATTTTAATCAAATAAAATATAATAAATTGTACAAAATATCTCATATTATATTTTATTAATTAATTAATTTAATTAATTTATTTTATTTTAATTATTTCGGTGTATTTTTCGCATATTTTCGGGATAATGTCCCGGGCGAAAATAACGAAAATTCGTAATATCTTCGTATCTTGACCAATTGGACTCGGAATTCCATAATTTCTCCTTTATTGATCAAGATTTCCTAAATCCATATTTTTAATGAAATTTCTTCATCGAATTTACACCGAAATTAGGATCTTTTGACCATTTTACCCTTCTACACGTTCGGGATTAATTTAGACCGATTTTCTTCTCGGACTCACTATCTTTTCTCATTTAAATTTTGTATCTTTCGTCCAACGATTTAAATCCCTTTAATTTAAATTATGGTCCCAAATAATGAACATAGTGGGAAAAATTCGGGTTTCACAGGAATACAAGGTAAGTTCAATTGCATAAGTTGCAGGTTAACCCCGTACCAATTGTTTTATGTTTGAATCGAACTTTTGATTATCGTAAATGTTTTGTTTGAACTTTTCAAATAAGCATGTGAACCTTTTAATCGATTTGAAATATGAAACATATTGAATCAACTGAATTGAGGATATAAATTCTTCTCTACTTTGTAGGCTGGGCAGTGAGTAATCATTACACGGTCTTATTGCAGAAATTTCGTAAATTGTATATGTATTTTGAACTAAGACCCTTGTGTTATCAAAAATGTGATTTCGATTTGTTTTGACACATTTTGAACCTTGCGATGATTTTCATACATTAAAATCATTGCATGGTATTGTGTGAGAGATTTAAAAACTTACACAAATTTTTATCTGTATGCATGTATTGTTTTATAATCTCATTTCGAATTTGTTTTGGACTAATTGGAGTATATGGCTTATTTAGCTTATGCTTAGTGTTTTTGGATTTAAGCATAAACGGTTTTTTGTCCTGATTGTTATATAACTTTTGAAAACGTGATTTTCTAATGTTTTATCATTTATGAGTGTTCTAGCTATGTTATTCCTAATAGAGCATATGAAGACAGCCTTGAGTTTACTACTCTTATATGGGCAGTTTGGCTTGTCTGACATTATCGTGACAGGTTCTGGTTCTGGCTAATCACTAGGGCTGGAGACTTTTGGATCTATGGTCATTGGTAACACTCTAGTTTTTAGGGTAGTTTTGGCTCACTGATAGTTACAGTGGAAAGCCTTTATCGGGATATACTTATGGACTTCGCCTATATTCGTATAATCCGATCATCAAACTTTATGAATAATATATCGAACTATATGGTTTCAGAATTGTTTTTTGATAAATGAACATATACAAATTTTATCGAACCATACATTTTTTATTCGGTTTATTGAACCTTGTGAAAATATATTGGAAACGTATAGTAAAATGTATTCTGATGCAAGTGTTCGATTTATGAAAAGATTGATTGATTTGGATAAGAATATCAAACGGATAAGTGATTTGTAGGGTGCAAGTAGCATTTTAAGGTACAAATTAATTTCTTTAATGTGAGGTAGTATCGTATAGATTATTCGGGTCCTAAGGCAAAATTCAAATGATATCTAAGGATCCTAAGTTTTATAAGTATGTGAAAGTATCGGCGATAAGACTATCAAAAAGGATATGTTCTTATATGAACTTTATTTTGAATTACAATTGTATCTCGATACATATGATGATTTTGTGGGATTTAGAAAGCTTACATTGGTTTATATCTGCATTAAGAAGCTTTAAAATCTCACTTATATAGCATGTTTTGAAAGTATGTGAGACATACGTGTATGTGTTTTGGATTTAAGCGAACTCTGCTTTTATCCACATTATGATTAGATGTGATTTCAAAACATACATTCTGATAGCTTTTACAGCCAAAGGTTTTACCTTAGCAGACAAGCGATAATAGTTAGCCATGACCATCTTCGGCCTTTGCCAACGAGGTAGATAATAGTTAGCAATGATGTAGCTTGCTATTGGCAATATAAATAGCAATGTTTCGACCCTTGCTAACGAAGTATATAATAGTTAGCAATGTTTCGACCCTTGCCGATAGGATATAATAGTTAGGATTGTTTCGACTCTTGCTAACGGGGTATATAAAAGTTAGCAATGTTTCGGCCCCAACTGACGGGGAATATAATAGTTGGTAATTTCGAACCCCGCTAACCGATTATAATAGTTAGCAATGGTTATGTATTTCGAGATTTTGATATTTCTCCGATCACGGGTTAAAATAGTGATCATATGAAATGTGTTTTGGATTTTGAAATATGCTTTGAAAAGTGTTTTGAAATGTGAAATGTATTTTGAAATGTGAAAGATGTTTTGAAGTATGAAATATGTTTTCAGAAATATTTTACAAAGATGAGCATAGTTCACCGAATATATCCTAACGATATGGAATAAATATATTGTGATCGCTGCTAACGGGAATGATAATAGTTAGTGATATAGTCCCAGCTGACAAGATATAATAATCAGTAGTGTCTCTACTAACGGGTTAAAATAGTTAGCCAAGAAAGTATGAAATACATTTCGAATTATGAATTATGTTTCAAATATATGAATATATTTCGGATAAGAAATATGCTTCAAATATGAAATGTGTTCCGAATAAGGAATATATTTTAGATATGATATGTTCTCAAATTGTATGATGTGATCTTGGAAAAACGGTTGTGTTTCAAGGATGAATGTGAATGTGAGCAATTTCAAGAGGGAAGAACTCACATGCTTGGATTGCATTGAACTTTGGTTTTCTACATTCAACTATATTTCGAACTTGAACCCCTATGGGTATATTCATTTCAGGTGGTCAGGTTTGATGGTTAATTATGGTATTTCAAAACACCTCATGCTTGAAAAACTTGACAGTATCTAGATAATATTCTGTAAGACCCTTAAATTCATATGTAATACCCTTAATTTTTGGTAAACTTCCATTTGGTTTTGTATTGTATACCTTTGGTTGTACAATGAATGCACATAAGTTTTAATGTATATAAAGTATGAATGGATGACATTTTTAAGCCTTAAAGGTGATTGGATGAGAAAATGACCAGGGCAGCAAAATTAAAGAGGTTTTGGGTGAGTTACTGCAGAAAATTACAGTAAAATCTAAAAAATATGACTGTCAGATCGATCTCATTAAATGAAAGATCGATCTGAAAGAGCCAAAAATGCTCTTATTCGAGCAATGGAACAGGGTAGATCGATCTCCAATAGGGATAGATCGATCTGCTAAACATTCTGTGTAGAAGGAATCGATCCTCTGAAGGGCCAGATCGATCTCCAAATGCTATTGACTTGGAGAAGATTGATCTCTGTCACGCCCTCCTCTCACACGCGACTTACCAAAAACCACAATAATTTTTTTTTCGCTTTTTCTCTTACCTTTCTCTCCTCAATAGTTGGGCTGTGATTAGGCATTAGTATTCTCATCCACACATACCTTACCATTCTTTTTCGTATCACACATACATGTCATTATAAATATTTATTAACTGTACGTACACTTTTCTTATAAGTAATTTCATATACTTTAATATAATTACATCCCCAATATTAAAACGTGTACATCACTGTGTTTATACATTGTTCAGATACAAAAGATTACGCATCGTGTATACCTTTCGCTAGATGGGGAATGACAGCGGTCAAAAGGAATGCTATACCTCAGCCGACTCAATCTACTGACGATGATCTGTAGAGAGGGGGGAAAATGAAAGGGGTGAGCTATATGGCTTAGTAAGAAAATCTGGCAAGCAAGTAGACATCCATATTATCTACTGAAAATATTACTTTGCCTTTCCTTCTCTCAATTCAAAAGTATGTTTCAAAATATATATAATAATAGTACAGATTTAAAATCCCATGTACTAAACACATGTTTGGTTATCAATCAGAGGCATTTATGCAAAACAGTACATATTTATCATTTCGGAATGCCTTTGTATAAAATATGCCATTTACATTCAAAACACAGTAAGTATGGCATTTCTCAACACAACACAACAATCGGGTTCCGACCCATCCCTCAGGTATACCCATATCATAAAAACATGTGATATATCATGCGAGACTCAGTGGCTAAATGCAATATCTCCAGACTATGGCCATATCCTAACATGGTGAAATCCCAGGCAACACAGTACTCGTTGTGCGGGTTATCACTGCTGTAACGGGATGGCGGTCAGTCCATCACAACCGCCAGCTATCAACAACTCTCATCCACAACTCCACAACAACACACGGTACAGTGTACTCCATGCCACACGCACGGTACAACGTACACCCGTGGACCCTACATCATGGTCGAGATACCTGTCATAGGTCTTAGTCCTCACACCATGGAAATACATCATAGTTGGGGTGTCTGTCATAGGTCTTAGCCCTAATACTATAAATGTCACGTTTCTAAATCCACGTGCAAACATCTCCAGTGTGACACTCAGTCTACACGAGAAAATCGTCACGATTTTTCTAACATGTCTATATATCACGTAAAAACTACAGTGCGCGTCTTGAGTGTGACTCACAGTCAACGCTCCGCCTCTAAACATTGTATATATGCATGTCAAAACATCAAACACTAGTGCGAGTAAACCTCCAGCACTAGGTCATGCATAGTTCTCATTTAAATCAAGTACGAGCAAATCGCTCAAGTACTATATCATGTATAAATCATGAAGAATCGAGTACGAGCAATGCTTCAGCACTCTGTCATGCATCTCATGTAAAACTCGAGTACGAGCTAATCGCTCCAACACTCTATCTTGCACAAATCACATAAAACTAAGTACGAGCAATGCTCCAGTACTATATCATGCATGTCAAATAAATGTAGTGCGAGTCTCACTCTAGCACTAATGTATGTGAAAAATATCTGAAATCAAGTGCGAGCTGTGCTCCAGCACGATTGTTTTCACATAATTCAGTAGATGACTCTTTTAAAAATAGGGATGTTTCAAATCATTAAAATCAGCACTATAAAGTGTGCTTAGTTTACATCAACCTTAAAACATTAGCCCATCCACCTACTCTTCTGCTACACAGTAGTAAAATCACTCAAAAACATTGTTTCCATGCTTGTTATAACTTTTCCCAAAAGTTGACTTTTTACCTAACTAGGGGTAAAATCGTAATTTATCCATATCGAGTCCCTATAAATATTATTGATTTTCTCTAATCCTCAAACAATTTCAGTGAATGTAAAAGTAGACGAAAATACGCACAGATATCTCTAACTACTTGCAAAAGTCCCTTACCTCGGATCACGTCAAGTAACCTCACTTCCTCTGTGCTGCCCAAATCACGCAGTCCGGTCAGTTCTTAATATGACTCTGGAGCTGTATTTTACCATTCATTGTATTAATTATATTTTTCCTACTGTATTACACATTTCATACAGTCTATTTCACTTAAATGTGCCCGTTTACTTTTAATGGGTCTTAAACACTTTAATTAGGCTTAACTCTGTCTTAAGCCCGTTTTTCACTTATTAATTCTCTTCATCAGGGTCTATTGGCTCATTGGGCCTATCAATACCCATTGGGCTTTGTTCTAAACTCTTTGGATAGCCCGTATATCATTTACGACAGTTAATTCAAAAATTTGGATATAATTTATCTTATGCAGAAATTAATCTGAAATCCGCAAACTAAATTCAAATTGCGCAATAATCATATTATTGTCGTAAATGAGCTTTACTTACCCGAGATTATGTGATGGTGCATAAATCGGAGTTCGATCGGCTCACGTTCGGAATTTATCGTCGAATTGCACAATTTTTATATTAAATTTTGGGTTAATTTTTGATCAAATATAATTTAAATTAACTTTCCCGAAAATAAAATCGGTCACTTTTGACCTCTTACCGACTTACCCGAAATTCAGTGTATCCCCGAAAATCTTCCTCTTTTTCCTTTTTCTCTTTTTCTTCTTTTTTTCACCATTTTTCCTCTCTTTCTTAGCTGAACCGGTCCAGTCCGATTCAGCACAGGAGCTTTCTCACTAAACCGCCGACCAGTTCAATCCCTTTTTGTTGTTCTGGCGTCATCTGGTCGGTTCCCGATGCGCCGCTGCCGCTGTTCGGCTCGTCTCGGGCAGGGGAACGTTCGGCTGGCCTCAATCGGGGCCAACTCACGTCGGTGGCCGTCAGATTTGCTTCTCCTTTCTGCGGCTTCTCTCCCTCAATCAATCGGATTCAGGTGTCGATGGGGCGCGTCGCGGCTGCTGGTAGGTCGCACGATGATCGTCGCCCTTCGTCAGCCCTCGCCTGGGGTTCCTGGTCGCCGGTGATTGCTCGTCGATGAATTCTTCTCGGGTTTGGCTTGTTTGCTCCTTTTGCGCGGGTTTCCTCTTCAGTTTTCAGTTTCTAATATTTTTAATTTTTTCTTTTATTATTTATAATTGATTTTATTATTATTTTAATCATTAAAATTTTATAAAAATCCCAAAATATCTCAAAAAAATCTTATTTTAATCAGTTAATCCATAAATGAATTTAGCAGTGTTATTTTATCTTTCCGATATATTTTTTCAATATTTTCGGGATAGTTTTTCGAGGTGAAAATTTCGATAATTTCCAATAAATTCATATCTTGATCAATTAGACTCGAAATTCAATATTTGCCTCGTTATTGATCAAGATTTCTCAATTCCATATTTTTAATGAAATTTTCTTATCGAATTTATAGCGGATTTCGATCTTTTGATCGTTTTACCCCTTCACTTGTTCGGAACCAATTTAACCCTTATCTCGCTGTTATGTAGCTTACATGCATTTTATTCTTTAATAGTCAATTGCATGATAGTAAATACTCTTCTTATGGTTCAACAATAAAAATAAGGTGTTCGTACACATAAGAATCATAAGAAACAAGCTAAATACAAAATCGAAAACACGAGTCTGACAATCCTCCCCAACTAAAAGAATTTGGTCCTCCAAATTAGAACCAAATTAATCTTCAAACAACTGGGGATGCTTCTCTCGCATCAAGTTCTCTGACTCCCAAGTAGCCTCCTCAGAAGTGTGATGCTGCCATAAAACCTTCACTAACCCAATAGTCTTCGACCTCAAAACCTTATCCTTCCTATCCAGTATCCGAATCGGCCTCTCAACATATGACATGTCCTCACTGAGCTCCAATGACTCATAGCTAATCACATGCACCGGATCCGGGTGATACTTCCTAAGCATCGAAATGTGGAAGACGTTATGCACGCCTGACAAATTTGGTGGCAATGCCAACCTATAGGCCTTATCTCATACTCGATCAAGTATCTCAAAGGGTCCAATGTAGCGAGGACTCAGCTTACCCCTCTTCCCAAACCTCGCTATACCCTTGGAAGGAGAAACCTCTAGAAACACGGACTCACCAACTGTGAACTCAAGTGGCCTACGTCTCCTATCAGCATAACTCTTTTGTCGACTCTGAGCTGTCCTCAATCTCTTAACTATCAACCGGACATCCTCAGAAGCCCCTGTAACCAAATCGGGAGCAAAAAGCTTTCGGTCACCCACTTCTTCCCACCCAATAAGGGAACGACATCTACGACTATACAAGGCCTCCTACGGTGCTATCCCGATACTCGAATGATAACTGTTGTTGTATGCGAACTTGGCTAGTGGCAAATGATCATCCCAGAAGCCTCAAAAGTCTAGCACACATGTACTAACATATCCTCCAGAGTCTATATCGTCCTCTCTGACTGACCATCTGTCTAAGGATGGAAAGCTGTGCTCAAACTCAACTGGGTTCCCATGGCTTCCTGAAAAAGTTCCCAAAAGTGGGAAGTGAAGCGGGAATCCCTATCTGAGACTATACTCACTGGTACACCGTGTAACCTCACTACCTCACGTACATACAACCCTGCCAACGTACTCAGAGTATCAGTAGCTCTCATAGCTAGGAAGTGGCCTGACTTCGTCAGTCTATCAACGATCACCCATATAGTATCGTGATTCCTCCGGATCCTCGGTAAACCCATCACGAAATCCATGGTGATATGTTCCCATTTCCATGTCGATATAGATAGAGGCTGTAACAATCATCCAGGTCTCTGATGCTCTACCTTCACATGCTGACATACAAGACATCTCACCACAAAATCCGCTACATCTCTCTTCATACCTGACCACCAGTACACCTTCCGGAGGTTCTGATACATCTTGCCACTCCCCGGATGCAATATGTACCTCGATGAATGAGTTTCCAACAATATCAATCTCCTAAGCTCTGGGTCCTCGAGAACACACAGTCTACCTCTGAACCTCAGTAGTCCATCAGAACTCAACTCAAAATCAGTCACTGTGCCCATCTGCATCTGACTAATCACATCGATGTAATACGGATCAATCTGCTGAGCCTATCTGATCCTGTCCAACAGATCTAGCTCTAAGCGTAGACTCGCAATCATACAATCCGCATCCATGTCCGAAGGCACAACTCCCAAACTGAGGCTAGCAAACTGCTCTAGCAGCTCGTGCTCCCTGACCATCATATACGATACTATCCCAAGGTTCTTCCTACTCAAAGCATCTGCTACAACGTTAGCCATACCCGGATGATAAAATATCTCACAATCATAATCTTTCAGAAGCTCTAGCCATCTTCTCTGTCTCATGTTCAGCTCTTTCTGTGAGAACAGGTACTTGAGGCTCTTGTGGTCGGTGAATATCTCAAACATCTCACCATACAAGTAGTGGCGCCATACCTTCAACGCAAACACTGCTACTGCTAACTCCAAATCGTGGGTCAAATAGTTCTTCTCATGGTCCTTCAGCTGTCTGGATCCATAAGCAACTACCCTCTCATCCTGCATCAACACACAGCTTAGTCCCTGATGCGAAGCATCGGTATATACTGAAAATACTCCTGAGCTGGTAGGAATAGTGAGAATCAGAGCGGTGGTCAATCGACTCTTCAGCTCCTGAAAACTCCTCTCACAATTGTCATCCCACACGAATGCAACACTCTTCCTAGTGAGACGCGTCAACGGAGCAGCCAACTTCAAAAATCCCTCAACGAATCTACGATAGTACCCTGCTAAACCCAGAAAACTCCTGATCTCGGTAACTGTCCTCGGCTGTTCCCACTGAACTACAGCCTTAATCTTGGATGGATCTACTGAAGCACCATCCCTCGACACTACGTATCCCAAAAACGAGATCTCTATTAACCAAAAGTCACAATTGCTAAGTTTAGCATACAACTGCTGCTCGCGTAGAGTTTGTAATACTATCCTAAGGTGCTACTCATGCTCTTCCTCGAATCTCGAATATTTCAATTTATCATCGATAAAGATGATAACAAACTGATCCAAATATGGCTTGAATACATCGTTCATCTGAGCCATAAAAGCTGCAGGAGCATTCGTCGGTCCGAATGGCATAACTAAGAACTCATGTGGTTATATCGGGTTCTAAATATCATCTTGGGTACATCTCCACTCCGGATTCTCAACTGATGATACCCAGACCTCAGATCAATCTTAGAAAAGACCTGAGCTCCCCGAAGCTGATCCAGTAAGTCGTCAATGCATGGAAGGGAATACCTATTCTTGATGGTAGCCTTATTCAACAATCTGTAGTCTATACACAATCGGAGGCTTCCATCCTTCTTCCTCACAAACAAAACCGGTGCTCCCTATGGTGAAACACTCGATCTAATGAACCCTCTATCCAACAACTCTTACAGCTATCTCTTGAGCTCCTCCGGCTCAACTAATTCCATGTGATACGGTGGTCTCGAAATAGGCTCAGTATCAGGCACCAAATATATACAGAACTCTATCTCTTTGTCTGGTGATAACCCTGGCAACTCATCTGGGAAAACATCTGGGTACTCACTGACCACAGGAATATCTACCAACTGCGGATGTACCTTATCCGTATCCACCACGTACGCAATGAAACCTTCAAGATATTGATTTCTCAGTCAGCATAATATTTTATTTTTTAACAACATATCTATTACTTTCATTTCTTCCCATCAAGCTTTACAATGACTTTCGTAGGGTTAGGAAACATAACTGTCTTAGCATAACAATCTAAAACAGTATGGTTTGCAGATAACCAATCCATTCCTAAGATTACATCAAAGTCACTCATACTTAACAATATTAGATTGGCTGTCATATCCTTTTCCCCTACTCTTAACTTGCAATCATTATACACATATTCAACTAGCTGACTGGAATCCATAGGCGTACTAATCAACATCATCATCTTTAAAGGAGTACGGTCTACATGCTTTTCTAATTTACATGCAAATGAAGGCGATACAAATGAATGCGTGACACCAGGATCAATTAAAATATATGCTTCTAAATCATAAATCAGGATGTTACCTCGAATCACATCCGCTGAAGCATCAGCTGTGTCCTGGTCCAAGGCATGTACTTGCCCTCGACCTATCACCTGCTTCCCGTTCTCTTATACCGTCACTCTCCCCCTCTGAGCAGACGTACCAGCTGGAGCTCTATCAGGCTCCCTACCCTTTTGTGGGGCAGTCTTGAATGTCTCTAGGCAAGCCCTAGCAATGTGCCCCTGTTTCCCACATCAAAAACACACAATAGGGCTCAACGGACAAGGTCTACCTCCATGATGTCTAACACATCTACTGCACTGATCAGTAGTAGGCATCTGTCCTCCAATCACAATGCCCTTCGCTGGAGCTATGAACAGGTATGTAGGAGGTCTAACTGGTCGATCTTGTACCTCCTCTATCCATGGTCCCTTACCAAAAAGTATCCTCCCTCCTCGATAACTGAAACCTCTATCTCTAGTCGGTCTCTTCCTCTCTCTATCTTGGCTCCGACTAAACTTCTCAAACTCAGAGGCATTCCTCATGTAGTCCTACTCACAAAGTTGCACCATGCGCACTGCCTCATCATATGTACCAATGTCAAATGGTACCAACCTAGATCGTAACATCGATCTCAATCCATCGATAATTCTACAGACCTTCCTAGTCTCGTTGTACATGGTATCAGGATCATACCTCCCCAAGGCCAAAAATCTAGTCTCGTACTCGTCCATTGAGAGAGTCCCTTGGCTCAATCTCAAAAACTCGGCCTGCAGTCTACGCTGCACTGTATCAGGAACAAACTGCCTCTTAAAGGCATCGAGAAACATCTACCAACTAATCTCAGCATGTCGGGCTCTCAATATCGGCCTGACAGACTTCCACCAATGCTCTGTCATTCCCTTCAGTAGGAGCGCAGCAAATGCGACTCTCTCAAAAGTCGTATAATCAAAGAAGTCGTACAACTTCTCCATCTCTCCAATCTACTCCTCAGCACTAGCTGGGTCCTTGACCCCTCAAAAAAATAGAGGTCCAAGCTTCTGGAACTACCGCAGTCTGTCAAGATCGCACCCATATCCCAAGCCACTACTACCCTGAACTGGTGGGGGTGTAGGAGTATCAGTAGTCTGTGGCATCTGTGCAAGTGTGTCAAGTGCAACTGCCTCCCTAATCGCAGTCTCTGCATCCTGCATCTATCTTCCTGGCAGAGTCTATGCCAACAATTCTACTATCGCCTCCAGGCTACGCTCTATCCTCGTGAAGCGTGCCTCAGTAGTCTCTAGTACCTCAGTAGTACCTCTACGTCACCAGGTCAAGTGAGGACTCATCTCGGCTCTCGACCCTACCTCTAGGGCCTCTAGCCCTACCTCTAGCCTCTCTACCACGGCTGGGATTAGCCATAAAGGCTAGATTCCTACATTCAAAAACATTAATTTGCCCAATTCTCATCTTGTATACACAATTGTAACTAAACAAAACACAGTAATATGGGGATGTACACTTTCCTAATTACTAACATCTACTCACATCAGACCAACTTACGCTCTGATACCATTCTATCACTCCCTCCTCTCACACGCGACTTACCAAAAACCACAATAATTTTTTTCGCTTTTTCTCTTACATTTCTCTCCTCAACAATTGGGCTGTGATTAGACATTAGTCTTCTCATCCACACATACCTTACCATTCTTTTTCGTATCACACATACATATCATTATAAATATTTATTGACTGTACATACACTTTTCTTATAAGTAAATTCATATACTTTAATATAATTACATCGCCAATATTAAAACGTGTACATCACTGTGTTTATACATTGTTCAGATACAAAAGATTACGCATCGTGTATACCTTTCGCTAGATGGGGAATGGCAGCGGTCAAAAGGAATGCTATCCCTTAGCTGACTCAATCTACTGACGATGATCTGTAGAGATGGGGGAAAATAAAAGGGGTGAGCTATCTGGCTAAGTAAGGAAATCAGGCAAGAAAGTAAACATCCATACTATCTACTGAAAATATTACTTTGTCTTTCCTTCTCTCAATTCAAAAACATGTTTCAAAAAATATATATAATAATAGTACAGATTTAAAATCCCATGTACTAAACACATTTTGGGTTATCAATCAGAGGCATTCATGCAAAACAGTGCATATTTATCATTTCGGAATACCTTTTGTCAGACCCAAATTTTTGTAGCTTGTACCTTATGATTCCTATGTGTATGAACACTCTGTTATTATAGTTGAACCATAAGAAGAGTATTTACTAGACTTAAAGTGTTAGTAAAATGATTTAACTCGCAAAAGCTACATAAAAAGCCTAATGTGAGCTATAAGTGTCACAGGCTAAACCGAGTAAATCTAAATCATTCTGACTGAAAATAAGAACTTAAAATGAGAAAACATAGAGAGCTCATGAAGGAAAATCAGCTTGATTTAGTCCCGAACATAGAAAACGAGAGTAAAAGCTAAAAAGGGTAAAATGGACCTTTTTGGCTAGATAAGGTGCTTCGGGTGAAATTATCCACCGAGAATGGTTGAAACATAAAGACGAGAGTGTAAGACATAAGATATGACACTTTCAAAATTTGGAGAAAAAGTCAACTTGGTCAATGGTTAAAGAAAAAGTCAACTATAGTTAAGAAAGTGGACTTTTACCATAGTTGACTAATCATGGTTAAAATTAACCTAAGTGTGGAGAAAAATTTGGAAAAAAAATATTCTTGACCAGAATACAAGATAATCATCCCCGGAAGTAAGGAAAATTTATTCGGAAGGATTCCAAATTTAATTTAATGGTTAAAAACGTAATGGGCCTAAGGTGAAAATTTTAAAGCCCATTAAGGTATACTAAACGTATATCGAAATTTTTAGGTCCCTTAGACCGAATTGTTGGACCAATTGATTGGCCAAATATTTAGACAATTAAAGGCCCGAGATATAGTAAAAATTTCAGCCCAAAAGCCCATTAAGAAAGCCCAAACCGAGAAGCCCAAATGGAAAGCCCATGAGATAAATATCTAACCATAGTTAAAGCTAACCATGACTCATAAGGTGACTCATGGCTAAGGCTTAGAAAGTCAAGCTTAATGGCTGGAAAGTAAAGATTAATGGCTAATTAAGTGGCTTATAAATTCAGCCACACCATTGTTATCTTCATCACACCAAATTCGGCTAGAAGCAGAAACCATTGAAACAAATTATCCAAGCTTTCTCTCACTAGAAATCACTAGGAATTAGGCATATTTGGAACTTGCATTCTTCATAGAAGTTGTTCTAAATTGAAAGGAGAGTGACATAGGTTGGAATTGGCTATCAAGGAGCCATAGAGTGCAAACCGTAAGCCTCCAAAGTTTCCGCCAAGGGTGAACACAACAATTGGTATATTTTCAAGTTTTCAATTTCATATATGTTAATGTATGAATGATTTTAAGTATATTGATATATGTTTTAAGCATTGAAACATATTAAATCACTATGATGTTGGTTAGGCCGAGAGTGAGTAGTGAAATATTGATTTATGTCCATATGATTTTAAGGCATAAAATGGATTAATGTACATGTGTTAATGATTTTGGTGTAATTAAAATTAATCAATTTGATTAATTAATACATGTAATTAGTTGGCAATCAAGGTGTTTGATAAAATGCCTAAATGAACTATATGATGTGTAGGAATGTTGCCAACCAAGTGTTTGTGAAAATGCCTAAGTGAATTTGCTAAGAAAGAGACATGGCCGGCATGCCATGGTGTAACCGATGGCATGGGTAGCTCTCGGCCATGGCATGTGGCCAAGAGGCCCAATGGGCCAAGCCCAAATATTTTAGGTCCAATGTAAGGTAATGGGTCTAGGACAAGCCCAATAAGAGTTTGTGGGCCCTACAAGCCCAATAGGTCCAAAGAAAATGAATAGTAAAATGAAAATGGGCTTAAGGCATAGTTAGGCCCATTAAGGACTATTAAAGCTCATTAAGGGAAATAGACTGTATTTAATGAGAAATACAGTAGGAAAAGTGTAATTAACCTAATAAATGGTTATATGCAGCTCCAGAAAGTATTGAAGGAGCAAATCGGACTGTTGAAACGAGCAGTGTAGAGAAAGTGAAATTTCTCGAGTGATTGCAGGTAAGGGACTTTTATGAGTAGTTAGAGATACCTGCACGTATTTTCGTCTGCTTTTACATTCACTTAAAAACTCTGAGGGTCAGAGAAAGTGAATAATAATTATTGCGACCCGATAGTGGCAAATTACGATTTTACCCCTAGTTAGTCAAAAAGTCAACTTTTGTGAAAAGTTATAAAAAGCATGGAAACCACTATTTTGAGTGTTTAACTGCTGTTTAGCAGGAGAATAAATAGATGGGCTAATGATTTTAAGGTTGATGTGAATTAAGCACACTTTATAGTGTTGATTTTGATGTTTTGTAAATCATCTCTTTTTAAAGAGCCATCTATCATATTTTGTGAGAATGAATCATGCTAGAGCACAGCTCACATTGGATTTCATATATTTTCCACATACATTAGTGTTGGATTTTGATTTGCACTAGATTTTCATGACATGCATGATAGAGTACTGGAGTTATTACTCATACTCAGTTTTATATGATATATGCATGACAGAGTGCTGGAGCGATTAGCTCGTACTCGAGTTTTACATGAGATACATGACAGAGTGCTGGAGCGTTGCTCGTACTCGATTTTTCATGATTTATACATGACATAGTACTGGAGCTATTGCTCGTACTTGATTTGATGATATTGTGCATAGCATGGTACTGGAGCTATTGCTCGTACTTGATTTAATACATGAACTATGCATTGACCTAGTTGCTAGAGGTTTACTCGCACTAGAGTTTGAGTTTGTGATGTGAAACAGTGTTTGAGCGGAGTGTCGACTGTGAGTTGCACTCAAAGGCGCGCACTGTATGTGATATATAATACATGTTAAAACCCATGCCCGAGTCCTTGTGTGACTGAGTGTCACATCTTGTGAGAGGATATCCGCATGAGGGTAATAGAGACGTGGTATGATATTCCATGGTTTGATGGCTAAGACCTATGGCAGGCACCCCGACTGTGATGTAGGGTCCACGGAGTACATTGTACCGTGCATGTGGCATGGGAGTACACTGTACCATGTGGTGTTGTGGAGTTGAGGAGGATATAGCTGGCGGTTGTGATGGACTGACCCCCCTCCCGTTGCAGCAGTGATGCCTCACACACTAGGATTCTGTGTAGCTTGGGATCACATGTCGGATATGATCATAGTCCAGGATACTATTTACATTTCACCACAGAGTCTCACATGATATATCACTTGATTGACTGATTTAAATTGCGGACAGACCTGAGGGATGGGTCGGACTCCGATTTTGTGATGTGAATTATTTAATGCCATATTTATTGTGATTTAAATATACATGGCATGATTTACCTAAAGGCATGATTTATACAAAGATGCATTGTTTTGCACTACATGCCTTCATTTGAGAAAGAAAGCATGATTTCTGTACATGGGATTTAATCTGTACAAGTATACATATATATATAAAAAAAGACATGCTTTTAAAGTGAGTTAAGGAAATAATGTTTTCAAGGCATAGCATTATTTTAAGTAGATAGTGTAGATATCTACTTGCTTGCCTGATTTCCTTACTAAGCGCGTTGTATGCTCACCCCCCTTTCTTTACATCTCTCTACAGAGTATCAGCAGTAGAGCGAGAGCTATTGAGCGATAGTATTCCTGAGTCCACTGCTAGTTCCTATCGATCGACAGGTATACATATTTTGTACAGTTATGTATCTAAACATAGAAACAGCACAGTGATGTATACGATATATATATGGGGAATGTATTTGTGTTAGCTTTTATATAATCTCACATGTATTATAAAAGCAGTTACAGTCAATAACAGTATATTGACATGTATGTATGATAATGGATAATGTGGTAAGCGAGGACTCTGACATCGAATCACAGCCCAACCAATTAAGAGAGGAAAGGTAAGTTAAAAATGCGAAAAATTTGTAGTGATTTTTGGTTAAGTCATGGATTGAGAAAGGGTCCTGACACATTTGTATAAAATATGTCATTTACATTCAAAACACAGTAAGTATGGTATTTCTCAACACAACACAACAATCGGGTTTCGACCCATCCCTCAGGTCTACCCGTATCATAAAAATATGTGATATATCATGTGAGACTCAGTGGCTAAATGCAATATCTCCGGACTATGGCCATATCCTAACATGGTGAAATCTCAGGCAACACAGTACTCGTTGTGCGGGTTATCACTATTGTAACGGGAGGGGGGTCAGTCCATCACAACTGCCAGCTATCAACAACTCTCCTCCACAACAACACACGGTACAGTGTACTCCATACCACGCACATGGTACAACGTACACCCGTGGACTCTACATCATGGTCGGGATGCCTGTCATAGGTCTTAGTCCTCACACCATGGAAATACATCATAGTTGATAATTCTATATTTTTAGAATTATTTGTACTTAATTTCCTAATTAATTATTTAAATCCTCAATTTATTTTGTTCATTATCCCCTTTATTTAATTAAAATTCTCATGTTTGCAAATAATTTAAATCCGGATGAATTTTGAATATTTCGGTAGAAAATGGATCGAAATTGAGCTAAAATCGAGATTGGACCACGTGAACAACACGAGCCTAGCACATCCAATTGGACAAAAAGACAGATGACATGAAAATATTATTTTTCAAGGAGCCAATGGTGTGAAGACAAGTGGCCAAACAATGCCAACTCATCTAGGATGAAAAAATTACAATTGTACCCCTAAGTTTGTATATAAATAGAAAAAGATGGCAATTGAAAAATAGGTAGCCTAGGTTAGAATAGAAGTAATTTAGGAGTAGATATAATTTTAGGGTAGAATAGCTTTTAGGTTAATTTCCAAGCTTTCTTCGTTTTAATTTCCGAATAGTTTCTTTTTTCAACATTTTTTTTATTGTTCATGGCAATAAATTTCCTTTCCTTATTTTCGGTTTTGTTAAGTTTCCATTTCTTTAATTTCATGCTCGGGTTATTCTGAAAAGTTTAATTTTTTTTTGTGGTAGTTGATCTCAAGTTGCTTCCTATTTATAGATGTTTTTGTTTTGTTATTACTCAATCATGCTCTCGGTTTGTTCATCCGTCACTATCACCCTTTGTTCTTTAATGTTCATTCGAGCTAATCGATTTCATCTGTCACTGCCTTTGATTCTGATGCTTTGATGTGATTTTAATGCCCAGTATTATTTCCACATCAATGGTAATGTGGGATCACAGCAGTAGGAGGAGGAATCGAAGCAACCCCAGATCATTGGAGTTTCTTATTTTTCTGTTCTTGATTTCTTTTGTTTCGATTTTAGCTTTAAAAGGATTCCAATCTTCCTCTCGGTTGCACTTTAAGTTGCCTTTCACATTTTGTTTGCAGCTCTAAGCCTTTATTAGATGTATGTTTTATGGATATAGCATAGGTAGCATGATATTGCAAGGAACCGAGAGCCACAAATCCCACTCTGCTCTCCTCTGTTTCAAGAAATGTGTACTGTTCATAATCTTTGCGGGGCCTCATTATGAACTAACCTAGCGTTTGGCTGCTACATGTTTTTCATTGATGTGTGCTGTCACCAGTACCGAGCTGCTGTGAAGAACAAGGGACATAGATCGGCAGGTTGTAGCTGAAGTCTGGAAGGGTGCAAAGCTGTGTGATTAAGCTCGGGTTCAGCACTATTGTTGCAATTTTTTTATTTCTGCATTATTTTTAGCTTAATCATTTTCACTTTCAAGTTCAGTTTTCTACTTCATTAGTTTTAGATTTATCTTAAGTTTAGTTCTCCTAAAATCTATAGTTTCTTTTATAGGATTACTGGTTCTGTTTAGTTCTTCCATTTTTTTATTTTTTATTTTTTATTTTTGCATTTTGCTTGTCGTTAACTGCTGATGTTCGGGAACTCCTTGTGTGCATTCTGTCTTGTTGTTGTTTCAGGAGATGGTGAGCTGCTACCCGACTGGTGTGGTGCACGAAAGAGATGATGGCAACACAGTACAAACAGAGCTGCAACTGCGTTGGTAATGTGTAGAACATGCAGCAGACAACACAGCTAGAGCAGTACCAGTGTAGCAGATTATTGGGTAGCTTTGGAGCACCTGGAAATGATACACATGCACAGTACGGTGCACAGGACCTTGTCTAGCTGAGCAGAAACGTGGATGTGGAGCACGGCAGGAGCAGAAGCACAAAACCGAGAATGTCTGGAAATGAACTTGAAGAAGACGTGAATAGTACCAACTTTTCGAGACCACTTTGGTGGTTTTGCAATTGTCTAAGGCCATGTTTGGCTAACCCATTGTAGTTGTTTAATTCATTTTGCATGCATTTTTAGATAGATTAATTTCAAGTTTATTAGTTAGCTTAGTTAGTTGATTTCTAATTTGCATGTTAGTCATAGTTTCTTTGTTTCATTAGTTTAACTTAGATTTAATTGGGTCTTTAATTAAATTTTTATTCTAGTATTAGGGGTTGTGCTTAAAATTAATTTAGATAAACTCATTTTATGCATTTTTAATTTAGTCTTCATTTTTATTAGATTTTAGGTTAGTTTAATTTGTAATTTTTATTAGTTTAATTACATGCATTTTTATTTTAAGTTTGTTAAAATTTTAGTTTAATTAATTTTATTGCTTTATTTTCATAATTGCATTTTATTTTAATTGCGTTAATTAATTTTAATTGTTTTAATTTTCTTTTATAGGTTATTTGCTTTTAATTGCTCGGAGTTCGGTAAGCACTGTTAGCTTTGTAGATCACCCTTCAATTTTATAATTTGCTAGAATATACTTAGGGTAAGATTAACCGGTAGTTAATTAGACTAACCAACTTTTCTGAGGGACGATAACTCGAGACTCAAATCTCATTATTACTTGTACGACCCATGCACTTGCGGTAATACATTTAGGGCGTGTCAAGTTTTTGACGTCGTTGCCGGAGAAGTCTTAATTAGCCATTAGTTAATATCGATGAAATTATGCTTAGGTGTAATTCTAACTTGTAAATATTTAGGTTGTAAATATTTAATCTAGATTAGTTAATTGAAAAATTAAAATAATAAAATAATAAAATTCAAAAAAAAATTCTAAGGACTTTTTAATGATTGCATACGTAGAGCCAGATGTTTTGATTGCTTTTCTCTAGATCCTGAAATGGAACGCACACTTAGGAAAATTCGAAAGGATTCAAGGAAATTTATAGCTCCGCTGCAAAGCATCATGGCAGAAAATAGGAAAATTAAGACCATTGGAGATTATGCAATACCGACTATTGGAGGTTATTATACCGACATTAGGCCACCAGCTGTCCCTGCTAACAACTTCGAAATTAAGCCTTCTATCCTCCAGATAATCCAGACCTCTTTACAGTTCAGTGGGTTTTCACACATTGACCCACATGCTCACCTTGGGCAATTCCTGGACTTGTGCAACACGTTCAAACATAATGGATTATCTGATGATGCGCTTAGGCTTAGATTATTCCCTTTCTCACTTAGGGATAGGGCGAGACACTAGTTAACCTCCCTGCCTCTAGGATCCATTTCTACATGGGACGAGTTAGCCCATCAATTTCTATCTAAGTTTTTCCCTTCCTCTAAAATGGCTAGACTCCGTAGTGATATATCTTCCTTTGCCCAGTTCAACTCTAAATCTCTTTACGAAGCATGGGAACGATATAATGAGCTTCTTAGGAAGTGCCCTCACCATGGCCTACCTTTATGGCTGCAAGTCCAGACCTTCTACAACGGACTTACAAGCCAGAATAGGACCATTGTTGACGCTGCTGCGGGTGGAGCGTTAATGTGTAAAACAGAGGAGGAAGCTTACGAGCTCTTAGACAAGATGGCTGCTAATAACTATCTATGGTCCTCGGAGAAGCAATTACCAAAGAAGTCGGCGGGTATTTATGAGCTCGACACACTCTCTACCTTGACCTCTCAAATCGCTAATCTTACAAAGAAGGTAGAGTCGCTCAGTACCCAGCATAATCCTTCTATCAGTCCTAATCCGATTTATTCTGTCCAAAGCCCTTTCCTTTCATGCGATCTGTGTAGTGGTACCCACTCTATAGATAGGTGTCCGCTCAACTTAGAATCGGTTCAATATGTTGCCCCCCCTAAGCAACAGAACAACCATTTTTCAAACACCTATAATCCAGGGTGGAGAAACCATCCTAACTTTTCATGGATCCAAAACCAAGGGCAACCTTCTAACTCTAGACCTGTAGAACTCCCTAGTTTTCAAGCTCCATCAGTTCATGTACCACCACAGTCACAATTTCCACACCATCCATTTCCATATCATCAACCATCCCCGCCTCAATTTCAGCATCATCCACCTCACTTCCATCAACCACCACCACAACATTACCACGTACCAGCAGTTGAGAAGAAGCCCTCACTTGAGGAAATGTTCTCAACGATCCTGCAAAATCAAGCTGCTTCAATTAAGAACTTAGAGGTTCAGGTAGGACAAATAGCAAATGCTTTTAGCCAACGTCCTCCAGGGACCTTTCCTAGTAACACTGAAGCTAATCCTGTTAGGAAAAAAGAGGGTAAAAAACATGTAAAATCCATCATCCTTAGGAGTGACAATGAACTAGAGGAGCCACAAGTTAAGTCCCAACCTGAACAGCAAATAGTTGAAGAATCCGTAAGTTCTAAAGAAGCAGCTCAGAAAGAGCAGGAACATCAGGATCAAGCTGCAAAAGAATCCAAGCTATACACTTCTTCATCTATACCTTCTTCTTATTCTTCATTGCCTTCCTCGTCCTCTGATTCTACACAGGTTCCCACTACATTGCCTCTAGTTAAACCACCAGTACATTTTCCTCAGAGGTTCCAAAATCAAAAACTGGAACAACAATTTGCTAAATTTTTTAAGGTTTTTAAGAAGCTTCACATCAACATTCCTTTTGCAGATGCCTTAGAGCAAATGCCAAGTTATGTAAAAATTTTAAAGGATATCCTCTCGAGGAAGAGAAGATTGGAAGATTATGAGACGGTGGCCTTAATTGGGGAATGTAGTACAATTATCCAAAGAAAATTACCCCCCAAGCTCAAAGATCCCGGGAGTTTTACCATATCCTGCACTATTGGAAATCTATTCTTTGGTAGAGCCCTGTGTGATTTAGGAGCTAGTATCAATCTAATGCCTTTGTCTATCTATCAGAAGTTAGGAAAAGGGGATGTCAAGCCCACTACAGTGACCCTCCAGCTAGCAGATCGATCCATTAAATATCCAAAGGGGGTCATTGAAGATGTCTTAGTAAAGGTGGGCAAGTTTATTTTTCCTGCAGATTTTATTGTACTAGATATGGAGGAAGACAGGGAAGTCCTCATTATTTTAGGCAGACCTTTCCTAGCTACTGGTAGGACGATAATTGATGTGCAAAAGGGGGAGTTGACTATGAAAGTGCAAGATCAGGAAGTGAAGTTTAATGTTTTCAAGCCTTTGAAGCTCCCTGATAACTCTCAAGAGTGTTTTAAGATGGAGATTAATGAGGATATAAGGCTTAAGCACATGAAATCTGAAAGAATGAGGGAAGTAAAGTGGGGTTGAAAACAATGTTAACTGCATTGTGACTGCATCCAAATGCACTTACAGAGCAATTGAAATTAGAAAATGGCTTGAGATGGGTGCGATGGCATCCAAACCAACCCTTAAGATCCATTTGGATGAGTGGTGAGATTGACTCCGATAAGATTGAAATAACGATGGTGATGAGATTGGGTACTATAGAAGTGAGATTAAAATCAGTAATAGAATATGTCTAGATGAAAATGCAGCAGTGGCAGTGAGATGAAATTATAGCGAGAATAGAAAATGGTCATTAAGTATATTATATTAAAATTTATATATAGTGAAATTTATAATATATTTTTTATTTATAAAATTAATTAAATAATTAAAAATTGCTAAAATTATTTTTATACCAAAAATAGTTTTAATACATTAAAAAAAACTAAAAAATGGTAATAATATATCAAATATTTTTTCTTTATTTTTATACAATTATCTATTTTTAATTAACTCATACAAATTGCATAATAATTATATTTATTTATTTATTTATTACTTTATCATATTGTAATAAAAGTTTACTACTAATTATTTTGTTATATAATAAATTTATTTGTTCTATTAAATTAAAATTTTTAAAAATCAAAATAAAAAGCTGAAAAGAAAATATTTAATATAAAATAATCATTATAGCGTCAAGGATAAAAAAAGAAAATAATTGTCGTACTATGCTAAGACTTAGATCCTAACCCGTTAGACAAAAACTCAAAGTCGCCACCAGTCATACTAACTTAGGTGTGATTGGTCACCTATTCTTATCTAAAGATAAGATTTGGTCTACGTTCAAAAATTTTAGGTTCAGGAGTACACATCCAGGGAAGGATTAGTAACCTTACAACGCTCATCATCAAATGGTACCAAATAGTCTAAAATTATTCTAATTTTGCCTTTTGTTTGCTTTAATTTTGATATAATTAAATATTGGAAAAAAATCTTTTGAATCTCCTTCATCAAGCTGGTCGAAAAACTCAAAAGTTTTTCATCATCTCAATTAGGACCAATCATCTTTGTTGAAGAGGTTCTGTCATCGAATGATTTAAATATATTATGAAAATCTTTGCTTGACTCCTACCTAATTCCTTATCAACTTATATCGTTTTTTAACCTTTCTTTAATTGGTATTTCCATTACTTTATCTTGTTATTATTTTAAAATTTTATTTTTATATTTTTGAATAAACATGAATTATTTGATATTGAAAATTTTCCTTTAAACCTTCCATCAAACTGGTCAAATCTTAAAGGAAATTTTCTCATTTTAGAAACTTTTTTAAAAAACTGCTCAATCGCAATTTCCTTTTAAATTTCATTCTTGGAATAACTCATATTTATTTAAATATATCTTTATTTTATTTTTATTTCGTTAATTCTTATGTTATTTTATTTTTATTTTTAACTTTAATTTCTAACTTTGATTTCTAATTCTTATTTTATTTTAATAATAAATATAAATTATTAAATATTAAAAATATTTTTTTTAAATCTTTCATCAAGCTGCTCAAACTTTAAAAAATCTCCTCGCATCAAAATTTTCAAAAGTACTACTCAAATACAGTTCTTTTGAAATTCTATTATCGGAATGATACATATTATTTTTTATTTTATGTTACTTTATTTTATTTTATTTTATTTTATTATTTTTAAAAGAGAATTCTACGTTTCCCTTTTTTTTTAAATACTTTTGCATTTATCAGACCTTATATTTTAAAGCAATCACCATCTACCTTATAAAATGATTTGGTAAGCTCTGCCATTACAATCTTACAACACAGTCCGTCTTTTCAGATTATGACAAATAAACGAAAAAAGAAAATCCATAATATGTATATACATATCTGCAGGTTAACTAAGTATGCAAACAAATTATCATAAAATCAATTATTTATTATTTTTAAATTTTCATTTATTAATTATTTTATTAGATAATTATATAAATTAGTGTTTATGATAATAAATTTATTAAAAAATAGTTAAAGAAAAGAAAAATAAAATCAAATATTATAAATGGTAAAATTATATATATGTAACATTATAAATTTAAGTTTAAAAAAATGAAGAAAAAAAAAAAGCAACAACAACATTGTAAAAAGTTTATGCAATAAAAGGTTCCCTTTTTATTGGATCCCAGTAAAAAATTTCGGTGCAGCGCAATTAGTGGCTCACCGAGCTGCTGCTGCTGGGAACCCAAACGGGTGCCCAATGTAGTTCGATTCAACTGTATCCCCGTTAGGAGTGCAATTAAATCCGAATTCACTCTTAAACTCCGTTTCAAACCAAACGGAGCCCAATGCTTACCCTTAATTTTTTTAATTTTAATATAATATTTTTAATAATTATTTTATAATTGTTAGCACTGTAATTGAATTTAATCGTATCACTGTTTAACACCGATCTCATGATCACAATTATTTTTAATCGCACCAAAATTTATTGTATTATTCATTCAAATTAACTCTTAATCAATTATATCCCCATCAAATACCAATTAAAACTGATTACTCAGTATCAGGCTCAATGCTACTTCGGGAATGGGACTGAACATCAATGTTCTTGATGTAAAATTATGCCTTCGAATTCATATACATAGCAATTAGCAAATCTTATTGTAAGGATTTTTAACTTCACTCTCATTATTTAGGAGACGATTTATGCCCAGAATTTGATTGCAATGATGTAGCTGGAGGCAGGGGATTAGCTTTGCGGTAGAAGTTCTGAAAATAGAAACATTCTACAATGCCACTCATCAATTCAAGCTCAAGCAGTGTTTTTTCTTGAATTAATTACTTTGTAACGTATGACTACATTGCATAATTCTAAACATAAAAATTCTCCAATGAGTCTCACCTCAAGATGCTCAGAAAACATTTTTACTATGCAAAGTTAATGAGCAGCTTGTCTGAGAAAAGAATATACAAGCAAGCTCCTCTTAACCATTCCAGCTGAGACCTGCTCTGCTCAGCATTCTTTCCGAAAGCCAAAAAGGCGTAACAAGCGTTGGCCTAAATGGAAAACTCATCAATGCATGCAGTAATCCTAACCGAGAACAAGAAGCAGAAACAATCCATCTTGATTCTTGGAACAACTGAAAACAGCTTCAAAATATTTTTCCCATTACAAACTTAACTTACAAATGTGTATACCAAGAATTTTTCACCCAAAAATTTGAAGCCAATGCATTCAAGACCACTCGAAATCCATGTCTCTAGCAGAAATACAACAACCCGTTCTCTCCCTGGTGTAAATGAAAGAAATGCCAACACTCACCTCAAAAACAGGTGTGAAATTGACCAATTATGATTGATACAAAATGACGAAAGAATAAAAACAGCAAATACAGCATGGAGTAATTCATTTGGCTACTAAACAAGACAAGGCCTCAGAAAAACAGCCCTCCAGTATTTCTTTAATTCTTTCCACTATGATACAGGTACCAGATTCAACTCAAGTGGCTTTAACGCTCCCTGAACAATCTCTTGAACTGTTCGATTACGACGACAAACATCAGATAACTCTTCAACTGGGGCCATAAGGGCATTGACATCACTTCCGGAAGCAGCATCTGACAATGCTTTCAAAAATCTTGAGCGCTCCACCTCCTTAACAGCAGTCAATGGGATCAATGAGACACTTTCCTTAGCCCACTCAAAAGCTTGCATCCCATATGCTCGGGCTAATGCTAGAAGCACATATGCTACCTAAAGAAGTGAATGGCCACGTGAACTTCATCATGTATGATATTTAAAGGCAACAAGTTTAAACTCATTCTATTAGTCATTACTGTATCAATTTCAAAATGCACAATATATGAAAAATGCGACAAGCAGTAGAAGCTACCGTTTCTAATCGAGAACTTGGGAGCGCTCCAGTTAGGGCTGCCACCAAAACTCTAGTAATAATAGCACCTCGCGGAATAATGACACTATCCCTGATAGATAAAAATTGTTCTCCCTTGCTAGACTTCGCAAGATCAACGATATCAGACAAGAAGGTCAAAACAGAATTGGAAGCCTCTCTGCAAATAAAATGTAGTGACACAATAAATTTCTAAAACATGTATAACAAAATCATATATTACCTTCAACAATAAGTGAATGTCATCTCATTTGAGACATTCCAATTAATGTCTTCCTTCTTTGAGCATCTCAAAATCCCTTTATCCCCTTTCCCAGTACCATTTATAAAGATGATTTTCACATTTTTTTTATTAAAAGAACCACTAAACTTAGTCTTCAATATTTGAGTAAGGTTCACAATGTCAATATAAAAATCCAAAAGACAATGGTTTCTCTTGAAAAACATGCCAAATCAAAAGAAAGATATTCAATTCGAGTAAGACGGCAATAATCACATATTTTAAGAACCTTTTAATCATAGGCTAATACATATGATGTGAGCAACAAGTGTCTTAAAGAAGGATGTACCATGTGTGTGCACAGCCACATTCACGTACACATGCATAGACAAACCAACTAGGAGTGTAAGAGAGTCAAGATATCTGTGAGTTACTTGAGCTTGATTCGATAATTACTTTAATTTGACTCATTTATTTTCAAGCTGAACTCGAGCTCAAGCTACTCGAGTAACGAGCCAAGTTCGAGTATTTTAATACTCAGCTGAAGCGACTAATGAACCTAATCGAGCTTTTGTTTTAATATATTTTTTAATATTTTATTATTAATTTATCATTTTACCCTCATAATATATAGTTGAAAATTGACAAATCGAGCCTATCCAGTCGAATTCGAGCAGCTTGAATATTTTGCCGATTCAAACTTGAGTTTCAAAAACCAAGCTCGATCGAGCTTTAAGTCTCGAATTTTCGAATCAAGCTCGAGCCTAGTATATTAAACCCTAAAACCAACAAACAAGTTCATGAAATAAATAAATAAATAAATAAATAAATAAAAGAGTGACAAAGGGCCATACCTGTGCTGTACTGTGATCCCAATCATCGAGCAATCTACTAAAGCTGGAAATACAGCAGAAGGAATAAATAATTGAGGACAATAACGAATGCACCTTGATGCCAACAGAAAACAATCATCTGCAATGTCTGGTCTTGTAGTGAATTCCTGTACCGACAAAATATATATGCATATTATAATATATAATTTCACATATTTGCATATTTAAATAGTAGAAAAAAATTATACTAATCACTGAAACCATACCTTAATACTTGTGAGAAGACATGTCGTGTGTGTGAAGAGTGCTTCAATCATATTCTTTAGGTAGCTTGCACAAGTAGGATCCGAGCCAAATATCTGCAGCACAAGTGACATTTACTTCTCAACATTTTAATCAAAATGAATATAAAAAGTAAAATTAGCAATATTAACAAAAAAAAAAATGTACCTTTATAACCTCACTAGAGAGATAAAGGAAGCATGGCTGGTGGTGTTGTTGATACAGGCCTTGAATTTCTTCAAGCATTGCTCCAATTGTGATTCCCATAAACCTTCCGGAAGTTCGCACCTAATAAAGATAACTTTGAGAACATTGCCATTGCCTATTCATGCTGATTATTTTGACAGGTGACCGTTAATAAGAAATTCATTCACTTTTTTTTTTTTTCAATGCCAGGTTATGGGGTTATTGGATTTGATCCCAGAGCCTGTAAGGTAAATATACCTCTGAACCCAGGGCTCAGCTAAGAGCACCCAAATAACATAATTATAGCAACTAACCCTACATAGTAAGGACTACAATTCCTCTTGACTCAGTTTTCAAGATAGTAATTACACAATTAATTTAAGAACTCTCTGGACCCAATCAGGAAACGTCCTCTAGATTTGCATATGTTATGATTTGGGACAGCTAAATAAAAGGGCAAAAAAAATGTAGAAAATCAATTTAAGAGAAGTAAGACTACAGAAAGATCAAATGGAACAGATCCAATTCACCTCAAAATTAAAAACCCACTAGTTTAAGTATAAAGGCATACTAATTCAACAAATATATTCTGTGAATATAATTATGCAAAAGAAAGGGCAACCAGTGGACAAGGCTCCCGTAATGTGAGGTCTAGGGAGGGTTATATGTACACAACATTCCCTCTGCAATAATAGAGAAACTCTTTCTGCTTGAACTTGTGACCTCTAGGTCACAAAGAAGCAACCTTTACCACAGCACCGAAGTTCCCCTCTTGTGAATATAATTATATAATTAGGAAAATTGATTTGTAACATAATTCTTCAGAATTAATATTATCATTGCAATCTATTAATGTAACTCTAGCGGCCAGAAAGGCATAACATGCATGTTGATTGGAGAATGCCAAATTTGTATCTAAGATGTGTCTAGCAAAATGTAGATTGACAATCAAAATTCTAAACTCAGTCATTAAAAATCCGTTATTCTGAGCCAACTCAGCAATAGTGAAACAGCTCAGCAGACTCACAGCATATTTGCACGCACGACAAAGAGATTCCATTGTCCGCATGTCCCAAGCACGACTGCATCAGAATCATTTAATGAACAAATCAGGTAAAAATCAGAACCCTGGGATCACTGACATGGTGATGACCTATTTAGGAAGTTGTTCAACACTTACAGATCAAATATGGCTTTGAACATTGGCCATAGCCTGTGAATTGCATCTGCGACTGCTCCAGGGTGATTTACATACCTAGATTGGTTCCAGTTGCAAGATGGAAAAACCTCAACAGACCAACAGAAACAATGAAAATAAAAAAGGTATGGGAAGGGGGGAACATTTATCTTACCGAAAGATATGTGCAAATCGATCGATGTGAACTGTTAATTCATGAGCATGTTTCTTCTCTAAAACTTCTGGACCTTGGTTGATAACTTCCTGGTAAAGTATCCAAAAGATGATCCATTGTCAAACAAAAATAAAATTAAGTATTACTAATTAGCCCATAGGAAACAAGCTAACCTGTAAGGGAGTAACAACTGATGAGCACAGTTCCTCCAAGGCATCCTTAGCAGCCTCTGGCGGAAGTTCGGTAATAACCATGCTGAGGAAACAATTTGACAACCATCAATAAGTCAAGTGGTCAATTCAAGACTATAAGTCACTATCCATATAATTAGCCCCTAAAGTTGATGAGTAACAAACACACCTTAAAGCTTCTACTAAGTGCAATGAGTCCTCAGCAGAGCCCTTAAAACTACCTTCCCCATTAACTGCTGTATAGTATATATGGAAAAGCTGTTTACAATAAGCACAAAGCTTTTTACGGCAATCTGCATTTAACAGGAAACATTTGAATCCACAGTTAAAATTTAGAATGCAGAATCATAAGAGCAAAACATATTCCCATCTAAGTATGAACTCAGGCAGCTAGCTATATGAAAATTTAATCAATCCTGAGGATGTGTATGCATCTGTACATTATGATGCAGACAGCAACATTATTCCATCCTTTAGGCTCATTTTCTTATTTTTCCTTTTTTTCTTTTCAGGAGGGGGGCAGGATTCCATTATACACAATCTCACATGATGAGTTCATGATTCCCCAAACTCAATATAAAGTTGACTTGAACAGTCAATCCAAATTTAACTTCCCACGCTTAATTTCTATTATTAATGAATCAATCCGGATCTGATTTTGAAAAAAAGATCTAACCAAAATGCCTAAGCATCATTGGTCATATTTTGAGAGTGGTTCCATAGCAGTGACATCAACAATTAGTTGAGATAATGATATATCACATGCTAAACCAAAGTACAACCACAAGAACCTAGAACAGTAAGTCTTGATATTACAAGCATAAAAACCATTTACATCAAATTGTCCTGGGATGTATACCATAACATTCCGCAAGGTAGCTAAAGAAAGCAGTATAACAGTTAACAAGAGAGATAATATACCATCACAGATATGTCTAAAAGCCAAAGCAGCAGCTGCTGCAGAATCTTCAGAGGTACGCATGCCACTCATGAGAATATCAATCACCAAAGGCAACTTAGAGAAACCACTTGGTGCAGCATCAAGCCACTTAGAGTATGCTCCAATGATTAAGCAAACTGACAAATTGTTACATGCATACATCACTCTTGATTATTGAAGAAGAATTCAGATAACAAACTAAAAAATTTAAAACTAATAAAATGCTACTTTGCAATCTTTGTAGCACCACCTATCCATGAAAGGCCAGATGAGAGCATGCATTTTGACTCAGAACACATCTACTGCCTTGGAAGGAGATGTTCACCATCTCCGTCCCTCATTGACCTTGTCCCCAATCTGGGGAAGAAAATGTAGATAATTTCACAGAATATGAAGTGGTAGATTACCCGTTTGAAGTAGCTGGGGCTGATGAGGCAGTTTCGAAAGCAGATCCATAACCTGTAAAACCAACACCAACAAATTGTGTATACTATGGATTATAAAGTAACAAAATGTAAAGACCCCAACCAAAATAACAGCCTCTCACATCCAGGGATAATATCAATATGGTGTATCAACACAGAAAGTAGAACATAAGAGGAATCTAATGTCCATTCATACCTGAGGCATTACATTTGCTTCAACACCTGAAACATAATTTGATATAGCTCGAATGCAAAACAAAGCAGCCTCAGCAGGACGCCATTCACTCTGTTCGTTTCCACAGCAAGATACAGCCTTGGTAATACAAAAAAGAACTGAATTTAGCACTAGAGACTTTCTAAGGGATTATAGCATCAGTAACAGAGTACAATATACAGTTCACAAACCACCTTGAAAGGCCAATCAAACTAAAGTTGTATAGCTATGGACAGCACTAAACCTTCACCTTATTGTTCCAAATGTTTCCACATAGGCAAAAGATTATTCACAGCTAATTTTAAGCACATTCCACAAATATGCGTATAGTTATAATTCCATGATTGTAACTATTAAAAAGAAAGTGGAAGTGACATAATGGCAGCTATCAAAAGTTTTTGAGTAATGCATTGATCCTGATTAAAAAGCAATAATGGTTATTGAAACAAGGTCAAATTCACCAGACAGGTCACAAGATTGCCATGGAACTTTGCCAAAGTTATGAGAACAGGTTTCCTATAGCAGCAAGAAAAACCTAGGCTGCTGGTATTAGCAGACAGACCAGCAAAACGCCAGTACAGATGTTTCTTTTCTCACCCTGACCCTCTATATCCCTCTCTCCAAAAATTACTGTACAACTAATTCAGAAAGAAAAGTAGGTGAGGGAAGGATGTAAACACTCCAAGAAGTTACCAAAGTGATAATAGCATTCTTAACACAACAATGTCATGACTGTTTTGAACTGTTAAGTTCAGCCTCCTATTACAACCCTTTATTAACTACTAACATGCTACATAAATCATGAAGAAAACAAACAAAAATTGAATACAATTTATATCACAGCTAAATTAAATAATACAGTACCTCTACAAGCTTCATGTACAGAATTTGCAGTGTCGCATCACCACCTAAAACTGACGCCGCATCACTTAACACATCCGCAACAGCTAGCAACATGAGAGATCCCATCAGGTTCTCATCAAAGCCCAAATATATCTTTCAAAAACAAAGGGAAAACAAACGAATCTAATGACCTTTAAATTCAAAAGATAAATACAAGCAAATTACAGACAGAAGATGAGACGAAAATATTTCACCATATCAATTTAGTATTATAGATTAAGCGATTATCAAGTGACCTACTCTAACATTTCGATAATAACCTAGTGATTGAGTTACAAAAGAAAACATCCAGAAAGGTTAATCCTAGAAGTAAAGTTCATGTTATCTAATTGGAAAACATGCACATGATCTAACAGAAATTAAGGATATAAAATATAGCAGCTAGAGTACTCACTCTTTTTTGTGCTAGAAAAAGTTAACCATGTGACGGAATGGGGAATTAAAAAAAAAAAGTCATAATGTTCAGGTGAGCAAAGGATGTCTTGAGATCCATCAGATGGATGGAAAAAGGGAACTGCTCTAGTTTTCAATTAAACATCCAAACACATAAGTTCTATAAACCCAAAAAAATTTCCTATGAGAGCATGTACTTAATGGTTACACTAGGATATGGCCTTTAGTACCAACACACAATCATAAGAATCATGCAAAATAAGGTACGCTAATGGATCACCTAAGAAACAACATTACCCAAACCCTAACCTATAAACAGCATCCACTATATGGTTCTTAAAGTGTGGTTTGCGTACTCTATTTCCTTGGAGGCATTAGCCCATGGCCTGGAAATGTTCATACTGAACAGACAAATTAGATCTAGAATTAAACATTTAATATCCCTGGATTAAACACGAGTTGACAAACTAAAATCCATTGTTGGCTCAACTCTAGCAGTAATGGTATGTAGAAATTAAGGGTTAGTAGTAAACATCAGGTAGTCCCATTATGTAATCTAACCCATTAATCTTTTACACTTTTATTTTAGCATTTCACATTAGATGCAAGAAAATATGATACAAAGACTCATAATTATCTACGAGTATATTTAGCAAAATATCTCACCAAAGTGAAGAATATCTTCCCAAGTTACTTCAATAGAAAAAACATATCTAACTTCAACAGTATCAAGTTTAAATAAAAAGCGGCATATTGGGCATTTCAATTGCTCAAAATTGTAGCCGGGATCAGAAACGCAGTTAAACACTAGAGTACAAGGGACTCTTACACGATATCTGTTGAATGTTCCTCTTTTACTAGTTAATAAGAAAGCTACACAACTTACTAAATGAAAATTGGCTTCTTTGCAATTATAGACTTTTCAATATGGTGAACTTGCCCACCATAGGACACTGATCTTTCAGCTTACATGATGTACATCATTTCCACCAAATATATATGCTATTGGGATAAAGGCTCTGATGATGATGAATGATATATGCTATACTAGACCAAGTGAAACAAAACTATAAAAATTTCAGTAAACAATTATAATTCACCTGATACACAGCCAAAATAAATTCCATCACTTCAATAACAAGATAGTCTTAAATCAACTCCTCAAATTACACAAGCACAAACCGTTCCCTCAAGGGAGCACATAATCAGCATAACTCAGAGCCAAGAACAGCTGATTCCCTTGCATTTGATTGGGAGTATAGTCTTAAATCAACTCCTCAACAAGCACAAACTGTTCCCTCAAGGAAGCACATAATCAGCATAAGTCAGAGCCAAGAACAGCTGATTCCCTTGCATTTGATTGAGAGTATTCCAAATAACATACCAGAATGGCTAGCTAGCAGTTGCTGAAGCAACAATTATTGAAAGCAAATTATAAGCACAACGTACCTAAATTTACAAACCAAAACTCAATGACACTTTACACAAGAGATACATTTGATAAATTTATGACTATGCATGTGACCAGATGACACTGGTTACTCCAGGGAAAAAAATTAAAAAAAGAAAAAGATGAATCTAATTAGATAATATGTTCTTAACAAAAGACGAGTATTAAACTTAAACAAGCCTCATAAACAGCCCACTAACTAGCAAGGTAAAGGGAGAGAGGTATAAAAGGACAATCATATCGAACTACTTACAGTGGTTCGGACAAATGGTATTTCAGAAACATTCAGCTAGAGGGTAAACAAACTTTTATACCCACCACCGAAAAAAACCAACATGGAAGGAAACCGCTAAAATACGGGGATAGGCACACCAGAAAGCATACCTTCATCAAGACCTAGACTTACAGAGTACAATTTATGGGAACACCTTAGTTCTGAAACCATTTCCAAACGATGAAAATTTTCTAAGCTTGTAGAATAAACAAGAGTTTTATAATATTAGATTTTTGTGCTTAGACTTCTGCCTCCTATAATTCATTTGGAATCTACATCTATCTACAGCATCAGAGATGGCCACCTGCGAATAGTGGTCTATATTTGGAATATGCTAATCATGAAATGCAACTCATTAGCTGTGAGCTGTCATCACATGTCTTATAGTTAACATGATAAGAAGAAAATGTTATAAGAATATCAACAAAACCTACAGAAATTGTGAAAAACTTCAAGGATTACCAGTAAAATGTTGTTAACTAAACCTTCAGATTCACAAACAAATCTATGGAATCACTTTATCTTAAAATTTTACAGTGTTTTGATATTTGTTTTTCACTGTAGGCAGATAAAAATGCAAGTGAAAATACATTCATATGCACACATTCATACACAGACTACATATGAGTGTTACGTTAGTACAAGCACATGCACATGATATTTATATATATATATATATATATATATATATATTCAATCTTATAATTCAAAATTTCCAAGTTAAGATGAGAAGGAGATTCTATTTATGGTACCCAGCATCAATGTCAAAAATACATCATGACAAAGAGGGCTTTAAAAATCACAAGAAAAACAACTCAAATCCCATATTTGTCACTACTTGAACCCAAAACCACACATTAGGATGTGACGTTTACTCAAGCCATTTACTAGGCTTTTCAAAAGAAAAAAGCTAATAGCCAACACAAAACAGCCAATTATTACCATATCTAGTCTGTTTGAAGTCCTTGAGATCCTCGTATGAAAGATCTTGATAATCTTGGGGATACTGAACTCGGAAGCTAACCTGTGAAGAAAAATCATGGCACTCCAAAGTCTTAGCCAATAGGAAAACACAATTTTAAAAATCAAACAAGTAGTTCATTCTTTTGCAATCCGTTGAAGTTCGCCCGCCGAAATATTTGTTGTCTCTTCTTCCCTTTCAGAAAAGATAGACATGTAACATTAAATATACCTCATTTTAAAAAAAGATTTTCATAAAAGACATATTCAAAAATACAGGGCACTAAAGCAAATAGCAAGACTCAACAGCATGCAAGTCTTTCCCCTCAAATATCCAACTATATCCCATAAGAAGAACAATAAGGATGGAACAAATACTGCATTTCTACAAATTCTTATGGTAATGATCTCATATATTAATTTAAAGAATGATATGATTATTTAGACAGCTATCACATCAACTTTCGCACGGAAACAGCCTCTTCATTAATACGGAGGGAAGGCTGCATACATATGACCCTCTCTAGATCCCACAATGTAGGAGCCTTATGCACTGGGTTTGCCTTTTTATCATATCAGCTTTTGGCTAACAAAGAAGCAGCACTAGGGCTTCCGCAACCTATTGATTCTCCATAGGTGACACTGATACAGTCAAGGCATTCACCTAGGCACCAAGGTGAGGCACCAAGCAAAAAAAAAAAAACACCTCGTGGCACGTTAGGTATGCCCAAGCAAACTTTTAGAAAGGTAAGAGGCGACCAAAAGCCTTGCCTCAGTGAATTGTCCCTTTAATATCTATAATTTTTTATTTCACTTATTGGGTCTTATAGTTGTGTTTTGAATTTTACAGAAACGGAAATACATAGATTTTCTACAAGTTTAAATAAGTTTACTACTGTCTATTTGTTAGAGATGGAACTGCCTCTTTCTTTAACTCTAGATTTTCTGCAAAACAAAAGGAAAGATTGCCGAAGCTGTTGGCTGCTTCCATTGTCCAATTCAAATCTAGAAAAGATATGTAACTTATTAATCCTCCATTCTCTTATCTCTCCTAGACTAATATAATTAATTAATTTTATCTTCTTTTCCTTTTATAACTTCATGGAGAGCATGTCTCTACTTTCATCATATATAAATATAATAAAAAAGCATTCCTTTGCTTTTCTTTGTTCAAACTGTTAAAGAAAAGGGCAACCCAATGCACAAGACTCTCACTTTGTGGGGTCTAGAGAGGATCATTGTACGGCAACCTTCCTTCTGCATTAACAAAGAGGTTGTTTCCACTTGAGCCCAAGACCTCCAAGTCACAAAGGAATATCCTTTACAGTTGCACCAAAGTTCCCCTCAGTTCAAACAGTTAGATAATAAAGGATACAAGTGCCACCATTTCTATGTTCTTAAATAGAACCTTGTTTCTGTAATACGAGGACTTTGTATGCAATAATAACACATTGCTTCACTTGAGCAAGCACATTTTTAGCATCTAGCACCCAGGGAAAACAAGGGCCTTAGCACCCTCAAGGCACCTTTGACCTTTTAATACACCAGAGATACTACAATGGCTTTGACCTTTTGCTAAAAGACACTACAAAAAGTTGAATTCCAAATATTGAACTAGCAGACTTACCAATGATACAAGAGAGACATAGGATTGATGAAAAACTTGAAGCCTCTGATTTCTCTCGGCTTCAATGGATGCTTCATCACCAAATGAAATATTGGAATTCCTGGAATTCAAAAAAAATTCAAATAAATGACAATTCATAGAGCAAGCCAATCGTCCTGGAGGACTAACCTTTTTGTCAAGATAACCTGAAGACTGTGCCAAAAATTAAAAGTCATTGAAGCAACATCATATTCTGGAAGGGAAGCAACTTCTAGCAATGCATTCACTATCATCATTGCTTCATTCGAACCTGAAAAAAGAAAATTCTTCAATCAAATGGGAAGGGAATAAACCACAACCAAAATTCTCAAATTTTTCATGGGAACAAGAGCAACTTGGTTTAATTAAAAGCAATCTGTTGTTAAGAGGTGAAAACAGAAAAGTATTCAACAATTGTTAAAATTTAGTACACAGTAATGTTACATACCAGTTGCAATTAGTTCAACATATGAATCACCCATATCAGAGAATAATCGAGCAATGGCTTTCACATCTTCCTCATCCTGAAAGCACAAAGTAAAATTAGTAATTGAAATATCAAAATAAGGTTATTTTCTAAAATATGTAATGATGTTCCTATGAGAATCCACAAGCAAACAGTGGTTAGAAAATTCAGCCAGTGAAACAAAAATTATGACAAATTCTATAAGGAAGGCCAACCCTTCAAAGAATCACAATAAGAGGAAGAATACATCTATAAATGAATTAAGTCAACATCATTCTCTTAAGATAGAGCACTAAGTGTGCCAAAAATAAACCTAGCAATCTTAAACACAACACGGTGACATAATAAGAAAACACGAATAAGACATCAAAGTAACACAGGCTAAAATTAGGTAAAAATCATATATGAATATATTAAAAGCTGAAAATAAGGCTTTTTTTTTTTCCGTGTCGACATGAATTTTGATATGAAATATTCGTGTTTTACAAGACACGAACACGAATTATAAACACGAAATGCCAGATCTAGCCAGAAGTTATAGCATTAAATACATTTCTGTCTTCTATGGCATAAACAATATAAACTCATCCCAATTATACCAAACTACAGCTGATTTATATAGTCAAACATTTCAAACTCCACCCATAATTTCCAAACAAAAAAGGAATCTTGGCCAAATGGTTAAGAAAAAGTTGTTGCATCTATAAGGCTTGGGTTCAAATTAGACCTGGCAAATGTAGACACGACACGAGTGACACAACACGAACACGACACGAAAAAACCGTATAAGTGTTTGAAAAATTCGTGTTTCGTGTTTATCCGAGTCAACACGAATTTTGACACGGCAATTTTTGTGTTTAAGCGTGTCAGACATCGCTAAACACGTGTAAGACACGGAAACACGTTTTTTTAAACCATGTCACACGAATACACGAATACACGTGTAAGACACAAAAATAATATATGTTTGTGGAAGGAGTTGAACCTTGGCTAAAAATATTTTTTTAAAGCATTTACCAAATAAACTCCTATATTATATTGAAATAATATGAAATGAAAATTAATTTATATCTTAAAATGAATTAATACTTTAATAAATATTGTAAAAAAATAAATTAATAAATTAAATATGAAATTAAATTAGTTAAATAATAAAAATTTTAAATTCTAAAAATAAAGCATTGAAATTAAAAAAAATTATTGTAAGTTAAGATACAATTAACAATTCTTACATATATGATATTATAATGCACATATATATATATATATATACACACATAATATTTTGTTATAATGTATAAAATATAAATATTGTATTATAATAGAAGCGTTTTATAATTAATTATTTTGTATCACTGACACTAACATTGTATCACATGATATGATGATGTGAGTTTATACTTTATATAATTATAAATTTACAATATAATAAGAAATTCTATATTTTATTTTATATCAATTATCATATTATAAAAAATCATAATAACATAATATTAACATACAAATTATTATGATAAGAATAAGATATTAATATATATAATTTATTTTAAATCATAATACAAGTTTATAATATATAAGAAATTATTTAAATTGTAATATAAATTTACTGAATCCTATTGAGTTATGTTAACCTTTTGAATTGTTGTTTATTGCATTGTATTGAGGTATGGTATTTGCGAACTTAATTTTTAAATGTTTGTTGACTTAATGTTAACTTTTTATATTTTGTTTCTATATTTTGTAATTTTAAATAAATATTATGGATGGTATGATTTGAAAATTATTATTATGTTATATTTGTTAGTAATATTTGAATGCATGTAAATTAAATTATTGATGTAAATCAATAAATATTATGATTTTTTTTTTTGATAATGTTTTATTTTTAATCGTGTCATCCGTGTCGTGTCTATTAGTGTCGTGTTTAATCGTGGTAGTTATATTTTTTTCGTGTTTATCGTGTCGTGTGACACGAATAATTATAACGTGTCAACCGTGTCGTGTCACGTGTCACACGTATAAAATACGTGTCGTGTTCGTGTTTAAGTTTCAAACACGTTTTATAATTCGTGTCGTATTCGTGTTTCATAAATTCGTGTCGTGTCGTGTAATGACACGGATACACGAATTGCCAGGTCTAGTTCAAATCCAAGCAACCTCAACCCCATCTCCCAATTATCAAAAAAAAAAGAAAAAAAACGAATTAGCTCAAGCTTCTAGGTTATGGCTAAAGAATAAATCTATTTTACCAATTTAAAATAATGAAGATAGTAACCTCAACACTATGCGATGCAAAACAAGAATAAGCTAATCGAGGGATTAGCTTACTTAAGATTTTATTTTGTTACTCTTGTGGTATTTATGGGGTTTAATTGTAATATTTTGTAGATCTATGGCTATTTTTGGTATTTTACAATTATATTAGCATTTAGAATCTTAGTTTGTTTTCAAGTCAAGTTTATTACTCTTTAATTAAGAGTCTTAAGTATTTCCTTTAAAGTCCTACATAGGATAGTTCTAGTTCTTTTAGGATTAGGGTTGGTAACAGGCTAGTGGCCTACATAAATATCAGTGTACTCTTTCTTTTAAAAAAGATTATACTTATGAGAACCTTTAGCATTATTGCTATTGAGATTGTGTGATGCTTCAAATTATTATCTGAAACCCTAGCACCCTAAGCTGTCTTGCATCACAATGACACACACCAATGGTGAGAGTGATTAACTTATTCACACTAATACATGATGGTTGATGTCTCCAAGATCAACATTTAACATGTATTACAAATATGAAACAAGTTAACACTGTTGATGAATATTAAACCTAAAAACCAACCAAGACCTAACCTTTTGGCACTGCATCCCTCTTCCCTACCCAACCCCCCCCCCCCCCCCCCCAAAAAAAAAAAAATAATAATAATAATAATAATAATAATAATAAATAAATAAATAATAAGAATAATAATAATAAAAGGTGGGACATTATGTCAAATTAGTCTTATTAGTTTTTGTATAATATCTTATCACATCTATCCATTGCCCTACCATATTAGATGATTTTTTTCTCTTTCGGAGGAGGGACACTAAAGGAACTGATGTCATACCTTAGTTGAATCTCTAAGCTGCGCCTGTAGACTCATAACTTGAGGCACAATTACTTGAATTAATGGCATTTGTACAGAAATACCACCAGAGCTTCCTGATGCTGTGTAGTGTATTAATTCAGAAACAACTGCAAGAATAGGGGAAAATGATAAATAAAACACAATACCTAACCACCACCTTCCAATGAGGGTAGATCCAATTATTTTAGAAGCAGAGGTGACTGAGAAATTATTCTCTCAAAAAATGCAATACCATTTACAGATGCCTCTGAAAGTATATCAGAGTTCAAACTTGAAAGAGCTGTTAGCACCAACGGGTGAGTCGCAAGTACAGACCCAGGGATCCTGAAACCAACAGAAATTGAAATCAACCCACGAATAACTGCAAATTCAAATCTGAGCAAGGCGGGTTGTCATATAACTAGACCTCAAGATAATAGAACTGGAGGTGGTCAAGGAACAAGGTGGTCAAGGAATATGTCTAAGCAACCAAAAAGTTACCTTAGCAGTTAGCACCATTAATTTTAAAGAATCAAGTCAACATTCACCAATAATGACCACGCATCAAATTCCCTCCTCCACCAACCCATCCAACAGTATCCCCAGTAAACAGGGTCCAGAAATTCTCCTAGTGGACCAGGACTTAATATAATCAAGAAATAAAAACTGATCATCATGGGGGTATATCAGAAAACTTGCTGATTGTAACAAGTAACAACCCAACTTATAAGATACCAAGTTTTACTCAAGATGGTTTTATAAAGAACTATATCAGCAAAAACCCCTCGTCTTCCATTAAATGCTGTTGCAGAATCTCATGAAAATATAATAACAGTATCACCTATAGCTATGTACCACTAAAATCGAAGAGTACCACAATATGGAATTGTTAAACATATCTCAATCTCAATAAGAAAAATAAACAAGCAATCATTCCAAATTCCCAATCGACAGCATAAAAATCAACCAAATTAATCCCCTATAGAAACAAATTTTGAAGCATAGTATTTGTCCATAAATATAAAGATATAGTAAGGAAATACATACCCATGCTTTAGCCGTAGCCAAGAAGCAAATGCCTCGAGAACCTGATAAATCAATTGTTGAAGTAACAAAAGAAGCAACTTAATCAACAGTCATAAGCAGATAAGTAATGTGTAATAAAGATCAATCTTACTGAAAACCCTTTTTTAGGAAAATCATAATAAAAACTTTAATTGACAAGGAAACTGTTAACAAGTCAACAAGCAAGAGTTCTTCCTATTTTCAATATTATAATACACAACGAAAGGTATAACTCACCCCTCACCAAATAAAAAAAGAAAGATATATCTGTGCACCAAACCATAAGCAATAAGGAAGGAAAAGGGGCAGTTTTAACAGAGGCCCTCCTTTCTCTGCCTCCTAGTAGCAGGTTTAGATTTCTAATCAGATATCCAACTAGAACTTCACAGAGGGAAAACAATGAAGAGGGAGAGAAAGGATGTTTCATAAATAGTCTACCCTTGTCTTTTGAGCAGCAGAGCCACCTTTATTTGCTATAGAACAAACCACCTATGCATTTGCATTTGGTTTGTCAATATACAAGCTATTGTTTTTTTCTAAGCTTTCAGCCTTAATTATTTTGTTAACAAGCAAGAGGCATAAGCAGCTTTGGCTACCACCCGATTCTCTGAGCAGATGAAGCTACATTTATGCAAGCTTGTGCATGAGCCATAAGCAGCTCCTCCTCCCTACCAACCCTATATTCTGAACAGAAGAAGCTACATTTATGCAAACCAACTATCAATAAAAATACTAAGACTAAATAACATTATCAAGGACACATTTTAATATTAATAACTCAATTTCACCTTAGTACACACTACCATCACAGAAGGCTTCACATGCATGCCAAGAAAGTATGTAACCTAATACAGGCAAGTTTATGTAACAATTGCGCTTTGATATGCACTGATCAAAGAGAGAAATTAACGCTTAGTCTTAAAAGTCTTGAACTTTCGAAGTCTCTTTTAGTTGAATGTTTCTTCCCGGGTTGAATTATTCACATCTTTCACTATCGGAAATTGAGGAAGCCGCCGACAATCCTCAAGCTATTGAAATCAGAAGTAGTATGCCAGTGGAAGGGGGAGACGTATGTGACAATTAAGTTGATATTTGTTTATCACAAAAGGTTACAGGTTGAGCCAGGCTCTATTTTTTTAGATTGGCTTTTTTATTTTTTGCTCTTCTGTAGTTGCTATGAATTGTTTCCTTCCCACTTTTTCTTTCATTCTTAGTTCATCACGGAGATACTAAATAAAACTACAACATAGAAGTAACAGAATAATCAAAGCTCTCACCTGCTCTTTCAATTCACTTATATTTAAGCAAGCTGTCAGTATATTAAGAGCAATTTCCATTTGAGAAGTGAGCTCTTTTTCAAAATGACGTCGTCGTTCTGGACGAGCTGCTATCTTGTAGTTGAATGCTTCCTGGTTGTAAGCAAAAAAACAGTTGTCAATGTCATAGACACCATCGAAGAAACCACAATTAAACCAATCTGTTCTAACATTTGTTCTTATTCTATTTACATGTTAGGAAGAACTTTTATTTTCCATATTTCCATGTTTTTTTTAGAAGGTTTGAAGTTCTCTCCCATACTAAGGCATCAGGGAAGTCTTAAAAAGGATAATATCTTTCTGATGTTATGAAACATGTATTCCAGAAAAAGGCATCAACGAACTAGACAATAAATTAGTTCAGAATGTTCAATTAGAAGGCATGTACCAGAAGGAAAAAAAAAAAAACCAATTAAGTTGGCAACTATTTGTTCAGAATCTTAAATAAAATCTGGGTGAAAGTGAAATCAGAGAGATATGCCAAACTATATAGCATGCAACTAAATCTGAACTTGATAACTTAAGCCTAAAGTTTATGCATACCTCAGGCAAGACTGTGAGTAGCTCCAAAAATCCTGGTATATATTCTGGATGAGAGTTCATCTCATCCCGAAGCCAATTGACAATGCCACCATCTCCCCAGTCTTCCGCAGGAACATGTACAGCCAAAGCAGCAACTGCAATGCTAATCTACAAAGCAAAATAACTGAGCACAACAGTTTCATGTCACTAAAAGAACTAGATTGCAAATGTATAGCACCTGAGTCCGGACAATAGGAGGCCCTTTATGAAACTTTTTCAACAAGTTCTGCATTTGAAATATCAATTACATTAATCTCTAATCAGGTGTTGCTTAAGCATTATCTAGTGCAATATGCATCTCTACGTATGTGCACATAACAAAAAGAACAGCAACTTACATATGAATTTATGCTAACTGCAGCAAGAGAAAGCAGATTTTAAAATGTAAATAAATAAATAAATAAAAGTGATATACACTTCTGAACCAGAATAAAAAAAAATTAATAAAAACAAACAAACCATGCAAGTTTTATAATCATACTCATATACTTTAAAATCATGAAAGTACTCTTTTTACATGTCAATTTCATTAGCAGTTTATATGATGTTTGAATCCAAGCTTCTTCAATGGTCAAAAATATGCATAAACCAACTCACATTTAAGGAATCCCTTAATTGGCGAAAAGCTTCGGATGGTAATTCTTCAAAATCGCGTTGTACCTATCAAACAAATGCAACACCAAATGTTAAAACAAGACTTTGATTTTGAACATTGAGCAAATAAATGCATTTTAAATTTACCTTGCTTCTAAGAGTCTGTGAACAAAATATTAAAGTCTCTAGATTGCTCGTGGCATCATGAAGCAAATTATCGGCAACCTAAGAGGAAAATGAAGGTTAAAATGAAAAATGAGTACATATTTAGATAAAGGGAAAAAGAAAATTGCAAAACAAGCAAAAAAGACCAGACATTATAATTGAAGGTGAAGAAAAAAAATCAAGAGACGAATCTTATTGGCAAGAGGATTTATATATGTATATATATATATATATATATATATATATATATAAAGACCAGACACTCATACTTGAGACGTGGTTCTAAATAAGGCACAATGATGCTCGCAATATAATCCATGTAGCCAACTCTATATAAGAGAAAGGACTCTTCTTCTAGAAATTAACCAACTACATTTTAATCAGACAATATCCAGATGAATTATGGCATGTATAGAGAAAAAAAAAACACATTCCAGCCTATGAACCTGTACTTTAATTCTTTCAGAGAATCTTGGCAGAATTCAATGTCTCTTGCTCCTTTTTCTAGCATCTTGAATCATGCATGAATAGCAATATTGTGCTAAAGACAAACTGAAAGGGCACTCTTATGACCAGGTTGACCTTCAAGGAAAATTCTTTAATAATAATCTAAATGCTAAACCATGCTCAATATTATACTCCCCTTGCCAAATGAGCTTAACAAAAAGACCAGAGGGTAGTCATAAAACCTATTAGAAGGAAGATGGCGGTGCAAGCATGCCTAAGAGAAATTGAAAACCGGCAAGGAAATGCAAGTTATTTGGTAAATGGCTGGTAATAACAGTTCCAGCAATTATTTCATTAACTTTTTCTTTATAAGAGACTAGGTAAGCTACAATAGAATCCTTTTCAAAGTGACATGTTAATAAAAGAAAAGGGATTTTATTTAAATCTATCTATCAGTAGAAATGTGCATTTGATTTCTCCAATATTATTGGCTTACTTCAATCAAATGAGCATTTCTTTGGTATTGTTTTACAGTTATGTTCTATTTTTATTATGGAACAAGTAAGAAATGCAAATTATTCAATTTCCCTCATAATTAAATATTTTTTTATGGAACTTAATACAATCAGCTAAGCTTAAATTTTCCACTGTTTAAAAATCAATATCCTCAAAAGAAAATAACAAAATTAAAATCCTAACAATTCCTACAAATTATCATAATTTCCTCAACCAGACCGCCCCAATAAACCACAGTATTATAGCATTAGCTAATACTCTTAATAATCATGAAGTGCACCATTCGAACTAAAGCTTGACAAAAGAAAATGCAATAAAAATTAAAAAAAAAAAAAGGTAGACATTCTGAAATAACAACGGAAGTAATCCTATCTAAACACAACCATACGCTGTTTGCGCAAATCAATCGAAAATCTCAAAAAGAAGAAAATAAGAAGAGAATACCTGCCAAGCGTCGATGGTGCGTTGAAAATCTTGCAGCCATCGATCGGCTTGCATACGCACCGCATCATCAGGGTGATGGTACAGTGCGTTTAGGGCTTCTTTCACAGTGTTCTGTAGCTCCATGCTTTGCATTTTCTTTCTCCTTATGATTTCAAAATTCAACTGTACACTCGCAGAAATAAAGAAAAAACAAAACCCAACTCTCTTTCTCTTCCACTCGATTCTTAAGAGGTTTGATTTGATTTGATTTGATCTTTTCTTTTTCCTGATTGCTTTTAGTTAGTTTTAAGGGTTTTTTTTTTTTTTTTTTTTGAGTTTTGGTTTGTTTTTTCTAATGAAATTTTGGGAGGGTTTTTGGCGCCCCTCAGTGAATTCGGGGAAGTTTGGGGAGCTCTGATTGGTGGTGATGGCGATGGGGAGTGCGGTTTTAGCCGTCTGATCTGTGCATCTTTGACTCGCAGATATAGGTTTGCAGATAATTATGTTGTTTGTTTGTGGGTCTTAGTAGACACGTGTCGATGATTAATTGGTTTGGAGTTTCCGATTTGGGTTGTACTGAACAGCTTGTAAATGCAAGGATTGTTGGATGCCTTTCCTTTTTTAGTTTTTTTTCATAAAGATTATTATTTATGAGTTTTTAAATTTTATTTTTTTATACTTTGTAAGAATATGTCATAATTTTTTAATAAAATTAAAAAATCTCAATCATAAGGTATGAAGAAAATTTTATTTTTCTATAATTACGATAAGAGCATGAATATAAATATTAAGAAATAAACAAAAACAGACCAAACTAAGTTTTTATTTTATTTGATTTATTACTTATTATATTTGATGGTTAGTTTTATTATTTACTATATTATTACATTACTAAATTTCTATTTTTTAAAATGTTTGCTAAAAAGATAAGAAATGCTAAATTTCCATTTTACTTAATTAATAAAATTTGTAACACGTACTTAAGCATAAAATTATCGAATAAAAGAATAATGGTTTACATTTTCTTATATTTAGTAAAATTATTTAGAAAATAAAAGTAAAAAAAATCTTATAGTTCTACGTTTTTTGTTTTATAAATATGTTAACTCAAGTGTTCATGAAGATTCTGAAAAAATATGAATAGGATTGACTCCTAATTTTCTCACATTTTGGTTTACATTAAAATTTAGTGAAAATTTTATAATTTAGTGAAAAATATAAGAAATTAAAGATATAATTGAATTGCAAAATATAAGCATCAAAATTTTGACACATTAATTTAGAGAGATTCGATCAACCAAGCCTACATCTTCTCCCTAAAGAGTTATCAATTCACTTGAATTAAATTACACTTTCGATATTAAGATATAACTTTCAAAATCTCATCTTTTTTCGAAGGTTCAAGATAGAAACTTGTATTACCTTTTGATAGATTAAGGTATAACATTTACTATCTTTTCAAAGGTTAAGGTATAACTTTACAATTCTCTATCTTTTTTAAAAGTTAAAGATAGAAATATTTACAATACGTAAATTTCTATAAAACTCATAAAACACAATCAAGAGGACACCCAACGTCTTAATGAATTACTAGTTCTAAATAATGATTTGCAAACTTTAAGATCTATTCTAAGATTGAGTATTTGCTAACTTAAACTCTAGAAATACAATTTAAGAATGAATAGAATTTGTATACAAAAATAGAAAAATTGACTCTACAACCTTGAACACTCTTGAATTTTGTGGAATTGATTCAATCCTCTTAGGGATGAACTATTTATGAAGTCTTAAAAGACTCATTTTATACTTAAACTTGAGTTAGTAGCTGATAGAGATTATTTGGAGAGAATCTAGTTGTTAGAATATGAAACATTTCAATTATTGCTTATCGATACCTTACCAAGGGAATCGATACCTTGTGAAGAAATCTTTACACTTTCAAGCATGGGGGTATTGATACCTAAACCCTAAGGTATTAATACCTAAAACAAAGTATTTGTTTATGTTAAAGGATAACAAAAAGAATATCAATACCTTAGCCTAAATAAAGTAATTTTGGCAAAATAAGGCAAGAAACCAAGGTAATTCTAAGTCCTATAAACATATATTAACAATATTTTACATTCAAGAACATGCATTTATAATGCTTAATCTTTTTTTCTAAAATTTCTTTCTTTCTTAAAAACCTTTCGTATTTGGTCTAAGCAAAATAATTTCTCTTAAGAACAATTGGATTTATATTTCATATTAAACACATAAGTTGTAATTTACTTTATAAAATCTCATTTAAACATATTTAAATTTTTGCCATTTAAAAAAAATATATCAATTTAAAGCTAAAAAGATATAATGAAACATAAGTTAATTTTTATATTACTAGATTTTTTATATTTCAAAATAAAAATAATAAATATTTGAGTCTAGAACTAACATTACATTTAGATGAGAAATTTTGAAATTTTGAAGAATTTCAAAATAAAAGTATTTCAAAATTTATCAATTCAAAATACTGACCTTTTTAATTGTATTATTTGGATAAATATTTTTAGATAGAAATTTAGACTAATAGAATTTGATGAAATAAAAAAATTAATTATCAAATAAAATAACATTATTAAATGTAAGAAAAAATATAAAATAAAATATTTAATATGAATATCATTAGATTCACGAAAATGTATAAATATTATTAATAAATGAAAAAAAATAAAACATATATTATATCCGAATAAAATGATATTTCTTTTTTTAGTTTTTTTATTTAATAGTGAGTTATGTATAATAAAGTAAGGCTAGTTTTAGAGAAATTTTGAAAAATTATCTCTTAAGAATATGTTTGGATGGAAAATTGAAAATTTCAAAGCATTTTGAAATGCTAACAATTCAAAATGCCACATTTCAAAATTCCAACATCTGAAAATTTCTTTTTTGGCTAGCAATTCAGTTATCAAAGTTTAAAATTTTATGTTTTCAAATACGTAAAAAAATAATTAAATTGATATTAGGCTCTATTTGATGGTTAATAATTTTTTTGAACAATTTGATGATGATTTAATTTTTTCACTATCAGTACTTCATTATTATATTATAATATTAATTGTTATGAATATTTTCATAATATGACTAATATAATTAACAAGAAACAAGCTTCTTTGTTATCAATGATTTCAATATTTTATGGGTGTGAGTGTTAAAAATATTAACTTAAATTTTCAAAGATTTGGTGAAAGGTTTTTTGAGAATTTTCTTTTGTATCTTCTAATAGGCTTGATAGTTGAGTTTATTTTATGAGCAAGTTAATAAGTTTGTAACTAAATATGAACTTTTCCAAGATGAGGTGGGAGATTTTACAAGTTAGACGTGTAAACACTCCATAGAGCTAAAGGAGAGTTATAGGGTTTGATGAACTAGATATGTAAAAATCTCATGGGGTTGAAAAAGTATGTCTATGAGTATGAATGTTTAGTTTTTAATTATTAGAGATCAAGGGAGAGTGCTCTCGGATATGTTTTGAATTGTGATTATTTGATATTTGATAAGTTGGACTTAATTAAGTATATTTAGGATTACATTGTAAGTTGAGTGCTTGACCAAAGAGTTTATGTGAGTATAATTATATATAAGGGTGTAAAATGGGTGGACCGGTGTGGATCAATGCGGTTACGAGCCTAAATGGCTTAAGTCAATTTAAGCCCTCCTTTAAACAGACCAAATTAATTGAGATCGGTCCAGCCTTCAGTCCGTAGGCTAAGGTTTTTTTTTTTTTTCTAGAAAGAAGGAATTGGGCCTAAAAAACAATGAGTTAGGCCTAAAAAACAATAAGTTGGGTTTTCTTCACTTAATTAAGTCTAACGTCAATTTGTAAAAGGATATTTGGCCTTTGAGAATTAACCAAAATCATATAAGCTTGTGATTAATATACAAAATTTAATTTGGATTTTTTTTACAAGAGAAATATTGGCTCATTCATGATCAATATATTATATATAAGTTCAAACAAAAAAGATTTTGAGTTCTCCACTTAATTTCAAATTGTGGGTTGGTCACATAAATGATAAATGTATATTGAGAAATATATATATATATATATATATATATATTAGCATAAGCAATATATTATATACATAAGCAAGCAAGTCATAAAATTGTGAAAATAGTGCTACAAATATTAATCCCAATACAAATACAATCCACACACATAACATCCATTAAACTTCCAACACAAACATAACAATACAATACAATCTACACATACCATTCAATTAACTCCTAACACAAATACAATCCACACATGACATAACATTATGGTTTAAATAAAGAGTAGTGAATAAGTCTAAAAGTCATAAAATCTACAAGCATCCATTAAAATCTATACAAAAAACATCAAACTTGTCATTGAATCTCATTGTTCAAATGATTTGAATCATTTAACTTTTCCATCGAATCATCTTTGTTTTCCTTATCATCTTCCCAACCTATAAAAAAAAAAAATTTAATTATTAAATTTCTAAAATAACATTCTCTTGTAAAAAATATTTATTCAATGAATATAAATTACCACTTGATATGAAATTGTGCAGCCAACTACGTGTGCAAATGAAAGGTTAAACCATTTTAGGAAAAAGACGACTCATATACTTGTTTAGCACACGTCTCTCAATGCTAAAGACTTATTCGAAAGTCACAGTAGTTATGGGTATACTCATCAAACCATGAGCCATGTTAGTCAAAATGGGAATCTAAAACTGTGATCCCTCCACCATTTCAAGACTTCCAAATCTTTATTAGTAGAAAAATCAAGTTTTGGCATATCCAAAAATACTTTTAATTGAGACTTGGAATTTGGGACATCATCTTCATCATCTACCAAATCCATCCATACCAATATTGATGCATTTTATGCAAATAAAATTAACAAAGAATATCAAGTTATTATTAATAAATTGAAGTTTACAATGAGATAAATTAACATTAAGGTTTTAAATGTTTATTATTTATAGTTACATCTAAAATGGAGATAGATTCCATTGGAATATAAGAGGTGTGAGATATTTGGCTTTGTTGGCCTTGGCCTTGAATTTGACTTTGACCATGTCCATGTGATGAGCTAGAAACATTTTTGTATATTCTTCATACAACATAAATAACTTTCTTTTGGCCACATCCAACCTCTCTGGAAAACTTTGAGGATCAATTTTTAAAAAGCATCACTTTAACATGGTAAACTTTACACGAGGGTCAAGAACCACCACTATTACAAGTAGAACATTATACTCACTCCAATATATGTCAAATTTTTTTTTCATATTCGAAGCCATGCCTTGTAACATCTCATCATCTCCATCCAAGTATTCCATCAAAAGCATCTAAATTTTCCAAACTAGAGCGAAATATAAGTTGGCCGTTGATAACTAGTTCCCGAAATCAAATTCGTGATTTCATAGAATGGTTTTAAGAATTCACAAATTTTCTCTCCCCTCTTCCACTCATCACTTGATTAATAGTATTTATAATTTCTATCATTTGATGCAAGTATAGAAAATGCAGGCTTAAATTTCAAAGCACTCTCAAGCATCAAGTAAGTAGAGTTCCACCTAGTTGGGATATCTAAAACGAAATATGAAGTTGAAGAAACTGAAACCTTTTTACACATTCTTCAAAATTCCCCATTCTAGCCTCCGACCTCTCTACATACTTAATACTTACTCTAATTTTCTCATTAGTCTAGAAGTTACTTTCAAACCTTTTTGAACAATAAGATTCAAAATGTGGGCACAACATCGAATATGAAAAAATTCACCATCACATAATAAGCTCTCTTGCAAACAAAGCACATCTTTCAATTTGAGTTGCATTTTATCATTAGCAAAAACATTATCCAAAGTAATGAAAAAGATTTTGTTGTCTATCCCAAATCATTTAAAATTTCTATTACTTTAAAGATAATTCATATCTCGAATGTGGAGGTTCCATATCACAAAAGGCAAGAATCTTACTACTTAGCTTCCAATCTAAATCAGCATAATGAGCAGTTAAGTAAATGTATCCCTCATTAGTGCAAACAGTTCATAGATCACAAGTAAGACATATTATACCCTGAATTTAAGCTAACATTCTTTCAATTTCTCTTTATTTGCCAAATAAAGTTTCCAAACATCATAGCCAGCAGTGATCCTAGATATAAATTTCACCTCAAGGTTTAAATACTTCAACACATTCCTAATTCCATCATGCTTAACAAATGAGAAAGGAAGATCATGCCTTACTACTGCCGTAGCTACTAATTCTCGAAAAAAATTTTGATCAATTTTTTTACTTCTCACCTTTCTTTGATAATCAATTATCATTTCAGACAAATTTTTTTTGCCTTAAAACTACTATCCCTTTACATGAAAGCGCATGATGCCTTAAGGATGAAGTTCCATATTGAGAAAGACCCGCCTTATATATTATCTCACACTTTTTACATTTAGTATGTGGTTTACCATCATCAACATTGATAACAAGTTTTTTAAAATAGTTCCACACTTTTGAAGTATTCTTACTAGCTTTTCTTGATTGATTTTCAGTTGTTTATGTTTCAACATCACATCTCTCATGTTCAAATTCATTAGCATTATCCTCATTATCACTATCACAAACAACATTAATATTATCACTATGTAGAGTCTGATTTTGAGAATGAGATACCATATTAAGACCGACACTATCAACAACAATCACCAAAACAAATATATATATATCTTAATTAATATAACACAAAACACAACGAATTAACATAAGTAAGCATCTAACACTAATAAAAGTATTGTAAAGTCTCATAATGTAAAATTTCAAAGCATATAAAGTAACTAAATTAATCTTGCATTTTCATATGCCCAATGACAATGAACATTATTCAGAAAAAAAAAAAAAGAGATTAGATTCATTCCATACCCATGAAAGCTTTATATCAATAATTAAAGTGTGGTCTTTTGGAATGAGGTATAACTTGAAATTTGCAACACAATACCAAATAAACATGTTAGGATGTTTAAATACTCAAAGAAGACTATTTTTGTATTATATTTTTTGCATAATTAATTGGAAACATGTAATTAGAAAACAAATAATACATTTTTGCCAGTGTCACCACTTACAGCAAACATCACCTCAATTTAGTACTAAAAAATACTTGGCATTCTTACAGCAAATTGACCAATTAGCATTAAAAGTTTCAGTAAAGATGATTTATATATATTTTTTTAAATTAGCACAAACAAGGTCCCTAAAACTGTCTACCAACCACCAAGAAAATATCCATGCTTTTCTCAACATAGTATATCTTTAATTCATAGTTATATTTAGCTAAAAAAATCGAAGTTATATTTGTTCTTGAATCTAATAAACATCTAATTACAATAACAGAGGAAATGAAATGCATATTAAATGGTCACATATGTAATTATCAGTATCAGCATTCACAACTAAATAAACATATTAAAACTATTGAAGATGATGATGCGGAGGAAACAATCGTACACAACTTTTCTTTAAGTAACATAGATGGACTAATAGAGGCAAAATTAAGGCCAAACATACTTTTAAGGCTACCGATATATATATAGGCAAAAAAAAAACATAAAACTCACCTAATTGAAGGGAGGTTTGCCATCTATGTGTCACTGGACAGTGATCTCAATTCCAATCGGTGCTCGACAGGGTGCTGGCAGCTGGGCTTAGCTGTTTAGGGTGGGTTGGTGGCTTGGCAGTTGAGAAAAGAGGCTGACTGATTCTCTTGACTGTTAGTGAGTGAGATTTAAGAATGAGGCAGTCGACGGCGGTGACTCTATTGTGTTGAGATACTAAGATGAGAGAGAGGAGGGTGACAGTGACAATGAAAAATCAGAGGCAAGGTGAGATAAGTCACTGAGGTGAGAAAATCAAATGTATTAGGGTTGGGACTTAAGGGAAGTCGACACATTTCACCTCTTCTTTTCTTCTACTAATTGCCAAATGAAACTAAGAAAGGGAAATGGCCAATGCAGTAGCAGGCAACAGCATGTCAGGCCAGTGTTGAGCCCAATGCACAAGAAAGCAAATAGGCCTAAGGGTGTAAAAATGCCAATTGAACTAGACTGGGCCGAAAATGCCCAATTTTCATTTTAAAATTAAATGACGTGCTGGTTAGCCCATATCCGTGCGGGTTGGCCAGCACGGATTGTTGACCTGTCGGGCTAAGCCATCCCTAAAAAGCCGACAAATTTAACAGGTAGCTTGCAAATTTTGGTCGTTTTACACCCCTAATTATTTATAGCTAATACATCTTTCTCATTTGTAGATGTAGACAAGTTGAATGTTGAACCACGTCAAATTTTTAGGGTAAACTCCACATACACCCCATGTATTCTACGTGTTTTCCATATTGACCTCCTGAACTTTTTTATCTTATTCGTAACCTTGTAGTTCTGTTTTGTTCCCAAAAGGGTGTAACAACGTTAAAAATGTTATAAAAAAACAAAACTACCCTTTCTCTCTTCTTCCTCAACCTACAAATCAATTTTCTTTTTTCTTCTCTCTTTAAAACCTCGTTTCTTCTCTTTCGAAAATTTGTCTCTCTTTTCTTTCTCAAATCTCTAACTCTCATAATCAAAACAAAAACCTAAAATCCATCAAAATGGGTGGATCATGAGTTTAGATTTTGATCATCTTAAGTGATTCCTGTCAAAGCCCAGCTCGTTCATAGGTCGTCGACTAATATCCCTTTGGGGCTTAGACCCCCCCAAGTTTTATTTGACTCATACGTACTGTCCAATTTGGGTCCATTAACCCGCATGATTTTAACAAGGTAAATACCCCAATTCGAGTCCCCATGGGTTCGAACTTAGGATCTTAAGTCGTAAAAACATACAGGTCGGTGGACCCAAAGCGAACAATACGTATGAGTCAAAGCAAACTTGGAGGGATTTAAGCCCCAAAGGGATGCCAACCAGCGACCTATGAACGAGTTGGGCTATGACAAAAAAAGCGCGTGTGAAATCCATTTTTTTCATACTATTGTTTATTTAAAAGCTAAGAGAGATATTCAAAACTTACCTAAGTGTTCATGTAGAGCCCGAAGGAACCTAAGAGCTCAGATGATGGAGAGTTGAGCTCGGGTCACGAAAATCGAGGTAAAGTGTCAAAGTAAGAGTTCTTTAAGAATTGACCTTCATATAAACATGATTTTATGGATGGAAGGTGAAACTAAAGTGACTGGAGTGAAAAAAGTTGGTAATTCTCGAGTTAGTACTAAACCGAGAAATTATGCCTAGTAATTGAAATAATTTCGAAATAAATTTCATAAATCCTTAAAAAAATTATTCCGAGGCCATAGGAAATTAATATAAGGTATATTTGACTTGGAGAATTGAAATTTAGTGGAAATATTGAGGTTTTAATGGTTAAATAAATTTTTAAAGTAAACTGAAAACTTTAAGGAATTTTATCGGTAATGACTAAATCGGGTAAAACAGGCCCAAAACGAAAAAAATTCGAAAACAAGTGGGCCCAAAATTTTTATAGAACATACTAGGGACTTAATATAACACATGAGAGATGGAAGTTTAGAAGAAAATGAGCTGGAAATAATTTTTGAAACTTTTCTAAGTGCAGGGCAACCGGCAACCTAAACTCAGCACACTGCAGGTCCAATGAAAAGGCCCAAATTGAAGGGGTTCCAGAAGGTGTTTAAGTTTGATTTCTTTTTTTCAAGTTGTAATATACAGAAAACAATCTCTAGAAAGGTATTATACGGCTTGAATCGACCTAAAACGATAGAGTTGTCCCCTTTCAAAGTTCCCATATGCGTAATTGGCTGTTTCTATTTGTCGATTTTTTTTTGCCACCTTCCAGCCATTTTTAGAAGTTGGTCAACAAAAATGAAATATTCCTCTTTAAGTTCTCAAACACATACAAAAAATCAGCTTCATACTAATTGATTTGGTGGGTAAAAAATTAGAGAGAAGAACAAGGGTAAAATCTGTCATGTTTCAGAGGTAAGAGAAACTTGGAATTTTTTTATTTCTTAGTTAGTTTTTGAGCTTGTTTAAGATGATTCTAAGCTGTATAAATGTATATTTACAGCTGAGGAACATTTGTGGAGGAAGAAAGGGAGGTCAAAGTTGGTCAACAAGATGAGGAAGTTGATGGAAGATGATGATTGAGATATATGTTAATGTTTAATAGTTTTAGGTGATTTTTACTAAATTAGAATTTGAAGATATATTTCCTAGAGTGAACTTGAATTTTAGCCAACCCTTGGATAATATAGAGAAGATGAAATTCAATTGAATTAAGTGTTGTGGAATGCTAGTTTAATACCGAAAAGTTAGGTTATAGCTCAGTTTAATCGAATACTGTAAAAGTGTGAAAATTTGGCAATTTGATAAGTTGTAAAGTGTTGACTAGAGGCTTGAATAGGTGTTTAAACTATTAAGTTGATAAGTTCGAAGTTAAAGAAAAAAATTTATCGAAATAGCTAACGTCAGCACGTTTATCGGTAAAACTGAAAAAAATAAGAAAAGTTGGCGAAAAATGAGTCAATTAGCAACGTTTAAGTTGTAAAATATATGTGAATGTAAGTAAAGATGAATTGGATACTAATTGGACTGTTTATGGCAGCTAGAGGTGTAAGCATGCAAATCGAGGCGAGCTGATATCCAAGCGATACGTGCTGCCCCAATTTCATATAGGTAAGGGATGTAATTTATTGTGGTAATGGTGTTCTCTGTCTGTAAATAAATATTTATTTGATGTTTAAAAATACGTGAAAAACCCTAGTTAACATAAAAATTTCATGAAACCCTTTTAGTAAAATAAACACGAATTTCAAATGACCTCAAGCCCATATTTACTTATTTACAAGTGCATGATTTTTGTACAATTTTACAACTATGATTATTTATGTAACAAGCATGTATATATGTGATTTTCGAGGCATGCTTTCTGTAAGCTATTGTGCAAATAAGTTTGAAAATGATTTCAGTATGATAATAAGCATGATTTGAGACTAAAGGCTTTCTATAGCGTGTGAGTCAAGGTAAACTTGGGCGTCGACCTAAGGTGTCACACCCCACTTTCGGGTGTCCTTCATCCATACACCTACTACTATCGGTTGGGTTGTGAGACGATGCAATTACTAAATTCCATAAATTTACAGCGAAAATATTTAAAATTTTAATTCACACTCCCAAGTGTGTGTGTAGATATACAAAATCAATTGTATATTATAATATCTTTACATAACATCCCATACAATTGTTTACATTATCGAATCCATAACTGTGTGATATATTATATTAGATACAAAATACTCATGTGTATACAAATCTTATACCTTTGCAACTGATGGAAGCTGTCCAATACAAAAAGGGATCTCGAGACTACCGCACTATCCTACTTCTCAGTATCTGGAGGGGAAAAAGTAGTGGGATGAGCAAACCACAGCTCAGTAAGGAAAAAGATACTAACATGTAGATACTGTACTATCTACATAGCCCATGCATGCATAAACCAAAACCATGTTTCAATATAAATGAAAATATTACTATAAAATGCATTTAAACATTACTTCTCACATAAGCATTTTCATGAAAACAAGTATACGATATTTCCATTTGAAAACATGTCATAAACAGTGCTATCATAGCATGAGCAATCAAATCAAAAGATTTATCAAATCACAAAATCTCTTTGCTTTCCTCAAATCATTTCATTTCTGAGTTTCTCAATTTCTCTTATCTCTAAGACAGACATGAAATTCTCGGTAATCTAATATCCACAACATATGACCATAGTCAGTAATCCCAGGCCTTACTGATCAGGTGTGCACAGGGCATCACTTTGCTTGAATGGGGATGGGTCAGTCTTACCCTGCGGCTCATCTCAATTAACATCATCTCCTCATATCACATATACTCACGGTACAAGGTACGCCATGTGTCATCTATGCGATACTTGTACTTACGTGCACCCAACACGGTACATAGTATACTAATGGATAACTACACAATTCAACGTACAACCGTGGACCCAGTCCATCTACCAACTCCAATGGACTTTTCATCATGAACCGTGTTTCATATACCAGGCAAGCGATCAGCGTGACACACAGTCAATGCAAGGCTCCAACACGGTATTTCTCAGTGCGAGCAACAGTTTCTAGCACTGTATCGTCTCAACTCAGTAAAAACTAGTGCAAGCAATGCTCCAACACCTTTTTCAAATCCATCGTGCGAGACGAAACTCCATCACAGCATATCAAAACATAGAAACATGTGCGAGCTAAAACTCCAACACATTATCATTATAAAACCACGTGTGAGTCACGCTCCGGCACGGTTTATCAAAACATGCGGACATATGCGAGTGAAACTCCAGCATAGTCAAAATCAGTAAAACGGGTGTGAGCTAGAGCTCCAACACCAATTCACATCTTAAATCCGATAGGTGGCTATTTTCTCTTTTAAGAACTCAAAACAAGTTTATTTACGTAGCATGCCGTCCCATGCTAAACATGTAAAACTAGCCAACCTATTCATCATCATTTCTCAATCTCAAAATCAATACATAGTTGAGAAAACATCGAAAACATGCATATCATGTTATTTCCTTACCACATCCCATTTTCACTATATATATATATCATAGTACATTTCATAGTTCCATAGCTAAACGTAGTAATTCTAGCGTCATAACTACTGAAATCACTGTAAAAATACGTACGAATATCTTTATCGCTAACATATAGTCCCTTACCTCGAATCGCGCTCGTACTTTCCTTTGTCTCGTTTGCTTCATCTCGCGATCTGGGTTAGTTGTGTTCCACGTATTTCAATCTACACGTATAAATCATTAAGTTATTTCATTTTCATTCTTCTACACATCCACATTTCACTTATTTGTCTATTCATATTCCTCAACCCTTAAATCACATTTCACTCTTCCACTAATATCATTTTATCATCTCTTAAGCTTTCCATCCCATTTCAATGGATTTCCTCTTTATAAATCTCCCTTAATATCACTCACCTATCACTACATTCATCATTCCTATCAATATTTCACATATTATCCAACCCATAAATGTTTAGAAATCCATATTTAAAGCTTGAAGGTTGAAGAGCTTACTCCTTTACTTAGCCGAACTTGTGGTAGCCAAAACTCATTTTCTTGGTCACACCAATGTGTGATTTTTGGGTATGTTGTTCTCCATGCTTCAAGGAATAACTTTCCCTTCTTAAGCTTCTTCCAAAACTGGCTGGAATGTAGTGATTTTTAGAGTGAGAAAGCTTGGATCTTTGAGAGAAAATGGCAGGAACGGGTTTGGTCGAAAAAAATTAAGTTTTCAGTCCAAATCCAATGCCCTTTTTATAGATACAGACACATGAGATCGATCTGGTCCTTGTAGAGATCGATCTCTGCAAGGTTTGGTAGTCATTTTCACCAAATGCAACTATTACCAGATCGATCTTCTTCCTTGATGAGATCGATCTGTTTGCAAGTAAATTCCTTCTTGGAGATCGATCTGCCTCTTGTAGGAGGTCGATCTAGTCCTTATAGAACCATAAGGAGATCGATCTATCGAGAGCTTGAGATCGATCTGTCTCAGGCAGAGAGTTAAGGAGATCGATTTGTCTTCCTATGAGATCGATCTGCCTAGTTCCATTCGACAATTTCTGGGCATTTCATGAGAAGTGATCGATCTCTCCTTCATATGAGATCGATCTCTCATCCCCTGCACCCTCATTTTCTACATTTTTCTGCAGATTTTGCCTATACACTCATCCAAATTTGTTGCATACCTCAATTTGCATTTCGTCCACACTTTACACACAATGGCATCCATTCCACATAGTTCATAGTTAATGAAACTTGTGCACACAACTTAGAATTCATGGACGTTTCATTAAATTTCCAAAATCCTTACATCCTCCTATCATCTATACTCATGTACAATACATACACATACATCATATCTTCTCAAGCTATCTTCATAACAACGTACATATACATCATATCTTCATATAAACAAATACATGGGAATTTACGGGTATTACATTTCTCCCCTCAGAAAATTTGGTCCTCTGAATTGAACCAAGTCTATTCCTAAAAAAGTTGGGGATATTTCTCCTTTATTAGATCCTCTAACTCCCATGTGGCTTCCTCCGATGTATAGTGCTACCACAGGACTTTAACCAATGAAATTGACTTGTTTCGCAATACCTTCTCTTTTCTGTCCAATATCCGGATCGGTTTCTCCACATACGACATATCCTCCTTGAGCTCCAACGACTCATAGCTAATTACATGTGTTGGATCTGGGTAGTACTTCTGAAGCATAGAAACATGGAAGACATTATGGACCTCTGCTAGCTCAGGCGGTAAGGCTAGCCTATATGCTCTATCTCCCACTCTATCCAAAATCTCGAAGGGACCAATGTAACGAGGACTTAATTTTTCTTTCTTCTCGAACCTCGTTATTCCCTTCGAAGGAGATACTCTCAAAACTACAGACTCACCCACATCAAACTCAAGTGGTTTTCGTCTCCTATCAGCATAACTCTTTTGTCGACTTTGAGCTGTTCGCAGCCTCTCACATATTATCTGAACATCCTCGGAGGCTTGTCTAACCAAATCTGGAGCAAGCAACTGTCTACCACCAACTTCTTTTGTACCAATGATTGATCGGATAGTGCCTCATAAGGGGCCATACCAATACTTGAGTGATAACTGTTATTATAGGCGAACTCAATCAATGGCAAGTGATCGTCCCATGAGCCTCTAAAATCCAGCACACATATTCTCAACATATCCTCCAGGGTCTGTATAGTCCTCTTTGATTGACCATCTGTTTGAGGATGAAAAGCGGTACTAAAACTCAATTGGGTCCCCATCGCTTCCTGAAAATATCCCCAAAAGTGGGAAGTGAAGCGAGCATTCCTATCAGAAACAATACTCATTGGAACACCATGCAATCTCATTATCTCCCGTATATACAAGTCCGCCAAAGCACTCAAAGTATCTGTAGATCTCATGGCTAAAAAGTGTGCCGATTTCGTTAGCCAATCTGCTATAACCCATATAGCATCATGGTTCTTACGGGTTCTCGGTAACCCCATCACAAAGTCCATGGTGACGTGCTCCCACTTCCATGTTGGTATCAGTAGAGGTTACAATAATCCTCCTGGTTTCTGATGTTCAACATTCACTTGCTGACAAATGAGATATCTATCGATATACTCAGTTATGTCTCTTTTCATCCCAGACCACCAATATACCTTTCAAAGATTTTGATACATTTTACTACTCCCCGTATGTACTGTGTATCTCGATGAGTGAGCCTCTGATAAAATCAACTTTTGGAGCTCTGATTCTTTAGGAACACATATTTTGTTCCCGAACCTTAGTACTCCATCTGAACTCAATACAAAATCTATGCCCTTACCTTTCTAAATTCGGCTAATTGTATTAATACACCATTGATCATTTTGCTGAACTTGTCGGATTCTCTCAATCAACTCTGGTTCTAATCTCAAGCTAGCAATAATCCCATGACTGCCAATCTTAAGTGGGGTCATATCTAGACTAAGGTTTGTGAATTGCTACAATAACTCGTGTTCTCTAACCATCATATATGATACCAACCCGAGACTCTTTTTGCTTAATGCATCTGCGACCACATTTGCCTTTTCCAAGTAGTACAAAATCTCACAATCATAGTCTTTGAGGAGTTCTAACCACCTCCTCTACCTCATATTTAACTCCTTTTGTGAGAACAGATACTTCAGACTCTTATGATCCGTAAAAATCTAAAATCTCTCACCATACAAGTAGTGGCGCCATATCTTCAATGCAAATACTACGGTCGCCAACTCTAAATCGTGAGCGATTTAGTTCTTCTCATGATCTTTCAACTGTCTAGATTTATAAGCTACTACCCTTCCATTATGCATCAAGACACAGCCTAGTCCTTGATGTGAAGCATCTGTATACGCAGAGTAGTTCTCTGAGCTGTTAGAGATGATAAGAACTGGCACGGTGGTTAATCTGCGCTTAAGTTCCTGAAAACTCCTCTCACAAGCTTCATCCCATACAAACTCCACATTTTTTCTCATAAGACGTGTCAACGGAGTAGCCAATCTAGAGAAACCCTCTAAAAATCTCTTATAGTAACCAGTCAAACCCAGAAATCTTCTGATCTCTGTGACTGTCCTAGGCTGTTCCCATTGAACAATAGCCTCAATCTTGGATGGATCCACTGTCACCCCATCCTTTGATACAACATACATAGAAAGGAGATTTGCTCTAGCCAAAAGTCACATTTACCAAGTTTGGCATACAACTTTCTCTCTTGGAGGGTTTGCAAAACAATCCTTAAGTGTTGCTCATGATCTTCTCTGGACCTTGAATACACCAATATATCATCAATGAAAATGATCACGAACTGGTCCAGGTATGGCTTGAATATCTCATTCATTAAAGCCATAAAAGCTGTTGGCGCATTCGTCAACCCAAAAGGCATCACCAGAAATTCGTAATGACCATAGCGGGTGCGAAAAGCTGTGTTGAGCACATCTTCCTTCCGAATCTTTAGTTGATGGTACTCAGATCTCAAATCTATCTGGGAAAAAATCTACGCTCCCCGAATCTGATCCAATAAATCTTCGATGCGCGGCAAGTGGTACTTATTCTTGATGGTAGCCTTGTTAACATCTGATAATCGATACACAACCTGAGGCTCCCATCTCTTTTCTTCACAAATAACACCAGGGCTCCTCATGGTGAGACGCTCGGTCTTATAAACCCCTTATCTAGCATATCTTGTAACTGCTTCCTTTATTCCTCTAGCTCAACTAGAGCCATCCTATATGGTAACTTGGATATTGGCTCTATACCAGGTGTCAGATCTATACCAAATTCCATTTCTCTATTCGGTGGCGATCCCGGTAGGTCGTCTAGAAAGACATCGGGGAATTCTCTAACCACTGAAATATCATCCATATCCGGATGTGTTTTGTCCAAATCCACCACATAAGCAATAAAACTTTCAAAACAACATTCATGTCATTTATATACCAATGCACTTTGTTTACCATAAAATTCAAGATTTCATTACTTCTTCTAAAATCTTACAACACATTCTTCGGGTAGAAAAAATGTAATAGACTTAGTGTGGCAGTTTAAGACAGCATGATTGGTAGCTAACCAATCCATTCCCAAGTTGTCGCACACTTATCTCCTACCCTTACCTTACAATCCTTATACACTTGCTCAGCTAGTTGACTAACTCTCATTGGAGTACTTATCAATAAAGTCCCATTCAGGTATGTGGGTTTTACAAAATCAGTTAACCTTGATGTACATGCAGGTGATATGAAAGAATGCATAGCACCAGAATCAAACAAAGCTATAGCTTTCAAGTTATAAACTAAGATTATACCTTTTATCACCTCAGAAGAGGTATCTGCTGATGCTTGGTCTATCGCATTCACCCTGCCTTGACTCACAACTTTCTTTCCTTTTTCTTCAGCCGTGACTCTCTTCCTTGTAGGAGGTGTAACTATAGGAACTTTCTCTGGCTCCTTACCCCTTTGTGGGACTACCTCCACTGCTTCTGAGCAATCTCTTGCATGATGCCCAAACCTACCACATCTGAAGCATCGTGTACCTTGAAAATGATAGGGCCTACCACCGTGATATCGGCCACATACTTTGCACTGATCAGTAGTCGATAGGGTCCACCGATCACTATACCCTTGGCTGGTGTCTGAGTCAAAGGCATAAAAGGTCTAGCAGCCTTCTTCTGTGACTCATCTGCCTCTCTTTGATGTTTACTCATAGTTTTTCGTCCAAATCTGGCACTCTTACCATATCCTAGTTTCCTCGGACCATTATCCATACCCCAACTGAACTCTAAAATTTGCAAGTTATAGTCCTGCTCACACAACTGGGCCCGCCGCACAGCCTCTCTGTATGTAGTGACATCAAACGAGACCAACTTAGCTCTCATCGAAGGCCTTAGTCCATCTACAAATCTGCGGACTCTGATAGCTTCACTACTGATAGAGTCTAGATCATACCGGCCCAATGAAGTGAATCATGACTCGTATTCATCGACTGTTCGATTTCTCTAAGTTAGATTCAAAAATTTCATCTGTAACCAACGTCAGGCAGTATCTAGGATGTATTGCTCTCTAAAAGCACCCAAAAACATGTCCCACGTGTTAGCCATATCTTGAGCTCTCAACATAGGCCTGATGGACTTCTAACAGTGCTTTACTTCGCCTCTCAGTACAAAGGCCATAATTGCTACTCTCTCCATAGCCGAACATCTACAGAAATTGAATAATTTCTCCATCTGGCTTATCCAGTCCTCAGTCACTGCTGGATCTTTTACCCTGCTAAAAGAAGGAGGTTTAAAGTCCATAAAATACTTCAACCTCTCCATATCACAGTCGTATCCATACCCTAAATCATCATCATCATACTGTTGTGGGGCTATTGGAGGAGGTACTGGTCGAATATGGGGATATCGTGGCCTAACCGGTTCAGGTCATGCTGGTGCAACATCCTCAGGTTCAGGTGCAGCTGTTGGGAGATTCGGTGTAGCCTGTCCTACTGTACCAGGTGTACCCTCAAACCTAGCCATAATCTAACCCATCATGGTCATCATCGTACGCATGTTTTCCTCTATTTGGGCTATCCGAGGATCGGAAGCCTCTATCTGTTCCTAGGGCTCATGACTAGAGGACGATATACTGTGCCTCTCAGTCTTGTCATTCTAGCCTTGAGCTCTCGAGTTCTCTCCCCTCTTGCGGTGTCTTTAGGCATAACTCACAAGCCTGATAACTTCCTGCATTTATAACAAACTTTTAATTTACTACCAGCTTTGTATACACATTTGTATCTAAATATCGCGCAGTAACTTGGGGATGTATGTTTTCTTAGTCCTAAACATGGACTCACATAAGACCAACCAAGCTCTGATACCAAATCTGTCACACCCCACTTCCGAGTGTCCTTCATTCATGCACCTACTACTATCAGTTGGACTGTGAGACAATACAATTACTAAATTCCATAAATTTATAGCGAAAATATTTAAAATTTTAATTCACACTCCCAAGTGTGTGCGTAGATATACAAAATCAATTGTATATTATAATATCTTTACATAACATCCCATACAACTATTTACATTGTCGAATCCATGACTGTGCAATACATTATATTATATACAAAATGCTCATGTGTATACAAATCTTATACCTTTGCAACTGGTGGGAGCTGTCCAATACAAAAAGAGATCTTGAGACCACCGCACTGTCCTACTTCTCAGTATCTGGAGGGAGAAAAGTAGTGGGATGAGCAAACCATAGCTTAGTAAGGAAAATGATGCTAATAGGTTGATACTGTACTATCTACATAGCCCATGCATGCATAAACCACAACCATGTTTCAATATAAATGAAAATATTACTAGAAAATGCATTTAAACATTACTTTCTCACATAAACATTTTCAAGAAAAAAAGTATACGATATTCCCATTTGAAAACATGTCATAAACAGTGCTATCATAACACGAGCAATCAAATCAAGAGATTTATCAAATCATAAAATCTCTTTGTTTTTCTCAAATCATTTCATTTATGAGTTTCTCAATTTCTCTTATCTCTGAGATAGACATGAAATTCTTGGCAATCTAATATCCAAGATATATGACCATAATCAGTGATCCCAAGCCTCACTAATCAGGTGTGCACAATGTATCACTTCGCCTAAAAGGGGATAGGTCAGTCCTACCATTCGGCTCATCTCAATCAACATCATCTCCTCATATCACATATACTTACGTCATATGTCATCTACGCGATACTCGTACTCACGTGCACATAACACGGTACATAGTATACCAACGGACAACTACATAGTTCAACGCACGACTGTGGACCCAATCCATCTACCAACTCTAATGGATTTTTTATCCTGAACCGTGTCTCATATACCAGGCGAGCAATCAGCGTGACACACAGTCAACGTAAGGCTCCAGCGCAGTATTTCTCAGTGCGAGCAACAACTTTTAGCACTGTATCATCTCAATTTAGTAAAAACTAGTATGAGCAATGCTCCAGCACCTTTCTCAAATCCATCGTGCGAGACGAAATTCCAGCACGACATATCAAAACATAGAAACATGTGCGAGCTAAAACTCCAGCACATTATCATTATAAAACCACGTGTGAGTCACACTCCAGCACGGTTTATCAAAACATGCAGACATATGTGAGTGAAACTCTAGCATAGTCAAAATCATTAAAACAGGTCTGAGCTAGAGCTCCAACACCAATTCACATCTTAAATCCGATAGGTGACTATTTTCTCTTTTTAGAACTCAAAACAGGTTTATTTACGTAGCATGTCGTCTCATGCTAAACATGTAAAACTAGCCAACCTATCCATAATCATTTCTCAATCTCAAAATCAATACATAGTTGAGAAGAGAAAACATCGAAAACATGCATATCATGCTATTTTCTTACCACATCCCATTTTCACATTACATATATATCATAGTACATTTCATGATTTCATATCATTTCATAGTTCCATAGCTAAACGTAGTAATTATAGCGTTATAACTACTGAAATCGCTGTAAAAATACGTACGAATATCTGTATCGCTAACATACAGTCCCTTACCTCGAATCGCGCTCGTATTTTTCTTCGTCTCGTTTCCTTCATCTCTCGATCTGGGTTAGTCGTGTTCCACGTATTTCAATCTACACGTATAAATCGTTAAGTTATTTCCTTTTCATTCTTCTACACATCCACATTTCACTTATTTGTCTATTCATACTCCTCAACCCTTAAATCACATTTCACTCTTCCACTAATATTATTTTATCGTCTCTTAAGTTTTCCATCCCTTTTCCATGGATTTCCTCTTTAAGTAAGAAGTTAAGTTATAAAAGAAAATTTTAAATTAGCCATAATTTTTGTGTTTTCGGAGCGTTACAATCTCTCTTGGTGTCCGAGCCAAAGGTGTCTAGTATTGTCAGTGTTGCTCAGTTGAAGATAAATTTCATCTCAAGTGTCTGTACTTTTTTGGATATAAATTGAAAATAGCTGCTAAAGTTATGGCCAAATTTATTATTTACGCGCAGGTAATCGATTATATATCATGAGCGGGAGACGAGATCATCCCGGGGCGGTAGGCACAACCACTTCCACCACCTGTCCCACATCCAAAGAGTCCTAACTCTCGAATGAATCGTATGGAGCATGATATGAAATAGGGATTTGATCACATTATGGCTATACTTGCCCAGTATTTTGGGGCTAATGTCTCAGGTACCGCCCCTACTCTGACTCCTACACCTGCACCTTCACAAGTTCTGCCTCCACTTCCTCCACAGACTCATCCGGCACTTACAATCACTCAGCCTCTAGTACAGGCCAGGCCAAATGACAGGGATATGGGCCGGTTATGGTACTTCTTCAAGATGAACCTTCCATCATTTAAGGGGGTTGGGGACCTAATCGAGGCAGAAGAGTGGTTGATAGAGATGGAGATTACTTTTGAGTACGTGGGGTGTACTGATGCCGAGAAGGTTAGCATAGGTACTTATATGCTTAAGGGTCGGGTTAGACACTAGTGGAGAGCCACTCAGAGGTTATTGACAGCTAATCATCCGGTAATCAGTTGGGATGCCCTCGTACTGCTCAAAAGAAGATGTGGTCAGATTTTTTTAATTTAGTTCAGGGCAGTATGATAGTTGTTGAGTATGAGAACCGATTCACTACTTTGATGAGATACGACCCCGAGACTGTTAGAGATGAGGAGCACCGCATCGAGAGATTTTTATACGGGTTGAGATCGACGATCAGAGATAGATTATTGGGGTTCAGTATTACTGAGTTTAAGGATGCTCTCGGATGAGTGCAGGTGTAAGACCGCTAACTTGCATATCCGAAATTTTTTGCTAAATTTTAGTTTACATAAATGCTTATGTAGGAATATGTCCATGAAACAAATTAACTAGATAATAAATGGATTCATGCAATTAAATTAAGTTTAGGGAAGTTATTAAATATAATATAGGAATTTAAATAAAATAGATAAACCAAAAAGCTAAAATAATTTAATCATAGTGATTATAAGACAAAATATAAATAAAAAGATGAAATATAAATTAAAGAGGAAAAATTTTATAATTTGGTAATAAAATTTATACAAGTAATAAAGTGTATGAGAACTTTACAATTTAGTAGCAAAATTTAAATTATTTATGGGTATATAGGCATATTTATCTAGGTATTAAATAAGCAAATAAATAATAAAGTAAAGTAAAAAAAAGTAAAAGTAAAAAAAACCCAAATACCCAAAATACCCTTAACCCCCCCACCCCACCCCCCCCACGCACCTGTCTTCATTTTCTCCTGCTGGTTCACGATACCAGCAGGAGTTTAAGAAGCCAAGAGCCAAAAAAAGGGAAGAAGAAAGAAAAAAAATATAATGCATGGGCTAGCCGAAAATAGTGTAGGAATATCATCCACACTAGATTAATACTAAGTTTAGCCAAAGAATAACAAGATTTCCATGAAATTTTAAGAGAAGTTTTTGGGTTTCAAGAGTAAAGATTTCAACCAAGGGGAAAATACAAGGTAAGTAAGCCTAGTCTTGATTTAATTCTTGCTTATTTAGTGTTATAAGAGCATGTTTAGTGTAGGATTCAATTTAATTTTGGTTTTGAAGAAGTTAGATAAAATTAGGGTTTATGATTTGGGAAAAAATTGGGGATTTAAAAAATTTGGGGTCTAATTTAATTGTTTTAACTAAATTGAATGAGTATTAGTGATAAATTTAACTAATTGTTGAAAATCACATTGTGGGCAAGGATAATAAATATTTGGCCACTTAGGAAAAATTGTTTAATTTGGGAATTTAAGGTTTAAATCATTGAATTATAATATGAATAATATAGTTTGTGTTGTATGATTAAAAAAAAAATCTAAAGTACATAATTTGGGTAGAGAATAAAGGTTCAGCTATGAAGAAAGGAGTTAGGAATTTCATGCTAAAATAGGTACTTAGAAATTTAACTATAAATTTATAGTTAAAGTAGTATATAGATTTGATTTCATGTAAGCTATATAAGTAAGAATATGAAATTGGGAGCTTTCAGCCATGACAAAGAAATTAAAGATTTTTTTTACTACAATGAGTTTTGAAAATATAAACAAGTAAATTACAATGTAATCAGTTCATATATTAGAATTACATGTAGGCATTGTGTGTGAAAAGTCGAAAATTGGGTAATAGAGAATAGTTTCAGCCAACTAAATAGAGAGACTGGAAAACTTAGTTTAAACATGGTGTACTAGTATTTTGGAAATGGTTTACATATAAATGAGGCCTTATAAACTCAGAATGTAGATAAAATTTAATATATTACGAAGAGAGAAACTATGGTATTCAATCACATAAAAGAAAAATAGGTTATTCCCTTTCATTTAGGTTTGTTAAGTAAAGTAAATTAATAAATACATATATACACCAGAAAGTAAGTTTAAAACGACATTGTAAAGCATGATATAAACAAATAATAAATGAGAAAACTTTGGTAGAGTATTCGATAAACTAGTTGGGAGTTCAAGGCTAAGTCAGAACTAGTTGATATAGGTACAAGAGAAGCGAATTTCACATGACGCTTAGAAAATCTTTGGTTTAAACTATAAAAACATTAAGTATGGAGATTGATGATTGAATGTTCTTGCTTGTGGAATTTGTCGTGACTACTTCGTCGGGTGCTGGGGAAGCTTAGGCATATATATGCGTGCCTAAGGCAAGGAAGGATATTAAGTTGCACATCGTTTTGTGGTAAGGGGTTTATACAACTTGTAGCTAGTAGGATACCTTAGGTTAAATTAAGAATATATTAGAAATCATAGGTTGTAGGCATAGCTAGCTAGTTAGGATTAATTTAAACTATTTATATTCCCTATTTGATTTCTACAGATTTTGAAATTAATGTGTTTTTTGATGATTTTTTGCAAGAAAGCGATTAAAGCTTAAGGGTAAGTAGTTGGAATAATATTTGCGCCTTTCTTTCACATTTTTAATAATCTCATTTGTTTTTGCATGGGCTATACCAATTGTTGTGAGAAAGTATTGAATTTCTTGAGTATTGCTATCGTTGATGAGTCGGAAAGCATGTTTTGCTTGATTTATAAATTGTTGATTTCGAAACTTGATACGTGTCTAACATGCAAATGCTTTCTCATGAAAACAATGATATAATTGTTTTGAGACTGTTGGAGATCCCTGAAAATGCTTTTGTGGCAGTCATGTCCTGTGAGAGCCATCTCTAGCATCGGTAGGAGGTTCTGTGTGATTACCCTACGGTGCCAAGTGCTTCACAAGGGTGCCTGGGTGGCATCAAGTTTATGAGACGTGAGAGTCATCTCTAGCACCGGTAGGAGGTTCTGTGTGATTGCCCTACGGTGCCAAGTGCTTCACGGAGATGCTTTTGCTTTTGTGGCATTGAGATTTTCTAAGTAGCACTGATAGAAGGTTCTGCGTGATTTCCCAACGGTGCGAGTTACCTACTACTGTTGACCTTGATCCCGTCTTCAGTACCCTAGTCCAGACTGATCAGTTTAGGATAGGGCGGTAGTCACTATGACCATAGGTGTTTATATTGTGTAACCGGTTCCATGACAAGTTAAGGATTGTGTCACATCTCTCCTATTTAAATTAAATATTTAATTTGAGCCCATGTATGTTTTCGTGCTGAGTACACCTAATTACTTGTGTTGAACGTGCATGATTTTCTTGTGTTTAAAGTGCATGATTTCTTGGGTTTTCAAATAAGCGAACAAAACATATTTGAGTTGATTTACATATTTAAAGGCATATTTGATTCTTACTTGGCAAAACCATGTGTTTGCAACTTAATAACCAAACTGTTTTACCTCATTATGGTTTTGTGATGCATTGATAATAAATAAATATGAAGTGATCATATAGCGGGTATTTACTAGTTCATTTGTATCGACTTCTTACTGAGCGTGTGATTGCTCACCCATTTTTTAAAACATTTCAGATTAGCTCGTGGGTGATCCGCTCAGAGTTTGTTGATTCCTCATGCTAAATGCGTGACTTTTGTGCTAAGGTATACACAATGAGTGTAAAGTTTTGTTTCAGACTTATATATATGCACAGATTTATGTAAATAGTTGTTTTGGGATGTATTAGTTGTTCCTTTAGAAGCAGGATTATCACTAGTTGATCTTTTCAGTGTCGTGATAAAACTCCTAGCTAAGTTGGTCGATATGGAATTGGGTTAGACTTGAGTTTTCCAAATGGATACAATACGGCAAATGTCAATATTAATTGTGGATAAGTGCCTGTTGTGAATTGAGCTGCTTAGTTTAGGATTACTTGATATTATAGTGTACCATGATAGCTGCTGATGAAATGTGATTAAATGTTGTTAGTTGTGGATAGCTAGGATTTCTGATGTATACTTGGTTGCGAGATTTGATTATGTGTGATTGATGATTGAAGATATGAGCTGCCTAATACTCTTGTTTGCAGGATGGGTTAGGTCCATTTGCAGCCGTTATGTTGCTGAAATTTCTAGGAAGATTTAAGACTTTAAATAAAATGCTTCAACTAATAGTTTTAAAACCTTAACCTGTATCAGATATGGAACTACAAGAAAAAGATCCTGAAAGGAACTAATAATATCCTAGTTAATACTAGAGCTTAAATAATGCCTTCTGCTTAATAAATGTGCATTAGGGGTAATTCTAGTGGTCACGGTTGTGACAACAGGAGATAGAGGGGTCTTGATCTGACTTAGGCACAATATAGATCCTGAGGAAAGACTAAGGATAAGGGTAAAAGGTCAGAGGCATCCCAGATAGAGTATAAGAGGGGTTCGCCTAAGAGATAAAAGACTGATGAATCTCAGGTGAGGGTTGATAAGCCTAAGACTCATTCTGGCACTACTAAGACCACTCGAGGCACTCGACAGAGTATTAAGATTTGTAAGGATTGTGGTCGACAACATGATGGTCCCTATTACCGGGTTACAAGTGGCTACTTTAAGTGTGGAGATAAGGGTTATATGATTAAGGATTGCTCACAGCTTAAGACTCCACAGCCCTAGGAGCCTCCACGACAGTAGCCCTAGAGACAGACCCCCTAGAGAAGGGTTATCGCAGCTGAGAAGGGTAAGAAGCTTGTCACTCAGGGGCGTGTGGTCGCCTTGGATAAGGAGATTGTCGTCACTTCTTTTGAGACTATTCAAGGTAAACTTATTGTCTGTAATCATGAAGCGCATGTTTTAATTTAACCTGGGTCTACACACTCGTTTATTTTACCATAATTTACATACAATTTGCACTTAGAGCTTGAAACCCTAGGTCACATGCTGTATATAGTACACATATGCATGAATCTTAGATGACTGATAAGGTATGTAAGAATTGTGAAATTAAGGTAGGAGACAAGGTAATGTTAGCAGATCTAGTGTTGTTAAATATGTATGGTTTTGATGTGATTTAGGTATGAATTAGTTAGCTACCTATCGCGTAAGTCTAGACTCTTATACTAAGACTGTAACATTCTCCCTACCTGATAATTTTAGTGTATGTTTTGCTATTAAGAAATAAAATGCGTGATTTTCAGTGTATGAAATCTTATGATATATTTATATTTTCTGAAATTACTGATGAATTTACTGATATAAAGGTTATATCGCACTTATCTTTGATACCAGTCGGGATCATCCGAGTATAGAGGATATACGAGTAGTATGTGAGTTTTCAGATGTATTCACAGATGAGTTATCGGGCTTACTACTAGAGAGAGAGCTGGAGTTCACTATCGATTTAGTGCTAGATACCCAGCCAATATCTAAACCTCCCTATAGGATGACACTGGTCGAATTAGAAGAACTGAAGAAACAGTTGCATGAGTTGCTTGATAATAGTTTTATTAGGCCCAGCGTATCACCATGGGGAGCTCTGGTTCTATTTTGTGAGATGGAATGATGGTAGCCTCAGATTATGTATAGATTATATATTAATGAACAAGGCTATAGTAAATAATAAATACCCCCTGCCCAGAGTAGATGATTTATTTAATCAGTTGAGAGGGGCTTCAATATTTTTTTAAGATTGATCTGAGGTCGGGCTATCATCAGTTAAGGATCAGGAAGGGGATGTTTCAAAAACGGCCTTTAGAACCCGATATGGTCATTACGAGTTTTTAGTGATGCCATTTGGTCTAACTAATGCCCCTACTGCTTTTATGAATCTGATGAATGATGTGTTTTGGGATTACCTAAATCAGTTTTTAATAGTTTTCATTTCATTGATGATATTCTAATTTATTCTAAGTTCCGGGAGGAGCACGCGCAGTATTTGAGGACTGTGTTTCAGATATTTTGAGATAAGCGGTTGTATGGAAAGTTTAGTAAATGTGAATTCTGGTTAGATCACATAGCTTTCCTTGGTCATATTGTATCTAAAGACGATGTGTCAATTGATCCATCTAAGGTAGAGGTTTTACTTAAGTGGGAGAGACCGAGGACAATTGTAGAGATTCAGAGCTTTCTAGGACTGACATGGTATTACTAAAGATTTGTTGAGGGATTCTCCTGGATTGCAGCTCTGTTGACTAAGCTTACACGTAAGGATGTTTCATTTGTATGGTCTGATCAATGTGAGTAGAGTTTCTAGGAACTTAAGCGGAGATTGACTACAGTACCCATTCTGACCATTCCGAGTGGATCTAGAGGCTTCGCAGTATATAATGATGCTTCCCATCAGGGTTTGGGGGTGCGTACTCATGCAGCATGGAAGAGTAGTTGCCTATGGTTCACGCCAGCTTAAGGACTATGAGCGAAATTAGCCTACGCATGATTTGGAGTTAGTCGTTGTGGTGTTTGCTTTAAAGATATGACGATACTATTTATATGGAGAGTGATTCCAGATCTTCACTGACCATAGGAGTTTAAATACATAGGCATACACAATGGATAGAGCTCCTTAAGGATTATGACAGCGGGATTTTGTATCATACGGGTAAAGCGAACATAGTTAATAATGCCCTGAGTAGGAAGAGTATGGTTTCCGCCATGATGGTCAGTGAATGAAGTTTATTGGAACAGTTAGCCAGACTCAGTATCAATGTTGAGGAAGCGAATGTTGGATTTATGGCTAGCCTACAGATAGAGCCAAATATTTTGGATTAGATTAGAGCAGGGCAGAAAAATGATCAGAGATTATTGGACATAGTTAGCCAAGCAGAGCAGAGCTTGCAGTCAGACTTTTCTGTCAATGATGATGGTTTGTTGAGGTTTAGGGGTCCGTATCTATGTTACGAGCGATGATACCCTGAAGCAACATATTTTGAGAGAGTCTCATTATTCCCGTTACACCATTCACCTAGGCAGTACCAAGATGTACCATGACCTACGTAAGGTGTATTGGTGGATTGGTATGAAATGAGATGTGGCAGAATATGCGGCGAGATGTTTGGTTTGTCAGTAGGTTAAAGTTTAGCACCAAAAGCTCACATGACTACTTAAGTCTTTGCTTGTGCCTACGTGAAAATGGGAGCATATAACAATGGACTTTTTTATGGGTTTACCGAGGACCCGGAGAAGTCATGATGCAATTTGGGTGATAGTAGACAGATTGACTAAGAGTGCCCACTTCCTTACCATTAAGAGTACAGATTCTTTGAGTGCCTTGGCAGAGTTATATGTTAGAGAGGTAGCTCGGTTACATGGGGCTCCTATGAGTATTACATTTGATAGGGATTCCAGGTTCACCTCTAGATTCTAAACTCATTTTCAGGAAGCTATGAGATCTCAGCTAAATTTGAGCACCACCTATCGTCCTCAGATTGACGGTCTGTCCGAGCAAACCATTTAGACCTTAAAGGATATGTTGAGAGTGTGTGCATTGAATTTTAAGGGTTCATGGGATGATCATTTGTCCTTTACATAGTTTGCATACAATAATAGTTATCATGCCAGTATCGGGATGACACTTTTTGAGGCTTTATATGGTAGGAGATGCAGATCTCCAGTGGCTTGGGAAGAAGTGGGTGATCAAAAGATTTTGGCTCTCAATCTTGTGGAACAGGCAGCTAAGGGTGTTCAGATTATTTGTGATAGACTTAGGGCTGCTCAGAGTTAACAGAAGAGTTACGTCGATGTGCGTAGACGACCACTTGAATTTCTGGTTGGGGACTTCATGTTTCTTATACTATCTCTGAGCAAGAGTATCATGCACTTCAGAAAGAAAGGAAAGTTGAGTCTTCATTTCATTGGTCCGTTTGAGATATTAGAGAGAGTGAGAGATGTTGCCTACCAGTTAGTTTTACCACCACAGCTTTCTGGAATACATAGTGTTTTCCACAACTCTATGTTGAGGAAGTATAATTTGGATCCCGCTCATGTCATCGAGTATGAATCCTTAGACATTCATGGAGATATGAGTTATGTGAAAGAAACTGTTCGGACCTTTTACCAAAAAGAGAAAGTACTTCGCACGGAGACAATTCTATTAGTAAAAGTTCTCTGGCAACACCATTCAGTAAAGGAAGCAACCTAGGAGCTAGAAAGTCTTATGAGAGAGAAGTATCTCCGTTTGTTTAACAGACCTAGCTGAATTTGAAGGACCAAATTCCTAAAAGGTGAGGAGAAATGTGAAACCCAATTTTTTTCATACTATTGTTTATTTAAAAGCTAAGAGAAAAATTCAAAACTTACCTAAGCGTTCATATAGGGCCCGAAGGAACCTAAGAGCTCGGATGATGGAGAGTTGAGTTTGGGGCATGAAAATCGAGGTTAGGTATTAAAGTAAGAGTTCTTTAAGAATTGACATTCATATAAACATGATTTTATGGATGGAAAGTGAAACTAAAGTAACTAGAGTGAAATAAGTTGGTAAATCTCAAGTTAGTACTAAATTGATAAATTGGGCCTAGTAATTGAAATATTTCAGAATAAATTTCATAAATCTGTAAAAAAATTATTCTGGAGCCATAGGAAATTAATATAAGGTATATTTGACTTGAAAAATTAAAATTTAGTGGAAATATTGAGGTTTTGGTGATTAAATAAATTTTTAAAGTAAACTGAAAACTTTACAGAATTTTATCGGTAACTATTAAATCGGTTAAAACGAGCCCAAAACGGAAAAAAATTTTTAAACAAGTGGGCCTAAAAATTTTATGGAACATACTAGGGACTTAGTATAACACATGAAAGATGGAAATTTAAAATAAAATGGGCTGAAAATAATTTTTGGAATTTTTCTAAGTGCAGGGCAGCTGACAACCCAAACCCAGCACATTGTAGGTCTAACGAAAAGGCCCAAATTGAAGGGGTTCGAGAATATGTTTAAGTCCGATTATTTTTTCAGGTTATAGTATACAGAAAACAGTCTCTAGAAAGGTATTAAACAACCTGAACCGACCTAAAACGAGAGAGTTATCCCCTTTCAAAGTTCTTGTAGGCGTCCTTGGCTATTTCTATTTGTGGATTTTTTTGGCCACCTTCCAACCATTTTTAGAAGTCAGTCAAGAAGAATGAAATCTTCCTTTTCAAGTCCTCTAACACATATAAAAAAAACAGCTTCATACCAGTTGATTTGGTGGGTAAAAAATTAGAGAGAAGAATAGCGGCAGAATTTGCCCTGTTTTAGAGGTAAGAGAAACTTGGAATTTTTTTATTTCTTAGCTAGTTTTTGAGCTTATTTAAGATGATTCTAAGTTGTATACATGTATATTTACAGCTGAGGAACATTTTTGGAGGAAGAAAGTGTAAGACCCGAGTTTAATTAAATACGAAAATTAAATAAGAAAAGATGAGGGATGTATGAAGGAAGGTCAGGTTAAATTGATTCCGAAACAAGAGCAGGGGTAAAATGGTAAAAATATCAAAACCCGGTATTAGGACGATAAGGAAAATTTTAATTAAAAATAAGGATGTAAGATATCTTGATCGATAATAAGGAAATTATAAATTTTGGGTCAATTGATCAAGATTCGGAAATTTTAAAAATACCGAAAAAAATTACCGGAACAATATCTCGAAAAACGTGAAGAAATAATATCGAAATTTAGAGAAAAATATAATTAATAAATTAAATTTAAATTAAATAAATTAGAGTAGAATAAAATAATATAAGGTAGATATTTTGGGATTTTATGGAGTATTTTATTGAATAGTAAAATAATTAAAATAAATAATAATAATAAAAAAAAAAGAACTGAAACAAAAAAAAGGGAGGAGAGAGAAACTCGGGAAAAAACCCGAGAAACCAAAACCGAAATAGTGACCCGCGACCTTCACCGCCGATTCTCGCGCACCGACGACCGACGAGCTTCGACGAAGCTACCAGGAGGAAGAGGGGAGTCCGGCGAGCACGTGGGTACCGGTATCACGCCGCCAGGTGGCCGGAGCAGGCCGATCGAAGCCGAGGAAGACCGCCGAAGAAACAAGCCGATTCCCGGCGAACCGCCGCGTCTGGGTTGAAACGGAGGGCACCGACGCACTCAGGGGAAGAAGCCGGTTCTTTTGAGACCGGTCTCGGCCGGTGAGATCGCCGAAAACGTCGGCGACGGCAATAGGCAGTAAACGGTGTCGTTTGGCCGGAAGGAAAGGGAAGGAAAAGGAGGGAAAAGGAAGGAAAGAGGAAAAGAAAAGAAAGGAAAAGAAAGGAAAAGGAAGGAAACGGAAGGAAAAAAGGGGAAAAAAGGAAAGAAATTTACCGGGGACGACTCGAGGTTCGGGTAAGTTGACCGAGGGTCGAAATTGACCTACGGGTAAATTCCGAAAATTTAATTTAATATTATTTTAATGGAAAATAATTCGAATTTACCTAATTGTGCAGCTTCACGACGGAAACCGAACGAGAGCCGATCGAGCTCTGATTCTCGTACCCCGCATCGTATCGGGTAAGTACAATTTAATTTCGGCAATTAGAGTTCTTTAAATACCGAGTTTTAATTATTTTATGGAATTATGGATTAATTTCGCGTAGGAAGGAATATTATTCGGAATCGTAATATAATTGTCGTAAATGGTATACGGGCTATCCAATGAATTTGGAATGAAGCCCGATAATTATTAGAAAGCTGTATAAGCCCGGTATACCCGAAGAAGGGAATTAATGAGTATAAAAGGGCTAAAATGGGCCGAGGCCCAATAAGCTAGAACGAGGCCCAATAAATTATTGGTGGGCCCAATGAGCCCAATAGGCCTCGATAAAGTGAAAATTAAGTGGAAAACGGGCTTAAGGCCGATTAAGGCCCATTAAGGTGCAATCGGGCCCAATAGGGGTAAACGGGCCCAATGATTTAAATTAAGCCCAGAAAATATTAAATACAATTAAATTGTATAATATCTGACCTAAGAAATATTAATACGCAGTTTCGGGCATTTGATTGGGAGCATAACGGACTGCGCGACGAGATAACATTGGAAAAGAAAAGGTCAGACTCTACGGAAAAATAAGGTAAGGGAATTCCACGGACTGCTAGAGGTAAACTCTACGAAATTTTAAATTCATATGCAGTCTTTAAGATTTATCTGAAGGGTCTAGAGGTCGAATAATAATTTTAGTGCCCCGAATGGACAAATTACTAAAATACCCTTGTTAAGGGTAAAAATCTAAAAATTTAAGAAAAATTGGGAGGAGCAAGGACAAGAGGTTCCTACTCGTTCTGGAGGTATTTCAACACATGCATGAGTAGGCTGGCTCACTTTTAAAGATAAATGCATAGCATTGCATATCTTAAACGATGTGATTTCTGTGAAAACTATTTGGAGATAACCGAGCCGCCTACGTGTTTTATTTACATGTGACGTGCTAGAGCTCAGCTCGCACGATGTTTGATTTGTGTGATGCATGCATTAGTGCTGGAGCGAGAGCTCGCACTAGAGTTTTACATGCATAGGTGCTAGAGTATAACTCGCACCAGATTTATATGCTTTTTCGTGACACGGTGCTAGAGTCTAACTCGCACCAGATTTTACATAATTTTCATGACAGGGTGCTGGAGTTTAACTCGCACCAAATTTTATAAGATTTTCATATGATTTATATACAGAGTGCTGAGCGTAGCTCGCACTAGTTTTACTGGATTTGTGGATTAGCGCTGTCTGCCCTTGGAGTCAGCCAAAAGGCCCAACAGGCTCAAAAGACCTCTTAAGTAGGGTGAGAGTGAGGGATGAGGTTAGCGGCCTTGTGGAGATGTAAAGCGGGCTCTGCCAATTTTACATTGATTTGATGAGAGCATACGATGAGCCGTGCTTGGAGCATCGGGTAGACTGTGTGTCACCGATTTAATAGGCTCGCACGTGCGTTTTGAGACATGGCAATGAGTATTGACAAACAAAACCTCTCTGTGGGAAGCAGGACATTGGGCTGGAGTACTTAGAGTGATATGGGTCCATGGAGTACGATGTACCGTGCAAGTAGCATGGAGTACGATGTACCGTGGGGTATCTTCGGATACGGTATCTTTGTGATACGGGGTATCTTTGTGATACGGTATCTTTGTGATACGGGGTATCTTCGGATACGGCATATTCGGATGCGTGAGATCGGATAAGACTGACGGGTTGGATTGACCCACCTCCCGGACGGTTCCCGATCAGGGTGAGACCTCGCACACTGGGATCCGTGAAGCTAGAGGGACTCACGAGGACATATATTGGCCAGTCCTGGTTATTACCGATATACAATTATTGCCTAGTCTCGTATCTTGTGTATATATATACATACATTTTTGGATATCGATGTTTTCGAGAAACTGGATTTTTCATGATTTTGTGTGAGTCAGGATCACCCGAAGGAGGGGTCGAGTCCTGACTTTATTGTGAAATTTTTAAAGAGAAAGAAATGATTTAAAATAATTGCATGTTGAATTTTTCGTGCAAACTCGATTTACATAGCATCATAATTCACATCATTTGTTTTAAAATGTGTGGAGAAAGGGTGGTTTATGCACGGCATCACGTTCATGTAGGTAGTATGGTTACCTACTTGTTCGTAGGATTGCCTTACTGCGCTTGATGTGCTCACACCTTTCATTTTCTCCCACAGATAATCTCCAGTTGAAGTTGAGGCGACTCAGTACTGCATTCCGGATATCCGCTGCTGCCCATCAACATAAGGTATATACACTTGTACATGTTGTATCTACATAAGCATAGCATAGTAACATGTTTTTAAGTAACTTTAGGGGATGTATAAATATTGTAAACAAATATAAATGACTGGAGAATAAATAAGTTAGATGGTAATGGTATGGTGGGACTGGCATTGACGCACAGCCCAATTATTAGTGGAGTGTTGGTCACGATTCGAGGACATGTAAGAATTTAAGTAAGAAAATAATAAAACGCGAAAAATTAACTCTGATATTTGGGTAGTTTGGGTCGTGACAATTATTATGGTATCAGAGCACAATTGGTCTGATGTGTGTCAGTGTCAGTAATTAGGAAATTACATCCCCGTGTTACTGTGCTTAGTTAGATACAATAGTGTATATCGAGATGGGCTTGACTAAGAAATGGTTGAGAATGCAGGAATGCTTAATATGAGTCGCGTTAGATGAGATAGTGCACGAGGCAGAGGTCATAGAGGTAGACCTGAATCTGCTAAGTCGTGCTGAGTTTGATTATGAGAATCATGATGAAATTGTAAATAGAGGCTAATGTTGAGCTTGCCTCACAGAGTCCGACAGAGAGATCAGACAATATTGAGAGACGCTTCGCGAGATTGAAGCGGAGCATGGAAATTATTTTGAGGAGCTAATTGCTCAGAGTATACATAAGATCAGAGGGCGCAGCGGAGCATGGGTGGAAACCCGCTCGACCCATCTTAAGTGTTAAACATCCAGAGCTAAGATGAGAAATATCTTGGATATATTCCGGTGACAAGATATCCCGGACATGATTTAAAGGAAATTTCAAGGAAAAATTTCTTACACTGCCCAGGAATACTAAATTGATTATGAGTATGAAACTCTGTTATATTCTTTAGCAGATATTACCTCGACACTATGAACAAGTGACAGTCGAGATGTCTAAGAGTTTATGAAAGGGCTCAGATTGTCGATGAGAGTCCGATTTGCCCGTGAGATATTGCCTATACCGAGGCAGTGCACAGATTTACTGTTGGGTAAATAAGGATATGAATTGCACGCCTCTGAGATTGGGAAAGGTAGTGAGGGCTGAAATAGAGACAGAAAGAGAATCGAGAAATGACAGAGATGTTAAAATGGGAAAATGGTAATTGGTAAAAGATTAAATTTGATAAGCCATGGAGTAAGATAATTGGTAAGGCCCCAGTGCAACCAATTTTGGCACTCTTGAAGGGTATTGTGATTGGAGGACCCCGACCTGCTACGAAATAGTGTAGCAGTGTAAGCACTATAAGCAGTGTAGTATGTGTGGTGGATACCACAGAAGGAGGGTCTATACCTACACTGTATTGATGAAAATGGTCGTTAAGTGTGGTAAGACGGACCATTTGTTTTGATTGCTCAGAGTTGGGCAAGACTGCCCCACAGAAAAGTAAAGAGACAGAGAAAAACTTCATTGGTATAGCTGCAACGAGAAGGGAGGCAATAGCCGAAGAGAAAAAGGAAAGTAGGCTGTTGGACGAAGGCGAGAGGATGTCTTGGACCAGGACACTATTGATGTTTCATGGATGTGGTGTAAGATACCACACTTGTTATGAATAATGAAGTACATATGTTCATTGATCCTGGTGCCACACATTTATTCATACCGCCTTCATTCGCATATAAGTTAGTAAAAGGCATGAATGCCTACATCATTGGGCACAATACTGATAAATGAGTGCCCCAATAGAGGAGGAGTAATTAACGGAATATGAATATAGAGATTTTAAGTGACAAAAAGGGGTGCAACAGTTGAAATTAAAGGAGTAAAGGATGGTACTCACGGAATGAATAATGAAAGAGTTTTGTCATAAGGGATATACGAAAGGAGATAATCTTTAAGATAAGTTATGCTTGATTTTAAATACAAGATGTATTGGAGCAAGAGGCGTATGCTAGGAAAGAACATGTTTACGATATGGAGTCATTAGGATTAAAGCAATTAATAGCGAATATAAATTGTGACCACATAGACTGAGATATAACGTAGTTGTGGTTAAGTCTGAAGGTTAATAAAGGTATTTCAAAATACCTCCCCGCCTGAAGACTTGACAGCGTCTAAAAGTATATATGTATAACCTATAACGTGAAATCGATCGTCGTAATCAATACCTTTAGCATTAGGATACCTTTACCAAGACGATAAGAATATTAAAAATTCGACACATCATGAAGGTTAACATAATAAAATTTAATAAGAGTCGTTAAGACAAGAAAAGGAAATGACGCAGGTTAGTACCTGAAAACGTAAGCGATTTCGAAGGATCTTATACGCTTATGCGTAAATAAGTCAAGGATTGGACCGATTTGTAATCATCATTATCGATGATGTGTTGGGTGTAGTTAAAGTTTAGGGCGATTTATAAGCAACAATTGGGAAATTGCTTTTGCAGATGGTTGCTGCGAGTTCTAAAAGGATTTACTTGGTTGACACGTTTAACTAAGAAAACGTGATCTCGGAATGAGATAATAAATAAGATGATAGATGTGACGTGAATTTTGGTGTAATGAAGTATGAATTGACCACCGTGATTAATTTCACCATACCCAACAGCTCAAGAGGTTCTCAGTGAGTATGGATACCTCAAGATTATGAAGGAGCTGTGTATTGATGTATAATGGGAAGATAGTCAATTTTGGAGTCAGACAACTCCTTGATCACGAAATAAACTATCTGACCCATGATTTAAAGTTGGCAACAGTATTTGTACCGAGGATATGGTACTATTATGTACATGGTGAGAAATTATGGATATGCACTGATCATAAAGCCCGAGTATCTGTTTTCACAGAAAGAGGCGAATATAAGAATACATAGTGGGTTAGAGCTTCTGAGAGGTTTTGATTTGTGAAAATTATACCACCCAAGAAAGGCTGATGCCTTGAGCAGAAAGAGCCTCGGGATGGTACCACATGTGATGGTCAGGGAGCGTGAGATGCTAGAGCAGTTGTGAACCTCAGTATAGATGTGATCCCTTCTGATGATGACAGTGATCGTGTGACAGCTAGCCTGATGATTAGAACCGGATGAGAGTGCCCGGATTTGCCAGGCTTAGCGTGATGATCGGCATGATGTCGATAGTGTGGGTCAGATTCAGAAGGGTACAGTGACAGAGATCACAAAGAGTGTGATAATGATTTACAGAGAGGTTCAGAGACAGTATAAGTGCTCCCTAGGACCACAGTTGATGAGATAGTAATATTGTCAGAAGCTCACTCTTCGGGATATATAGTGCATACGGAAAGTAATGAATATATATATTGAAATCTCGAAAAGGGTATGGGTGGTCAGATGTGAAAAGAGATATTGGAGAGGTTGTGAAAAGTGCCTAGTATGTCAGCAGAATAAGGTAGAGTATTAAAAGTCTGCAGGGATATTGCAGCACCTACCTATATCGACACGGCACGAAAAAGAGAACAAGTCTCCATGAATTTTGTGATGGGTTATAGAGGACCCGGATAAATCAGGAGACTAGTTGGATGATAGTCGATAGAGTGTAAGTCCACCCACCTTCTAGTTATGAACTCCCCAGATACTCAGAGTGTGTATGAGAATTTATGCGTAAGGCAGATTGTGGAACATTAAGTAGCGTTCCAGTGAGCATGGTATCGTATAGGGATTCCAGCTTCACTTCCCACCTCGGAGGATATTTTTAGGAAGCTATGGGAACCCGATTGAGTATTAGCACCAGCTTTCCATCCTCAGACAGATGGTCAGTCAAAGAGGACTGTACAAGTTCTGGAGGACCCGATGAAAGCGTGTGCCCTTGATTTTATAAGCTCCTGGAATGATCAGTTGTCACAAATTGAAGTCACCAATAATGACAATTGGCAGTTGAGTATCGGGATAACAAGATATGAGTGTATGGCTGTAGGGGTTGTTCCCCAACTTTGGATAAGAAAAAGTGGGTGACAGATAGAATTACTTTTGACCTTGGATAATAAGTCTCTGAGGATGTTTTAGTTAAGAGAGAGATTAAGAACACCTCAGAGCAGATAGACATGTATTGGAATTCACCTTTGGTGAATTAGTATGGTTGAAAGTTACTCGTCCTAAGGGAATAAGGACATAGCGAGCTTTTGGAAGAAGGTAAATTGAGTTGCGCTGGATGGAATATTTTGAGAGATTGGATAAGTGGGAGATAAGACCTGTAGGTTGGTGTTATCACCTGAATTAACAGGCGCCCACAATGTGTATCAGGTTTTGATGCTTCGGCAATACTAACCAGATCCAGCATAGGTGATCGAATATGAACTCTAAAAGTTCAGTTTAGTGAAAATATAAGTATATTGATAAGTTGATTCGGGCATTAAATAGGAAAGAGAAAGTATTGAGGTTTAAGACGATCTCCCTAATTAAAGTCTTTTGGTAGTGTTACACTCCGGAAAAGGTCACATAAGAATTTAAGAGTATGATACGATCGATGTAACCGGAGTAGTTTATGGACTCATATGAATTGGTTCTAATTTGGAGGACCAAATTTCTTAAGTGGGGGAGAGTTGTAAGACCCGAGTTTAATTAAATACGAAAATTAAATAAGAAAAGATGAGGGATGTATGAAGGAAGGTCAGGTTAAATTGATTCCGAAACAAGAGCATGGGTAAAATGGTAAAAATACCAAAACCCGGTATTAGGGCGATAAGGAAAATTTTAATTAAAAATAAGGATGTAAGATATCTTGATCGATAATAAGAAAATTATAAATTTTGGGTCAATTGATCAAGATTCGGAAATTTTAAAAATACCGAAAAAAATTACCAGAATAATATCTCGAAAAACGCGAAGAAATAATATCGAAATTTAGAGAAAAATATAATTAATAAATTAAATTTAAATTAAATAAATTAGAGTAGAATAAAATAATATAAGGTAGATATTTTGGGATTTTATGGAGTATTTTATTGAATAGTAAAATAATTAAAATAAATAATAATAATAATAATAAAAATAATAATAAAAAAAAGAACTGAAACAAAAAAAAGGGAGGAGAGAGAAACTCGGGAAAAAACCCGAGAAACCAAAACCGAAACAGTGACCCGCGACCTTCACCGCCGATTCTCGTGCACCGACGACCGACGGGCTTCGACGAAGCTACCAGGAGGAAGAGGGGAGTCCGACGAGCACGTGGGTACCGGTATCACGCCGCCAGGTGGCCGGAGCAGGCCGATCGAAGCCGAGGAAGACCGCCGGAGAAACAAGCCGATTCCCGACGAACCGCCGCGTCTGGGTTGAAACGGAGGGCACCGACGCACTCAGGGGAAGAAGCCGATTCTTTTGAGACCGGTCTCGACCGGTGAGACCTCCGGAAACGTCGACGACGGCAATAGGCAGTAAACGGTGTCGTTTGGCCGGAAGGAAAGGGAAGGAAAAGGAGGGAAAAGGAAGGAAAGAGGAAAAGAAAAAAAGGAAAAGAAAGGAAAAGGAAGGAAAAGGAAGGAAAAAAGGGGAAAAAAGGAAAGAAATTTACCGGGGACGACTCGAGGTTCGGGTAAGTTGACCGAGGGTCGAACTTGACCTACGGGTAAATTTCGAAAATTTAATTTAATATTATTTTAATGGAAAATAATTCGAATTTACCTAATTGTGCAGCTTCACGACGGAAACCGAACGAGAGCCGATCGAGCTCTGATTCTCGTACCCCGCATCGTATCGGGTAAGTACAATTTAATTTCGACAATTAGAGTTCTTTAAATACCGAGTTTTAATTATTTTATGGAATTATGGATTAATTTCGCGTAGGAAGGAATATTATTCGGAATCGTAATATAATTGCCATAAATGGTATACGGGCTATCCAATGAATTTGGAATGAAGCCCGATAATTATTAGAAAGCTGTATAAGCCCGGTATACCCGAAGAAGGGAATTAATGAGTATAAAAGGGCTAAAATGGGCCGAGGCCCAATAAGCTAGAACGAGGCCCAATAAATTATTGGTGGGCCCAATGAGCCCAATAGGCCTCGATAAGGTGAAAATTAAGTGGAAAACGGGCTTAAGGCCGATTAAGGCCCATTAAGGTGCAATCGGGCCCAATAGGGGTAAACGGGCCCAATGATTTAAATTAAGCCCAGAAAATATTAAATACAATTAAATTGTATAATATCTGACTAAGAAATATTAATACGCAGTTCCGGGCATTTGATTGGGAGTATAACGGACTGCGCGACGAGATAACATTGGAAAAGAAAAGGTCAGACTCTACGGAAAAATAAGGTAAGGGAATTCCACGGACTGCTAGAGGTAAACTCTACGAAATTTTAAATTCATATGCAGTCTTTAAAATTTATCTGAAGGGTCTAGAGGTCGAATAATAATTTTAGTGCCTCGAATGGGTAAATTACTAAAATACCCTTGTTAAGGGTAAAAATCTAAAAATTTAGAAAAAATTGGGAGGAGCAAGGACAAGAGGTTTCTGCTCGTTCTGGAGGTATTTTAACACATGCATGAGTAGGCTGGCTCACTTTTAAAGATAAATGCATAGCATTGCATATCTTAAACGATGTGATTTTTGTGAAAACTATTTGGAGATAACCGAGCCGCCTACGTGTTTTATTTACATGTGACGTGCTAGAGCTCAGCTCGCACGATGTTTGATTTGTGTGATGCATGCATTAGTGCTGGAGCGAGAGCTCGCACTAGAGTTTTACATGCATAGGTGCTAGAGTATAACTCGCACCAGATTTCATATGCTTTTTCGTGACACGGTGCTAGAGTCTAACTCGCACCAGATTTTACATAATTTTCATGACAGGGTGCTGGAGTTTAACTCGCACCAGATTTTATAAGATTTTCATATGATTTATATACAGAGTGCTGAGCGTAGCTCGCACTAGTTTTACTGGATTTGTGGAGTAGCGCTGTCTGCCCTTGGAGTCAGCCAAAAGCCCAACAGGCTCAAAAGACCTCTTAAGTAGGGTGAGAGTGAGGGATGAGGTTGGCGGCCTTGTGGAGATGTAAAGCGGGCTCTGCCAATTTTACATTGATTTGATGAGAGCATACGATGAGCCGTGCTTGGAGCATCGGGTAGACTGTGTGTCACCGATTTAATAGGCTCGCACGTGCGTTTTGAGACATGGCAATGAGTATTGAGAAACAAAACCTCTCTGTGGGAAGCAGGCCATTGGGCTGGAGTACCTAGAGTGATATGGGTCCATGGAGTACGATGTACCGTGCAAGTAGCATGGAGTACGATGTACCGTGGGGTATCTTCGGATACGGTATCTTTGTGATACGGGGTATCTTTGTGATACGGTATCTTTGTGATACAGGGTATCTTCGGATACGGCATCTTCGGATGCGTGAGATCGGATAAGACTGACGGGTTGGATTGACCCACCTCCCGGACGGTTCTCGATCAGGGTGAGACCTCGCACACTGGGATCCATGAAGCTAGAGGGACTCACGAGGACATATATTGGCCAGTCCTGGTTATTACCGATATACAGTTATTGCCTAGTCTCGTATCTTGTGTATATATATACATACGTTTTCGGATATCGATGTTTTCGAGAAACTGGATTTTTCATGATTTTGTGTGAGTCAGGATCACCCGAAGGAGGGGTCGAGTCCTGACTTTATTGTGAAATTTTTAAAGAGAAAGAAATGATTTAAAATAATTGCATGTTGAATTTTTCGTGCAAACTCGATTTACATAGCATCATAATTCACATCATTTGTTTTAAAATGTGTGGAGAAAGGGTGGTTTATGCACGGCATCACGTTCATGTAGGTAGTATGGTTACCTACTTGTTCGTAGGATTGCCTTACTGAGCTTGATGTGCTCACCCCTTTCATTTTTTCCCACAGATAATCTCCAGTTGAAGTTGAGGCGACTCAGTACTGCATTCCGGATATCCGCTGCTGCCCATCAACATAAGGTATATACACTTGTACATATTGTATCTACATAAGCATAGCACAGTAACATGTTTTTAAGTAACTTTAGGGGATGTATAAATATTGTAAACAAATATAAATGACTGGAGAATAAATAAGTTAGATGGTAATGGTATGGTGGGACTGGCATTGACGCACAGCCCAATTATTAGTGGAGTGTTGGTCACGATTCGAGGACAGGTAAGAATTTAAGTAAGAAAATAATAAAACGCGAAAAATTAACTCTGATATTTGGGTAGTTTGGGTCGTGACAGAAAGTGAGGTCAAAGTTGGTCAACAAGGTGAGGAAGTTGATGGAAGATGATGATTGAGATATATGTTAATGTTTAATAGTTTTAGGTGATTTTTACTAAAGTCGAATTTGAAGATATATTTCCTAGAGTGAACTTGAATTTTAGCCAGCCTTTGGATAATGTAGAGAAGATGAAATTTGATTGAGTTAAGTGTTGTGAAATGTTAGTTTAATACCGAAAAGTTCGGTTTATAGCTTGATTTAATCGAATATTGTAAAAGTGTGGAAATTTGGCAATTTGATAAGTTGTAAAGTGTTGACTAGAGACTTGAATAAGTGTTTAAACTATTAAATTGATAAGTTCGAAGTTAAAGGAAAAGAATTTATTGAAATAGCTATCGATAAAACCGAAAAAATAAGAAAAGTTGGCGAAAAATGGGTCAATTAGCAACGTTTAAGTTGTAAAATGTATGTGAATGTAAATAAAGATGAATTGGATACTAATTGGATATAATTGGATTGTTTATGGTAGATATAGGTGTAGGGACGCAAATCGAGGTGAGCCAATATCCAAGCGATACGTGCTGCCCTAGTTTTGTATAAGTAAGGGAAGTAATTTTATTGTGGTCATAGTGTTCCCTGGCTGTAAATAAATGTTTATTTGATGTTTGAAAATACGTGAAAACCCATAGTTGACAAAAAATTTCATGAAACCCTTTTAGTAAAATAAACGTAAATTTCAAATGACCTCAAGCCCATATTTACTTACTTACGAGTGCATGATTTTTGTACAATTTTACAACTACGATTATTTGTGTAACAAACATGTATATATGTGATTTTCGAGCATAATTTTCGTAAGCTATTATGCAAATAAGTTTGAAAATGATTTCAGTATGATAATAAGCATGATTTGAGACTAAAGGCTTTCTATAGCGTGTGAGTTAAGGTAAACCTGGGGGTCGACCTAAGGGCCCACAGGAATGCTAGCCAACGGCCTATGAACGGGCTTGGCCTTGACCATAACCTGCGTATTTTTATGTGGATGTTATGCCGCTTTCGTGGCATTTCTGTTTCCATTTGTGAGGTGTTTTCCGTTATGTTGAAGGACTTTGACCCAGTCAACAACCTTACCATGGCCATAGGTATTTCGTTCTCTCTTCGGATGATGCCCTCTTTCGAGGATGATATTGTTATTTGACACGCCCTAAGGGTATTATCGCAAGTGCACGGGTCGTATAAGTAATAATGAGATTTTTGAGTCCCGAGTTATCGTCTCACAGAGAAGTTGATTAACCTAATTAACTACCGGTTAATCTTACTCTAAGTATATTCTAGCAAATTATGAATTGATGATGAGTGGTCTACTAAGGCTAAATACAAATACTGAAAATATTAAAACTATAAAATAAAAAAAATTAAACCGAGCTAAAATTACTTACAAAACTCCAAGCAATAAAAAGCAAGAACTTACAAAAGAAAATTAAAACAGTTAAAATGAATTAACGCAACTAAAATAAAATGCAAATATGAAAATAAAACAATAAAATTTAATAAAACTAAACTTTAAACAAACTTAAAATAAAAATGCATGAATTTAAACTATTGCAAATTAAATTAACCCAAAATGCATGAAACATAATTAATCTAAATTAACTCTAAATGCAACTAAACTAAAATAAAGTCCCAAAACATAAAATATAAAATTAACTATTAAATAAAAACTAAAACTAAAAATTAAATTAACAAACTAAAACACTAGAATTAACCTACAATTATCAAGTAACAACTAACATAATTAACAACTAATAAAAGCAATAAAAAGATAAATGCAATAACTAGTAAATTAAAAAGGAAAGGATGTGGCCAAACATGGCCTTAATCTTAAATTAAAGGAGTGGTCCCGACAAGCTGCTGGTACTGTGCGTCTTCTTCATTTTGTCCAACATTTCCAGGAGCTGCTGCTGTCCGCTTACTACTGCAGTCATCCTATGCTCCAGTCGTGCTCCAGGCTCCAGACGTTGCTGCTGCTCTCGTCTGCTATCCGCTCCAGATAGTACCATCTGCTGCAGGTGCGTCAATGCTGCAGTACCACCTCTGCTCAGCAGCATAATCTGCTGCTTCGATTCGCCTGTGCCAGAAACACAATGTTACACTATCTCGGCTGGCCAACATAGCAGAAACTGGGCACGGATGGCTTCGCAGTGGTAGATGCAGGATCAGAGGTAGAGCTCCTGTCACTAGCCTCGCATTTGCTTGCTTCCAATCTTTCGACAGTTGTATACCCCTGATGCACAACTCAAAACAGTAGCTCAACCCAGCAGTATTTATAGCTCATCTGACCTTCAACCAATCCAGCCTTCTTCAACTGAGGGGCAGCAGAGAATGAAAATAGTGAGGCAATCTTAACAGAGTGCAAATAAATGTAAATTAGTCATTAACAATAAACTAGAACAAAACCAACTTATGAACAGTAAATTGCACTAAAACAGAGCAGTGTAACCGATGCTTTAAGTGACAATACTAGCAACGTTGTAGAGAAGAAGAAATGCACTGATAAAGACTTTAGGCAGTAAATGTAATCAAAATAAGCAAACTGGAATGAACCAAGAATCTAGGGCCATGGTTCCCTGCTTTCTCCTCCTCTCAACAACAGCAGCAACCGTGGCCTTCCATGAAGAGCCAAAGCTATGCAACCAGCCTCCTCAGACAGTGTCCAACAATGTTGCGGCTTCAACTGCAATATAGTTCACGGGCCACCCATAAATTCACCAGGCACATAACACCAGTGAGCTAGGCATTCGGGTAGGACTGGGAACAGCTTCTGCTTTCGGATTGACCCTTGTGATTCTCCAACCCGTGGCATATAGTTGCTGTCCACCAGCTCAACTTCCCTGAATCTATCAGAATGAACACAAAAAAAGATGGAAAACAAGTAATAAAAATGAACTAGTGGAAGAAAAGAAACAAAATTTTTCATTCAAGAAATTTTGAAGTTGCCATGAACAGTAAAAATAAAAATAATGGCTGCCAATAAAACCAACGGGAGAGACTAAGGAAAAAAAAAAACTTAAATTTAAAAACTAAAGCTACCTTAGAATTACAACTACTTCTAATTACTCTACACTACTCCTATCCTAAAACTACACTACTCTAGCTTACCCTACTCCTACTTCCTACTTCCTAATTCCCTACTTCTACTCCTACTTGATTTTTCAATTGCCATCATGTTCTATTTATACACAAACATAGGGGTACAATGGTAAATTTTCATCCTAGATGAGTTGGCATTGTTTGGCCACTTGTCTTTATTTGATTTGCTGCAGAGTAGATATTTTCACGTCATTAGTCTTTTTGTCCAACTAGCTGTGCGATGTGGCCCAGCGTGTGTCTTCCAAAGGGTTGGCACAGTGTCCTTCGATCTTATCGTTTCAGAGCAAATAAAATACGGACACCTGGTATCACGCATGTTCAGACGACTAATGACTCGGTCTGCAAATTGGAAGTGGTCCAGTCTCCTTTAGCTCGTTTTCAGCCCAATTTCATCTGAAACGACTGAGTTTCATCCGGATTTAATTTATCTGCACATTAAAGAATTTTAATTAAATAAATGGGGTTATTAATAAAATAATATGGGGATTAAATAAATAATTAGAAATTTAAGCACAAATAATTCTATAAAAAATAGAATTATCACACCCCCAAACTTAAGTTTTTGCTTGTCCTCAAGCAAAAAAAAATAATTGTAGGAATGATAAGTACAAAACATAATAATTTTCCCAACATTATCTTCAAAGAAAAAGTACAGACTACGAAATCAAAGAATCACAATTATAAGTCCAACACTCAGAATCATTCAATCATAAGTCCTAACCCAAATTGGATCCCTTTTATGCGCGTGAAAATGTCAAAGTCACTATTCAGTACATTACCCGGATCAGATTATGCAAACACAGTGAATGCAAAGTCAATGACATGTGATCAGTCTCATAAGTTTGCTTTTCACTTCTCTCTCCACTAATGTAGTCACACTTAACCAAAGATCAGTATGACTTCATTAAGCTTGTAATGTTAGGCTGAGGTTAAGGTATGATAAAGTCGATTTAGGTTTAATTACCCCTTAACATGCATTACTTTCTAGGATCTTTAATGTAAGAGCTCATATTTATTTCCCCCAAACTTATTTCTTTCACTAGACATTTTATTCTATTTTTTTTATTTTTCTTCTTCTTCTTTCTTTTTTTTTTCTTCTTTTTTTTTGAACATTCACTATCACCAGATACCCATATGTACAAAGCTCAAAATATATCCCAATGACTTTCATGCTTTCGGGGTAAGGGATAGGAATAAAGTATTTAAGCTAAGGAAAATTATAAGCAGGTGTATTTACAAAGAAAGGCTTATTTGGCTCAGATAGGTGACTAGGGTAAAGTATGCACAGGGATGGCTAGAAAGGCTCAAACAATCCAAAGATGGCCTAAATCATCTCCCTAATTAAGTGTGATCTAATATTTCATCTCGAGATTAGATCAAACAAATTCTAGAATATGATGCACAAAATCAACTGAACAAACGCAATCCTAGGTCCACATAAGCTTTCTCTAAATAAATGTACAGATTCATGACATGACATGTACGTAAGATGAGGAAATCATAATCAGAATCAAGACAAATTCAAGAACTCAACTTCATGCTTTTCCTATAATCATGCTTCTCAGTCAATCAAAATCATACTTAATCATGGGGTCATATCATCGAAATATGGAAAAACTACATGCTAAGCACTAAATCATCCCAAAATCAAACAATTTAAGCTCAGATTTTCGAAAACTTTTTGAAAAAAAAATTTGAATTTTGCTCAAATTTTTGAAAAATACTCAAGTGATATCCCCTTCCCCAAACTTGAAGTGCACAGTGTCCTCGGTATGCAGATAATAAGATAATTGAAGTTCAGGAACAGAGTACTCCCCTTTCTAATGATGATGATGAACAACTGAAATTTGATTGAAAGCATAAAATTAGAAAAGAAATCTGCAAAATAAACAAATATAGAAACAGCAGAAAAGAAAAAAGAAAAAGAACTATATACAAGGTGAAAAGAAAAACACAGCCACTTCAAATGCAGCTGAAGAAAACAACACTCAGCAGCAGGGCGAAAAGTAGGAGGGTTATCCAAAGTGGTGATAAGGTGCTGACAATTAACTCCTCCCGAGCCCTATCTACTTCCCTCATTCTTTCGGATTTCTTATGCTCAAGCCTTATATCCTCCATCCTAAAACAGTTTTGAGAGTCATCAGGGAATTTTAAAGGTTTGAAAACATTAAACTTTACTTCCTGATCTTGGACTCTCATCGTTAACTCCCCCTTTTGTATATCAATTACTGTTCTACCAGTAGTTAGGAAAGGTCTGCCTAGTATAATGGGGACTTCCCTGTCTTCCTCCATATCCAAAATGATAAAATCTGCAGGGAAAATAAACTTATCCACCTTTACTAACACATCCTCAATGACCCCCTTCAGATATTTAATTAATCGATCAGCTAACTGGAGGGTCACTGTGGTGGGTTTGGCATCCCCTATTCCTAACTTCTGATAGATAGACAAAGGCATCAAATTTATACTAGCTCCTAAATCACACAAGTCTCTACCAAAGAATAAATTTTCAATGGTGCATGGTATGGTAAAACTCCCAGGATCCTTGAGCTTGGGGGGTAATCTTCTCTGGATAATGGCACTACATTCCTCAGTTAAGGCCACTGTCTTATAATATTCCAGTTGTCTCTTCCTCGAGAGGATATCCTTTAGAAACTTCACATAACTTATCATTTGCTTTAAAGCATCTGCAAAAGGAATGTTGATGTGAAGCTTCTTTAAAAGCTCAAGAAATTTGACGAATTGTTGATCCGATTTTTGACTTTGGAACCTCTGAGAAAAAAGTACTGGTGATCTAACTGGAAGGGATGTAGTGGTAACATGTATAGCATCAGAGGATGAGGACGGCTGTGAAATAGAAGAAAAAGATGGTATAGATGAAGAAGTGCCTAGCTTTGTTTCCTTAGCAGCTCGATCTTTAGGTTCCTCCTCTTTCTAAGCTACTTCTTTAAAACTTACGAATTCTTCAGCTATGTGCTGTTCAGGTTGGGACTTAACTTGTGGCTCCTCTAGCTCTCTACCACTCCTAAGGGTGATAGATCTAACATGTTCCTTACCCTCCATTTGTTTAACAGGATTAACTTCAGTATTACTAGGAAGGGTCCCTTGAGGATGTTGACTAAGAGCATTAGCTATTTGTCCAACCTGAACTTCTAAGTTCTTAATTGAAGCAGCTTGATTTTACAGGATAGTCGTGAACATCTCCTCTAATGTAGGCTTCTTCTCAGCTGCTGGTGCATGGTAGAGTTGGGGCTGCATAAGTGGTGGTGGTGATGGTGATGGATGATGTGGGTATGGGTGACGAGAAGGCAGATGAAATGGAAATTGCGGCTGTGGTGGTACTTGAACCAGTTGAGCTTGAAAACTAGGGGGTCCTACAGATATGAAGTTAGAGGTTTGCCCTTGGTTTTGGCTCCAGGAGAAGTTAGGATGGTTCCTCCACCCTGAATTATAGGTGTTTGAAAAAGGGTTATTCTGTTGCATAGGGGGAGCAACATACTGAACCGATTCTAAGTTGAGCGGACACCTATCTACAGAGTGGGTACCCTACACAGCTCGCAGGAAAGAAAAGGACTTTGGACAGAATACACAGGGTTAGGACTAATGGGAGGATTATGTTGGGTACTAAGCGACTCTACCTTCTTCGTAAGGTTAGCGATTTGAGAGGTCAAGGTAGACAGTGTGTCGAGCTCATAAATACCCGCTGACTTCTTTGGCAATTGCCTCTTCGAGAATCATAAATAGTTGTTAGCCGTCATCTTGTCTAAAAGCTCGTAAGCTTCCTCCTCTGTTTTGCTCATCAGGGCTCCACCTGCAGCAGCGTCAACAATGGTCCTATTTTGGGTTGTAAGTCCGTTGTAGAAGGTCTGGACTTGCAACCACAAAGGTAGGCCATGGTGAGGGCACTTCCTAAGAAGCTCCATATATCGTTCCCATGCTTCATAAAGAGATTCAGAGTCGTACTGGGCAAAGGAAGATATATTACTACGGAGTTGGGCCATTTTAGCGGGAGGGAAAAACTTAGATAGAAATTGATGGGCTAACTCGTCCCATGTAGAAATGGATCCTGGAGGCAGGGAGGTTAACCAGTGTCTCGCCCTATCCCTAAGTGAGAAGGGGAATAATTTAAGCCTAAGTGCATCATCAGATAATCCATTATGTTTGAAGGTGTTGCACAAGTCCAAGAATTGCCCAAGGTGAGCATGTGGGTCATCGTGAGGGAGCCCACTGAACTACAATGAAGTCTGGATCATCTGGAGGATGGAAGACTTAATTTCAAAATTGTTTGCATGGACAGCTGGTGGCCTAATGCCGGAATAATATCCTCCAATCGTTGGCATTGCATAATCTCCAACGGTTCTAATTTCCCTATTTTCTGCCATGATGCTTTGCAGCGTTGCTATAAATTTCCTAGAATCCTTTCAAATTTTTCTAAGAGTGCGTTCGATTTTAGAATCTAGAGGAAAGCAATCAAAACTTCTGGCTCTACGCATGCAATCATCGAAAAGTCCTTAGAAATGTTTTTTAAGTTTTTCAATTTTTCATTTTTTTTAATTAAGAAAAAATTTAACTAACCTAAGCTAAGGCTCTAAATATTTACAACCTAAATATTTACAAGCTAGAATTACACCTAAGCATTATTTCACCGATATTAACTAATGGCTAATTAAGACTTCCTCGGCAACGGCGCCAAAAACTTGAGACGCCCTAAGAGTATTACCGCAAGTGTACGGGTCGTACAAATAATAATGGAATTTTTGAGTCCCGAGTTATCGTCCCACAGAGAAGTTGATTAACCTAATTAACTACCGGTTAATCTTACTCTAAGTATATTCTAGCAAATTATGAATTGATGATGAGTGGTCTACAAGGCTAAATACAAATACTGAAAATATTAAAACTATAAAATAAAGAAAATTAAACCGAGTTAAAATTACTTACAAAGCTCCAAGCAATAAAAAGCAAGAACTTACAAAAGAAAATTAAAACAGTTAAAATGAATTAACGCAACTAAAATAAAATGCAAATATGAAAATAAAACAATAAAATTTAATAAAACTAAACTTTAAACAAACTTAAAATAAAAATGCATGAATTTAAACTATTGCAAATTAAATTAACCTAAAATGCATGAAACATAATTAATCTAAATTAACTCTAAATGCAACTAAACTAAAATAAAGTCCCAAAACATAAAATATAAAATTAACTATTAAATAAAAACTAAAACTAAAAATTAAATTAACAAACTAAAACACTATAATTAACCTACAATTATCAAGTAACAACTAACATAATTAACAACTAATAAAAGCAATAAAAAGATAAATGCAATAACTAGTAAATTAAAAAGGAAAGGATGTGGCCAAACATGGCCTTAATCTTAAATTAAAGGAGTGGTCCCGAAAAGCTGCTGGTACTGTGCGTCTTCTTCATTTTGTCCAACATTTCCAGGAGCTACTGTTGTCCGCTTACTACTGCAGTCATCCTCTGCTCCAGTCGTGCTCTAGGCTCCAGACGTTGCTGCTGCTCTCGTCTGCTGTCCGCTCCAAATAGTACCATCTGCTGCAGGTGCGTCAATGCTGCAGTACCACCGCTGCTCAGCAGCATGATCTGCTGCTCTGATTCGCATGTGCCAGAAACACAATGTTACACTATCTCGGCTGGCCAACATAGCAGAAACTGGGCACGAATAGCTTCGTAGTGGTAGATGCAGGATCAGAGGTAGAGCTCCTGTCACTAGCCTCGCATTTGCTTGCTTCCAATCTTTCGACAGCTGTATACCCCTGCTGCACAGTAGCTCAACCCAGCAGTATTTACAGCTCATCTGACCTTCAACCAGTCCAGCCTTATTCAACCGAGGGGCAGCAGAGAATGAAAATAGTGAGGCAATCTTAACAGAGTGCAAATAAATGTAAATTAGTCATTTACAATAAACTAGAACAAAACCAACTTATGTCACGACCCAACTATCCAAAAATCAGAGTGAATTTTTTCGCGTTTTTGTTTATTTTCTTACTTAATTCTTACCTGTCCTCGAATCGTGACCAACACTCCACTACTAATTGGGCTGTGCGTCAATGCCAGTCCCACCATACATCTACCCTAGTACTTATTTCTTCTCCAGTCATTTATAATTGTTATATTATTTATACATCCCCTAAAGTTACTTACAATCATGTTACTGTGCTATGCTTATGTAGATACAATAAGTACAAGTGTATATACCTTATGTTGATGGGCAGCAGCGGATATCCGGAATGCAGTACTGAGTCGCCTCAACTTCAACTGGAGATCATCTGTGGGAGAAAATGAAAGGGGTGAGCACATCAAGCTCAGTAAGGCAATCCTACGAACAAGTAGGTAACCATACTACCTACATGAACGTAGTGCCATGCATAAACCACCCTTTCTCCACACATTTTAAAACAATGCTATGCATTATGATGATATGTAAAATACATTTGCACGGAAAATCAACATGCAATTATCATAAATCATTTCTTTCTCAATTAAGATTTTGACAATAAAGTCAGGACTCGACCCCTCCTGCGGGTGATCCTGACTCACACAAAATCATGAAAACATTTACATCACACGTGGGTTTTGAAAAGCATGGAAATACCATCATGCAATTTAGTTTTAAAACCCAGTTTAAATCATCATAGAAATCATCAACATGCGAGACTAGGCAACGTCTGTATATAGGTAAATAACTAGGACTATGGCCACATCTGTCCTCGTGAGTTCCTCAGCTACACGGATCCTAGTGTGCGGGTTCTCACCATGATCGGGAACCGCCCGGGAGGTGGGTCAGTCCATCCCGTCAGTCTTATCCGATCCCCGGCATCCGAAGATGCTGCATCCGGAGATGCCGTATCCGAAGATACAACACGGTACATCGTACTCCATGCTACTTGCACGGTACATCGTACTCCATGAACCCATGTAATATCTCTAGGTACTCCGGCCTAATTGGCCTGCTTCCCACAGAGGTTTGTTTCTCAATACTCATGCCATGTCTCAAAACGCACGTGCGAGCCTATTAAATCGGTGACACACAGTCTACCCGATGCTCCAAGCACGGCTCATCGCATGTTCTCATAAAATCTGTGTGAGCGATGCTCAGCACTCTCATCAAAACACGTCAACTGGCAGAGCCCGCTTACATCCCCACAAGGCCGCCAACCTCATCCCTCACTCTCACCCCACCTAAGAGGTCTCTTGAGCCTGTTGGGCCTTTTGGCTGACTCCAAGGGCAGACAGCGGTACTCCACAAATCCGGTAAAACTAGTGCGAGCTAAGCTCAGCACTCTGTATATTATAAATCACATGAAAATTTTATAAATACTGGTGCGGGTTAAACTCCAGCACTCTGTCTCGAAAATCATGTAAAAATATGGTGCGAGTCAGACTCTAGCACCGTGTCACGAAAGAGCATGTGAAATCTGGTGCGAGTTATACTCTAGCACCTATGCATGTAAAACTCTAGTGCGAGCTCTCGCTCCAGCACTAATGCATGCATCACACAAATCGAAATTACCGTGCGAGCTGAGCTCTAGCACGTCATATGTCAATAAAACACGTAGGCGGCTCTATTTACTCAAAACAGTTTTCAAATCAATTTCACGTTGAAAGTATGCAATGCGGTGCACTTTCTTTCAAGGCGAGCCAGCCTACTCATGCATGCGTTGGAATATCTCCAGAACGAGCAGGAACCTCTTGTCCTTGCTCCTCCCAATTTTTCCTAGATTTTTAGAATTTTACCCTTAACAAGGGTATTTTAGTAATTTGCCCATTCGGGGCACTAAAATTATTATTTGACCTCTAGACCCTTCAGGATATTTTAAAGGACTGCATATGAATTTAAAATTGCGTACTGTTACCTCTAGCAGTCCGCAGAATTCCCTTACCTCGATTCTCGTCGAGTCTGACCTTTCTCTTTTCCAATGTAGTCCCATCGCGCAGTCCGATATGTTTCCAATCCAATGCCCGGAACTGCGTATTAATATTCCTCAGGTCAGATATTATGATTTAATTGTACTTAATCTTTTCTGGGCTTAATTTAAATCATTGGGCCCGTTTACCCCTATTGGGCCCGATTGCACCTTAATGGGCCTTAATCGGCCTTAAGCCCGTTTTCCACTTAATTTTCTCTTTATCGAGGCCTATTGGGCTCATTGGGCCCATCAATAATTTATTGAGCCTCGTTCTAATTCTCGAATAGCTAAATTTAATATTTACGACAATTAATCTAAATTTCCATAAATTAATTCAATTTATGCGTAAATTTAATCAATATCACGCATAACGAGGAAATTGTCGTAAATAGGGGTCACTTACCCGAGATTCCATGCTAGTCCGCAAATCGAGGCTGTCTCGAGCCCTCGGTGGATGCCAATCGTCGAGCTACACAATTCCATAATTTTTCCGGGTAAGTTCTCAGCCCAAAATTAATTAAATAAAATATTCCAAATTTAAATCGGTCAATTTGACCGCTTATCGACTTACCCGAAGCTCGATTGCATCACCGGAATTTTCCCCAATTTTTTCCTCTTTTTCCTTTTCCCTTTTTCTCCCTTTTTTCCCCTCTTTTTGGCTGAACCGGTTCAGTCCGGTTCGGACCGGTCAGACCGCCGGTTTTTCTCCGGTTCGGCCGGTTCACTGCCGGTTCACTGCCTTGCCGGCCGGTTCTCCGCCGGCTTCCACCGCCAACAGCTCCGCAAGGCCGTCCGCATCTCGAATCTGGGCTCGGATTCGCCCAAGGCCGCCGGAATGCCGCCGGTCCGGCCTCTTCTCTCCTCGCCGTCGGACCCATTCTCTTCCCTTGGCCGTCGCCGCCGATTCCGGCCGTCTCGCTGAGTGCCACCGGTGCCAAAAGCACCGCCGTCGACTGGGCTCTCCAAATCGGGCCTTGGTTCTGGTCGGATCGCCGCCGTTCGCCGGGACCGAGCCCCTCAATCCCGTCGGCCTTCTCCTCCTCCGATCGGCTTCCTCCGGCGTCGGTTGGCTACACCGCCGGTACCATCGTGCTCATCGGCGTCCCCTCTTTCTTTTTCGGCCCTTGGCCGGGCCGTTGGCCGCCGGACGGTGATCGGGCCTCCTTTGGTCTTCTTCGGGTCTTCCGTTTCTCTCTCCCCGATGACTTTCCTCTCTTTTTTTTTTTTTTTTTTTTTTTTTTTTTACAATTTATTATCTTATTTAACAATTTATTTTTATTTATTAAAATACACTAAAAATACCCAAATATCCCTTAAAATTATTATTTTATTCTAAATTAATTAATTTAATTTTATTTAATTTATTTATTATATTTTAACCTATTTTTCGGGTATAATTGCTCCGTATTTTCGGGATATTGTCCCGAGTGACTTTTCAGTATATTTTTCGATTATTTTCGGGATTATTTTTCTGAACTAAAAATCCCGATTAATCCCGATTAATTCCAATAAATTAATATCTTGATCAATTTAATCCGAAATAATTTTATTTCATCTTTATTGACCAAGATTTCTTAAATCCTTATTTTTAATTAAATTTCCTTATCGAATTTACTCCGGCTTTCGATCCTTTGACCGTTTTGCCCTTACACGTGTTCGGGATTAATTTAACCCGACTTCCTTCATACTTCCTCTATCTTTTCTTATTTAGTTTTCGTATTTTTATTAAATTCGGGTCTTACAATTCTCCCCCACTTAAGGAATTTGGTCCTCCAAATTAGAACCAAGTCATATGAGTCCATATACAACTCCGGGTATATCGATCATATCATACTCTTAAAATTTATGCGACATTCTTCGGAGTGTATTACTACCAAAGGACTTTAATTAGGGAGATTATCTTAAACCCCAATACTGTCTCTTTCCTGTTCAATGCCCGAATCAACTTCTTCAATATACTCATATTTTCATTAAACTGAACTTTTGGAGTTCATATCCTATCACCTCTGCTGGATCTGGATAGTAGTACCGAAGCATCATAAGCTGGGACACATTGTGGGTGCCTATTAATCCAAGTGATTAACAACAACCTACAGGTCTTATCTCCCACTTGTCCAATCTCTCAAGAATTCGATCCAGCTCAACTCAATTTACTTCTTCCAAAAGTTCCGCTATGTCCTTATTCTCTTAGGACGTGTAACTTTCAACCATAATAATTCACCAAGGGTGAATTCCAATATTTTTCTATCTGTTCTGAGGTGTTCTTAATCTCTCATCCTTAACTAAACATCCTCAGAGACTTATTATCCAAAGTCAGAAATAATTTCTACCTGTCACCCACTCTTTCTTATCCAATTTGGGGAACAGCCCCTACAGCTATACACTGCCTCATATCTCGTTATCCCGATACTCAATTGCCAATTGTCGTTATTGGCGACTTCAATTAGAAATCAACTGATCATTCCAGGAGCTTATAAAATCAATGGCACACGCTTTCATCGGATCCTCCAGAACTTGTACAGTCCTCCCTGACTGACCATCTGTCTGAGGATGTAAAGCTGTGCTAATACTCAGTCGGGTTCCCATAGCTTCCTAAAAATATTCCCTGAGGTAGGAAGTGGAGCGGGAATCCCTATATGATACCATGCTCACTGGAACGCTACTTAATGTTCCACAATCTTTCTTATACCTGAATCCTCATACACACTCTGAGTATCTGGGGAGTTCATAACCAGAAGGTAGGTGGACTTAGTCACTCTATCGACTACCATCCAACTAGTCTCCTGATTTATCCGGGTCTCCTATAACCCATCACGACATTCATGGAGACTTACTCTCGTTTTTCGTGCCGTGTCGATATAGGTAGGTGCTGCAATAACTCTGCAGACTTTTAATACTCTACCTTACTCTGCTGACACACTAGGCACTTTTCTACAATCTCCACCAATATCTCTTTTCACATCTGACCACCCATACCCCTTTTGAGATTTTAATATATATTATTATTACCTTCCGCATGCACTGTATATCCCGAAGAGTGAGCTTCTGACAATATCACTATCTCATCAACTGTGGTCCTGGGGAGCACTCATACTGTCTCTGAATCCTCAGTAACTCATTATCACCCACTGTGAACTCTATCACTGTACCCTTCTGAATCAGACCCAAACTATCGACATCCGGTCGATCATCACGCTAAGCCTGGCAAATTCGGGCACTCTCATCCGGTACTAGTCATCAGGCTAGCTGTCACACAATCACTGTCATCCTCAGAAGGGATCACATCAATACTGAGGTCCACAACTGCATCTAGCAGCTCACGCTCCCTGACCATCATATGTGGTACCATCCCGAGGCTCTTTCTGCTCAAGGCATCAGTCATCACATTCGCCTTTCTTGGGTGGTACAATTCTCATAAATCAAAATCTCTCAGAAGCTCTAACCCAATATGTATTTTCATATTCACCCCTTTCTGTGAAAACAGATACTCGGGCTCTATGATCAGTGCATATCCATAATTCCTCACCCTGTACATAATAGTACCATATCCTCGGTACAAATACTGTTGCCAACTTTAAATCATGGGTCAGATAGTTTATTTCGTGATCGAAGAGTTGTCTGACTCCAAAATTGACTATCTTCCCATTATACATCAATACACAGCTCCATCATAACTTTGAGGCATTCATACTCACTGAAAAACCTCTTGAGCTGTTGGGCATGGTGAAATTAATCATGGTGGTCAGTTCATACTTCATCACGCCAAATTCACGTCACATCTATCATCTTATTTATCATCTTATTCCAAGATCACGTTTTCTTAGTTAAACGTGTCAACAGGGTATACCATTTTAAATCTCGCAATAATCCATCTGTAAAAGCTATCTTCCAATTGTTGCTTATAATTCGCCCTAGGCTTTAACTACTCCCAGCATATCACCGTTAATTCATCCTCCTCTATTGGGGTACTCATTTACCCATATTGTAACCGATGACGTAGGCATTCATGCCTTTTACTCACTTATATGCGAATGAAGGCGGTATGAATAAATATGTGGCACAGGATTAATGAACATATGTACTTCGTTATTCATAACAAGTGTGGTATCTTACACCACATCCATGAAACATCAATAGCATCCTGGTCCAAGACATCCACTCGCCTTCGTCCAATAGCCTACTTTCCTTTTTCTCTTCGGCTATGGCCTCCCTTTTCGTTTTCAGCTATAACAACGAAATTTTTCTCTGTCTCTTTACTTTTTTGTGGGGCGATTTCGCCCAACTCTGTGTAATCAAAATCAATGGTCCATCATACCACACTTAACGACCATTTTCATCAATACCGTGTAGGTATAGACGCTCCTTCTGTGGTATCCACCACACATTCCACAGTAATGACACTGCTACTCTGCTTCGTAGCAGGTCGGGGTCCTCCAATCACAATGCCCACAAGAGTGCCCAAAATTAGATGCACTAGGGCCTTACCAATTATCTTAGCCCATAACTCGTTACATCAGATCTTTTACCAATTACCAATTTTCCCATTTTTGACATCCTTGTCATTTCTCGCTTTTCTTTCTGTCTCTATCTCGGCCCTCACTACCTTTCCAAGTCTCAGAGGCGTGCAATTCATGTTCTTATTTACCCAACTGTAAATCTGTGCACTGCCTCGGTATAGGTAATATCTCACGGGCCAATCGGACTCTAATTGAAAATCTGAGCCCTTCCATAAACTTTTAGACATCTCGACTGTCACTTTTCATAGTGTCGAGGTAATATCTGCCCAGAATATAATCGAGTCTCCATACTCGTCAATAAATTAAATCCTCTGGGTCAGAGTAAGGACTTTAATCCAAAATTTCCTTTAAATCATGTCCAGGATATCCTGTCACCAGAATACATCCATAATCATTTCTCATATCAGCTCTTAAGATAGGTCGAGCGGGTTTTCACCAATGCTCCGCTGCGCCCTCTGATCTCGTACATAATCTGAGTAATTAGCTCCTCAAAAAAATCTCCACACTCCGCTCCAATCTCGCGAAGCGTGTCTCAATACTGTCCGATCTCTCTGTCGGACTCTGTGAGGCATGCTCAACATTCGCCTCTATTTCAATCTCATACTGATTTTCATAGCCAAACTCAGCACGACTTAGCAGACTCAGGTCTACCTCTACGACCTCTGCCTCGTGCACTATCTCATTTAGCGCGACTCATATTAGGCATTCCTGCATTCTCAACCATTTCTTAGTCAAGCCCATCTCGATATACACTATTGTATCTAACTAAGCACAGTAACACGGGGATGTAATTTCTTAACTTCTGACACTGACACACATCAGACCAATTACGCTCTGATACCAAAATAATTGTCACGACCCAACTATCCAAAAATCAGAGTGAATTTTTTCGCGTTTTTGTTTATTTTCTTACTTAATTCTTACCTGTCCTCGAATCGTGACCAACACTCCACTACTAATTGGGCTGTGCGTCAATGCCAGTCCCACCATACATCTACCCTAGTACTTATTTCTTCTCCAGTCATTTATAATTGTTATATTATTTATACATCCCCTAAAGTTACTTACAATCATGTTACTGTGCTATGCTTATGTAGATACAATAAGTACAAGTGTATATACCTTATGTTGATGGGCAGCAGCGGATATCCGGAATGCAGTACTGAGTCGCCTCAACTTCAACTGGAGATCATCTGTGGGAGAAAATGAAAGGGGTGAGCACATCAAGCTCAGTAAGGCAATCCTACGAACAAGTAGGTAACCATACTACCTACATGAACGTAGTGCCATGCATAAACCACCCTTTCTCCACACATTTTAAAACAATGCTATGCATTATGATGATATGTAAAATACATTTGCACGGAAAATCAACATGCAATTATCATAAATCATTTCTTTCTCAATTAAGATTTTGACAATAAAGTCAGGACTCGACCCCTCCTGCGGGTGATCCTGACTCACACAAAATCATGAAAACATTTACATCACACGTGGGTTTTGAAAAGCATGGAAATACCATCATGCAATTTAGTTTTAAAACCCAGTTTAAATCATCATAGAAATCATCAACATGCGAGACTAGGCAACGTCTGTATATAGGTAAATAACTAGGACTATGGCCACATCTGTCCTCGTGAGTTCCTCAGCTACACGGATCCTAGTGTGCGGGTTCTCACCATGATCGGGAACCGCCCGGGAGGTGGGTCAGTCCATCCCGTCAGTCTTATCCGATCCCCGGCATCCGAAGATGCTGCATCCGGAGATGCCGTATCCGAAGATACAACACGGTACATCGTACTCCATGCTACTTGCACGGTACATCGTACTCCATGAACCCATGTAATATCTCTAGGTACTCCGGCCCAATTGGCCTGCTTCCCACAGAGGTTTGTTTCTCAATACTCATGCCATGTCTCAAAACGCACGTGCGAGCCTATTAAATCGGTGACACACAGTCTACCCGATGCTCCAAGCACGGCTCATCGCATGTTCTCATAAAATCTGTGTGAGCGATGCTCAGCACTCTCATCAAAACACGTCAACTGGCAGAGCCCGCTTACATCCCCACAAGGCCGCCAACCTCATCCCTCACTCTCACCCCACCTAAGAGGTCTCTTGAGCCTGTTGGGCCTTTTGGCTGACTCCAAGGGCAGACAGCGGTACTCCACAAATCCGGTAAAACTAGTGCGAGCTAAGCTCAGCACTCTGTATATTATAAATCACATGAAAATTTTATAAATACTGGTGCGGGTTAAACTCCAGCACTCTGTCTCGAAAATCATGTAAAAATATGGTGCGAGTCAGACTCTAGCACCGTGTCACGAAAGAGCATGTGAAATCTGGTGCGAGTTATACTCTAGCACCTATGCATGTAAAACTCTAGTGCGAGCTCTCGCTCCAGCACTAATGCATGCATCACACAAATCGAAATTACCGTGCGAGCTGAGCTCTAGCACGTCATATGTCAATAAAACACGTAGGCGGCTCTATTTACTCAAAACAGTTTTCAAATCAATTTCACGTTGAAAGTATGCAATGCGGTGCACTTTCTTTCAAGGCGAGCCAGCCTACTCATGCATGCGTTGGAATATCTCCAGAACGAGCAGGAACCTCTTGTCCTTGCTCCTCCCAATTTTTCCTAGATTTTTAGAATTTTACCCTTAACAAGGGTATTTTAGTAATTTGCCCATTCGGGGCACTAAAATTATTATTTGACCTCTAGACCCTTCAGGATATTTTAAAGGACTGCATATGAATTTAAAATTGCGTACTGTTACCTCTAGCAGTCCGCAGAATTCCCTTACCTCGATTCTCGTCGAGTCTGACCTTTCTCTTTTCCAATGTAGTCCCATCGCGCAGTCCGATATGTTTCCAATCCAATGCCCGGAACTGCTTATTAATATTCCTCAGGTCAGATATTATGATTTAATTGTACTTAATCTTTTCTGGGCTTAATTTAAATCATTGGGCCCGTTTACCCCTATTGGGCCCGATTGCACCTTAATGGGCCTTAATCGGCCTTAAGCCCGTTTTCCACTTAATTTTCTCTTTATCGAGGCCTATTGGGCTCATTGGGCCCATCAATAATTTATTGAGCCTCGTTCTAATTCTCGAATAGCTAAATTTAATATTTACGACAATTAATCTAAATTTCCATAAATTAATTCAATTTATGCGTAAATTTAATCAATATCACGCATAACGAGGAAATTGTCGTAAATAGGGGTCACTTACCCGAGATTCCATGCTAGTCCGCAAATCGAGGCTGTCTCGAGCCCTCGGTGGATGCCAATCGTCGAGCTACACAATTCCATAATTTTTCCGGGTAAGTTCTCAGCCCAAAATTAATTAAATAAAATATTTCAAATTTAAATCGGTCAATTTGACCGCTTATCGACTTACCCGAAGCTCGATTGCATCACCAGAATTTTCCCCAATTTTTTCCTCTTTTTCCTTTTCCCTTTTTCTCCCTTTTTTCCCCTCTTTTTGGCTGAACCGGTTCAGTCCGGTTCGGACCGGTCAGACCACCGGTTTTTCTCCGGTTCGGCCGGTTCACTGCCGGTTCACTGCCTTGCCGGCCGGTTCTCCGCCGGCTTCCACCGCCAACAGCTCCGCAAGGCCGTCCGCATCTCGAATCTGGGCTCGGATTCGCCCAAGGCCGCCGGAATGCCGCTGGTCCGGCCTCTTCTCTCCTCGCCGTCGGACCCATTCTCTTCCCTTGGCCGTCGCCGCCGATTTCGGCCGTCTCGCTGAGTGCCACCGGTGCCAAAAGCACCGCCGTCGACTGGGCTCTCCAAATCGGGCCTTGGTTCTGGTCGGATCGCCGCCGTTCGCCGGGACCGAGCCCCTCAATCCCGTCGGCCTTCTCCTCCTCCGATCGGCTTCCTCCGGCGTCGGTTGGCTACACCGCCGGTACCATCGTGCTCATCGGCGTCCCCTCTTTCTTTTCCGGCCCTTGGCCGGGCCGTTGGCCGCCGGACGGTGATCGGGCCTCCTTTGGTCTTCTTCGGGTCTTCCGTTTCTCTCTCCCCGATGACTTTCCTCTCTTTTTTTTTTTTTTTTTTTTTTTTTTTTACAATTTATTATCTTATTTAACAATTTATTTTTATTTATTAAAATACACTAAAAATACCCAAATATCCCTTAAAATTATTATTTTATTCTAAATTAATTAATTTAATTTTATTTAATTTATTTATTATATTTTAACCTATTTTTCGGGTATAATTGCTCCGTATTTTCGGGATATTGTCCCGAGTGACTTTTCAGTATATTTTTCGATTATTTTCGGGATTATTTTTCTGAACTAAAAATCCCGATTAATCCCGATTAATTCCAATAAATTAATATCTTGATCAATTTAATCCGAAATAATTTTATTTCATCTTTATTGACCAAGATTTCTTAAATCCTTATTTTTAATTAAATTTCCTTATCGAATTTACTCCGGCTTTCGATCCTTTGACCGTTTTGCCCTTACACGTGTTCGGGATTAATTTAACCCGACTTCCTTCATACTTCCTCTATCTTTTCTTATTTAGTTTTCGTATTTTTATTAAATTCGGGTCTTACAACTTATGAACAGTAAATTGCACTAAAACAGAGCAGAACATAGTAGTGTAACCGATGCTTTAAGTCACAATACTAGCAACGTTGTAGAGAAGAAGAAATGCACTGATAAAGACTTTAGGCAGTAAATGTAATCAAAATAAGCAAACTGGAATGAACCGGAAATCTAAGGCCATGGTTCGCTGCTTTCTCCTCCTCTCAACAACAACAGCAACCATGGCCTTCCATGAAGAGCCAAAGCTCAGCAACCAGCCTCCTCACGCAGTGTCCAACAATGTTGCGGCTTCAACTGCAATATAGTTCACGGGCCACCCATAAATTCACCAGGCACATAACACCAGTGAGCTAGGCATTCGGGTAGGACTGGGAACAGCTTCTGCTTTCGGATTGACCCTTGTGATTCTCCAACCTGTGGCATATAGTTGCTGTCCACCAGCTCAACTTCCCCGAATCTATCAGAATGAACATAAAAAAGATGGAAAACAAGTAATGAAAATAAACTAGTGGAAGAAAAGAAACAGAATTTTTCATTCAAGAAATTTTGAAGTTGCCATGAACAGTAAAAATAAAAATAATGGCTGCCAATAAAACCAACGGGAGAGACTAAGGAAAAAAAAAAACTTAAACTTAAAAACTAAAGCTACCTTAGAATTACAACTACTCCTAAATTACTCTACACTACTCCTATCCTAAAACTACACTACTCTAGCTTACCCTACTCCTACTTCCTAATTCCCTACTTCTACTCCTACTTGATTTTTCAATTGCCATCATGTTCTATTTATACACAAACATAGGGGTACAATGGTAAATTTTCATCCTAGATGAGTTGGCATTGTTTGGCCACTTGTCTTTATTTGATTTGCTGCAGAGTAGATATTTTCACGTCATCAGTCTTTTTGTCCAATTAGCTGTGCGATGTGTCCCGACGTGTGTCTTTCAGAGGGTTGACACGATGTCCTTCGATCTTATCGTTTCGGAGCAAATAAAATATGGACACCTGGCATCACGCGTGTCCAGACGACTAATGACTCGGTCTGCAAATTGGAAGTGGTCCAGTCTCCTTTGAGCTCGTTTTCAGCCCAATTTCGTCTGAAATGACTGAGTTTCATCCGGATTTAATTTATCTGCACATTAAATAATTTTAATTAAATAAAGGGAATTATTAATAAAATAATATGGGGATTAAATAAATAATTAGGAATTTAAGCACAAATAATTCTGTAAAAAATTGAATTATCATTATTACGCACATGACAGTGATTTTGACTGTCTAGTCTCCACGTTTCGATATTGTGTATCATTTTTAAGTAAGATTTGATTATGTATGTATAGTTATGCAATTATGTTTCGATTATATTCCTTTTTGATATGTGACTCTGAAGTTTTGTTTTGAATTAAGAAATATATGAACTATATTTTTGGTATATAAAAAAGATATTTACTAAATATGTCATTTTATGTTTTCTAGCAGTTGTAAGCAGAAAATATGATTTATTTTTAGCATCATAATTTTATTAAATGTTTTAGATGCTATTGTTATTTTAAATGCACAGGCTACTTTTGGTACACGTATAAGGTATATTTCACTTTATATCCAGACGTCCTGTACAGTACAAATACTTATATGTAAATAAATATTTTGGGATGTAATTACTTTTTGTATACTTGTGGGAATGAAGATATATGTAGTCCATGATGCTACAACGCATACTGAGATTAAGAGATGAATTAATATTATAAGCATTTTATGGATGATCGAGAATAAAATGTTAGAATGAATAGGTAAAATCAACTATTTGTGGTTATATATTATCGATTTGGAAACTTGCAGATGGATAGGGTTGTTTATAAAGGTTATGCTATTGAAAATCCGTGAGATGGTAAAATATGAATTGTCAAATATAAGAAAAGTTAACAATTAAAAGATAAGTTATAAATTGACATTGAACATGAATACACTTTAAGTAAGAAGTTAAGTCATAAAAGAAAATTTTAAATTAGCTATAATTTTTATGTTTTCGAGACATTACAAATTCAAGTTAATATCATGAAAAGATGAGGACAATGGAACAACTAACCCCTTTTCTTCAAATCATCCATTTTTCCCTTAAAGTTGTCTACATTTTTTTTTCTGTTTCAGTAGAAAATTCATGTTATTTGTAATCTAATCTAATCAAGGGCCGGTTGGCCGAAACATTGTAACTTTCAAATTTCAAAACACAACAAAGTTAGGGTTAGTTTGGATAGACAGTGTGATTAGCTGTGATTAGCTTAGGAGGGATTGAAAACAGCAGTGGTGTAAGATTAGTGTCAAACGATGATGCGTTTGGATTCAATCACAGGAGTGATGGTGAGGTGAATGCTAAAATTACTATTAAAAATATTATCTTAAAATTTTTAAAAAAAGTAAATAGGGGAAAAATTGTAAATGCGGTGCGATAAGAAATCTCACCGCTTAACGAACCTTATAAAAGTTTGAAATTAATTATTTTTAAACCCTTTTTAAATGTCGCTCTTGTTATTATTTCACGATTTCCTCTAAGTGGCTGTCCTTCTAAGACTCTTTGGTATGGTTTCCTCTGATAATTTTTTCTAGTGTGCAAATGTCATAGCCAATGGGTAAGAAAAAGTTTCAAAGCTGAATTTTGATACCTAATAGTAACTCTACATCATCCTATAAATGGGAAAGATATATATATATATATATTTTTAAACTAGAAGTTTTATTATTCATTGAAATGGCATCAAGAAGATATCACCTTCATGAATGCCTATATAACAATGCTAACTTCATATAGAAATCCCATACCGCTAATAACAATAGAGTCAAGCTTAGAAATATGTTAAGCCCAATAATAATAAGACAACTTAGAAATGACCAGCACAAAAAGTAATAGATTGCTAAACCTAGGTCGCCATTACCCACAAAAAAAAGCCACAAGCAAAAAACTAGCTTTTCCCTCTAGTTTGTATATAAGGCTTAAACTCAATATTAAATTTGTTTTTTGTGTCGGAGTAAGGATGGTTGGGATTTTGTCCTTTCACGGAATTGCCATCCACTAAACTTACAAAAATAAGACTTGATAAGGTTAATGACAATAATGTCTTTATCATTAACCTAAGCCCTCACAATTCTATAAGAAATCAAGAACAAATTCACCCACGACATAAAAAAAAAAAAAGAACACTTATTAAACCAACAGATGAAAGTGTACCTGAGCATTTTTATGATTGGAGTGAATCTGAACATTATAAATATAATAATAACTTTTAAGCTTTGCAATATATTCATCCACTAAAAATTGTACAACAAGGGACCTATTTTTTTTTTCCTACCATTAGGAATTGAATAGGCTCTTCTCAACCCCACCAATCAAAGTCTTATAGTTATTAATTGCTACTATTATTCATAATTTTGAAATGAAAATTCGACTTGAAACAAATAAGGGTAGAGTAGAAAAGATTACCATGAATTTATCAGTGTATTTGTATTCTTTACGATGATAATTTTGATTTTATAATTGAGATTAATAGAAAATTGTGTAGCGAATATTACTAGTTTGATTTTGATTAGGATATAAGAACTTAATGAATAAGAGTTGGAATTCGTGCACTGAAGACTAGCACTACATAATGAAATTGCCATTGCCATCACTAACTTTTAGGATTACTTAATTCTACTTGTAGAAATGCTGACAATAGAAAAGACTATAAATTTTGGATAATCAAAATCTGAAATCATGATCCACATCCATTTTGAAGGTTTTTGGGTTTTGGTTTTGATTACGAAAGATCAAAGATTTGCGAGAGAAAAATAAAGAAATTTTAAAAAGAACCAAAATGAGATTTTAGAGAGAGAAGAAAAAAGAAAAATGAATTTTGGGTTAAGGAAAACGAGAGAAATGATGGTTTTGTCTTTATGTAACATTTTTTACGTTGTTACACCATTTTTGAAACAAAATAAAATTATTGGGTTACGAGTGAGATAAAAAAGTTTTAGAAGGTCAATATGAGAAACGCGTATACCACATACCCAAATATTTTATATATTGTATGGATGATTTATTATTTGGTTATGCTTTTAATTGCTTTCTTGATAAAGAATTTTGCCTAACTATGGTGTTAGAACCAACCTTGAGTTAGTTATGAATTTGATACCATAACAATGTTATCAAAACAAGTTTGATACCATGATTGAAATGAAGATGAAAACACAAAAAAAAAAAAAATTATACAAAACTTTTGTTGTTCTTGGAGCCTCGCATCTTTAGCATGTAATTGATGATTTGTGGAATTTGAATCAAAATGAAAATTGATGGGAATATTGACTCAATTCTTAAAAGATTTGATTTTTCTTATATTTTATTTAGGAAAGATATTTCTTGATAATCAAGTATATTTTGTGGGTAAGATAGTATGGTTGAGAAAAAAATATGAAAAGTCAAAAAATCGAAATAATTTAAATCAGATTCAAATGAATGACATCATTGTAAGCGTATAATTTTCGATAAAATCAATTTATTTCGAATGGACCACAAAATTCGTATCAAACCAAATAAAAAAAGAAAACCTAAAAAACTTGGATTTCAAATTATTTCAATAAACCCAAATTGATCCAATTAGATATTAAAACATCAAAGCCCAACTTAAAACAATAAAGCATAATATACATTAAAACCCAAACATTAAAAAATTTAGTACTATTCTACTATATTTTAGCACACCGCTGACTTTCAACGCTTACAAATTTAAAAAATGATTTATAATGTAAATCCCCAAAATTTTTCTGTAAATTTGTTTGTAAAAACGTACAAGTTTAAATAAAAATGTACGTATGATATAAAATAAAACAAATAGACAAATAAATAAATAAAAATAATAATAAATAAACAAATAAATAAAAATATATATACATAACATATGTATATATATATATCATATATATATATAATAATAATAATAATAATTGTTTAAAAAAAACAAAAACAAAAAAAAAAGAAACGAAAAAAAACAGTGTCGCGTAATATCACGGGACACTGAAAAGGAAAGCCAAAGAAGGGAAACGAAATCCCTTCATTGGTTCGAAGGAAGAAAACAGAGGGAGAGACGGAGGCTACCGGAGAGAGAGAGGAGGCAGTGACCAGGGGGTTGCCGACGCCGACCATGCAAGGTCCGACGAAGAAACGATGGTCGGCGAGAGTGAAACTGAAAAGGGGGAGGAGAGAACGAAACCGAGGAGAAAGAGAGAAGAAAGAGGAGAAAGATAGGAGGGGAGAGGAAACCGTGGCTGGAGGGGCGAAGCTCGCGTCGTCGCCAGCCAGAGGGAGGTTGAGGAGTCATCGACGGTGCTGGAGAAGAAGCAGATCGGCGAAAGAAAGTAGAAGCAGTGACATCGAAGGGGAAAGAGGCCGAACCGGCCACTTTCCGAGCAGCCCAGGCATAACCATCACCTGATCCATGCACCGCACAGCCTCGCGGATTCCCTGGAGGTGGAAACCGACGAAGAACCGATCGTAGGCGCAAGACTTGGGCAAAACGATGTTGAACCGGTTCAAACCGGTTCACCTGAAGTGGGTGGTGTGAACCGGTTGAACCAGTTCAGCCAGAAAAAAAAAAGAGAAAAAAAGAGGAAAAAAAAGAGAAAAATAAAAAAAAAGGTGAAAAGGAAGAAGAAAATTTCGGAGATGTTTTGGTTTGACGGTAGACCAGTAAGCAGTCAAAAAAGACTGTTTAAATTTTTAGAAAAATTATTTAAACTTATATCTTAGCGAAATTAACCCGGTTTGGAAATGTGTGTGTGTAGTTTGACAATTGGCGATAAACGGGCATTCAAATCAGTCTCGATTTACGTGTATCACGAAATCTGGGGTAAGCGAATCTCACTTGCTACGACTTGTATAAATATACGAGTTAGAAATTAATCGCACAATTTTAGAATAAATTTCGTATAAATTATGTTATAACCGGAATTGGAAAATCGACTATCGCAAACGATATTTTGAACTATCGAAAGAAATTAGAAAATGTTTAAAATGACGTGATGGTGATAGTAGGCACATTAAGAGACTATAAGGCCCAATAAAAATAATTGGGTCCAAAATGTTATTTGAAGTGAAATTACACTGCGTACGTGTTTATAAGAAATAATAATAAACGATTTGTGATTAATTACAGCTCCAGAGGCCGAATTGGGAGCAAATCAGACTGAGCGAAATCTCAGTATTTGAAAAAGTTAGCCTGTACAGAGAATCGAGGTAAGGGGTGTAATTTAAAATGGTAATAGTATCCTCCTTTCCCTCGAACTTGGATTTATGAAAATATTTGAGTTAAACAATATTTTAGTAAATGATCAGAATTTATACCAAGTGTTCGTTCTTTAGTCCAAGTTAACATTTAAACAAAACCAATCCCAACTTTTATTGAGCCCCAGCTATATCTTGTCATGTTTCTGAAACTGAAAGAAATATTTATGAATTTAAATACATGAGTTTTGAGCATGTCTTCAAATATGTGAGCATGTTTTCTGATTTTGTTTCTTGAACGAAATGATATGATTTTGACTTATACATGAACGTGTTACATGTTTTGCGAGAAATGGAATCTGTTATATGAGCACGGTTTCTTTGTTTTATGAAAGAGTTTTCAACCGCAAAAGAGAGTTGATTTGAAATTCGATTTATGAATTTTAAATATGTGAGTGAGGCCCACTTGGGATGAGACTAGCCAGAAAGACCTCTTAAGTAGGGTGAGGTAGTCAAAAGGCCTAGGCCCTCATAAGGCTTATGAAGCCTAAGAAAGATTTTGAAAACTCTGCTTTGAGACTAAGGCAATGTTTAATGATATGCGATCGTGGGGTTCTGTGGGAGCAAAGTGCCACACAAGTCTGTGTGACTGTGGGGGCCACTTCTTGGGTCCTACAGATGCAAAGTGTCACACGATCAATGCATAATTGTCATGCTCACCTTCGTGGCGTATATGTTTGCTACTTGGGATGAGGCTAGCCAGAAAGACCTCTTAAGTGGGGTGAGATAGCAAAAAGGGTCAGCTAACTAGAAAGACCTCTTAAGTGGGGTGAGGTAGCCAAAAGGTCTAGCTAACCATAAAGACCTCTTGAGTGGGGTGAGGTAGCCAAAGGCCCAGCTAACCAAAAAGACATCTTGAGTGGGGTGAGGTAATCGAAGGGTCCAGGTGCATATGTTTTGTTGTATAACCCTAATCACGTCTACAGCCTTGCCATGGCCATGTTTATGATTTTCTCTCTACGGGGGATGAATATGTTATTTTCGCATGTCGACTACATGAAGTAGCCTAGTCTCCATCTGAAACGAACTTTGTTTTAAGATTTGATTATTTTATATGTGATTTACTCAGCAATGCTTTTGAAGTTCTGCATGATCTGAAAGGTTCTGATTTCCATCTGACATGATCTCTGTTTTAAGATGTTGATGTTTCGAAATATGTTTTATACTCAGCAGTGCTTTTGAAGATCTGCATATCATGAAAGATTCTGATCGGTCTGCTAAGGTTTTCTGATTTCGAAACCATGTTTCTGTTAAATGTGTTTTTCGTGATATGCGTTTTGAAAGTGACTTAATATTTGTAAAGAAATGTCACCTTTTGGTATTATTATGTACTATGTGTGTTTTAAATACTATGATCATTTTAAATGCATTTCTTACTGGGCTTTTCCCCGAAAGCTCAACCCTTTACCTCTAAGATGTGTGCAGTGAAACCACAGTTGATGATTGCTGCATAGACGACGTAGGCTGGCGGATGCGAGTTTCCCCAGGCTACCTTTTGTACATGCATGAGGTATACATTTTTATCTCTTTACCAGACTAGTAGTATGCACAGACATTTATTGAAAGTAATGTGTCGGGATGTAATCTGTATAAAGATAAATGAAATATTTTTATGGATTGATTTTTGGGAGTAACTAGATGTGTTTTGGAATATGTAGAATGATTTGATGATATGACTTGAGTAGCAAGTTTGATAGTTGTAGATAGCTAGGGTTGATATTGTGAGAAAATTTTCAGGTGGGTAGGCTTATATATAAGTCGTTATGCTGCCGAAATTTCTAGCGACCATATAAATCTAAATGTGAAACTTAATTATAATTATAGATAAAAAAGTAAGAAAATGAATTGACACTGTACAGAAATACAACCTAAGTCAATAAAGGGACTAAGTTACAAGTTGAAGTTTCAAAAAAAAAATTTTCTCAAATTTTTATAGGTCACAGGTCGTTACAGTTTTAAGTGTTATCAGAGCGAAGTGTTGGCTCTACCGAGAGGGGGGTGAATCGGTTTTCTAATGTTTATGACAAATTTTAAATTAATCCTAATTTAATTAGCAAATGATAGTGAGCAATATAATAAAATTAAACAATTTAATGCAAGATAGGGAAGAGAGAAACAAACACAATCGCTTATAGAGGTTCAGCCAAACTCTTGCCTACGTCCTCTCTCCTTGACCCTCTTGTCAAGTGCTTTCTTTCTCTCCTTCAACAGAAGTTACAATCTTCCTTTTTCAGGTTAAGGAATAACCTCTCTACCCTTTGCAATACAAAGATGTATTCACCCTTTTACAATTTTATCTCACTGAGGAACAATCCTCTTCTCTTCTAAGGTAAGGATGAATACAGAATCAAGCTTTTAGTGTGGGTAGGACAATTATAGCTTTTGCACTTAAGCTTATACAACAAACTCAATAAATGAGGAATGAAGACACAAGGAATGAAAGTATTAAACTCTTGAGAATGTAAGAAATGTGCAACAACAGTGTCTCTGTTCTCATTGTCTTCAATGCTTGGTTAAATACTGAAGGATTGGTAGTTGGAGCATTAAATGCTATTTTTCCCGTTGAGATTTTGCAGAAACTAGCCGTTGGGTACCTCCAGTAGAGTGCCAGATCGATCTGCCATCTTTGCCAGATCGATCTCTTAGTTATAAATCCTGCAAGATCAAAGCACAATAACACAAGGAGATCGATCTCATAGGTTAGCAGATCGATCTGTTAATTTGAAAATGATAGGGGAGATCGATCTGTCGAATAGGCAGATCGATCTTCCAATCTCTCTGTTTGAGGCAAGATCGATCTTCAGATCGATCTGCCATGCAATCTCGTAGTGGGGAGATCGATCTCTCAATACCCCAGATCGATCTCCTTAGCTCTCTGACTTTGAGGAGATCGATCTCTTCCTTACCAGATCGATCTCATAAACTCTCTGTTTGAGTGTGGATCGATCTTACAGATCGATCTACAGTCTATGCTTTAAGGGAAATCGATCTCTTCCTAGATCAGATCGATCCCTCAACTCCAGTATTAGGCAGATCGATCTCTTAACCCTTATAGATCGATCTCACTCTTCCTTAATACCTTTGTGCAGGTTCAAAGCTTGGCAGATCGATCTCATGTCTTCCTGAGATCGATCTCTCATCCAAGACAAACCAAGGAGATCGATCTTTCATAAGCCAGATCGATCTCTCATCAACAGAACTTTAAGTTCTGGTACTGATAACCTCTAAACATGTTTTTATATCATCTTTATATTATTGAATTTACTTGTTTTGTCATTTCAAAATACATTAACTCAACAATCTCCCCCTTTTTGATATGACAAAACTTATTCAATCAACATGTTTAGTTAATTTGCAGAAGCTCCCCCTTTTTGTGAGCTCCCCCTTTCTTTTAGCTTTTGACCTTGTTACTATCTTAACTCCCCCTCATTTTAATCATTCTTTTAAAACTTTAGAGATGTTTCTTAAAGCCATTTTCACATCTTTTAATTAACCATATGTTCTCTTTTCTTCTCCCCCTTTTTGTCATATCAATGGCAAGAAAGAAATAATATTCATGTCATTTCAAATTAACATTTTCATTAAAACTCAGTCAACAATAAGACAAATGGCAGTTCATTCAAGCAATTTCATTGCAAAACAACAACGAGTAATGGAAAACATATAACAGAACTAGATCTAGCAACTAAGTCCTATGGTGAATGAGGGACGCGATCCATGAGATCCTCAATGTATGTGCGAGCGACCTGAAGCTCATCATACATTGCCTCCTGAGTCTCATGAAGATTTGCATAACCTTCATCCACTTTGCGGTTTAGCTCCTCGAACATCCGCTGCTGAGTTGCATGAAGGTTTGCAAAGCCTTCATCGATCTTCTTGTTGAGGTCACTCATCATCGTCATAATGAGCTCCATACCAGCAGGTGAGGGTGCAGGTGCAGTGGGCTGAGCAGGTGGAGATGGTGGGCGCGCAGTCGGTGCAGTCGGTGGATCGACAGGCTCATCAAGGGGATCTTCCTCCATAGCTGCTGCAGAAGGCTGTTCCCGCTTCTTCTTCCAGTCGCCCCGGAAGTCTTTGTAGTAGCCCATGTGATAGAGTGTTCCAATGTTGAGGACGCTCTTCGGAGAGGGCATTTCGCAGGTTTCGCAACTGCTATCTATTCTGAGTCGTTGGAGAAGGTACGCCAGTGGTTGCGGAAACACGATCGTTGTGGCTTGACCTCGTACAATCTTCAACCAGTCTTGATAGATAAAGTGGATGAGGTTGGGTTTTTGACTGGTGGAATGAATGTGGTGAAGCCAGAACCTATCTAACCGTCTAAGGGTGGAGTGACGGGTACCAAAAGGACGAAGGTTCCAAGAAATGATGAGGTGGAGTAACCGGGGGTGCATTGGGAGGTCACTCGCCTTATCCCCGGGAATATTAAACTCCAAAGGGACTTCCTCATCTTCTTTTGTCAAGCCTTCATCGCGTAAGTGAAATGCTTGGGCAAGGACTTCAGTGTCTATGGCAATGGATTTTCCCATAACATATGTTGTAAACCCAAGAATATTACAAGTGTCATTGGGATCAAAGGTGAGTTCGGCATTGGAAAAGAATGCACGAACGATATTTGGAGGTACGGGAGTATTTATTTTTAGAAAAGGCATCCAACCAAAATCTTCAAATTTAGACAAATACGAAAAATCAATTCGGTTTAGGAAAGAGAAATCGATTGTGCGCCAATGTTTAATTGGCATGGTTGAGAAGTATTCTTCATATCGTTTCCTTTTGGCAGGTGTTTTAAAACACCTGTTGAAGGTAGCGGCTGAAGAGGGAGGAATGGATTGGGAGGATGACCCGGGTTCTACATTGGATCGGGGAGGTTTTTGGCCTATTCTCTTAAGCCGAGGCATGGTTCTAGACACTAGATTTACTTAAAGACAGGTTTACTGTCACGACCCAAACTACCCAAAAATCAGAGTTAATTTTTCGCATTTTATTATTTTCTTACTTAAATTCTTACCTGTCCTCGAATCGTGACCAACACTCCATTAATAATTGGGCTGTGCGTCAATGTCAGTCCCACCATTCAATTACCATCTAACTTATTTATTCTCCAGTCATTTATAATTGTTTTCATTAATTATACATCCCCTAAAGTTACTTACAAACATGTTACTGTGCTATGCTTATGTAGATACAATATGTACAAGTGTATATACCTTATGTTGATGGGCAGCAGCGGATATCCAGAATGCAGTACTGAGTCGCCTCAACTTCAACTGGAGATTATCTGTGGGAGAAAATGAAAGGGGTGAGCACATCAAGCTCAGTAAGGCAACCCTACGAACAAGTAGGTAACCATACTACCTACATGAACGTAGTGCCATGCATAAACCACCCTTTCTCCACACATTTTAAAACAAATGATATGAGTTATGATGTTATGTAAAACACATTTGCACGGAAAATTCAACATGCAATTATATTCAAAATCATATCTTTCTCATTTAAAAATTTCACAATAAAGTCAAGACTCGACCCCTCCTTCGGGTGATCCTGACTCACACAAAACCATGAAAATCGGTTTACATTCACACATGGGTTTGAAAAGCATGGGAATACCATCATGCAAATTTAGTTTAAAACCCAATTTCAAACATCGTCAAGATCATCAACATGCGAGACTAGGCAACGTCTGTATATCGGCAATAACCAGGACTATGGCCATATGTGTCCTCGGGAGTTCCTCAGCTACACGGATCCTAGTGTGCGGGTTCTCACCATGATCGGGAACCGCCCAGGAGGTGGGTCAATCCATCCCGTCAGTCTTATCCGATCCCAGGCATCCGAAGATGCTGCATCCGGAGATGCCGTATCCGAAGATACCACACGGTACATCGTACTCCATGCTACTTGCACGGTACATCGTACTCCGTGAACCCATATAATATCTCTATACTCATGCCATGTCTCAAAACGTACATGCGGGCCTATTTAATCGGTGACACACAGTCTACCCGATGCTCCAGGCACGGCTCATCGCATGTTCTCATAAAATCAGTGCGAGCGATGCTCAGCACTCTCATCAATTAAGTAAAACTGGCAGAGCCCGCTTTACATCCCCACAAGGCCGCCAACCTCATCCCTCACTCTCACCCCACCTAAGAGGTCTTTTGAGCCTGTTGGGCCTTTTGGCTGACTCCAAGGGCAGACAGCGCTACTCCACAAATCCGATAAAACTAGTGCGAGCTAAGCTCAGCACTCTGTATATAAATCACATGAAAATCTTATAAAATCTGGTGCGAGTTAAACTCTAACACCCTGTCTCGAAAAAGCATATGAAATCTGGCGCGAGTTGTACTCTAGCACCTATGCATGTAAAACTCTAGTGCGAGCTCTCGCTCTAGCACTAATGCGTGCATCACACAAATCGACAATATCGTGCGAGCTGAGCTCTAGCACGTCACATGTCAATAAAAATACGTAGGCGGCTCTGTTTCCTCAAAACAGTTTTCAAAACAATATCACGTTGAAAGTATGCAATGCTGTGCATTTTCTTTCAAGGTGAGCCAGCCTACTCATGCATGCATCAAAACACCTCCAGAATGAGCAGAAACCTTTTGTTCTTGCTCCTCCCAATTTTTCCTAACTTTGTAAATTTTTACCCTTAACAAGGGTATTTTGGTAACTTGCCCATTCGGGGCCCTAAAATTATTAGTTGACCTCTAGACCCTTCAGGTAATTTTTAAATGACTGCAAATGAATTTAAAATTTCGTAGAGTTTACCTCTAGCAGTCCGTAGAATTCCCTTACCTTATTTTCTTGTCGAGTCTGACCTTTTCTTTTCCAATGTTGTCTCGTCTCGCAGTCCGTTATGCTCCCAATCAAATGCCCGGAACTGCGTATTAATATTCCTCAGGTCAGATATTATACAATTTAATTGTATTTAATATTTTCTGGGCTTAATTTAAATCATTGGGCCCGTTTACCCCTATTGGGCCCGATTGCACCTTAATGGGCCTTAACCGACCTTAAGCCCGTTTTTCACTAAATTCTCACTTTATCGAGGCCTATTGGGCTCATTGGGCCCACCAATAATTTATTGGGCCTCGTTCTAGCTCTCGAATAGCTAAATTCATTATTTACGACAATTTACCTAAATTTCCATAATTTAATTCTTTATGCGAAAATTAAATCAATATCACGCATAACGAGGTAATTATCGTAAATAAGGGTCACTTACCCGAGATTCCATGCTAGTCCGCAAATCAAGGCTATCTCGAGCTCTCGTTGGATGCCAATTGTCGAGCTACATAATTTCACAATTTTTTGGGTAAGTTTTTAGCCCAAAATTAATTAAATTAAATACTCCGAAATTTAAATCGGGTCAATTCGACTGCTTATCGACTTACCCGAAGCTCGATTGCATCACAGGAATTTTCCCCAATTTTTTTCTCTTTTTCTTCTTCCCTTTTTCTCCCTTTTTTTCCTCTCTTTTTGGCTGAACCGGTTCAGTCCGGTTCGAACCGGTTCAGACCGCCGGTTCTCTCCGGTTCGACCGGTTCACCGCCGGTTCACCACCTTGCCGACCGATTCTCCGTCGGCTTCCACCGCCAGTCGCTCCGCTGGGTCGTCCGCATCTCAGATCTGGGCTCGGCTTCGCCCAAGGCCGCCGAAAAGTCGCCGGTCCGGCCGTTCTCCTCCTCCGTCGGTACCCACTTTCCTCTCTTTCTGTTTTCGGCGCCGTCCGCCGGTTTCGGTGGCTGCCACCACCGCCATTCTGCTCACCGTCACCTGGGCTTCCGAAATCGAGCCTTGGTGGGGCTCGAATCGTCGCCGTTCGCCGCCGGTGGCCATCTCTTCTCCCGCGGCTTCTCTTCCGTTTTTCGTCGGATTCCGGCGTTCCCACGGCGCGTCGTCGTCGCTGATAGGTCGCCTGAGGTTGGGCCGTCTTCGCCGGCCCTCGCCTGGGGTCCCTGGCAGCCGGACGGCTCGCCGGTGGCCTCCTCGGTTTCGGCTCCCTTTTTCTTTCGCGTTTCGCGATTTTCATTTTCAGTCTCCTTTTTTTTATTATTATTATTATTATTATTTATTTATTTTAATTATTTTACTATTCATTAAAATACTCTAAATACCCAAAATATCTCTTAAAATTATTATTTTATTCTTATTCAATTTATTTAATTTTTATTTAATTTATTCATTATATTTTAACCTCTTTTTCGGGTATAATTTTTTCGTATTTTCGGGATATTGTCCCGGGTGACTTTTTGGTATATTTTTCGATTATTTTCGAGATTATTTTTCCGTACTAAGAATTCCAATTAATCCCGATTAATTTCAATAAATTAATATCTTGATCAATTTAACCCAAAATAAATTTATTTCACTTTTATTGATCAAGATTTCTTAAATCCATATTTTTAATTAAATTTTTCTTATCGAAATTATACCGACCTTTGATCTTTTGACCATTTTGCCCTTACACGTGTTCGAGATTAATTTAACCTGACTTCCTTCATACTTTCCCCATCTTTTCTTATTTAATTTTCGTATTTTAATTAAATTCGGGTCTTACATTTACCACAAAAACCAATGGAACAGTGACTAGATTTGCCATAGAGTGAAATTGAACACAAATCATAAGAAATTTTTGAGAAAATAATAAGGAATGTGGGTTACTATACCAGTAAACGAAGAAGAGAAGCAATGAAGACCGTACCGAGATCGATCTGAGGACGAATCGAGAGAGAAGGTGCGACAGGAGCTTTAGGGATTTGGGATTTGGAGTTTTGAAATTTGGAGATTTTTCGCCAGTATTTATAGTCCAGGGCACAGGAGATCGATCTGTCGAGACGACAGATCGATCTGTCATTTCCAGAAGCCCAAGCAGATCGATCTGTCGTATGCACAGATCGATCTGTTGTCAAACAGAGGCTAGAGGAGATCGATCTGCCAAATGCATAGATCGATCTTCAGAGGACAGAGGCTTGAGGAGATCGATCTGTCGTATGCACAGATCGATCTTAGGATACAGAGGCTAGAGGAGATCGATCTGTCGTATGCACAGATCGATCTGTTATCGAACAAAGGCTTAAGGAGATCGATCTTATGGATAGAAGATCGATCTGCCTAGCTTAACCTTAATGCTTTAGGCTTATTTGAGGTATGTAGATCGATCTATATGAATAGGAGATCGATCTCTCATACTTGTTGCCCAGAAAACTCATTTGACAATCACTTTTAAGACAATTTGAAATCAGGATTTTGAAGCACAAATATCTTAGGGAACATTCATAAGTCCTAATTCACCTCTAAGAATGCAAAACCTATCTCTATCAAGGGGTTTGGTGAATATATCAGCTATTTGATGTAAAGTGTCAATATACTCTAGAATTATATCCCCCTTTTGCACATGGTCTCTAAGGAAATGATGCCTAATCTCAATGTGCTTGGTTCTAGAGTGTTGAATAGGATTTTTAGATAGATTAATGGCACTGGTATTATCACATTTAATAGAGACTTGTTTCATGTCAATACCATAATCTTTCATTTGTTGTTTAATCCACAACACTTGAGCACTACAACTACCTGCTGCTATGTATTCAGCTTCAGTTATGGACTGAGCCACACTGTTTTGTTTCTTGGAGAACCAAGAGATTAGTCTATTTCCTAAGAATTGGCAAGTACCTGAAGTACTTTTCCTATCTATTTTGCATCCCCCAAAATCTGCATCTGAAAATGCATGAAGTGCAAAGGTAGAGTAGGGAGTGTCCTTAAGGTATCTAAAGATCCTTTTAGTGGCTAATAAATGTGATTCCCTAGGAGAGGATTGAAATCTAGTACAAAGGCATACACTAAACAAAATATCTAGTCTACTTGCAGTTAAATAAAGCAATGAGCCAATCATAGACCTATAGAGTTTAGTGTCTACACACTTACCTCTTTCATCTTTATCAAGCTTGATGTTGGTGCCCATAAGAGTTGCTTGAGGTTTGCAATTGTCCATTCCAAATCGCTTAAGCAAATCCTTAGTATACTTTGCTTGATTGATGAAGGTTCCATCCTTTGTTTGCTTCACTTGAAGTCCCAAGAAGAAAGTGAGTTCTCCCATCATGCTCATTTCAAACTCACCTTGCATGATCTTAGCAAACTCTTGGCATAAAGACTCATTAGTTGAACCAAAAATAATATCATCTACATAGACTTGTACAACTAGTAAATCCTTATTTTTATTTTTGATGAATAAGGTGGTATCCACTTTTCCTCTTGAAAATCCCTTTTCTATTAAAAATTTTGACAACCTTTCATACCAAGCTCTAGGAGCTTGTTTCAAGCCATAGAGTGCCTTAGATAATTTAAGAATATGTTCAGGAAATTCATGATTTTCAAAGCCAGGAGGTTGTTCAACATAGACTTCTTCATTAATGAAACCATTTAAGAATGCACTTTTTACATCCATTTGATATAACTTGAAGTTTTTATAGCATGCAAAGGCAAGTAACATTCTTATTGCCTCTAATCTAGCTACCGGTGCATAGGTTTCATCATAATCTATACCTTCCTCTTGTCTATATCCTTGTGCAACTAACCTAGCCTTGTTCCGTATGATCACACTATTTTCATCCATCTTGTTCTTGAATATCCATTTAGTTCCAATTATAGAGTGATCACTAGGCCTAGGAACTAGTTTCCATACTTTGCTTCTCTCAAATTGATTTAATTCTTCTTGCATTGCTAAGAACCAATTATTGTCATCTAAAGCTTCATTGACATTCCTAGGCTCTATTTGAGATACAAAGGCTATATATTGACACATATTCCTTAGAGATGATCTAGTTCTAACTCCAAGAGTTGGATCTCCTACTATTTCACAATCTTTTACATATCCTAACTCTCTTGGTGCTCTAGACTCTCTCTCTAATATCTCTATTTCTTCTTCATCTTTTTTATTCAAGTTAAGTTTTTCTAGTAAATCATCTTCTAAGTTTGGAATTTCCTCCAAGTTTTCATCAAATATTCCAACATCCTCATCATTTGTTGAATCTTTAGATACATCATTTGACTCATCAAATATAACATGAATAGATTCTTCAACCATTAATGTTCTTTTGTTATATACTCTATAAGCCTTTGAATTCAATGAGTACCCTAGAAAGATTCCTTCATCACTTTTGGCATCAAATTTTCCTAAATTATCTTTCCCATTATTTAAGACAAAACATTTACAGCCAAAGGGATGGAAATAACTAATGTTAGGCTTTTTACCTTTGTAGAGCTCATAAGGAGTTTTCTTAAGCATGGGTCTAATCATAGCTCTATTGATTATATAGCAAGATGTGTTTATAGCTTCAGCCCAAAAATACTTTGGCAAATTATTCTCACACAACATGGTTCTAGCCATTTCTTCCAAGGTTCTATTTCTTCTTTCAACTACTCCATTTTGTTGTGGTGTCCTAGGGGCCGAGAAGTTATGACTAATTCCTTGATCATTGCAATACTCGTCAAATCCTATGTTTTCGAATTCCTTGCCATGATCACTTCTAATGCTAGTTATTGTATACCCTTTTTCATTTTGAGTAATTTTTGTATAGGCTATGAATTTTTCTAAGGCTTCATTTTTTACTCTTAAAAAGAACACCCAAGTAAACCTAGTGTAATCATCAACTATTACAAATCCATAGTGTTTCCCAACTAGACTAGTTGTTCTAGTTGGTCTAAATAAATCTAAGTGAAGTAATTGAAGAGGCCTAGTGGTGGATACAGCATTCTTAGGCTTAAATGTTGTCCTTTTGTGTTTTCCTTTAACACAAGCTTCACATATTTCTTCATAATCAAAGGATAGCTTGGGTAAACCTATGACTAGATCCTTTCTAGCTAACTTAGATAGCACATGCATGCTAGCATGACCTAGTCTTCTATGCCATAACCAAGATTCCTTTTTATTGTCTACCATTAGGCATATATTTTCATTTTTGAGTTCATTAAGATAGACAATATATATATTACCTTGCCTATGACCTAGAAAAAGTACTTTTTTGACTTAGGATCTACAACATGACATTTCATGCAATCAAAAATTACTTTGTAACCTTTGTCACAAAGTTGACTTATGCTTAGTAAGTTATGCTTTAGACCCCTAACAAGTAATACATTTTCTAATGAAAAATAGTCATTACCTATTGAGCCACTTCCTTCAACTTGGCCTTTGGAGTTGTCCCCAAATATGACCTCTCCACCAACCTTTGATTTAAAAGAGTTGAAGTGGCTTCTATCTCCCGTCATGTGCCTTGAGCATCCACTATCCAAGTACCATGCTTCCTTTGTTTTAGCTTTGTGGTCATGCTCAATTACCTACAAAAAGATTCCAACTCAAGTCTTAGGTACCCAAATTCTCTTGGGTCCTTTGAGGTTAGTGAATGCAATTCTTGATCCCTTTGGGATCCATTTAGCTAATGCATTAACATTCTTGGAGTGAATTACTTCTTTTGGAATCCATATCCTTTTTACTATTTTTCCTTTAAGAGATCTCATTTTTATATTGCAATTATGTGATGCATGTCCCTTCCTATTGCAATATGAACAAGAAGTTGATAGTTTATTTATACTATTTCTAGCAACAAAGCTTTTAAGATGAGTCTCTCTACTTTTTGCATTATATCCTAACCCATTTTTGTCAAAGAATGCCCGTTGGGTCTCTAGCATGCTATCCAACTTTTGTTGACCCATGTGGAACCTATTAAAGGAATTATGTAGATTGTCATTTTTCTCTTTAAAATCACAAATTTCATGATTTGAAATTTCTAATTTCTTTTCGCATTCTAATTTGTCCCTTAGCATCAACTCATTTTCTTTTCTTAATTTGGATATTATCTTTTTATATTTCATGCTCATGCATTCATACTCTAATGCAAGATCATCAAAGGCATCTTGCAATTCATCAAAGGAATATTCATTGAGGTTTGAAGTTACCTTTTCATCCTCAATAGCCATGAAGCACAAGTTGGCAATGTCCTCATTTGAGTCATCATCGGAGCAGTCACTGTTGCTCCATGTTGCCACCATTGCCTTCTTTTTATGGAACCTATCATTGGACCTTTTAAGAAGAGGGCAGTTAAATTTTATGTGTCCTAGTTTTTTACATTCATAACACACAATTGAATCTTTTCTACCTACTTCTTCTTGGTCTCTCTTATTATTTCTCCTATTACTACCACTAGCTCTCATCCTCATGAACTTGTTAAATCTTTTGGCAAACATTGCCATCTCAAGGTCCTCTTCACTACCACTCTCATTCTTAATCTCCTCTTAAGCAGTGGATTTTAGAGCAACTCCCACTTTCTTGGGTGGCTCTTCATTTCTTCTTAATTTCATCTCATAAGTAAGTAGAGATCCTATTAATTCATCTAAAGACAATGTGTGAGGATCCTTAGATTCCTCAATTGCAGTCACTTCAGCTTCCCATGATTTAGGTAAGCTATTTAATATTTTCTTGACCATTTCAATATTAGAGTATATCTTTCCTAAGGACTTTAATCCATTAATAACATCCGTGAATCTAGTGAACATATCACTAATTGATTCTCCTTCCTTCATCCTAAAAAGCTCATAATCATGTGTGAGCATCCCTACCTTAGTCTCCTTCACTTGGGTAGTACCCTCATGAGTTATTGCCAATTTGTCCCAAATTTGTTTGGCATTATCACACCCGGAGACTCTATTATATTCATTTGGACCTAAGGCACAAAATAATGTGTGCATAGCTTTAGCATTTAGCTGAGCACATTTAATATCATTTGAATCCCATTCATCTTCTTCTTTAGGGATATCTCTTCCCTCTATTCTCTTTGTAGGGATTTGAGGTCCTTTAATTATGATCCTCCACACCTCATAGTCATTTGCTTGAATGAACAACATCATCCTAGTCTTCCAGTAAGCATAATGTTCTCCATTGAACATAGGAGGTCTAACCGTAGAGTGCCCCTCTCCTACCAAACTAGTTGCTATATTGTTGTGAGCCATTTGATCGTTTCTAACTCTTAGTAAGTTGTTCCTATGTGATTAAAGAGTCCTAGCTCTGATACCAATTATTGGCTCTACCGAGAGGGGGGTGAATCGGTTTTCTAATGTTTATGACAAATTTTAAATTAATCCTAATTTATTTAGCAAATGATAGTGAGCAATATAATAAAATCAAACAATTTAATGCAAGATAGGGAAGAGAGAAACAAACACAATCGCTTATAGAGGTTCGGCCAAACTCTTGCCTACGTCCTCTCTCCTTGACCCTCTTGTCAAGTGCTTTCTTTCTCTCCTTCAACAGAAGTTACAATCTTCCTTTTTCAGGTTAAGGAATAACCTCTCTACCCTTTGCAATACAAAGATGTATTCACCCTTTTACAATTTTATCTCACTGAGGAACAATCCTCTTCTCTTCTAAGGTAAGGATGAATACAGAATCAAGCTTTTAGTGTGGGTAGGACAATTACAGCTTTTACACTTAAGCTTATACAACAAACTCAATAAATGAGGAATGAAGACACAAGGAATGAAAGTATTAAACTCTTGAGAATGTAAGAAATGTGCAGCAATAGTGTCTCTGTTCTCATTGTCTTCAATGCTTGGTTAAATACTGAAGGATTGGTAGTTGGAGCATTAAATGCTATTTTTCCCGTTGAGATTTTGCAGAAACTAGCCGTTGGGTACCTCCAGTAGAGTGCCAGATCGATCTGCCATCTTGGCCAGATCGATCTCTTAGTTATAAATCCTACAAGATCAAAGCACAATAGCACAAGGAGATCGATCTCATAGGTTAGCAGATCGATCTGTTAATTTGAAAATGATAGGGGAGATCGATCTGTCGAATAGGCAGATCGATATTCCAATCTCTCTGTTTGAGGCAAGATCGATCTTCAGATCGATCTGCCATGCAATCTCATAGTGGGGAGATCGATCTCTCAATACCCCAGATCGATCTCCTTAGCTCTCTGACTTTGAGGAGATCGATCTCTTCCTTACCAGATCGATCTCATAAGCTCTCTGTTTGAGTGTGGATCGATCTTACAGATCGATCTACAGTCTATGCTTTAAGGGAGATCGATCTCTTCCTAGATCAGATCGATCCTTCAACTCCAATATTAGGCAGATCGATCTCTTAACCCTTATAGATCGATCTCATGTCTTCCTGAGATCGATCTCTCATCCAAGACAAACCCAGGAGATCGATCTTTCATAAGCCAGATCGATCTCTCATCAACAGAACTTTAAGTTCTGGTACTGATAACCTCTAAACATGTTTTTATATCATCTTTATATTATTGAATTTACTTGTTTTGTCATTTCAAAATACATTAACTCAACACGAAGGTTGTCTAGTACTGTCAGTGTCAATAATAAGGATAAGATTACATCTTAAATGTCTGTGCTTGTCTGGTTGTAGACTAAGTATACCTAATGAAGTTCAGACTTAATGTTTGGCTTACGTGAGGAATTAGATCACGGGCTAGATGTCACGACCCAAATTACCTAAAAATCAGAGTAAATTTTTCGCTTTTTTCATTTATTATTTAATTCTTACATTTCTCTCGTCGTGATCATCCTACAACACAGTTGGGCTATGATTCGGTGTTAGTCACCTCATACTATTTACCATTCCATTTCCATAATCACATTCACATATCAGAGTTTACTATCCTTTGACTTTAATTACATACATACACAATGGTATTTATAACTCTACATCCCCGACATCATATCCATTTACAGTACTGTGCATTACATATTTAGATACAAAACTATACAAATGTGTATACCTGTCTCTCGATGGGAAGCAGCAGATATCAAGTATGCAAGTCCTCAGCCGCTCAATAACTATTACGAGTGCTCTGAAAATATGAAAAAATAAGGGGGGTGAGCAAACCACACGCTTAGTAAGGCAATTATGCAAGTAAGTAGATAGCTCCACTATCTACATGCTCATAATACCATACCTTTAAATCCATTTCTTTTCATTTAAAATTTCACGCACAAAATCATGCATATTTCAATGCCATAGTTTATCAAAACTATTTGTGCATATAGAAATCATATAATTCATGTATCAAAGGCATTTTATGTGACATCAGTAAATCATACTTAACATGAATTTAATCAAAATCATGCATTCTTTCATGTCATGTAAGACAAATCATGAATTTATCATTAAAACATGAAAAACATCATCATGCTACTGCATTCAAATTATTTCATTAAAAACGCAGTATAAAATCACCCGAAGGGGTTAAGCGTCTCATAATTCAAATTCAAACTCATAAAACAATTTATTAAATTTCTTTACAAAACTTCGGTTATAAAACCACCCTTCTTTAAGGGTCACATATCATAAAATCGTGAATCGGGGACCTGACCCCTCCCTCGGGTCTACCCTGGTCTATTGACCAATAGTTATATCATGTGAGATAATCAGCTGATTGTATCAGTAACATCGAGGACTATGGCCATATCCTAGTGATCCTTGGCAACACGGTACCTAGTGTGCGGGGTATCACACCTGAAACGAGAGATGGGTCGTCCTACCGGCCAGAACAGCATAACACCAGGATTGCGAGGGCAAGGCTTACTGCCTTGTGGCTAATGCCACTCCACTCCAACAATCCACATGGTACAGCGTACTCCGCGTGACATACACGGTACAACGTACTCCGTGAACCTAAGCTCAATCAGGGGTGCCTGTAATAGGTCTTGTCCACCCAAATCATCTCTATCTCAGAATGCACGTGTGAGCATATCATCTCACTGTGACACACAATCTACAAGAGGCTCCAACACGGCTATATGCATGTAATAGCACGACTCCATGCATATTCATGATATCTGAAAATCTCGTGCAAGCGAAGCTCTAGCACGGTTTCATAGAAATCAATGAAATCTGCGTACGAGCAGCGCTCCAGTACGACTTAAACTGATTATAAATTCAAGTAAAATCCACGTACGAGCAATGCTCTAGTACGGATATGCATAAAAACTCAGTGAAAACCTCGTACAAGAAAAACTCCAGTACAACATTTAAATGAATTATGAAAACCATATAAAACTTTGTGCGAGCAACGCTCCAACAAAAATGAATGCTCAAGTAAATCAAATCTCGTGCGAGTTACACTCCAGCACGACTTTTATGCAATATAATATCAAAACAGGATGCGAGCTAAGCTTCAGCATCTCTCATACATGTCAAATCATAAAAACTAGTGCGAGCAATCGCTCCAGCACCTTTTTGAGTCAAACAATCAAAACATGTCAAAATAGAGTGCGAGCTAGGCTCCAACACCTCTCATGCATTTCACAATAATAAAAATCAGTGTGAACAACCGCTCTAGCACATTTCATGCATATGATGTCACACAAGTCAGTGCGAGCAACCGCTCCAGCACATTTATGCACATTCACAAATGCAGATATGGTGCGAACTACGTGTCAGCACTATCTGTTTTCATATAAACTTGATAGTTGACCTATTTTCCAAAGAAATTCCATTTAAATATGAATAACACCTACGTAGTGTTATCTTGTGAAATTTATGCAGTTACTGACCAATCTATCGATTTACTTTGATTAAAACCAATAAAATCCTTAAACCATAAATTTCCTTAAATCATGCATTTCATGCATGTCATGCTTTTACCATCCTTAGGTAAACTTCCCTCAATAGGGGTAAAATAGACTTTTCACCTATTTCGATCTTTAAAATCATTTAAACCACTTTTAGGACCTTTATACAATATCAATGTATACATACATATTCAGTGTACAGAAAAGTTATTAAAATACGCGTAGCTACCTCTAGCTACTCACATAATTATCTTACCTCATTTTTTTGTACAGTCTGACCTTTCACTGATGTCTCGTCACGCAGTCCGATTTGCTCCAAATCAAATCTTCAAAACTGCGGATAAATATTCACCAGGTCAAATACAATACAATTAATTGTATTTCACAATTTTCTGGGTTTAATTTAAATCATTAGACCTGTTTACTCATACTGGGCCCGATTGTACCATAATGGGCCTTAATCGGCCTTAAGCCCGTTTACTACACTTTATCGAGGCCTATTGGGCTCATTGGGCCCATCAGTATTTATTTAGCCTCGTTCTAAATTCTCAGATATCTCAATTTAATATTTACGATAATTTATCCAATTTTCAGAATTTAATTCATTTCATGCGAAAATTAAATCCGTAATTTATGCGGTAAATTCTAACACGCATATCAACGTAAAATTGTCGTAAATAAGGGTTACTTACCCGATATTCCATGATCGTACACAAATCGAGGCTGTCTCGAGCTCTCGGTTGATGCCAATTGTCGAGCTACACAATTACATAATTTTTCGGATAAATTTTCAGTCGATTAATAATCAAATTAAATATTTCAAAATTTAAATCGGTCAATTCGACCGCTTACCAACTTACCCGGAGCTCAATTGCATCACTGAAATTTTCTCCAATTTTTTCTCTTTTTCTTTTTCCCTTTTCTTCTTTTTTTCCTTTTCTTTTTAGCTGAACGGATCCGGTCCGATTCAACCGGGTTCAGACCGCCAGTTCAGTATGGTTCGGCCGATTCAGTGGCTCACCGATCGGTTCTCCGCTGGGCCGTCTGATGCACGGATCTGGGGTTGGTTTCATTCAAGGCCGTCGGAAAGTGGCCGATCCAGCCCTTCTCTCCTCCGTCAGTGGTACCGTTTCTTTTCTTCCTCCGTTTTCGGCGCTGGCCGCCGTCTTACCCGCCGGTACTGCCACAAATCGAGCCGTCTGCGCCTGGGGGACGCTCGGCTGGTGGTGGCCAACCTCGAATCGGTGTCGGTTGTCGGGAAATCCTTTTTCTCCCTTTCGGTTCTCTTTCTCTTTTTTTTTAATTTTATTTTATTTTTATTATTATTTTATTTTTAATAATATTTTAATCAATTAAAATATTATTAAAATCCAAAATATCTAAAAAAAATACTATTTATTCATTTAATCCGTAAATGAATTTTTCAGCCCGATTTTACCTTTTAAGTATATTTTTCGATTATTTTTTGGATTATTTTTCAATACAAAAATTTCGGTTTATTCCAATAAATTCATATCTTGATCAATTTAACCCGAAATTTAATTATTTCTTCGTTATTGATCAAGATTTCTCAGTCTCATATTTTTAATTAAATTTTCTTGTCTCGATTAATATCGAATTTTGATCTTTTGACCGTTTTACCCTTGCACGTATTCAGGAATACCATTTCAGTCCTTTTGCATTTTTAAATGCACTCGAAAATTTCTATTCATTTCAATTTTTGCTATTACTATAAAAATCGGATCTTACAATCTCCTCCACTTAAGAAATTTGGTCCTCATAATTAGAACCAAAGCAAATAAGTCCATAACAACTCCGGGTACGTCTATCATATCATACTCTGTCATCCTCAAGTGACTTTCTTCGGAGTGTAATACTACCATCATACTTAATTAGGGAGATCATCTTAAACTTCAACACTTTCTCCTTCTGTCTAATACTCGAATCGATTTTATACGTTTTACTTTCATTGAGCTAAGCTGTTTGTAAGACCCGAATTAAATTAAAATACAAAAAATTAAATAAGAAAATATGGGGGGTGTATAAAGGGAGGTTAAGTTAAATTGGATCCCGAAACAAGAGCAAGGGTAAAATGGTAAAAATACCAAAATCCGGTATTTCAGCGATAAGAAAATTTTAATTAAAAATAAGGAATTTGGATATCTTGATCAAAAATAAGGAAATTATAAATTTTGGGTCAATTGATCGATATTCGAAAATTTTAAAAATATCGAAGAAATTATCGGGACTATATCTCGAAAAACGTGAAGAAATAATACCGAAATTTAGAGAAAAATAAAATTAATAAATTAAATTTTAATTGAATAAATAAAAGTAGAATAAAAAAATAAGGTAAGTGAAGATATTTTGGGTTTTTAAGAGTATTTTATGGAATAGTAAATCAATATAAATAAATCAAAATAAAAATAAAATAAATAAAATAAGATAAAAAAAAAGGCAACTGAAGAAAAAAAAAAGGGAGAAGACCCGAGAAAACCGAAAACCGTGAACAGTGACCCGAAAACCATCACCGTCGAATCTCACCACCGGCGACCGTTCGACGTCCGACAAAGCTTCCAGGAGCAAGAGGAGAGTCCGGCGAACACGTGGGTACCGGTTTCACGCCGTCAGGTGGCCGGAGCAGCCCGATCGGAGCCGAGGAAGATCGCCGAAAAAACGGGTTGATTCCCGACGAACCGCTGCGTCTGGGCCGGAAAGGGAGCTACTGGCGTGTTCAGGGGAGGAAGCCGGTCCTTTTGGCACCGGTCTTGGCCGGTGAGACCGTCGGAATCGCCGGCGATGGCAAGAGGCAGTGAGGAGCTTCAAAACGGCACCGTTTGGCTGGCTGGAAGGAAAGGGAAGGAAAGGGAAGGAAAGGGAAGGAAAAGAGAAAGGAAAAGAGAAAGGAAAAGGAAGGAAAAGGAAGGAAAAAGGGAAAAAATTACCGGGGGACGACTCGAGGTTCGGGTAAGTTGACCGAGGGTCGATATTGACCAACGGGTGAATTTCGGAAATTTAATTTAATATTATTTTAATAGAAAATAATCCGGATTTACCTAATTATGCAGTTTTACGACGGAGACCGAACGAGAGCCGATCGAGCTCTGATTTTCGTACCTCGCATCATATCGGGTAAGTACAATTTAATTTCGGCAATTAGAGTTATTTAAATACCGAGTTTAATTATTTTATGAAATTATGGATTAATTTCGCGTAGGAAGGAATATTATGCGAAATTGTAATATAATTGCCGTAAGTGGCATACGGGCTATCCAATAAATTTGGAATGAAGCCCGATAATTATTAGGAAGCTGTATAAGTTCGGTATACCCGAAGAAGGAAATTAATAAATATAAAACGGGCTTAAGGCCGATTAAGGCCCATTAAGGTGCAATCGGGCCCAATAAGGGTAAACGGGCCCAATGATTTAAATTAAGCCCAGAAAGTAATAGATACAATTAAATTGCATAATATCTGACCTGAGGAATGTTAATACGCAGTTCCGAGCATTGGATTGGAAGCATATCGGACTGCGCGACGAGACGACAATGGAAAAGAAAAAGGTCAGACTCGACGAGAATCGAGGTAAGGGAATTCTGCGGACTGCTAGAGGTAACAGTACGCAATTTTAAATTCATATGCAGTCCTTTAAAAATTAATTGAAGGGTCTAGAGGTCGAAGAATAATTTTAGTGCCCCGTATGGGCAAAATTACTAAAATACCCTTGTTAAGGGTAAAATCTAAAAATTTAGGAAAAATTGGGAGGAGCAAGAACAAGAGGTTCCTGCTCGTTCTGGAGGTATTTCAACGCATGCATGAGTAGGCTGGCTCACCTTGAAAGAAAATGTATAGCATTGCATATTTTAATTGATGTGATTTCGGTGAAAACTATTTGGAAATAACCGAGCCGCCTACATGTTTTTATTTACATGTGACGTGCTAGAGCTCAGCTCGCACGATGTTTGACTTGTATGATGCATGCATTAGTGCTAGAGCGAGAGCTCGCACTAGAGTTTTACATGCATAGGTGCTAGAGTATAACTCGCACCAGATTTCACATGCTTTTGCGTGACACGGTGCTAGAGTCTAACTCGCACCAGATTTTACATGATCTTCATGACAGGGTGCGGAAGTTTAACTCGCACCAGACTTTATAAGATTTTCATACGATTTATATACAGAGTGCTGAGCATAGCTCGCACTAGTTTTACTGGATTTGTGGAGTAGCGCTGTCTGCCCTTGGAGTCAGCCAAAAGGCCCAACAGGCTCAATAGACCTCTTAAGTAGGGTGAGAGTGAGGGATGAGGTTGGCGGCCTTGTGGAGATGTAAAGCGGGCTCTGCCAAGTTTACTTGATTTGATGAGAGTGCTGAGCATCGCTCGCACTGATTTTTAAGAGAACATACGATGAGCCGTGCTTGGAGCATCGGGTAGACTGTGTGTCACCGATTTAATAGGCTCGCACGTGCGTTTTGAGACATGGCAACGAGTATTGAGTTATGAAAACCTCTGTGGGAAGCAGGCCAATTGGGCTGGAGTACCTAGAGTGATATGGGTCCATGGAGTACGATGTACCGTGCAAGTAGCATGGAGTACGATGTACCGTGGGGTATCTTCGGATACGGTATCTTTGTGATACAGAGTATCTTCGGATACGGTATCTTTGTGATACGGGGTATCTTTGTGATACGGTATCTTCGTGATACGGGGTATCTTCGGATACGGCATCGACGGATGCGTGAGATCGGATAAGACTGACGGGTTGGATTGACCCACCTCCCGGGCAGTTCCCGATCAGGGTGAGACCTCGTACACTGGGATCCGTGAAGCTAGAGGACTCACGAGGACATATTGGCCAGTCCTGGTTATTACCGATATACAGTATTGCCTAGTCTCGTATCTTGTATATATATACGTATGTTTTCGATACCGATGCTTTTGAGAAATTCTATTTCCATGGTTTTGTGTGAGTCAGGATCACCCGAAGGAGGGGTCGAGTCCTGACTTCATTGTGAAATTTTTAAAGAGAAAGAAATGATTTAAAATAATTGCATGTTGAGTTTTCCGTGCAACTTGATTTACATAACATCACAACATCATATCATATGTTTTAAAATGTGTGGAGAAAGGGTGGTTTATGCATGGCACCACGTTCATGTAGGTAGTATGGTTACCTACTTGTTCGTAGGATTGCCTTACTGAGCTTGATGTGCTCACCCCTTTCATTTTCTCCCACAGATGATCTCCAGTTGAAGTTGAGGCGACTCAGTACTGCATTCCGGATATCCGCTGCTGCCCATCAACATAAGGTATATACACTTGTACTTATTGTATCTACATAAGCATAGCACAGTAACATGTTTGTAAGTAACTTTAGGGGATGTATAAATAATATAACAACTATAAATGACTGGAGAAGAAATAAGTACTGGGTAGATGTATGGTGGGACTGGCATTGACGCACAGCCCAATTAGTAGTGGAGTGTTGGTCACGATTCGAGGACAGGTAAGAATTAAGTAAGAAAATAAACAAAAACGCGAAAAATTCACTCTGATTTTTGGATAGTTGGGTCGTGACAATTATTTTGGTATCAGAGCACAATTGGTCTGATGTGTGTCAGTGTCAGAAGTTAGGAAATTACATTCCCGTGTTACTGTGCTTAGTTAGATACAATAGTGTATATCGAGATGGGCTTGACTAAGAAATGGTTGAGAATGCAGGAATGCCTAATATGAGTCGCGCTAGATGAGATAGTGCACGAGGCAGAGGTCGTAGAGGTAGACCTGAGTCTACTAAGTCGTGCTGAGTTTGATTTTGAGAATTATGATGAAATGAAAATGGAGGCTAATGTTAAGCATGCCCCACTGAGTCCGACAGAGTGATCGGACAGTATTTAGACACGCTTCGCGAGATTGAAGTGAAGTGTGGAGATTATTTTGAGGAGCAAATTGCTCAGATTATTTATGAGATCAGAGGGCGCAGCGGAGCATTGGTGGAAACCCGCTCGACCCATCTTAAGAGCTGATATGAGAAATGATTATGGATGTATTCCGGTGACAGGATATCCCGGACATGATTTAAAGGAAATTTTGAATTAAAGTCCTTACTCTGACCCAGAGGATTTGATTTAATTATGAGTATGAAACTCGATTTTATTCTGGGCAGATATTACCTCGACACTATGAAAAATGACAGTCGAGATGTCTAAAAGTTTGTGGAAGGGCTCAGATTGTCGATTAGAGTCCGATTGGCCCTGAGATATTACTTATACCGAGGCAGTGCACAGATTTACAGTTTGGTAAATAAGAACACGAATTGCACGCCTCTGAGATTGGGAAAGGTAATGAGGGCTGAAATAGAGACATAAAAGAGGATCGAGAAATGACAGAAATGTCAGAATGGGAAAATGGAAAGTGATAAAAGATTAGATTTGACGAGTTATGGAGTAAGATAATTGGTAAGGCCCCAGTACATCTAATTTTGGCACTCTTGAGGAGTATTATGATTAGAGGACCCCGACTTGCTACGAAGCAGTGTAGCATTGTAAGCACTGTAAGCAGTGTGAGATGTGTGGTGGATACCACGGAAGAAGGGTCTATACCTATACGGTATTGATGAAAATGGCCGTTAAGTATGGTAAGACGGACCATTGATGTTGATTGCACAGAGTTGGGCGAGATTGCCCCACAGAAAAGTAAAGAGACAGAAAAATTTCGTTGGTATAGCTGCAACGAAATGGGAGGTCATAGCCGAAAAGAAAAAGGAAAGTAGACTGTTGGACGAAGGCGAGAGGATGTTTTGGACCAGGACACTATTGATGTTTCATGGATGTGGTGTAAGATACCACACTTGTTATGAATAATGAAGTACATATGTTCATTGATCCTGGTGCCACACATTTATTCATACCGCCTTCATTCGCTTATAAGTGAGTAAAAGGCATGAATGCCTACATCATTGGGGATAAAAAGGGGTGCAACGGTTGAAATTAAAGGAGTAAAGGATCGTACTCATGGAATGAATAATGACTAGAGTTTTGTCATGATTGATATACGAAGGAGATGATCTTGGATATGTGTTGATCCTAAATACAAGATGTATTGGAGTAAGAGGCGCATGCTAGGTGAGAGCATCCTTACGATACGAGGTCATTAGGATTTAAGCAATTATTAGAAAATATAAGTTATAACCAAGGATAAAGAGTGCGTATATGAAGTCACTGAGATATAACGTAGTTGTGGTTAAGTCTGAAGGCAAATAAAGGTATTTCAAAATACCTCCCCGCCTGAAGACTTGACAGCGTCTATATATATATATAACCTATAACGGAAAATCGATCATCGTAATAGATACCTTTAGCATAAGGATACCATTACTAAGACGATAAGAATATTAAAATTCGGCAAATTATAAAGGTTAACATATTAAAATTTAATAAGAGCCGTTAAGATAAGAATAGAAAATGACGCAGGTTAGTACCTGAAAACGTAAGCGGTTGAGAAGGATCTTATACGCTTATGCATAAATAAGTCAAGGTTTAGATCGAATTGTAATCAGCAGTATCGATGATATGCTGGATGTAGTTAAAGCCTAGGGCGAATTATAAGCAACAATTGGAAGATGGCTTTTACAGATGGATTATTGCGAGATTTAAAATGGTATACCCTGTTGACACGTTTAACTAAGAAAACGTGATCTTGGAATAAGATGATAAATAAGATGATTGATGTGACGTGAATTTGGCGTGATGAAGTATGAACTGACCACCGTGATTAATTTCACCATACCCAACAGCTCAAGAGGTTCTCAGTGAGTATGGATACCTCAAAATTATGATGGAGCTGTGTATTGATGTATAATGGGAAGATAGTCAATTTTGGAGTCAGACAACTCCTTGATCACGAAATAAACTATCTGACCCATGATTTAAAGTTGGCAACAGTATTTGTACCGAGGATATGGTACTATTATGTACAGGGTGAGAAATTGTGGATATGCACTGATCATAAAGCCCGAGTATCTGTTTTTACAGAAAGAGGCGAATATGAGAATATACATATTGGGTTAGAGCTTCTGAGAGGTTTTGATTTGTGAAAATTGTACCACCCAGGAAAGGCTGATGCTTTGAGTAGAAAGAGCCTCGGGATGGTACCACACATGATGGTCAGGGAGCGTGAGCTGCTAGATGCAGTTGTGGACCTCAGTATTGATGTGATCCCTTCTGATGATGACAGTGATTGGTATGATTGTGTGACAGCTAGCCTGATGATTAGAGCCGGATGAGAGTGCTCGGATTTGCCAGGCTTAGCGTGATGATCGACCGGATATCGATAGTTTGGGTCTGATTCAGAAGGGTACAGTGATAGAGTTCACAGTGGGTGATGATGAGTTACTGAGGATTCAGAGACAGTATGAGTGCTCCCCAGGACCACAGTTGATGAGATAGTAATGTTGTCAGAAGCTCACTCTTCGGGATATACAGTGCATACGGAAAGTAACGATTATATATATAAGAAATATCTAAAAAGGGTATGGGTGGTCAGATGTGGAAAGAGATATGGTAGAGATTGTGGAAAAGTGCCTAGTATGTCAGCAGAATAAGGTAGAGTATTAAAAGTCTGCAGAGTTATTGCAGCACCTACCTATATCGACACGGCACGAAAAATGAGAGTAAGTCTCCATGAATTTTATGATGGGTTACAGAGAACCCAGGTGAATAACAAGGCTATTTGGATGATAGTCGCCAAATTGACTAAGTCCACCCACCTTCTAGTTATGAACTCCCCAGATACTCAGAGTGTGTATAAGGATTTATGTGTAAGGCAGATTGAGGAACATTAAGTAACGTTCCAGTGAGCATGGTATCATATAGGGATTCTCGCTCCACTTCCTACCTCTGTGGATATTTAAGGAAGCTATGGGAACCCGACTGAGTATTAGCACAGCTTTCCATCCTCAGACAGATGGTCAGTCAGAGAGGACTGTACAAGTCTTGGAGGATCCGATGAAAGCGTGTGCCATTGATTTTATAAGCTCCTGGAATGATCAGTTGATTTCTAATTGAAATTGCCAATAACGACAGTTGGCAGTTGAGTATCGGGATAACGAGATATGAGGCAGTGTATAGCTATAGGGGCTGTTCCCCAAATTGGATAAGAAAGAGTGGGTGACAGATAGAATCATTTCTGACTTTGGATAATAAGTCTCTGAGGATGTTTAGTTAAGGTTGAGAGACTAAGAACACCTCAGAGCAGATAGACAAGTATTGGAATTCACTGATGGTGAATTAATATGATTGAAAGCTATTCGTCCTAAGAGGATAAGGACATAGTGAGCTTTTGGAAAAAGGTAAATTGAGTTGTGTTGGATGAAAGATTTTGAGAGATTAGACAAGTGGGAGATAAGACCTGTAGATTGGTGTTATCACCTGAAGTAACAGGCACCCACAATGTGTCTCAGATTTTGATTCTTCGACAATACTATCCAGATCCAGCATAGATGATCGAATATGAACTCCAAAAGTTCAGTTTAAGGAAAATATGAGTATATTGAAGAAGTCGATTCGGGCATTAAACAGGAAAGAGAAAGTATTGAGGATTAAGATAATCTCCCTAATTAAAGTTCTTTTGGTAGTAATACACTCCGGAGAAGGTCACATAAGACTTTAAGAGTATGATACGATTAATGTACCCGGAGTTGTATATGAACTCATCTGACTTGGTTCTAATTTGGAGGACCAAATTTCTTAAGTGGGGGAGATTTGTAAGACCCGAATTAAATTAAAATACAAAAAATTAAATAAGAAAATATGGGGGGTGTATAAAGGGAGGTTAAGTTAAATTGGATCCCGAAACAAGAGCAAGGGTAAAATGGTAAAAATACCAAAATCCGGTATTTCAGCGATAAGAAAATTTTAATTAAAAATAAGGAATTTGGATATCTTGATCAAAAATAAGGAAATTATAAATTTTGGGTCAATTGATCGAGATTCGAAAATTTTAAAAATATCAAAGAAATTATCGGGACTATATCTCGAAAAACGTGAAGAAATAATACCGAAATTTAGAGAAAAATAAAATTAATAAATTAAATTTTAATTGAATAAATAAAAGTAGAATAAAAAAATAAGGTAAGTGAAGATATTTTGGGTTTTTAAGAGTATTTTATGGAATAGTAAATCAATATAAATAAATCAAAATAAAAATAAAATAAATAAAATAAGATAAAAAAAAAAGGCAACTGAAGAAAAAAAAAAGGGAGAAGACCCGAGAAAACCGAAAACCGTGAACAGTGACCCGAAAACCATCACCGTCGAATCTCACCACCGGCGACCGTTCGACGTCCGACAAAGCTTCCAGGAGCAAGAGGAGAGTCCGGCGAACACGTGGGTACCGGTTTCACGCCGTCAGGTGGCCGGAGCAGCCCGATCGGAGCCGAGGAAGATCGCCGAAAAAACGGGTTGATTCCCGACGAACCGCTGCGTCTGGGCCGGAAAGGGAGCTACTGGCGTGTTCAGGGGAGGAAGCCGGTCCTTTTGGCACCGGTCTTGGCCGGTGAGACCGCCGGAATCGCCGGCGACGGCAAGAGGCAGTGAGGAGCTTCAAAACGGCACCGTTTGGCTGGCTGGAAGGAAAGGGAAGGAAAGGGAAGGAAAGGGAAGGAAAAGAGAAAGGAAAAGAGAAAGGAAAAGGAAGGAAAAGGAAGGAAAAAGGGAAAAAATTACCGGGGGACGACTCGAGGTTCGGGTAAGTTGACCGAGGGTCGATATTGACCAACGGGTGAATTTCGGAAATTTAATTTAATATTATTTTAATAGAAAATAATCCGGATTTACCTAATTATGCAGTTTTACGACGGAGACCGAACGAGAGCCGATCGAGCTCTGATTTTCGTACCTCGCATCATATCGGGTAAGTACAATTTAATTTCGGCAATTAGAGTTATTTAAATACCGAGTTTAATTATTTTATGAAATTATGGATTAATTTCGCGTAGGAAGGAATATTATGCGAAATTGTAATATAATTGCCGTAAGTGGCATACGGGCTATCCAATAAATTTGGAATGAAGCCCGATAATTATTAGGAAGCTGTATAAGCTCGGTATACCCGAAGAAGGAAATTAATAAATATAAAACGGGCTTAAGGCCGATTAAGGCCCATTAAGGTGCAATCGGGCCCAATAAGGGTAAACGGGCCCAATGATTTAAATTAAGCCCAGAAAGTAATAGATACAATTAAATTGCATAATATCTGACCTGAGGAATGTTAATACGCAGTTCCGAGCATTGGATTGGAAGCATATCGGACTGCGCGACGAGACGACAATGGAAAAGAAAAAGGTCAGACTCGACGAGAATCGAGGTAAGGGAATTCTGCGGACTGCTAGAGGTAACAGTACGCAATTTTAAATTCATATGCAGTCCTTTAAAAATTAATTGAAGGGTCTAGAGGTCGAAGAATAATTTTAGTGCCCCGTATGGGCAAAATTACTAAAATACCCTTGTTAAGGGTAAAATCTAAAAATTTAGGAAAAATTGGGAGGAGCAAGAACAAGAGGTTCCTGCTCGTTCTGGAGGTATTTCAACGCATGCATGAGTAGGCTGGCTCACCTTGAAAGAAAATGTATAGCATTGCATATTTTAATTGATGTGATTTCGGTGAAAACTATTTGGAAATAACCGAGCCGCCTACATGTTTTTATTTACATGTGACGTGCTAGAGCTCAGCTCGCACGATGTTTGACTTGTATGATGCATGCATTAGTGCTAGAGCGAGAGCTCGCACTAGAGTTTTACATGCATAGGTGCTAGAGTATAACTCGCACCAGATTTCACATGCTTTTGCGTGACACGGTGCTAGAGTCTAACTCGCACCAGATTTTACATGATCTTCATGACAGGGTGCGGAAGTTTAACTCGCACCAGACTTTATAAGATTTTCATACGATTTATATACAGAGTGCTGAGCATAGCTCGCACTAGTTTTACTGGATTTGTGGAGTAGCGCTGTCTGCCCTTGGAGTCAGCCAAAAGGCCCAACAGGCTCAATAGACCTCTTAAGTAGGGTGAGAGTGAGGGATGAGGTTGGCGGCCTTGTGGAGATGTAAAGCGGGCTCTGCCAAGTTTACTTGATTTGATGAGAGTGCTGAGCATCGCTCGCACTGATTTTTAAGAGAACATACGATGAGCCGTGCTTGGAGCATCGGGTAGACTGTGTGTCACCGATTTAATAGGCTCGCACGTGCGTTTTGAGACATGGCAACGAGTATTGAGTTATGAAAACCTCTGTGGGAAGCAGGCCAATTGGGCTGGAGTACCTAGAGTGATATGGGTCCATGGAGTACGATGTACCGTGCAAGTAGCATGGAGTACGATGTACCGTGGGGTATCTTCGGATACGGTATCTTTGTGATACAGAGTATCTTCGGATACGGTATCTTTGTGATACGGGGTATCTTTGTGATACGGTATCTTCGTGATACGGGGTATCTTCGGATACGGCATCGACGGATGCGTGAGATCGGATAAGACTGACGGGTTGGATTGACCCACCTCCCGGGCAGTTCCCGATCAGGGTGAGACCTCGCACACTGGGATCCGTGAAGCTAGAGGACTCACGAGGACATATTGGCCAGTCCTGGTTATTACCGATATACAGTATTGCCTAGTCTCGTATCTTGTATATATATACGTATGTTTTCGATACCGATGCTTTTGAGAAATTCTATTTCCATGGTTTTGTGTGAGTCAGGATCACCCGAAGGAGGGGTCGAGTCCTGACTTCATTGTGAAATTTTTAAAGAGAAAGAAATGATTTAAAATAATTGCATGTTGAGTTTTCCGTGCAACTTGATTTACATAACATCACAACATCATATCATATGTTTTAAAATGTGTGGAGAAAGGGTGGTTTATGCATGGCACCACGTTCATGTAGGTAGTATGGTTACCTACTTGTTCGTAGGATTGCCTTACTGAGCTTGATGTGCTCACCCCTTTCATTTTCTCCCACAGATGATCTCCAGTTGAAGTTGAGGCGACTCAGTACTGCATTCCGGATATCCGCTGCTGCCCATCAACATAAGGTATATACACTTGTACTTATTGTATCTACATAAGCATAGCACAGTAACATGTTTGTAAGTAACTTTAGGGGATGTATAAATAATATAACAACTATAAATGACTGGAGAAGAAATAAGTACTGGGTAGATGTATGGTGGGACTGGCATTGACGCACAGCCCAATTAGTAGTGGAGTGTTGGTCACGATTCGAGGACAGGTAAGAATTAAGTAAGAAAATAAACAAAAACGCGAAAAATTCACTCTGATTTTTGGATAGTTGGGTCGTGACACTGTTGGAGCTCATATCCAATCACATATATCGGGTCTGGATAGTATTTTCGAAGCATCAAAAGATTGGACACATTGTGGATGCCTGCTAATTCAAGTGGTAACGCCAACCTACAGGCCTATCTCCCACTTGTCCAATATCTCTATCTGAATCTCGTTACGTCCTTATGCCATGTAACTTCCAACAATATTGATTCACCATCGGTGAATTCCAATGATTTCCTGTCTCTTGTCAGCATATCTTTTCTATATGCTCTGAGGTATTCTTAATCTCTCATAATTCAACTGAACATCCTCAGAGGTTCGTCTTACAAATTCAAGAACAATTTTCTATATGTTACCCATTTCTTCTTATCCAAGTAGGGGAACAATCCCTACGGTCATACAATGCTTCATATAATCTCATCCTGATACTCGAGTGACAACTGTCATTATTGGCGAATTCGATTAGTAACAACTGATCATCCCAGGAGCTTATAAAATCAATGGCACACGCTCTCATCACATCCTCCAAAACCTGTACAGTCCTCTCTAACTGACCATCTGTCTAAGGACGAAAGTTGTGCTAACACACAATCGGGTTCCCATAGCTTCCTGAAAAACATTCCCAGAAGTGGGGAGTGAAGCGGGAATCCCTATCTGATATCATGCTCCCTGGAACGCTACATATTGTTCCACAATTTTTCATACATAAAAATCTGCCTACACACTCAGAGTATCTCGAGATTTCATAACTAGAAGGTGAGTAGACTAAATCAATCTATCGACTATCACTCAGATAGCCTCATGATTTATTAGGGTTCTCTATACTCCATCACAATATCAATGGTAACTTGTTCCCATTTTCATGTCAATATAGGTAGAGGCTGCAATAACTCTGCAGACTCCTCGTACTCTACCTTACTCTGCTGATATACGAGACACTTTGCTACAACTCTACAATGCCTCTTTTCATATCTGACCACCAATACCCTTTTCAGAAATTCTCATATATTTATTATTTCTCGGATGCACTGTATATCCTGAAGAGTGAGCTTCTGACAATAATATTATCTCATCACTATGGTCCTGGGGAGCACTTATACTATCTCTGAACCTCTGTAAGTCATCATCACTCACTGTGAACTCTGTCACCTACTTTTGACCGTTTTACCCTTGCACGTGTTCGAAAATATCATTTCAATCCTTTTGCATTTTTAAATGCACTCGAAAATTTCTATTCATTTCAATGTTTGCTATTACTATAAAAATCGAATCTTACACTAGAGGCCGCAGAAGTAGGTCTGAGAATCATGCAGAGTTGTCATATGAGACTCATAAATGATACTGATATTGAAACTGATGTTGGACATGCTCCATCAGGTCATGTGAAAAGGACAGAAGGTACTGAGATACACTTTGCTAAGATTGAGCAGTGAAGTAAAGAAATGTCTGTAAGTTAACTAACGGATGGAAATCGAGCTGAATTCGAAGAATAGTATGCTATTACATACTCGATTTAAGAATCCAATTGTAATGGAAAGCTGAGAAATTAAATGGGAGAACTTGCATGGATTCTTAGAGTATGACTGTGGACTTAATAGACCGAGGGCAGTTTTAAGAGTTTAAGCCTCCATTTTTCAACAAGGTTAAGAATTCAATGATTCAAAGCATTGGATGAATGTGATAGAAAAGTTTGATGATTTTAGAAGTAACTCTACCGAGAAAGTTGCTTTTGCATCTTTTGTGTTAAAGGATTGGAGAAGCTACACAGATTTTTAGAGTGTGCTACTATAAAGAAAGTAGCATTTGTAGCATCAATATCGAAATAGAAAGTCAAACTTGGAGGGAAGTCCCCCGATTTAATCCGAGAGCCGACATAAAAAAATTTCATGGGATATGTTCTGAAGGCCCTTAGGCGTCAACACATTCCGGATGAAATAAAGTGGCAATTATGGATGAAATGATTGCAATCGGACATAAAGTAACAAGTATATGGATGATTATGAAATTAAATTTATAGCTTTGGAAGAAGAATAATCCGGATAAGTAGGGATGTGAAACGGAGGAAGTCCAGGAAACTCATAGGATATACTGAGATCCTCGGTCGAGTTGAGTTAGCTCCAGCAGATGTTATTTTGAAGGCGCAGTGTGTAGGGCGTAACTATGAGAATATGAGATATACACTTTCAGGATTTCTAAGAAAATGATAAGGTAAAGAGAGTGACAGCAAAGTAATGTACTAAGGAAGCAATGAGAGTGATAGAGTAAAATCACTGTAACTGAAAAGATGAATCACATAACTAAAAGTATAAGTGAATGTCACACTACTTACGTGATCGATAAAGTTTGGGCGTGTTCGGGTTAAAAAGAAACCCCAATAGACAGAGGGATTTTCGACACGTATTTGGATGATCTATGAGTCACCACTAAATTGAAGGGTGAAGTTTTGAAATTGATTTAGCACCTGGCATCGAAATTATTATTCAAACCACTGTACTCAGTGCCTTTGATTGAATTAGAAATGCCAAAAAAAAATTTATAAGGATTACAGGAAAAGGAGATTATCGGACCAGGTGATTTACTTTGGTGTGTACTGACATTAATTGTTAAGGAGACTCGGAGTCTTCTGGGTCATGATATGTCAAGAACGAGAGTTAATTGGATTCTCTCAAAGCAAAAATTTTGGATCAGTGGCAAAAACCCAAAACTCTTAAAGATGATTCAGAGTTTAAGATATAGAGAGACCTTGGAATATGAATTACGTATCGAGTTTAAAGATTGTAAATTGCTCATGCTTATGTTTCGAATGCGAGACTTAATTGGAATAAGAAAAGAGTTCTGATATAATTGATGTACGAAATGAGACAAGTTTGAAATGTGATAGATTTTGAATAGAAGGTACAATGGAATAAGATGTCTATGCAAAGTAAGAATATCTCGGTTATGTGAAGTAATTCAAAAACAAGTGATATGAATTGAGAATAAGTTCTGACTAAAGGATAAATGTGAAATTGTGATAAATTATGGTATCTTACTTTCTATTGGGACTGAACCTTGAATCATTATATCCATAACCAGTTTATGTGATCAAATCTGATGGATAACAAATGTATTTCAAAATACCTCCCCGCCTGAGAGGCATGACAGTGTCTAGAAGTACCCTAATCCATAACCTATTGAAATTGACAGTTGTCATATTCGTGTTGGAAGTCAGGATACCATTACTTGTGAAGGAAGAAATGAATTTCATTATAGTGAAATCAAATAAACTATGGAATATGAATCAATGTTTCAATATCAAGTGCAAATAAATGTTATGTGGGAACGTAGATTTTAGGCAGTAATTGAAAATCATCATCATAAAATTTATTATGGTATATTGTAAGATTTTCTATTGGCTGGAATCAATCTTGCATTTAAAGAGGATAATTGCTTAATTCGAAGTGATTTTGGCTTAGTAAAAGAAAGAGAAAAGTATCTCAACTTGAGGATATGAATTGATATTTATTCAAGTCGTTGTAGGACAATCCTTAAACTTCTACATGGAGTGTTATTAATTTGTTAATGATGATAAATATTCTGATACAGTGAAAAAGAAAAGGAAATCAATATCCAATAGCTTATAAGTAACTAGAAAATTTGTTGATATCATTATTCAGATTTAAAGTTTTATGTGGTTATAATTACTTAACATGATTTGAAAATTTTATTCTAAGATATTTGGTGAACAAGAAATTATGATGATCCCAGACAATATTATGAACAATAACTTTAAGGTTTTCATGATTATATTCGAATAACATATTAGAGGGAGCAGTTGAAGTGAGATTGGATTATTGCTAATTTAATAAGTGGTTAATCTTTAATATGGAGGTTAATCTTGACTGAAACCCATAGTAGTAAGTACATTCTGCACCCTAGTAGTACCAAAATGTACTAAAATCGACGAAGGGTGTTTTAATGGCCTGAAATGAAATGGGATGATGCAGAGTTTGCTTATAACGACAGCTATCATGCTAACATCGAGATGGTACCGTATGAGCCCTTGAACATTCAAAAGGATATGAACATTCAAAAGGATATGAGCTACATTGAGCAGCCTATCCGGATTTTGGACAGAAAGGAAAAGGTACTTCGATCAAAGACTATTCCTCTGGTAAGGTTCTCTGACAACACCATTCGGTTAAAGAAGTTACGTGGGAACTAGAGAGCCTCATGAAAGAGAAGTACCATCATCTATTCAGAATGACCAAAATGAATTTAGAGGACCAAATTCTTTAAAGGTGGGGAGAATGTAAATCCCCGAAATTTTTCTGTAAATTTGTTCGTAAAAACGTACAAGTTTAAATAAAAATGTACGTTTGATATAAAATAAAACAAATAATAATAAATAAAATAAATAAATAAATATATAGTATATGTATATAAATATATATATAGCATATATATATATAATAATAATTGTTTAAAAAAAACAAAAAAAAGAAACGAAATAAAAAAAAATAGTGTCGCGCGACACTGAAAAGGAAAGCTAGAGAAGAGAAACGAAATCCCTTCCCTGGTTCGAAGGAAGAAAACGGAGGGAGAGACGGAGGCTACCGAAGAGAGAGGAGGCAATGACCAGGGGGTTGCCGACGCCGACCATGCAAGGTCCGGTAAAGAAACAATGGTCGGCGAGAGTGAAACAGAAAAGGGGGAGGAGAGAACGAAACCGAGGAGAAAGAGAAAAGAATGAGGAGAAAAAGAGGAAGGGAGAGGAAAATGTGGCTGGAGTGGCGAAGCTCGCGTCGTCGCCGGCCAGAGGGAGCCTGAGGAGTCGTTGACGGAGCTGGAGAAGAAGCAGATCAACGGAAGAAAGGAGACGCAGTGACATCGAAGGGGAAAGAGGCCAAACCGGCCACTTTCCGATAAGCCTAGGCGTAACCGTCACCTGATCCACGCACCGCGCAGCCTCGCGAATTCCCTGGAGGTGGAAACTGGCGAAGAACTGATCGCCGGCGTCGAACTTGGGCAAAACGATGTTGAACCAGTCCGAACCGGTTCAGCTGAAGAGGGTGGTCTGAACCGGTTCAGCCAGAAAAAAAAAGAGAAAAAAAGAGAAAAAGAAAAAAAGGGTAAAAGGAAGAGGAAAATTTCGAAAATGTTTTGGTTTGACGGTAGACCGGTAAGTAGTTGAAAAAGACTGTTTAAATTTTTAGAAAAGTTATTTAAACTTATCTAAGCGAAATTGACCCGGTTTGAAAATGTATGTGTGTAGTATGATAATTGACGACAAACGGACGTTCAAATCAGTCTCGATTTACGTGTATCACGAAATCTGGGGTAAGCGAATCTCTCTTGCTACCACTTGTATAAATATACGAGTTAGAAATTAATAGCATAATTTTCGGATAAATTTCGTATAAATTGTGTTATAATCGGAATTGAAAAATCGACTATCGCAAATGATATTTTGAACTATCCAAAGAAATTAAAAAATGTTTAAAATGACGTGATGGTGATAGTAGGCACATTAAGAGACTATAAGGCCCAATAAAAATAATTGGGTCCAAAATGTTATTTGCAGTGAAATTACACTGCGTACGTATATATAAGAAATAATAATAAACGATTTGTGATTAATCACAACTCCAGAGGACCGAATTGGGAGCAAATCGGACTGAGCGAAATCTCAGCATTTGGAAAAGTTAGCCTGTACAGAGAAATCGAGGTAAGGGGTGTAATTTAAAATGGTAATAGTATCCTCATTTCCCTCGAACTTGGATTTATGAAAATATTTGAGTTACGCAATATTTTAGTAAATGATCAGAATTTATACCAAGCGTTCGTTCTTTAGTCCAAGTTAACATTTAAACAAAACCAAGCCCAACTTTTATTGAGCCCCAGCTTTATCTTGTCATGTTTCTAAAACTGAAAGAAATATTTATGAATTTAAATACATGAGTTTTGAGCATGTCTTCAAATTTGTGAGCATGTTTTTTGATTTTGTTTCTTGAACGAAATGATATGATTTTGACTTATACATGAACGTGTTACATGTTTTGCGAGAAATGGAATTTGTTATATGAGCACGGTTTCTCTGTTTTATGAAAGAGTTTTCAACCACAAAAGAGAGTTGATTTAAAATTCGATTTATGAATTTTAAATATGTGAGTGAGGCCCACTTGGGATGAGACTAGCCAGAAAGACCTCTTAAGTGGGGTGAGGTAGTCAAAAGGCCCAGGCCCTCATAAGGCTTATGAAGCCCAAGAAAGATTTTGAAAACTCTGCTTTGAGACTAAGACAATGTTTAATGATATGCGATCGTGGGGTTCATTGGGAGCAAAGTGCCACACAAGTCTGTGTAACTGTGGGGGCCACCTCTTGGGTCCTACAGATGCAAAGTGTCACACGGTCAATGCATAATTGTCATGCTCGACTTCGTGGCGTATATGTTTGCTACTTGGGATGAGGCTAGCCAGAAAGACCTCTTAAGTGGGGTGAGGTAGCCAAAAGGGTCATTTAACCAGAAAGATCTCTTAAGTGGGGTGAGGTAGCCAAAAGGGTCAGTTAACCAGAAAGATCTCTTAAGTGGGGTGAGGTAGCCAAAAGGCCAAGCTAACTAGAAAGACCTCTTAAGTGGGGTGAGGTAGCCAAAGGCCCAACTAACCAGAAAGACCTCTTGAGTGGGATGAGGTAACCGAAGGGCCTAGGTGCGTATGTTTTGCTGTATGACCCTGATCACGTCTACAGCCTTGTCATAACTATGTTTATGATTTTTCCTCTATGGAGGATGAATATGTTATTTCCGCATGACGACTACATGAACTAGCCTAGTCTCCATCTGAAATGAACTCTGTTTTAAGATTTGATTCTTTGATATGTGATTTACTCAGCAATACTTTTGAAGTTCTGTATGATCTGAAAGGTTCTGATTTTCATCTGACATGATCTCTGTTTTAAGATGTTGATATTTCAAAATATGTTTTATACTCAGTAATGCTTTTGAAGATCTGTATATTATGAAAGATTCTGATCGGTCTGCTAAGATTTTCTGATTTCGAAACCATGTTTCTGTTAAATGTGTTTTTCGTAATATGCGCTTTGAAAGTGACTTAATATTTGTAAAGAAATGTCACCTTTTGGTATTATTATTATGTACTCTGTGTGTTTTAAACACTATGATCATTTTAAATGCATTTCTTACTGGACTTTTCCCCGAAAGCTCACCCCTTCACCTCTCAGATGTGTGCAGTGAAACCATAGTTGATGATTGCTGCGTAGACGACGTAGACTGGCGGATATGAGTTTCCCCAGGCTACCTTTTGTACATGCGTGAGGTATACATTTCTATCTCTTTACTAGACCAGTAGTATGTACAGACATTTATTGAAAGTAATGTGTAGAGATGTAATCTGTATAAGGATAAATGAAATATTTTTATGGATTGATTTTTGGGAGTAAATAGATGTGTTTTGGAATTTGTAGAATGATTTGATGATATGACTTGGGAAGCATGTCTGATAGTTGTGGATAGCTAGGGTTGATATTGTGAGAAAATTTTCAGGTGGGTAGGCTTATATATAAGCCGTTATGCTGCTGAAATTTCTATCGACCATATAAATTTAAATGTGAAACTTAATTATAATTACAGATAAAGAAGTAAGAAAATGAATAGACACTGCACAAGAATACAACCTAAGTCAATAAATGGACTAAGTTACAAATTGAAGTTTAAAAAAAAAAAATTTCCCGAATTTTTATAGGTCACGGGTTGTTACATATAATTTTTAAATTCGGAACAAATTTTAGTAACAAATTCATGATACTTACTTACTCAGCCCTCTAAGTCACATACTTTAGAACTGTAAGACCCGAATTTAATTAAAATACGAAAATTAAATAAGAAAAGATGGGAAAGTATGAAGGAAGTCGGGTTAAATTAATCCCAAACACGTGTAAGGGCAAAATGGTCAAAAGACCAAAGGTCGGTATAATTTCGATAAGAAAAATTTAATTAAAACATGGATGTAAGAAATCTTGGTCAATAAAGGTGAAATAAATTTATTCTGGGTTAAACTGATCAAGATATTAATTTATTGGAATTAATCGGGATTAATTGGAATTTTTAGTACGAAAAAATAATCCCGAAAATAATCAAAAAATATACCGAAAAGTCACCCGGGACAATATCCCTAAAATACGGAGAAATTATACCCAAAAAAGGGTTAAAATAAATTAAATTTAAATTAAATTAATTAATTAAGAATAAAATAATAATTTTAAGAGATATTTTTGGGGTATTTAATATATTTTAATGAATAGTAAAATAATTAAAATAAATAAAAATAAAAATAATAAAAATATAAAAAAACAAATTAATGAAAAAAAAAGTCTGAAAAACGAAAATATCGGGGAGAGAGAAGGAGAAAAGTGGAAAACCGAACGGAAGCAGGGCCGAGCCCTGCCGGCGGCCAGGCGACCAGGCAAGGGTCGGCGAAGGCCAGCCCGACCCCGGACGACCTCACAGCGGCGACGACGCGCCACGAGGAACGCCGGAGAGCGGTGAAACGGCGGGAGAAAAAAATCGAGGAAGAGAAGTGGCCGTCGGCGGCCATCGGCGTCGATTCGGGCTGAACGGCGGCCAGATTTCGGAAGCCCAGACGCTGGCGAGCTAGATCGGGGTAACCACGGCCATCAGAACGGCCGAAAAACGCCGAAAACGGCGGAGGAAAGGAAATGGGTCCGACGGCCGAGGGAGAACAGCCGGACCGGCGGCATTCCGGCGACGTTGAGGCGAACCGAGGCCAGATTCGAGGTGCGGACGACCCAGCGGAGCGACTGGCGGTGGAAGCCGGCGGAGAACCGACCGGAAAGGAGGAGAACCGGCGGTGAACCGGCTAAACCGGGGTGAACCGGTGGTCTAAACCGGTCCAAACCGGACTGGACCGGTTCAGCCAAAAAGAGGAGAAAAAAGGGAGAAAAAGGAAAAAGGAAAAAGAGAAAAAATTGGAGAAAATTTCTATGATGCAATCGAGCTTCGGGTAAGTCGATAAGCGGTCAAATTGACCCGATTTAAATTTGGAACATTTTATTTAATTTAATTTCGACCGAAAAGTTTACCCGAAAATGTAATTAATTGTGTAGCTCGACGATTGGCATCCACCGAGGGCTCGAGACAGCCTCGATTTACGGACTAGCATGGAATCTCGGGTAAGTGACCCCTATTTACGACAATTACCTCGTTATGCGTGATATTGATTTAATTTTCGCATAAATTAAATTGAATTATGGAAATTTAGATAAATTGTCGTAAATATTAAATTTAGCTATTCAAGAATTAGAACGAGGCCCGATAAATTATTGGTGGGCCCAATGAGCCCAATAGGCCTCGATAAATATTTTAATGAATAGTAAAATAATTAAAATAAATAAAAATAATAATAATAAAAATATAAAAAAACAAATTAATGAAAAAAAAAAGTCTGAAAAACGAAAATATCGGGGAGAGAGAAGGAGAAAAGCGGAAAACCGAACGGAAGCAGGGCCGAGCCCTGCCGGCGGCCAGGCGACCAGGCAAGGGTCGGCGAAGGCCAGCCCGACCCCGGACGACCTCACAGCGGCGACGACGCGCCACGGGGAACGCCGGAGAGCGCTGAAACGGCGGGAGAAAAAAATCGCGGAAGAGAAGTGGCCGTCGGCGGCCATCGGCGTCGATTCGGGCTGAACGGCGGCCAGATTTCAGAAGCCCAGACGCTGGCGAGCTAGATCGGGGTAACCACGGCCATCAGAAAGGCCGAAAAACGTCGAAAACGGCGGAGGAAAGGAAATGGGTCCGACGGCCGAGGGAGAACAGCCGGACCGGCGGCATTCCGGCGACGTTGAGGCAAACCGAGGCCAGATTCGAGGTGCGGACGACCCAGCGGAGCGACTGGCGGTGGAAGCCGACGGAGAACCGGTCGGAAAGGAGGCGAACCGGCGGTGAACCGGCTAAACCGGGGTGAACCGGCGGTCTGAACCGGTCCGAACCGGACTGGACCGGTTCAGCCAAAAAGAGGAGAAAAAAGGGAGAAAAAGGAAAAAGAGAAAAAATTGGGGAAAATTCCTATGATGCAATCGAGCTTCGGGTAAGTCGATAAGCGGTCAAATTGACCCGATTTAAATTTGGAACATTTTATTTAATTTAATTTCGACCGAAAAGTTTACCCGAAAATGTAATTAATTGTGTAGCTCGACGATTGGCATCCACCGAGGGCTTGAGACAGCCTCGATTTACGGACTAGCATGGAATCTCGGGTAAGTGACCCCTATTTACGACAATTACCTCGTTATGCGTGATATTGATTTAATTTCCGCATAAATTAAATTGAATTATGGAAATTTAGATAAATTGTCGTAAATATTAAATTTAGCTATTCAAGAATTAGAACGAGGCCCGATAAATTATTGGTGGGCCCAATGAGCCCAATAGGCCTCGATAAAGTGAAAATTAAGTGGAAAACGGGCTTAAGGCCGATTAAGGCCCATTAAGGTACAATCGGGCCCAATAGGAGTAAATGGGCCCAACGATTTAAATTAAGCCCAGAAAAGATTAAATACGATTAAATTGCATAATATCTGACCTGAGAAATATTAATACGCAGTTCCGGGCATTTGATTGGGAGCATAACGGACTGCGCGACGAGACAACATTGGAAAAGAAAAGGTCAGACTCTACAGGAAAATAAGGTAAGGGAATTCTGCGGACTGCTAGAGGTAACTTTACGCAATTTTAAATTCATATGCAGTCCTTTAAAATTTATCTGAAGGGTCTAGAGGTCGAATAATAATTTTAGTGCCCCGAATGGGCAAATTACTAAAATACCCTTGTTAAGGGTAAAATCTAAAAATTTAGGAAAAATTGAGAGGAGCAAGAACAAAAGGTTTCTGCTCATTCTGGAGGTGTTTTGATGCATGCATGAGTAGGCTGGCTCACCTTGAAAGAAAATGCACAGCATTGCATACTTTCAACGTGAAATTGTTTTGAAAACTGTTTTGAGGAAACAGAGCCGCCTACGTGTTTTTATTTACATGTGACGTGCTAGAGCTTAGCTCGCACGATGTTTGATTTGTGTGATGCATGCATTAGTGCTAGAGTGAGAGCTCGCACTAGAGTTTTACATGCATAGGTGCTGGAGTCCAACTCGCACCAGATTTGTATACATATATATATGATTTTCGTGACAGGGTGCTAGAGTCTAACTCGCACCATATTTTTATATGATTTCGAGACAGGGTGTTAGAGCTTCGCTCGCACCAGATTTTTATACGATTTGCATACAGAGTGCTAGAGCTTAGCTCGCACTAGATTTACGTGATTTGATGAGAGTGCTGAGCATTGCTCGCACTGATTTTATGAGAACATGCGATGAGCCGTGCTTGGAGCATCGGGTAGACTGTGTGTCACCGATTAAATAGGCTCGCACGTGCGTTTTGAGACATGGCATGAGTATTGAGAAACAAAACCTCTGTGGGAAGCAGGCCAATTAGGCTGGAGTACCTAGAGATATTATATGGGTTCACGGAGTACGATGTACCGTGCAAGTAGCATGGAGTACGATGTACCGTGTGGTATCTTCGGATACGGCATCTCCGGATGCAGCATCTTCGGATGCCGGGGATCGGATAAGACTGACGGGATGGACTGACCCACCTCCCGGGCGGTTCCCGATCATGGTGAGAACCCGCACACTAGGATCCGTGTAGCTGAGGAACTCCCGAGGACAGATATGGCCATAGTCCTAGTTATTTGCCTATATACAGACGTTGCCTAGTCTCGCATGTTGATGATTTTTACGATGATTTAAACTGGGTTTTAAAACTAAATTGCATGATGGTATTTCCATGCTTTTCGAAACCCACGTGTGATGTAAACCGTTTTCATGGTTTTGTGTGAGTCAGGATCACCCGCAGGAGGGGTCGAGTCCTGACTTTATTGTGAAAATTTTAATTGAGAAAGAAATGATTTGTAATAATTGCATGTTGATTTTTCGTGCAAATATGTTTTACATAACATCATAATTCATAGCATCTATTTTAAAATGTGTGGAGAAAGGGTGGTTTATGCATGGCACCACGTTCATGTAGGTAGTATGGTTACCTACTTGTTCGTAGGATTGCCTTACTGAGCTTGATGTGCTCACCCCTTTCATTTTCTCCCACAGATGATCTCCAGTTGAAGTTGCGACGACTCAGTACTGCATTCTGGATATCCGCTGCTGCCCATCAACATAAGGTATATATATACACTTGTACATATTGTATCTACATAAGCATAGCACAGTAACATGTTTGTAAGTAACTTTAGGGGATGTATAAATAATATAACAATTATAAATGACTGGAGAAGAAATAAGTTAGATGGTAATGGTATGGTGGGACTGGCATTGACGCACAGCCCAATTATTAGTGGAGTGTTGGTCACGATTCGAGGACAGGTAAGAATTTAAGTAAGAAAATAATAAAACGCGAAAAATTAACTCTGATTTTTGGGTAGTTTGGGTCGTGACATATAAAGGTGGTATCAGAGCGCAATTGGTCTGAAGTGTGTCAGTGTCAGTAATTAGGAATTACATCCCCGTGTTACTGTGCTTAGTTAGATACAATAGTGTATATCGAGATGGGCTTGACTAAGAAATAGTTGAGAATGCAGGAATGCTTAATATGAGTCGCGTTAGATGAGATAGTGCACGAGGCAGAGGTCGTAGAGGTAGACCTGAGTCTGCTAAGTCGTGCTGAGTTTGACTATGAGAATCAGTATGAGATTGAAATAGAGGCGAATGTTTAGCATGCCTCACAGAGTCCGACAGAGAGATCGGACAGTATTGAGACACGCTTCGCGAGATTGGAGCGGAGTGTGGAGATCATTTTGAGGAGCAAATTGCTCAGATTATGTATGAGATCAGAGGGCGCAGCGGAGCATTGGTGGAAACCCGCTTGACCCATCTTAAGAGCTGATATGAGAAATATCTTGGATATATTCCGGTGACAGGATATCCCGGACATGATTTAAAGGAAATTTCGGATTAAAGTCCTTGCTTTGACCAGAGGATTTGATTTATTGACGAGTATGGAGACTCGATTACATTCTGGGTAGATATTACCTCGACACTATGAACAAGTGATAGTCGAGATGTTTAAAGGTTCATGAATCATACGACTCAACTTTCCAATTAGAGTCTGATTGGCCCGTGCGATATTACCTATACCGAGGCTGTGCGCAGATTTACGGTTGGGTAAATACGAACATGAATTGCACGCCTCTGAGATTGGGAAAGGTAATGAGGGCTGAAATAGAGACAGAAAGAGAATCGAGAAATGACAAAGATGTTAAAATGGGAAAAATGGTAATTGGTAAAAAGATCTGATTTGACGAGTTATGGAGTAAGATAATTGGTAAGGCCCTAGTGCATCCAATTTTGGCACTGTTGAGGGGCATTGTGATTGGCGGACCCCGACCTGCTACGAAGCAGTGTAGCAGTGTGAGCACTGTAAGCAGTGTGAGATGTGTGGTGGATACCACGGAAGGAAGGTTTATACCTACACGGTATAGATGAAAATGGCCGTTAAGTGTGATAAGACGGACCATTGATTTGATTGCACAGAATTGGGCGAGATCGTCCCACAGAAAAGTAAAGAGACAGAGGGAAAAACTTCGTTGGTATAGCTGCAACGAAAAGGCAGGCTATAGTCGAAAAGAAAAAGCAAAGTAGGCTGTTGGACGGAGGCGAGAGAATGTTTTGGACCAGGACACTATTGATGTTTCATGGATGTGATGTAAGATACCACACTTATTATGAATAATAAAGTACATATGTTTATTGATCCTGGTGCCACATATTTATTCATACTGCCTTCATTCACGTATAAGTGAGTAAAAGGCATGAATGCCTACATCATTGGGCAATACTGATAAATGAGTACCCCAATAGAGGAGGATTAATTAACGGAATATGGATATTGAGATTTTAAGTTAAAAACAGGGGTGTAACAGTTGAAATTAAAGGAGTAAGGGATTGTACTCACAGAATGAATAAAGACAAGAGTTTCATTATAATTGATACGCAAAGGAGAAAATCTTTAAGATAAGATAGATCCTAAATATAGGACGTATTGGAGTAAGAGGCGTATACTAGGTAAGAACATCCTTAAGATATGAAGTAATTGGGATTAAGCAATTAGTAAGGAATATAAATTATAACCAAGGATAAAGATGGGTATAACCATAACCAGTAGTTGTGGTTAAGTCTGAAGGCTAATAAAGGTATTTTAAAATACCTCCCCGCCTGAAGACTTGACAGCGTCTAGATATATATATATAACCTATAACGAGAAGTCGATCGTCATAATAAATGTCTTTAGCATTAGGATACATTTACTAAGATGATAAGAATATTAAAATTCGACAAATCATAAAGATTATCATAGTAAAAATTTAATAAGAACCGTTGAGATAAGAAAAGGAAATGACGCAGGCTAGTACCTGAAAACGTAAGCGGTTGAGAAGGATCTTATACGCTTATGCGTAAATAAGTCAAGGATTGGAATTGTAATCAGCAGTATCAGTGATATGCCGGGTGTAGTTAAAGTCTAGGGCGATTTATAAGTAATAATGGGAAATTGCTTTTGCAGATGGTTGTTGCGAGTTCTAAAAGGATATACCTTGTTGACACGTTTAACTAAGAAACGTGGTCTTGAAAAGAGATGATAAATAAGATTATTGTTGTGATGTGAATTTGGAGTGATGAAGTATGAACTGACCACCGTGATTAATTACACCATACCCAACAGCTCAAGAGGATCTCAGTGAGTATGGATACCTCAAAATTATGATGGAGCTGTGTATTGATGTATAATGGGAAGCTAGTCAATTTTGGAGTCAGACAACTCCTTGATCACGAAATAAACTATCTGACCCATGATTTAAAGTTGGCAACAATATTTGTACCGAGGATATGGTACTATTAGGTACACGATGAGGAATTATGGATATGCACTGATCATAGAGCCCGAGTATCTGTTTTCACAGAAAGGGGCGAATATGAAAATACATAGTGGGTTAGAGCTTCTGAGAGGTTTTAATTTGTGAAAATTGTACCACCCAGGAAAGGCTGATGCTTTGAGTAGAAAGAGCATCGGGATGGTATTACATATGATGGTCAGGGAGCGTGAGCTGCTAGATGCAGTTGTGAGCCTCAGTATTGATGTGATCCCTTCTGATGATGGCAGTGATTGATATGATTATGTGACAGCTAGCCTGATGATTAGAACCGGATGAGAGTGCCCGGACTTGCCAGGCTTAGCGTGATGATCGGCAGGATGTCGATGGTTTAGGTCAGATTCAGAAGGGTACAGTGACAGAGATCACAAAGAGTGTGATAATGATTTACAGAGAGGTTCAGAGACAGTATAAGTGCTCCCCAGGACCACAGTTGATGAGTTAGTAATATTGTCAGAAGCTCACTCTTCGGGATATACAGTGCATACGGAAAGTAACGATTATATATATGGAATATCTAAAAAGGGTATTGGTGGTCAGATGTGGAAAGAGATATTGGTGGAGATTGTAGAAAAGTGCCTAGTATGTCAACAGAATAAGGTAGAGTATTAAAAGTCTGCAGAGTTATTGCAGCACCTACCTATATCAACACGGCATGAAAAACGAGAGCAAGTCTCCATGAATTTTATGATGGGTTACAGAGAACCCAGGTGAATACGAGGCTATTCGGATGATAGCCGATAGAGTGACTAAGTCCACCCACCTTCAGGTTATGAAATCCCCAGATACTCAGAGTGTGTATGAGGATTCAGGTATAAGGAAGATTGTGAAACATTATGTAGCGTTCCAGTGAGCGTGATATCATATAGGGATTCCCGCTTCACTTTCTACTTCAGGGAATATTTTAAGGAAGCTATGGGAACCCGACTGAGTATTAGCACAGCTTTTCATCCTCAGACAGATGGTCAGTCAGAGAGGACTGTACAAGTTCTGGAGGATCCGATGAAAGCGTGTGCCGTTGATTTTATAAGCTCCAGGAATGATCAGTTGATTTCTAATTGAATTTGTCAATAACGACAGTTGGCAGTTGAGTATCGGGATAATAGGATATGAGGCAGTGTATGACTGTAGGGGTTGTTCCCCAAATTGGATAAGAAAAAGTGGGTGACAAGTAGAATTATTTTCGACTTGGATAACAAGTCTCTGAGGATGTTTAGTTAAGGATGAGAGACTAAGAACACCTCAGAGCAGATAGATAAGTATTGGAATTCACCCTTGGTGAATTAATATGATTGAAACATTTCTTGTCCTAAGAGAATAAGGACATAACGAAACTTTTGGAAGAAAGTAAATTGAGTTGCGCTGGATGGAATATTTTGAGAGATTGGACAAGTGGGAGATAAGGCCTGTAGATTGATGTTATCACGTGAATAAGCAGGCACCCACAATGTGTCCCACTTTTGATGCTTCGGGAATACTATCCAGATCCAGCAGAGGTGATAGGATATGAACTCCAAAAGTTCAATTTAATGAAAATATAAGTGTATTGATAAGTCGATTCGGGCATTAAACAGGAAAGAGAAAGTATTGAGGTTTAAGATGATCTCCCTAATTAAAGTCCTTTGGTAGTAATACACTCCGGAGAAGGTCACATAAGAATTTGAGAGTATGATGCGATAGATGTACCCGGAGTTGTATATGGACTCATATGAATTGGTTCTAATTTGGAGGACCAAATTCCTTAAGTGGGGGAGAGTTGTAAGACCCGAATTTAATTAAAATACGAAAATTAAATAAGAAAAGATGGGAAAGTATGAAGGAAGTCGGGTTAAATTAATCCCAAACACGTGTAAGGGCAAAATGGTCAAAAGACCAAAGGTCGGTATAATTTCGATAAGAAAAATTTAATTAAAACATGGATGTAAGAAATCTTGGTCAATAAAGGTGAAATAAATTTATTCTGGGTTAAACTGATCAAGATATTAATTTATTAGAATTAATCAGGATTAATTGGAATTTTTAGTACGGAAAAATAATCCCGAAAATAATCGAAAAATATACCGAAAAGTCACCCGGGACAATATCCCGAAAATACGAAGAAATTATACCCGAAAAAGGGTTAAAATAAATTAAATTTAAATTAAATTAATTAATTAAGAATAAAATAATAATTTTAAGAGATATTTTTGGGGTATTTAATATATTTTAATGAATAGTAAAATAATTAAAATAAATAAAAATAATAATAATAAAAATATAAAAAAACAAATTAATGAAAAAAAAAAGTCTGAAAAACGAAAATATCGGGGAGAGAGAAGGAGAAAAGCGGAAAACCGAACGGAAGCAGGGCCGAGCCCTGCCGGCGGCCAGGCGACCAGGCAAGGGTCGGCGAAGGCCAGCCCGACCCCGGACGACCTCACAGCGGCGACGACGCGCCACGGGGAACGCCGGAGAGCGCTGAAACGGCGGGAGAAAAAAATCGCGGAAGAGAAGTGGCCGTCGGCGGCCATCGGCGTCGATTCGGGCTGAACGGCGGCCAGATTTCGGAAGCCCAGACGCTGGCGAGCTAGATCGGGGTAACCACGGCCATCAGAAAGGCCGAAAAACGCCGAAAACGGCGGAGGAAAGGAAATGGGTCCGACGGTCGAGGGAGAACAGCCGGACCGGCGGCATTCCGGCGACGTTGAGGCAAACCGAGGCCAGATTCGAGGTGCGGACGACCCAGCGGAGCGACTGGCGGTGGAAGCCGACGGAGAACCGGTCGGAAAGGAGGCGAACCGGCGGTGAACCGGCTAAACCGGGGTGAACCGGCGGTCTGAACCGGTCCGAACCGGACTGGACCGGTTCAGCCAAAAAGAGGAGAAAAAAGGGAGAAAAAGGAAAAAGAGAAAAAATTGGAGAAAATTCCTATGATGCAATCGAGCTTCGGGTAAGTCGATAAGCGGTCAAATTGACCCGATTTAAATTTGGAACATTTTATTTAATTTAATTTCGACCGAAAAGTTTACCCGAAAATGTAATTAATTGTGTAGCTCGACGATTGGCATCCACCGAGGGCTTGAGACAGCCTCGATTTACGGACTAGCATGGAATCTCGGGTAAGTGACCCCTATTTACGACAATTACCTCGTTATGCGTGATATTGATTTAATTTCCGCATAAATTAAATTGAATTATGGAAATTTAGATAAATTGTCGTAAATATTAAATTTAGCTATTCAAGAATTAGAACGAGGCCCGATAAATTATTGGTGGGCCCAATGAGCCCAATAGGCCTCGATAAAGTGAAAATTAAGTGGAAAACGGGCTTAAGGCCGATTAAGGCCCATTAAGGTACAATCGGGCCCAATAGGAGTAAATGGGCCCAACGATTTAAATTAAGCCCAGAAAAGATTAAATACGATTAAATTGCATAATATCTGACCTGAGAAATATTAATACGCAGTTCCGGGCATTTGATTGGGAGCATAACGGACTGCGCGACGAGACAACATTGGAAAAGAAAAGGTCAGACTCTACAGGAAAATAAGGTAAGGGAATTCTGCGGACTGCTAGAGGTAACTTTACGCAATTTTAAATTCATATGCAGTCCTTTAAAATTTATCTGAAGGGTCTAGAGGTCGAATAATAATTTTAGTGCCCCGAATGGGCAAATTACTAAAATACCCTTGTTAAGGGTAAAATCTAAAAATTTAGGAAAAATTGAGAGGAGCAAGAACAAAAGGTTTCTGCTCATTCTGGAGGTGTTTTGATGCATGCATGAGTAGGCTGGCTCACCTTGAAAGAAAATGCACAGCATTGCATACTTTCAACGTGAAATTGTTTTGAAAACTGTTTTGAGGAAACAGAGCCGCCTACGTGTTTTTATTTACATGTGACGTGCTAGAGCTTAGCTCGCACGATGTTTGATTTGTGTGATGCATGCATTAGTGCTAGAGTGAGAGCTCGCACTAGAGTTTTACATGCATAGGTGCTGGAGTCCAACTCGCACCAGATTTGTATACATATATATATGATTTTCGTGACAGGGTGCTAGAGTCTAACTCGCACCATATTTTTATATGATTTCGAGACAGGGTGTTAGAGCTTCGCTCGCACCAGATTTTTATACGATTTGCATACAGAGTGCTAGAGCTTAGCTCGCACTAGATTTACGTGATTTGATGAGAGTGCTGAGCATTGCTCGCACTGATTTTATGAGAACATGCGATGAGCCGTGCTTGGAGCATCGGGTAGACTGTGTGTCACCGATTAAATAGGCTCGCACTTGCGTTTTGAGACATGGCATGAGTATTGAGAAACAAAACCTCTGTGGGAAGTAGGCCAATTGGGCTGGAGTACCTAGAGATATTATATGGGTTCACGGAGTACGATGTACCGTGCAAGTAGCATGGAGTACGATGTACCGTGTGGTATCTTCGGATACGGCATCTCCGGATGCAGCATCTTCGGATGCCGGGGATCGGATAAGACTGACGGGATGGACTGACCCACCTCCCGGGCGGTTCCCGATCATGGTGAGAACCCGCACACTAGGATCCGTGTAGCTGAGGAACTCCCGAGGACAGATATGGCCATAGTCCTAGTTATTTGCCTATATACAGACGTTGCCTAGTCTCGCATGTTGATGATTTTTACGATGATTTAAACTGGGTTTTAAAACTAAATTGCATGATGGTATTTTCATGCTTTTCGAAACCCACGTGTGATGTAAACCGTTTTCATGGTTTTGTGTGAGTCAGGATCACCCGCAGGAGGGGTCGAGTCCTGACTTTATTGTGAAAATTTTAATTGAGAAAGAAATGATTTGTAATAATTGCATGTTGATTTTCCGTGCAAATATGTTTTACATAACATCATAATTCATAGCATCTATTTTAAAATGTGTGGAGAAATGGTGGTTTATGCATGGCACCACGTTCATGTAGGTAGTATGGTTACCTACTTGTTCGTAGGATTGCCTTACTGAGCTTGATGTGCTCACCCCTTTCATTTTCTCCCACAGATGATCTCCAGTTGAAGTTGCGACGACTCAGTACTGCATTCTGGATATCCGCTGCTGCCCATCAACATAAGGTAAATATATACACTTGTACATATTGTATCTACATAAGCATAGCACAGTAACATGTTTGTAAGTAACTTTAGGGGATGTATAAATAATATAACAATTATAAATGACTGGAGAAGAAATAAGTTAGATGGTAATGGTATGGTGGGACTGGCATTGACGCACAGCCCAATTATTAGTGGAGTGTTGGTCACGATTCGAGGACAGGTAAGAATTTAAGTAAGAAAATAATAAAACGCGAAAAATTAACTCTGATTTTTGGGTAGTTTGGGTCGTGACAAGAACCCATTGTTCTTTCTTTTGAAACCCTAACTCCCTCAACACTTAGGCCATAAACCACGCCCACAACGACGTCACTCACCCTCTGTAGTCTTTCTAGCCTTTTCTTCTTCTCATTCTTCATCTTGCACTATAAACCTAACCTTTCTCCTCTAAGGAGCACCACAGATCTTTAAGGTAAATTTGTGGGTTTAAAATCCCATTTATTTTGCATTTGATTTCTATTATTTACGTGTTTCAAACCCAAGGTAAACAATTAGGCCTGAGTGATATATATGAAATGTGGAATGCATCTGGGAATATTAAATTTAATGAAATAGACCCTCAACTTTGCACTTTCAATCACTAATTTCTAATATAATAAAAGGAAAATTAAAATAACTGAATCATATTCTAATTTCTAAGGGGTCGTTTGCCATCGTTTTTGTTTTTTTTTTATGTTTTTGTTTTCTTTTAAAAAAAAAGGAATAGCAAAAAACATGTTTGGTAAGGCATTTTTTGTTTTTTAAAAATGAAAATAAAAACAAGAATTTTCAAAATTGTTATAAATAAGAATTTCATGTTTTCACTGTTTTCAGAAACATGTTTTCATTCATGTTACTATTCATAATTAAAGAATAATGTCTATATATTAATATATTTTAATAATAAAAATACAAAATAAAATTCATTAATTTTTTTAAAATAAAATAATATTAAAATTTAATATAATATATTATTTAATTAAAATTAATTTAAAATTAATATATTTATTTTATTATAGAAAAATGTAAAAAGCAATTAAATATAAATTATATTAAACAATAATATCATAATATGTTTAATTTAAACTTATGTAATAATTTATTGAATATATTATCTATTTTAAATAATATAATTTATTATAATTTTTATATGTTAATAATTAATATTATTCTAAGTACTATAAACAAATATAATTAATTATTATTTTACTAGACAACATTATTATTTAATATTATTTTTTTTAATAATATAACATTGACAGACTCCATCCTGAAATTGTACAAAAAATTACAAAAGATACCCTTGGTGATAGAGCAAAGGACCAACTCTACAGGTTTCAGTCAATCCACATTTAAAGCTTTGTTGATCATGTGGTAAGACCAATTGAAATCTATCCACAATACCTATTCCTTCATATAGTCACCATTCACGTCATGATGCAAATGCCAAAAGAAGATATTTCATTTTTGTGGTATCTCTGCCAGAATTATACAATTGCAATCGAATTCAAGGTGAAATACCTTCTTAATTGTTTAAACTACCTTACACAGTGTTCTTTATCCTCCCCTTAAAAGAGAAAGTCCTTCAGAGGATTACTTTAGAATTTTTATTGAATGGTTCAAACCTCTTGACCACTGGATTAAGCAGATTAATTGTTTACCCTAAGATTATCACATTACAATTCTCCTTCATATGCCTTGCCAGGTCAGCAATGAAGGAACAATTAACTTTTAAAATTTCTCAGCAATTTATGACTCTGTCTTGTACTCCTTCTATAAGGGATTTTTGTCTACTCTTTTGAGTATAAGACTCTCCTTCAAAATCTTTGCAAGCTCAACAAGTCACATATCCTTCAAACACCTGAAGACTTACCCCCGTTACTTAAAAAACCCTAGTGGTGGTATCCTATAGATTATATCAACTGGTTTCATCATGATCTCAACAAATATAATTTCAAAAGATATGGTGATGATTAATTGAACAAATTTACCAACAGATTTGCTAACATTGATCATTACAGTTTTGTTGATGTGTATCATTTGCTAATCAACCCTTAGTGGCAAAAGCCCAGTGACTTAGCATGGATATGAGAAATTTTTAAATGCCCTTAACATTATGAATCCTTTAATGGATATGATGGATATGGAAATGCATTAACTAGACATTACGAAGAAGACCTCTTTGGGTGGTTAGACAATTATCTCATTAGGCAATATGAAGAAGATTTTCAAAAAGATTGTCATTTCCTGACGTAAGAAGTTTTCCCTGTTCTAGTCCAAACTGATGTATAATTACGCGAGAAAAATGTGAAGTCTTCTCCAATAATTGACAAGACCTTCATATCGGTACCAGACAAATAGAGATGCCGAATCAAGTCTACTTTTGTTTTAGGCACGTTTCTTTTGTGCAGATTGAAGATTCATGCATTTTTTTTTCACTTTGTAGTTTTACTAGGCAATATACCTTTAACTATCACATGTTTTAAATGTTTATAACTAGATACATGAACTTACAATTGTCATTTTCCTATCATTGTACCTTTAGGATATGTTAAGGGTACCTCATGAATTATTAGGAACTATTTTTTTACTTTTCCATGCCTATATAATGTGACTTCCTTTAGGAAGGAAATCATAACTTCCTTACCTATAAAAAAATCTTCCCTTTAATCTTTGTAAACTATTTGTGAAATACAAGTATAAGTTTCCAAATTCTCTCATTTGATTATCTTTTTTACTTTACTAGTAGGAATCGTTGTTTTGTTTTATAACAGAGTTTGTAGTTATATAAGTTGTATGCTCTGTAGTTGCTACAGTAGAATCTTTTGCATTAGAAAGCTTATAAAATTGTTAAATAGACCTTTGATCCACAGAACCATAATGTTTATATTGTACCAAGGATTACTGAAGTAGGCCACCGTACTAAAAGGCGTAGTTCTATAAAAGTCAGGCCACAACTCAATGTTTATGCCAAGAGGGCGCTTGAGTTTTGAGCACCGGCTAGATACCTTAGTTCTATGTCTAATTTGCAGACTACTTATGTTTGGTGTCTTTGTGGAAGGTAACCGATCCTCATAGATAATTCAGATACATATTGGTTTTTATGGAGCTCGTGGAACTAGTTGTGTATCTATGATCATAGATGGTGCCCTAGAAGTAGGGAGTTTGTTTGCACTGAAAGTTATAGTGCCTTGTCAGTTTACCTAACATGTTTATGCTTCTATATGTGACGTTTGATGCTTTGCTTGCTTTGATGATTTGTGACTATATGTATTGGATTAACTTCCCATGAAACTACTTGCATGCTTCTGCTTTGTTTTGAGATTTCATACTTATGAGATGTTCTCACTATCTTCTATTTATGAAAGAATTTCAACTAGAATGCAAAGTTTGTAAAACTATGTTTTAATGTTTTATGCTTTTGTATAATTGCTTACTGAGCTTCTAGCTCACCCCTACTCTTTCTCTCCATAAATTGAGTTTCGAGGACCCTACGAACATATGAGGGTCTTAGTACAACTTCCTGCTTTTGCTTTGCACTACTTAAAGTACTTTTGGTTACAATGATGTATATAGACACATTTTAATTTGTTTTGCACAATGTACATGTGCATATAGTCTGGGTTGTAAATTAAGTCTGTTTGTGATATTTGAGATCATAATGATGTAAATTCTAGATTATTGATGTTAAGATTGTGGCTTATGTTATTGTTGACATAAATATGGTGATCGAAAGGCAATGAGATGATAATGATGTATGTTTGCATAGCCTGTGTAATAAATATTGAGGTGTTGAATTGTTGTGTGTCATTATGTATTGGGATTTTGATCCTTAAAGTTGTGTATATGGTTGAATTCAAGATTTTTATTGCTTCGACATTTTAATTGATTCATGATTCGATTTTAGGTTAACAAGATGAACTTATTGAATGTTGATTTGTTATGGGATGTAATGGTGCAAATTTGGCGAAGTGACCCAATAGACATGAAAGGCATAACCAAAATGCATAAGTTGTTGTGTAAGATGTGTTAAATAAGTTGTTGTGTAAGATGTGTTAAGAAAATGAGCTAGTTATTAAAGATTACATTTATGATCTTAATATGGTAAGTTACCTATTAGGCAAAGGATACCTTTCTTTATAAAACTCTACCAAAATCATGTTAATGAGGATTAACTAGTCATTTGATACTATTGTAAGCCATGCACAACTTATAATGGGACTTGAATGCATATATTTCTAGATGAGTTAGTCAAAGGAGATTAACACTGTAGGTGGCCTACATATATACACACAAATGTTTAATTTAATATCATTAAAAAATGAATACTTAACTTTAAATAACATTATTTGTATTAAATATAGTATTTTTTAAGAATTATATAATTTATTATAAATTAATTAGTTGAATATATATTATTTAATAATTTAATATTATTACAATTAAAATAAGTAATATTATTAAATACTATTTATAATTTATTAAATAATAATATTATTTAATATATATTTATAATTTTATTAATTTCGATTATTATCTAATAAAAATTAATATTAAAAAATTCATTCTTAAGTAATTATTTTATTTAATATTATATTTAATCATATTAAATTTTAATATGACTAAAAGAAAATATTTAGTATTATCATTGAATAATATAAAATAATATTATTTACATAATATTATATAATAAATATTTTACTATTTTTATTTATTCTTTATGTTGTTGAACAGCACAACAATGATGGATTGCTGACGTCAGTGCCTCGATCTTCCAGTCACGTCACTCCTCTGCAAAGATCAAAATAGTCAAAGGAGCGCAGGGTCTTCCCTGCGTTAGCACTCCGATGCTTAAGTCAGAAAAAGATGTCGGCAGAGTTTCAGTGTATTCTTCAGTAAAATTTCAATTAGGTCAAAAAGTCATACCTGAGCCCTATTTATAGGGAATAATTTAATCTTCAATGACGTATTTATCCAGTAATATTGACTGTAGGTATCTAGGGATAAAATTGTCCGGAGTTGAGCTGTAGATACAGAATCTATTTTCATCTGTATTTGATTTCAGCGTGACACGTGGCATTTTTTCTGAACGACACGTCATATTGTCATTTTTATCTTATTTTGCCCATAACAATTGCTCCCCACTCTTTTGCGGATTATTAAACGCGGAAGAGTAACTGTTTTATCGTCGTCACTGGCGGCACATATATATAGCGTGAGAGTGGAGGCTCAGATTTCATCTTTCTCTTGAATTCGGCGGCTCTTGACAGCAAATTCTCTCGTTCTACTCTCGCGGCGAATCCTTGCGGCAGACCCTTGCGGCGAACTCCTGCGGCAATCCTTACGACCCTGTATTCTCACGGCAAGTGACTCTCACGGCATAGTACCCTCACGGCACTAGCACCCTCACGGCACTAGCATCCTGGTGGCATAGCACCCTCACGGCACTAGCACCCTCACGCATAGCACCCTCACGGCATAGCACCCTGGCGGCATAGCACCCTCACGGCATAGCACCCTCACGGCATAGCACCCTCACGGCACTAGCACCCTCACGGCATAGCACCCTGGCGGCATAGCACCCTCACGGCATAGCACCCTCACGGCACTAGCACCCTCACGGCATAGCACCCTCACGGCACTAGCACCCTCACGGCATAGCACCCTGGCGGCATAGCACCCTCACGGCATAGCACCCTCACGACATAGTACCCTGGCGGCATAGCACCCTCACGGCATAGCACCCTCACGGCACTAGCACCCTCACGGCATAGGATCCTCACGGCATTAGGACCCTCGCGGCCTCTAGGACCCTCACGTCATTTAGGTATTTCCTAATGGCCGGGCATGGTCGCGGAAAAGAAATAGTTTTGGATCCCCATTCTAGGCTTAGAGAGTCTGATCTTGAACAGTTTAGGAGTAACTTTCCTCTTTCGGAGGGTTATGTTTATAGGCTTCCTACGGCAACTGAGCGCGCTCCCCAATCCGTTAGCAGCGGTGTTCCTGTACATCGGGCTTCGTTGAAATTTGGATTTCGCTTTCCTCTTCCTGAATTTGGAGTTGCTTTTCTTCGCCATTATGGCATAGTTCCCGCTCAACTTCATCCCAACGGGTGGGCCCAAGTAGTAGGGTTTACGGTCGTATGCCATAGGCTTAGCGTCAGGCCTACTGTCCCATTATTCAATTCTTTCTTCAGAGTTCGTAGTGTACGCAATTCGACCCGTTTTTGTATTCAAAAAGTCTCTGGAAGGGGTCAGAGTACTAAGCTTTTCGGAAAGCCTCCCTCTAAGCTTCACAATTATGCATCCGATTGGTTTGTTGTCGAGGTTCCCTCATCTTTGAATATTCCTACTCGGTGGAGTCATTGTGGACCCAATAATCTTAGCCCGATTATTAATTTAAGAGACGCATATGGCCCCCTCATTTCTCAGCTTCAAGTAGAGGATGAGGGTGCCTTGTTGTCGGTATTAACTCCGGAGAGCATAACTGCTGCGGGTTGGGGATGCGCCTCAGCTGTTACACCTGAGCCTTCTCCATCTGCTTTTCCCGAGGGAGGTCATGGTGTGGGTAGTCCCACTGATCCTTCGGAGGTAGAGTTGGAGGAAGATGTAGATTGGGGCCAGGGCGAGGCGTTTGGCAGCCCTTTTCTAGAATTGCCCACGGATGAGAGCTTAGCTAACATCCATTCGCTTGATGATTATTTGAATCCTGGTGATTTCATACTGCATTTCATTGCATAAATATTTGTCCATCTTCCTTTTGTTTGTTTTAACTTTTGTTTTTTCTGTTTCTTTTCCAGGGATGGAACATCTTAGAAGCGCTTTTAGGCGACGCGGAGGTGATGAGGATGTTACTAGAGTTACCCGTCCTTCCAAGCGTAGGCGTGAGCGGGATCAAACTCGTGAGTCCCGAAGCCATGCTCACGTTTCGGACTCTGATTCTCGAGGCGAGAGGTCGAGGCCTCCTCCAGCTTCCCTTCCCACTCCTTCTGAGGGATCTGGTTCTCGTGATCGAGATAGGGGGAAACAAGCAGCCGTGGATCCACCGCTTCCAGACCTTGAGATAGAGGATCATCACCGGGCGAATCGGGCCGAGTGCAACACGACTCGTCCGTCTCGAATTGGGAGACGATGCTTGTATATTGAGTCGTCCATGAGAGATACCCCGGCGTTTCCCCCCGTTGTAGACCTTAACACTTCCAGATACGTGGTTGACGGGGGTGTGGCGGTTCACGGGCAAAACTTTATAGTGTATCCGGGCGTTAATGACAACGACTCCATCCACGACCCTGGCGTAGCAGCCCGGTTGGGCTGGTCAACCATACTCCCTAGAGACGAGGCGGAGTTGTTCAAGAGTTTTCCTCAATCCGAGGATCAAGCCGAATACTTAGCAATGAGGGTATCTGCTTAACCCGTTTTCCCTTTCTGCTTTTCTCTTTTTATTCTTTGCGGTGTTTCCTTGACTGATCCTTTGCTTTTCTTTGTATTTTCAGACAGCTCAGCAGGTGATCGCGTGCAACGCACGATACCGAGCTTATAGGACTCGGGCTGATGCCGATCTTCAGCAGTTGAGGAGTGAGAAGGCTGAGTGGATAACCGAGAAGAATCAGTATAGGAGGCTTCCCGAGCAACTTGACCGGCTGAAGAGGGAAAACGAGGACCTAAACCTCAGCCATGTCCGCCTTCAAGAGGACTTTGTCAAGGAGCAAGAGAGGTCCAAGGAGTACAAGGAGTCCTTAACTGCAACTCAAGAGGAGTTGGACTCAGTTCTACAAAAGCTCCAAGACCTCCAGACTGGTTATGATGAACTGAAATCTGACAACACGCAGTTGAAAGAGGAGGTCTCGAGTTTACGTAGAGGACCTTCATCTTCTTCAGTTAGCCAGGACGCGAGGAACGAGATTCGTTCCGAAGCTGTACGGGAGTACCGTTTATCGCAAGACTGTTACGGCAGAAAGATGTTATTCGCCACTGGTTTTGCGAAGTACGGTTTTTATATGGCGCGTTCTTGGCTAGAGAAGGAGAGATCAGGGGAGACCTTTCCCGAGCTGCAGTGGTCGACGCGGTTGGAGGATTATACTGGCGAGTTCCGTGGTTGGGCAGAGTATGAGCCTGACAAGGAGGACTTCGAAACCTACCTTGAGAAGGGAGCCCATGACGATCTCTCCAACCTGTCGGGCCCTTGGGAGCCTCGCCCGCAATCAGGAGTGATTGATGCTCTGGGTGATTTAGAAGGCGATGAATCCGACGCATCGGGCGAAGGCAATCCTCCAGCAGCTGATGAATAGTTTTAGTTATTTTTCTTTTTTCTTTTTGTTGTTAGTGTTCTTTGTATTGGAGACTTTGATAGCTTCTCATGTATAAAGTTTTTACCAAATTTAATAAATCAATTTGCTTTATAATATTATGTTCTAAATTCTCATTATTGCTTATTTGTTACATATTCTCTTTTTATATTGGGGGGCTTACCTCGCGCATTTTTCGCTTCAAGCCCTTTATCTTGAGTGCGTGGCTTACCTCGCGCATTTTTCGCTTCAAGCCCTTGCAAGTTTTCTTCATGGCTTACCTCGCGCATTTTTCGCTTCAAGCCCTTGCACGTTTTCTTCATGGCTTACCTCGCGCATTTTTCGTTTCAAGCCTTTTATCTTAAGTGCGTGGCTTACCTCGCGCATTTTTCGCTTCAAGCCCTTGCACGTTTTCTTCATGGCTTACCTCGCCCATTTTTCGCTTCTAGCCCTTTATCTTGAGTGCGTGGCTTACCTCGCGTATTTTTTGCTTCAAGCCCTTGCACGTTTTCTTCATGGCTTACCTCGCGCATTTTTCGCTTCAAGCCCTTGCACGTTTTCTTCATGGCTTACCTCGCGCATTTTTCGCTTCAAGCCTTTTATCTTAAGTGCGTGGCTTACCTCGCGCATTTTTCGCTTCAAGCCCTTGCACGTTTTCTTCATGGCTTACCTCGCGCATTTTTCGCTTCAAGCCCTTTATCTTGAGTGCGTGGCTTACCTCGCGCATTTTTCGCTTCAAGCCCTTGCACGTTTTCTTCATGGCTTACCTCGCGCATTTTTCGCTTCAAGCCCTTTATCTTGAGTGCGTGGCTTACCTCGCGCATTTTTCGCTTCAAGCCCTTGCACGTTTTCTTCATGGCTTACCTCGCGCATTTTTCGCTTCAAGCCCTTTATCTTGAGTGCGTGGCTTACCTCGCGCATTTTTCGCTTCAAGCCCTTTATCTTGCAACATAGATGAAAGTATTTAATAATTCATTGCTTAATTTCAATTCATAGTTTTGACAATAGAATAATAAAAAGAATAAAAGGTAAAAATGAACATCTCATTGCCAATATGGCTTCAGGTGATTAGCATTCCATGTCTTTGCTATCTTCTTGCCTAGCAAACTTTCCAAGATGCAGGTACTAGGTCCGATCATCTTCCTGACTCTGTAGGGCCCTTCCCAATTTGCTCTGAACTTCCCATCTTCTCTTGAGGCATTGGTGATAATTGACTTTCGTAGCACAAGATCTCCTTCATGTAGGGGTCTATCTTTGACACGGGAGTTATAATAACGAGCAACCCTTTGCTGATAAGCGGCCAGCCGTATAGCGGCCAGATCTCGCTGCTCGTCAAGCAGATCCAGATTCTCTCGCAACCCTTGAGAATTCACTTCTTGCACATAGGGAATTAACCTCGGTGAGCCAGCTCCGATTTCTACAGGTATCAATGCTTCAGTTCCATATACTAAGCTGAACGGTGTTTCCCCAGTCGTTACCCGACTCGTCGTTCTATATGCCCATAGAATACTAGGCAGCTCGTCCACCCAGGCCCCTTTTGCTTTGTCCAGGTGAGTCTTGAGGCCATGAAGTATGGTCCTATTACTGATTTCTGCTTGGCCATTGGCTTGCGGATATGCTACAGAGGATATCCTGAGCTGAATCTTCAATCCCTCGCAGAAATTTCGGAATGCTTCGCAATCAAACTGCTTCCCATTATCCACGTTCAAGATCCTTGGGACTCCAAATCGGCAAATTATCTCCTTCCAAACCATTGCTTCGACCTTTTTCTCAGTAATTGTGGCCAGGGACTCTGCTTCGACCCATTTGGTAAAGTAATCTGTGGCTACCAACAAGTACTTTCATTGACCCGTAGCCACTGGGAATGGTCCCAGTATATCCAAACCCCATTGGGCAAACGACGTGGGCTGGAATGTACTTTGAAGGGCCGATACTGGGGTAGTCATCAGGGGGGCGCACCTTTGACATTTGTCACATCTTCGCACCTTATCAAGTGCATCTTGCTTGAGTGTGGGCCAATAAAATCCTGCCCTGAGTATTTTTGCTGCCAGAGCTCTTGCTCCTAAGTGTTCTCTACATATCCCTTCGTGGACCTCAGCCAATGTGTAGTTGGCTTGTTCTGGTCCTAAACACTTCAGCAGCGGCATGGTATATCCTCTTTTATAAAGTTTCCCGTTGATCAAAGTAAATTTCACACTCTGAGTTCTCATTTTCCGAGCTGCTTCCTTTTCACTGGGGAGCGTTCCCTCCATTAAATACTGTTTCATAGTCACTCTCCAGTCAGAACCGACGTCAATCTCTAACACCCTTTCTTCTTCTTCTATACTCGGCCTAACCAATCTTTCCACCTTTACGACTCTCCCAGTAGCTTCTTTGGAGGATGCCAACTTAGATAGAGCGTCGGCATGGCCATTCTCAGATCGGTCAATGTGGGTTATCTGAAAATTGTCAAATAATTGAGCTAACCACCGAACCTTCTCTAAGTACGGAACAAGGGTAGATTCTCGCACTTCATACTGTCCTTTGAATTGGTTGACGACGAGTTGCGAATCGCTATGGGCTAGCAAATTTTGAACTTGGAGCTCCCTTGCAAGTTTCATGCCACAAATTAATGCTTCATATTCCGCCACATTATTGGAACTAGGAAAATCGAAGCGTAGAGAGTATTCTATCATTTCTCCTTCAAGTGATATTAGCACGATGCCCGCTCCGCTCCCCCTGACATTCGACGCCCCGTCAACGAATAGCTTCCACCAGTTCAACTCTTCCTTCTTGGCCTCATCTCGACATGTGCATTCGACGATAAAATCTGTCAAAGCTTGTGCCTTAATAGCCTGTCGAGGCTGAAAAGAAATATCGTGTTCCCCGAGCTCCACTGCCCATTTCACTAACCTTCCGGAATGTTCTGGCTTTTGGAGTATCTGTCTCAGTGGCTGATCTGTTAGTACAATTATAGAATGTGCCTGAAAATAGGGGCGTAGTTTTCGAGCTGCTACAACGAGTGCTAACGTAACTCTCTCAATCTGGGGATATCTCGTCTCCGCTTCCAAGAGCACTTTGCTTACATAATAAACAGGCCTATCACCTTCTGCGGTTCTCCTCAGCAAAACTGCACTTACCGCTTTATCACCTATTCCGAGGTACACAAACAGCTGCTCCCCGGTTAGAGGCCTTGACAGTAATGGGATCTCTTTCAAATACTCCTTCAATTCCTCAAAGGCTGTTTGACATTCCTCAGTCCACTGAAAGTTCTTTCCGCCTCGGAGTGTTTTGAAGAAAGGCAAGCTCCTTTCGGCTGATTTTGACAGGAAGCGGTTTAGTGCAGCTATCCTCCCCGTCAACCTCTGTACCTCTTTAACTGTAACTGGAGGTTTCATATCCAGAATGGCTTGGACCTTCTCGGGGTTAGCCTCGATCCCACGGTTGGTTATCATGAACCCCAAAAACTTCCCAGATTGGACTCCGAATGAACACTTGTCGGGATTCAGTCTCATGTGGTACTTCCTTAGGACCGAGAAGACTTTGGATAGTTGCAAAGCATGAGACTCCCCTTCTTTACTTTTCACAATCATGTCGTCCACATAAGCTTCCATTGTAACTCCGAGTAAGTCTTTAAAAACTCTATTCACCATACGCTGGTATGTGGCACCTGCGTTTTTTAGTCCAAACGGCATTACTCTGTAACAATAAGTCCCTTTATCAGTGATGAAAGACGTCTTCTCCTCGTCTTTCGGGTGCATTAAGATTTGATGGTAGCCGGAGAAAGCGTCCAAGAAGCTAAGAAACTCGTATCCTGAAGTTTCATCTACGAGTTTGTCTATCCGAGGCAGTGGATATGAGTCTTTCGGACATGCCTTATTCAAATCCGTAAAGTCTACACACATTCTCCATTTTTCGGTGGCTTTCTTCACCATCACCACATTTGCTAACCATTCCGGATACAGGACTTCCCGAATGAATCCAGCCCTAAGCAACTTGTCTATCTCTTCTTCAATGATCTGGTGCCTCTCGGGGGCAAAATTTCTTTTTTTCTGTTTGATAGGCTTAGCTCCGGGTAGCACGTTAAGTTCATGACAAATGACCTTCGGATCTATTCCAGGCATATCAGCGGGGGTCCATGCAAAAATATCAGCATTATCCCTCAAGCATTTTATTATTTCTTCCTGCATTTCTGGTTTCAATCGGCTTCCGATATACACTTTCTTCTCTTCGCCCTCAATCCCCAACTTCACTTTTTTATTTCTTCAACCGGCTTTGGCTTCGATGGTTCCATGATAGTGAGGGTTTCCTTCCTCTGAATCCCCTTACATGTAGTCGATGCAACATTACATGTTCTTGCTCTCCTTTGGTCTCCTCTAACTTGTCCCACTCCTCTTGGAGTTGGGAACTTCATCAGCAAGTAACACGGGGAAAGTATGGCTCTCATATCGCTCAATAATGGACGCCCGAGGATAACGTTATAAGCCAGAGAGGCCGACCTGACCACCATAAATAGAACCTGTCTTGTAACACTCTTAGGTTCTTCACCCAGAGTAACAGGTAGTTCGACTGACCCTGCCACCTTAACCTTTTCTCCTGTGAAACCAAAGAGGGGAGTAGTTACCGGCTTCAACCTATCCTCGCTCAAATTCATTTTCTCGAAACAGTTCCAATAGATGAGGTTCACCGAGCTCCCATTGTCTATCAGGATTTGCCCTATCGGATGCTTGGCCACTACCGCTGATATAACCATTGGATCATCATGTGGAATGATGACATCTCCTTGATCAGCGGGCGTGAAGGTAATCGTCTCTTCGTCCTCAGCTACTTTCATTACCGAATGAACCTGGTATGCTTGTCTAGCATAAGCCTTCCGTGAGGTAGATGAGGTGCCTGCTGTGTACTCTCCTCCAGAGATGACATTAATCGCGGGTCCTGTAGGCTCATTATCAATCTGCTGATTCCTACGTTCCCCCTGTCTTGCCACATTTCCTCTCTCCTCGATTATTCTTCTATTGACTCTACCGTCATTACGTCTATCACCTGGTCTATTGTCCCTCTGACCATGAGCAGGATATTGATTCCTCTCGATTTTCTGAGTGTAGCGGTCCAACAGCCCTTCTCTAGCTAACTTCTCAAGTTGGTTCATAAGATCGTGGCACCTTTCCGTTGAATGACCAAAGGCGGAGTGAAAACTACAATAGGATCTGAGATCTCCTCCCAGGTTTCCCTCACCTCTTCTAGGGAATTGGAGCATCCCAGTTCTCTCGATCGCTGCTAGGATCGAAGCGCGTGGTTCAGAAAGTCGTGTGTAGCTTGCATATTTCAACTTTGGGGCTTTGCCGGATCTGTCTGATCTCCCCATATTCCTCTCGTCGAGGTCTCTCTCCCGCTTCTTTCCTTCCTTGGAATCTCCCCTCAGAATTGATTTCATCACCTCCTCTTGGGCAATGTACTTGTTGGCTCGAGAGAACAAGTCTGAGACTGTCGTTGGCTGATCCAAGGACAATGATTCCTGGAGTTTTCCAGACCGTGTTCCCTGGAGCATGGCTGTCACTGCTATCCCCACTTGCAGATCACGCACCTCCAGAGTAGCATCTCGAAATCGGTTTACATAGCTCTTCAGTGATTCTTTGTCTCCTTGCTTTAGGGTAAGCAAATAGGTGGCCTCCTTTCTTCTCTGACTATTTATCCCAAAGGCTCTCAAAAATTCTCTTCTTAGCTGGTTGAAGGAAGAAATAGACCCTTCTGGCAAATTGTTGAACCATTTCAATGCATGACCTGTCAAGGTTAGAGAGAACGCCCTGCACATTATCTCATCCTCCCATCCATGTAGTAGCATCAATGACTCATAGCTTTCTACATGATCGAAAGGGTCTGTTTTTCCTGCATACGCTGCTATTTGCGGCATTTTAAACTTTGGGGGTAGTGGTTTCCCCATGATTGCTGCGCTGAATGGGACCTTCCGTCTCTGGTTCTCTTCAGTTGGAACCAATCTCTTTTCTTCTAAAATTTGTTCAACTATTCTCTTCATGTCCATAGCATCTTGGATCTTTTCGACATTACATGAATCAGCTTGATCACAATCGACAGTCTCTTTCCCCTTGTTGTATAGATTAGGGGCTTGATTCCTCTCGGTTCGAGATAAAAAGTTTGCTACTTCAGTAGGGGGGTTCCATGTCGGATCTACCTCTGAGCCTCTCCTATCCATATGAGACCCCATCATCCCAGCACCTCCTACACCATCCACAGCGAAATTTTCAACATTTGGACGTCTGAGACCCCTAACAATCTCCCGTGCCGCGCCTCTTGCCCTTGGACGCCTTGACCCTTCTCCAGTTTCTTGTGAGGAGTTCTCCATACGTGCGGGGTCCTGTATACTCGGGCAACCCATTCCTCTGGTAGCTTCCTCAATGCCCTGCAATTCACTGCGGTCTCGCCCTCGTGTACCCTGGCGCATCAGATCACCACTCGGCTCTCGCACATCCTGGCGGCAGGAATCACGAACCACGTCTCTCGCACCCTGGCGCCAGACCTCTGGCGCACCCTGGCGGACAACCTCTGGCGCACCCTGGTGCCTGACTGCTGGCGGACCTTGGTGGTCGGACTCTGGCGCACCCAGGGGCCCGAACGCTGGCGCACCCTGGTGCCCGAACGCTGGCGCACCCTGGTGCCCGACCACTGGCGGACCCTGGTGCTCGAACTCTGGCGCACCCCGTCGTCCAACCACTGGCGCACCCTGGTGCCCGACTGCTGGCGGACCCTGGTGTTCGAACTCTGGCGCACCCTGGCGCCAGACCGCTGGCGCACCCTGGTGCTCGGACTCTGGCGCACCCTGGGGCCCAACTGCTGGCGCACCCTGGTGCCCGAACGCTGGCGCATCCCGTCGTCCAACCACTGGCGCACCCTGGTGCCCGACCACTGGCGGACCCTGGTGCTCGGACTCTGGCGCACCCCGTCGCCAGACCGCTGGCGCACCCTGGTGCCCGACTGCTGGCGGACCCTGACGCACAATGGCTACGGTCTCTCGCGCACTCTGGCGCATTAATGCCAATATCGAATCTCGCGCCCTCTGGTGCGCCGCCCTGTCATCGGAGTCTCGCGAATCCTAGTGCACCATCCTCCCGTCCGACTCTATCGCACCCTGGAGGCGACGCGGACCCTGGCGGAGAGATTCTTGCGCTTCTTGGTGCTCCGCGGCTTCACGTATAAGGTCTTCTGCGACCTCGTACAACAAGTCTTCCGCAGCCACACGCACCGGAGTTCCAGCACCCTGACGCCTTAAGTCTTTCGCAGTCTCGCCCCCAATCTCACCAGCCTCCGAAGCGTTCCTTCTCTGCGTCCCCGGTTCAGCCCAGTTCTGGACAGCCGGTGGAAGATTTGTCTGCGGAAAGGCACCTTTGAACAAGTCTACCATCTCGCGCAGGGCTCGGGCAGTTTCCTCGCCCTGTTTCCTCATCGCTTCGAACTCTGCCACAGGGATAGTCATCATATGACTCTCCTCCCGAGCTTCTTCTCCACGGTCCAGGGGAGAACTGGCCGTGTCTTCATTCTCCGCATCCCTGATTGCCGTGGATCGTGTCTTCACCATCGTTGTAGAATCACAGCTTTTCTTTCGCTTCCCACAGACGGCGCCAATTGTTGTTGAACAGCACAACAATGATGGATTGCTGACGTCAGTGCCTCGATCTTCCAGTCACGTCACTCCTCTGCAAAGATCAAAATAGTCAAAGGAGCGTAGGGTCTTCCCTGCGTTAGCACTCCGATGCTTAAGTCAGAAAAAGATGTCGGCAGAGTTTCAGTGTATTCTTCAGTAAAATTTCAATTAGGTCAAAAAGTCATACCTGAGCCTTATTTATAGGGAATAATTTAATCTTCAATGACGTATTTACCCAGTAATATTGACTGTAGGTATCTAGGGATAAAATTGTCCGGAGTTGAGCTGTAGATACATAATCTATTTTCATCTGTATTTGATTTCAGCGTGACACGTGACGTTTTTTCTGAACGACACGTCATATTGTCATTTTTATCTTATTTTGCCCATAACACTTTAAAAATTTTTATTTTTTAAATTGAAAAATTACATCCGAATCAATTTAAATATTTATTTTTAAATTGAAAATCAAAACAAAAATAAAATTTTCAAAAACATTAAAAAACAAACGCCCCTTAATTTTCCTTCCCCGTCTCTAATACAAACATAAGATCACACTTTAACAAACCTTTGAGTCCCACTCGCTATATTGCATTTAGCGAGCTGTACACCGGACGTCCCTTTCATCGAGCTTTTATTATTTTGATAAGAGAGTTTTCAACGACACCGCCTTTTTCACTTTGTTTATTACACTTTTATTTTAAAATTTTTAAGATAAAAATATCCTCAACTAAAAAGACATTTTATGTAAAAGACATTAAGCCCCTCGCGCAACCTAAGCTGTCGATGCCCTTTAAGCCTCACGCAACCTGGGCGCAACCTAAGCTGTGGGTGGCCTTTAAGCCTCACGCAACTCAGGTTGCGCGAGGCACTGTTCAAGTTGCACGAGGCTGTATATAATTTATAGATTGATAATTCTTCTCTTCCTCACGGCTACTGCTTCAATTTTTGGCACAGCTTTGTTCTTCCTCTTGGTTCTAAAGCAGTTTAAGTTTCTTCTTTCTTCCAGCAATGCTTGACCCTAGCAACTTCAAACAACTGCTTTGTTTCGGTTTCCAACAGCTTGCGACAGTTCCTGGTGCTTCACGGTTCTACACATGTTCTGTTTCTCTCATTAGCAGTCAACAGAAGCAATACAGCAAGGCCCTCCTGTTTGAACAACTTCCGTTCTGTTTCCATTCGGTTCTGTTCCACAGCAGCAGCTCACAGTCGAATCGAGACTTCTCAACTCTACTGCAAGTCAGAAACTCCACGTTTCCAGTAGCTTCTTCACGTTCTCTTTCCTTCTTTGTTCTTTCTTTTACTTTACGTTTTCTTTCTTAGCGGTAACAAGAAGTGCAAAAGATATTGAGCAGCAGTGGAGAATTGCAGTGGATGACAGCAGCTTGGCGCAAGCAGAAACAGGTAGAGCGGTTCGGTAGGAAGGTGATGGAGCAGGCAGAGAGCAATCTTCGGTACAGCAGGGCAATGGAGATGATGATGAAACAGTGGCTGTGCAGGAGCAGAGTTGCAGAATTTTGCAAGGCAGCAGGCTGGGAACGATGCTATGATGATGATATTTTAGGGTGAAGCAGGTAGGTGCAGTAGGTGGCTTGATTTAAGGCAATTCAGGAACTTGGGAACTTGCAGCGAGGAGCTGGGGAACTTGCAGGAATGGCGGCTTCAATGTAGTGGGGCTTGGGCAGCTTCTGTTATTGTCCGTGTAAAAAAAAATTGATTTGAAGGGCAGTTTTGATATTTTAGGTAAATTTTAAGTGTTGTACGGACTATATTTTACGAACGAAAGTAGTGTATTTAGTCGTGGAGTAGAAAGAGTAAAAAATGAAGTGGATTTAGAACTCTTTTAATATATATTTTATTATTTTAAAATATAATTACTTATTTACCCTTTAGCTTTCTAGAAACCCTAACTATTTTGTACATTTCACACTTCCTATTCCTAAACGTTGGCCACCCACAGAGTAGACGGTTCAGTTACTCAAAGTCCCAAACCCAAACCCACTCGGCAATCTTGCCGCCAACCCGGCAACCGCGCGACCTCAGTCCACTGCTCCAGCGCCTCTGCGCCAGCGGACACGGTCTGTTCCTAACGTTCCCGCACCAGATCCGGCAAATCAGCCCCCCTCCCGTACCAGATCTGGTCATCAACTTTCATGCCAAATTTGTTGTTGCTGTTCTTATTTTTAGATATTTAATTTAGCTGATTATTGCCGTTTTTTATAAAAGTAAGTTTTATGCGGTTTGGTGAGAAATTTTCATTCATTCGTTCAAATTACTAGTTTACAGACTGTATATGGACCACTACCTGATATGTTTATGTTTTAGATTAGATCTGACGATCTATAGTAAAATTAATATGCTGAATCTGTAAACTGTTGCTGAACGTGAAACGTTTGGCTTTTTGTTAGCAGAAAAGTAGCATGTATTGGCATTTATGGAAGCAAGCATGTAGCAGCAGCATTGTTCTGAATGAAGTATGTTATTGAAGTTGTAGCAGCTCATTTTCTGTTATCTAATTTCTCCTTTATTTACCTTTAAAAAAAATGACTAGTTTACAGTGCATTCCTCTTCTGCCTCTTTGAGTTTTGAGTTGTACTTGCTTTTTGGTACTTCTTTCATATGCAATTCATTATTCACGTTGTTGAATTATAAGGCTGTGTAAATTCTAGTTCTTATGTAGTTTACTAGTTCAAAGGTGTTTACAGAGCATTTCTTTTCTGCCTCTTCGAGTTTTGAGTTTTACTTGCTATTTTTCATATGGATACTTACTAGTTCAAATGTAGTTTACAATCTGTTCCACTTACTGCAATATTTTGACAATCTCTTTCTAGTTTCTTGTGTAGTTTACACTTTTGTTGATGTTGCAAGGGTTGCTGCATCATATGTTTTGTTTTTGCTTGTGTTGTGGTGGGGGTGATGTTATTTTTGTTGTTTATCTTTATAATTTCTAAATTATGGAAGACTTCTTCAGACAAAGGTGTCGTGTGTGAGTTGTGTGGACTTTAGTTATTTTGATTTTTATGCAAGGTTTTCATTGTTGTTGGTATTGTATTGTTATTCTTATTATTATTAGAAAATTATTATATTTTATTGTGTTTAATTAAAACACAATATTTTTGTATATATAAAATTAAATTCGAGCTCGAGTTCGAGCATGATTGAGTTTAGATAATTGAGTTTGATCGAGCGAGTTCGAATAGTTCGATTTTGATTTTGAGCCGAGCTCAAGTTCAAAAATTAAGGTTCGACCAAGCTCAGCCGAGTATCGCATTGAGTTTTCGAGTCGAGCTCGAGCTGGAGCACTTCATTGTATCGACTCGGTTCGGCTCGATTACACCCCTAACACTCATCAGTCATCCTAGAAAAGAATATAGGTTTTTTTTTTTCTTTTTTGTTTCCTTTTTGTTTCCGTATTTTACATTTTTTTATTCAGTTCCAATTCATGACATCGACGCGGATTCACACCAACACTGCTTAATCTGCGGCAGAGAGGAGCTCAGAAATCAGATAAAGGACATAACAGTGAACAGAAAAAAGAAAAAGAAACATTGTAGAAGGGAGTGTTAGATAAGAGTTTTTTTTTTGGTTTTCCTCACAATGGCTTTGTTGTTGGGGGCTGGAGGTTCAACAGCAAACATATATGTTCCAGATGAGTGGTCGGAGGCTGCTGATTCCATAGCCTATGATTCAGTTACTTCGCCACCTCCTGTTTCATTCATCTGTGGTGCCAAAAACTCTGGCAAAACCACTTTCTCTCGTCTCCTCCTTAACATTCTTCTCCAAAGGTAAAAGCTTCTTGTCTTGGTTCATTAAGCGAATCGTTGAGTCTTTTTTTAATTTTTATTTGTTTCATTTATTCCTAGTGAAATGGGTTTATGTCTAATTCTTTAAATATGCACCAATATTCTATATATTATATTATATATTCATACATGCTCTGATATTAGCTGAAATAATTTTTTGGGGGTGTTTTTGCTGGATGGTTAATGGGTCTTCCCCATATTTTATTTCATTTTTCAGTTGTATGTGGAGGACTAATTGTAATTTCTGGATTCAGGAAACAAAGTCACCTATATCTGTTTTATTTATTTATTGGACTTGTTCAAGCTGTTATTATGTAGGAGAAAGATTTGTTCTTTGCTGTTGTGTTTTGTTAATGGATGGAAAAAGCAGAGCGGGGTTGTAATTACCTGTGAAATAGAGTAATAAACATTAAATGGTGTTGCTTTCAAATTGAATGCATGGGCCTTTTTTTCACGAGAATTAATAACTTCATTATAATCGTCTGGTTGGTATGTTGTTAGCAGGTATGCAAAAGTAGCTTATTTGGACACAGATGTTGGGCAGCCTGAGTTTACTGCTCCAGGGTTTGTGTCCCTTACTGTTGTTGACAAACTAACTCCAGGTAATCAGCTTTCTTAACATCTTGTCTTTTCATCATATCCTCGAAACTTTCTTCTGTGGGTTAATCAACTTGGTCTTTGTCTACTGACTGGGGCTTCATGTGATATTTTTTCTGCCCAAATAGATTTGGCAATTCCTTGCTTGAAGACGCCTGAGAGGTACATATCTTTGCACCTATTCCGTTCATTTTGATTTTTGTTAGTGACTGAGTGTTTCTAGAATTGAACTCGAGCTCTATTTGTTGTTTTATTGTAATGAGCACTAAAAATCTTCAGTTTGATTTTCTTTAAGGTGTTTTTTCTTTGGTGACATTTCTTCAAAAAGGGACCCGTCAACATACTCGAAATATATATTTACCCTATATGATTACTATCGAAAGGAATACTGCATGTTTGACAAGAGTGAAAGCCTTGGTAGGACTGAATTGCCCCTTGTTGTCAATACCCCTGGCTGGGTGAAAGGTATGCTATGATCTTGCATCCAATTGACTAATAATACTCTTGTTTCTTTGGTACGTGTCACTATTATCTGTTCTTCATGTTCTTTGATGACATTTCCTTGATATCTTTTTTTTTTAAACAAATATCATGTAGTTAACTACAAGTACAAGTATAATGTTAATGTTTTGATATCTTGTATTTGTTAGGTACTGGTTATGAGATATTGGTGGATATGCTGAAATATATTTCTCCTACTCATGTGGTTAAGATAAACATATCTGCCAAAAGTAAGAATCTGCCAGGTGGGTCATTCTGGTTGGATGGTGACGGTGATGGGATGGTTAATATTATAGAGATCAAATCAGCTCGCATGGACTCATTTAATAGATCGTAAGTTTGTTTCCACCTTTAAATTAACTTGCAAATTTTGAAATCTTCGATCTCAGATATTTGTTTAATTTGCTCTCTTCACTCTAGAATTATGTGACTATAATTTACTTAAATGATTTTGGGTGCTGGTTTCACATTGTTTGGCCTTTTTGCCTGATATGAAGGGTCATTAAATTTTTTTTTCTTACTAGGTTGTTGCCTATCTACACCAATTGGATTCCTTTTACCTATACTTCTATATGATTGAGATCTAAACTGTAACAGTGGTGACCAATTCAAGAGTTAAAAATTACTTTAATATGCATTTTAATGGCATTTGTTTGGCTGCTAATATTATCTTGTTATACTGCTAAGTTAAGCTCAATACCTTCTTTGAAATGCAGAATTGAAACATATTTTAGGATTCATATTGGTGGTGAATTAGTGATTCAAGGTTTATCTATTTTATATTTTATGTTATTTCAATAAGTTGTGCAAATTTGCTAGAAATCATGATAATTCTTGGAAGATGTGGCTTTGCTTTACTACATCTTACCTTAAGTTATATTTCTGTAGAGTTTTAATACAGAAGGACGCTCGCGATCTGCGGGATTTACGGATAATGGCTTATTTCAGGCAGTGCTTTCCTAGTGACGAGCCTATTACTACAATCAAAGAACTTGCATTTGCACTGGCTTCTCATTCTCCTTATGAAGTGCCAATATCAAGTATCAAAATTAGACATCTTCATTGCCAGGTTTGATAGCGTTAGATGAATTATTTATTTTATTTATTTATTTTGCAATAAATTACCTTTGAGAACAATAAATTGAACCTTTTATTGCTACATGGGGCCAATAATGTTGGTATATTATGTGCCTAGCCCTATCTAGCACCATATCCTCACAATAATGTTTCCTTTATTTACCCCAAAAAATGCTTTGGTGCTGTTTCTGGAAGCTTTGTGTATTTCTTATGTGTTTCAAGAAAGGAGGCCAACCAATTCTCTGTTAATTAATTCCTTCCATTGCACAGTGTTTTGAAGGAAGAACTTAGTGATGATTGCACATCAAACATAAACCTTTTGCATCATCTCTCTTACTTTTGTATATTAAAAACTAAAAATGATTCAGCACATGTAAACTCCTATAATGGTTTTTATCTTAATTCTAGGTCCCAACCACTGAAATCTACTACAGTTTGAACGCAACTATTGTTGGCTTGGCCGTTAGTTCAGAGTCTGAAAATTTGCCCTGGTGTGTTGGTCTTGGTATGTTGTTGTTACACTCAGTTGATTGCTTGGTCATCATTAACTTTCTTTTATGATATTGCTTTTCATAGTCTTTCTATCCTTCAATTTTCCAGTTATTTTATTGGAAAAAGTTGAGAAACCTTTATGGCTCTCCACGTATGGTTGATTAATAGCATATAAATATATAAATTCATGCTTTCATACCAACAAGCCAGCAACAAATTGTTGGTGGTTTTGTGGCTTATACAAAAAAAACTAATATTGAAACATGATTACTAATCACTATCTTTAAACTAGCAAAGAGAAAAGAATTCTGTTAATTATAGATAGGCAGGGTGGCCCAGCTGTATAGATCCTTGTGGGGTTTACCTAGGGTAATATTAGTGTGTACTTTTCTGGGAGATTGAAAAGTAGAATGGAAGTAACTTGGCTTTTTTTTACCCTTCTTATTTGATGCCTTTATGAACCAGGAATTGTGAGAGGAATCGACACATTCAAAGGTGTGCTTTATGTGATCACTCCTGTTCCACACAGCATTCTGGAGAAGGTCAATCTTTTCCTGCAGGGTTTTATTCAAATTCCTACTTGCTTGTTGCAGGTAAGTTGAGCCTAAAACTGTAATATTTGTAAATGCAAACTGTATTTACTATGTCTTCTTACTGCGTCCCCCTCCCCTCCCCTTTTCTTTTGGGGGTGAGTTAGCCTGATAAACCGGCGGGAATGGTTTATGTAGATTGGAGTTCATAGGATGCATGGTTCTTATAACACAAAGTCGGGGAGGAATAGTGGGGAAGGGTGGATTGGAGAGAGACTGCCACATAATTGGTCCTATGAGGGCAACATAATTGTGCAAAATTTATGGGAAGCAGTCCTGCTGAATTAAGTGGTGTCTTGCTTGTGTGCAGTCCATATCACTGCTAATACCTCTCTATTCAGGCATCTTGACTTGCATCCAAAATCTAAACTCAGCTAACATTCCGATATTACTAGTTAGATGTCTATGTAGTATATAGTATCTACATCCTTTTGCCTCATATTGTCTTCAACATTTTAAGCTTTTATGAATGATAAATTTGACTTGGCAGTTGATAATATTTCCATAGTTTTCTCAATTTCTTTGATATCACCCTGTATGTTCTGAGTGCTAATAGCATTATCTTTAACGAGTACGACTTTTGTTCTTCTCTTGCTGATTGGTTATATTTTATTTGTAACTTTACAGGTCAGGGGATGCAGATCACCTTATGTAACTTCAAATGTTTTGCCTACAAGCTAACTAGATAGGTTGTACTAACCTGAAGAATCATTTTCATCATGGATGTTCGACTAAGTAAATATTCCAAGTTTGCTTATATGGGCATTGGCGTCATAGGGCAGTGGCCTGTTTATGACATTAGCTGTTTTCTGTATTTGGATGTCAAGTAACAGGGAACTAGCTTTCATAGTTTTTTCACCTTTTAGAAAATTTGTCAGTTAATAACACAGAATATTTAATGTCAAAACTACATATCTTTTATGAAAAGTTAGGGTCTTCTTATTGATGCCAAAATATTAGCCATGCTATAAGGTGGCACTGGTTATTTGAGCAAGATATCAGTATGCAAAGCTGCTTTATGAATTTTGCTTCCCTTATACATAAACTATAGTTAGTGTTGTTGGTTTAAAGCAGTGTTATAATGGTCTTGCAGACTTGCAGATGAATTGAATTATTGGAATATGTTTACTGTTGATTTGAGGCAGTGAGAGCAATGTTGGTGATCATTAGAAGCAGATTTAAAAACGTGGAAACAAGGCTGAAGACAAGAAGCTCCAAGTTTTACTGAAAAAAAAAAAAAAAAAAACCTTAATTATGATTGTTATTCTGTACGTTTCAATGAAGCTTTTAAATACCCTCTTCACTAAAAATTGTCATTGACCAGAAGAATTAATGCTCTTCTGGACTTGGACCAGTTTCAAACTAGGAAAAATTATTTTATATATTTGCGCAGTAGAATTTAAGAACTCCTAAACGATGACAGAAATTTTTTTATTGCATTTCCTTAAAGAAAAAGGAAAAGTAATATGGAATTAGTAATTTAGAATGTTTGTTGGATTTTGCATTAAAAATGAACCTTATTTTCTAGATTTATGCTACTCAAGAAGATAGATGTATATATATAAATATATATATTGGTTTATGTCCCGTTTTAATTTTTAGCATTAATATAGGTAAATTTCCATCTAGGAGGCCTTAAATTAAGACAAGTTATGCATCTGATCACACACCAAATCTATATATATTGAACAGCTTAAAAAGCAATGTTGATTAGCATTGGTAAGATTGGTTGGAAAATGCATGATAAACCCCTTTTTCAGGTCCAAAGTTGTCCTAAGTACCTTAATTTTCTCATAATCATTCTCTCATTTATAGCCAAAGGAAAGTCACCATCCAAATTTTGAATCCTTAAACTGAACATAACCTTCATTTCCTTCTCTCTCTCCTCTCCTTCCTCGTACACAAACAAGAGAGAGAAGTCATGATCTTGGTCTGCTAAATGCCACCCAAGTCATGATCTTCCATCTCACCACCCTTTAAGCACATTAATGTGATCCTCAGTTTAATCCTCAATTTATCAAACCCAAAACCACTTGAATTCAAGCTTCTAAGATACGGCTAAGGCTAAGCTTTTGGCTTTTGTTTCTTTGTATTTTAACATCTTAGGAGATGGCAAAACGATCATTTAAGCAGTTTGTAGAACAAGAACTTGGAGAAGTCCCAAAGTTTTTTATTTTTGCATTCCTTGAATGGGTGGTAATATTTATTCTGTTCATTGACGGGTTTCTTGCATTTTTCGCAAACGAATTTGCCAAGTTCTTTGAGTTGCCTATCCCGTGCTTGCTTTGTACCAGGATTGATCATGTCCTTGTCCGGAGAGATGCTGGTTTCTATTACAATGATTCCATATGTAACCATCATAAGAAGAATGTTTCATCCCTTGCATTCTGTCATGCTCACAAGAAGCTTTCTGACATAAGAAACTTGTGTGAAAGCTGTCTTCTCTCCTTTGCTACTGAGAAAGAATCCGATTGTGATACTTACAAGTCTCTTCTGGGGATCTTACACAAGGATGTTGAGTTGTTTGTTGATGAAGATCATGAAGTTCATCTGTCATTGCCTGCTAGCAAAAAGGATGAAGAAGTTCTTGAGAAGAGCAATGATCATCGGTGTTCATGTTGTGGGGAGCCATTGAAGTTGAAATCCTCCTATTCCAAAGGGAAAAATTCTTCCCTGTCATCCATAGCTCCTACTCCATCTCCCAGGGCTCCAGCCAATCCAAATTTAGATTTGTCACACGTTAAATTTACAGAGCTCAAGCTTCATTCGGATGAATCAGAGGTTCACGAGGATAATGATCTTTCAAGGGGGCTAACCCTTGAAAAGCCATGTGAGTTTAAAGCATAAACTAGCATTTTGTTTCATTTTCCAATTTCGTTTGTTGTTTTTGACATTATTAATCGTCAAATCATCTCTATACCTTTACAATGTTATTGTGCTATGTTGGTCATTTTACTGATTTTGGTCATGAATGTTTCAACAGTCAAAGAAGATGCCAAGGCTGCTATAGTACCATTGCCGATGGATGCTGATGATGAAGATAAGACCCCTAACTTTATTAGGGGAAACAAATTTTTTGGAATCTCACTATCGGATTCAGCAACAAGCAGTCCTAGATGGACAAGAATTTCAAGGAAATCACTACTTGAGAAAACGGAGCTTGCTCCAGAATCTGGAGAGGGACAAGTGCCATTGCTAAATGAGGCAGAAGGTGACATTTTGCGTCACTTGAAGAGACAAGTCCGTATGGATCGCAAGTCACTGATGGCTTTGTACATGGAATTGGATGAAGAAAGAAATGCATCAGCTGTTGCAGCTAATAATGCAATGGCCATGATCACCAGGTTGCAAGCTGAAAAGGCAGCTGTTCAGATGGAAGCCTTGCAGTACCAGAGAATGATGGAGGAACAGGCAGAATATGACCAAGAAGCTCTACAAGAGTTGAATAATTTGCTGGTCAAGAGAGAGGAGGAGCTTAAGGATTTAGAGGCTGAACTTGAGGCTTATAGACAAAATTGTGCATGCTTAAAGGAAGTTGATTTTCAAGGACAAGGAAATGAGAGTGACGAGGGCTATCTAGTCTTGAAACCACCATCTTGCTCATCCTCCTATGGAAGAGCAGAATGTATCAGCCCTTCTCGTAGCTTTAATGAAAGGTCCAATACTAGGGAAAAAGCACAAAATCATGATCAATCTAATTCAATGCAGGAAGAGATCAGACAGGAAGCCATTGGCAAATCAAAGAAAGTCTTTCAAGGAGTTCGTCAATTGGACCGGATGAAAAATATAGAAAAGAAACTCCAAATTTCATCAGAAAGAGGGGGTACTTCCTCTAAGTTTAGTAGTGAAAATGATGACAACATGGAAGAAAAGGCAGGTAACATGCCTACATAGAATCAAATATAGCACCTCTGTACCTGATTTGCAGTACAGCCAAGATGGCTTTGAACATTTATTAGTCTGATGAAATAATACAGTTTATACCCTTTTTGAAATCAACATTCTTCCTTAATTAACAACAAAGATCAGGCTTTCCATTTTGATTAAAATCATTCAAGATCAATTGTATATGCAGTATTCTAGGAAATGGAAGTAAAGCAGTCCGAAAAAATAAATTGTCTGGTGTCACTCGACAATTATACATTTTAAAATAATGTTATGAACTCAATATTTACTATTTTCACATAATAACATCTTTAACAATATGATTCATCAATTATACCAACATATTTTGTAAGAGATTTTCATTACATATTTCTAACTAAACTCATCAATGGTCTCATATTCAACGACATGGATTAAGTCTGGATGTGTAGTATGAAAATTACATGTAATGTGATTCCATAACATGTCTATTTTTAATTGGTCCTATTTTATAATTCAATGAGTTAAGCAACATACTTTTAAAAACTTTATGCATAATTGCAATTGAAAAAATGTGTCTTCTGGTGAGAACGTAAGTATTTTATGAAAAATTATTGGTTATTAGAATTTTAAGATTTATTCCATAATTGATTTTTTTAAAAAATATTTATACTTCTAAAATATTTCGTAATGATGAATCCATTGGATCCGATGATCCGACAACTTGAATGGTTCATTTTCCCATTTGATTTTGATAACTATGTGTTGATGTAAAACTTCAAAAGATGGATCCCTTAAAAAGTTTCAGCACCCAACTGTTAAATTTGGCACTCATATCAGCTAGTTCTATACTCAAACACATTTGTGAACAAGAAAACAAGTATAAAAAAGCCTTATCGTCATAACCAAACAAGATTTGAGCTTCAGTTCTTCATCATTTGTATTGTATGTTTTTCATTTTCTTTATTTGTACTAATTTAGCAAATATCCAATTTTTAAGATATTTATTTGTTTGCAAAAATCTTTACAAAACCCTAGAACTTTTTCGGGATCAACGGTGAAGTATCCTCTCAAACATTTTGTGAGTTTTGATACAAATTTACTTTGAGTTTAGAGAGGTTTCTACCTTAATCATAATAAAGTAAGGATTTAAAAATCATACTTGGAACTTTGAAACATAATAATTTTAACTAAAATAATATTGTAGAAAATAGCGGAGTGGATTTCTTGACAATAAGAATCCATGTAAGAGAACATAAGTGCTTTGAGAAAGGATCAAATAATTATAAAAGGTTAATAATTAAATATACTTTTAATTTTTTGTACAAAATAAAAATAAGTTTTTAATATTTTATTGTATGGAAATTAGTTAATAAATTTTTATTTTACTGTAAATAAATCATCAATCTTTCAAAATCATGCAATTAAATTTAAATTTGTTAAATGACACTAACTGTTATTTGGATATCTTACGTGGAATCTGACGTAGATAACTTAATTGCTATCACGTGACATGTCACGTATGGAATACTAATAAAATTTAATGTCATTTAACAAATTTAGACTTAATTGCATTATTTTGAAAAATTGAGAATTTATTTACAGTGAAATAAAAGTTTACGAACTAATTTTCAAGAGATAAAACGTTGAGAGTTTATATTTATTTTGTATAAAATGTTGAGAGTATATTTAGCTACTAAGCTAATTATAAATTATTGTGTTTAAATTCTTTATCCTCTTATCCTCTACTAATTTCAAATTAATTTATACTCAAATTTCATACATACGAGATTGAGACCCACACTTCGCCATAAAATTAATCTAACATATGTTGATAATTGTTGAGTTAATGTATTTTGAAATGACAAAACAAGTTAATACAATAATGTTAAGATGGTATACAAACATGTTTAGAAGATATCAGGACCAGAACTTAGAGTTCTGCTGATGAGAGATCGATCTGAGGTGTGAGAGATCGATCTCCTGGGTTTATACTTGATGAGAGATCGATCTCATGATGGAAGAGATCGATCTGGCAAGCCTTAAAACGGTGTAAAGGGTTTAAGGTAAAAAGAGATCGATCTGCCAGGGTTAAGAGATCGATCTCCTCTAAGTCAGAGAACTTAGGAGATCGATCTGGTAAGGAAGAGATCGATCTGCTCAAAGTCAGTGAGCTTAAGAGATCGATCTGGTGTATTGAGAGATCGATCTTGCCTCAAACAGAGAGGATAGGAGATCGATCTGCCTATTCGACAGATCGATCTGCCTCTGCCTATTCAAACTAACAGACCGATCTGGTAATGTATGAGATCGATCTCCCTGTGTATTTGTGCTTTGTCATTGCAGGATTTAAAACTAGGAGATCGATCTGGCCAAGATAGGAGATCGATCTGTCTGACCACTGGAGGTTCCCAACGGCTATTTTCTTCAAATCTCAACGGGAAAAACTGCATTTAATGCTCCAACTACCCAACCTTCAGTATATAACCAAGCATTGAAGACAAAGAGAATAGAGAGACTATCACTGAACATTCCAAACATTCTCAAGCTTTAATTCTTTCATTCCTTGTATCCCTATTGCTCATTAATTGAGATTTATTGTACAAGCTTAAGTACTACAAGCTTTGTTAGTCCTACCCACTGAAAAGCCTTATTCTGTATTCATCCACACCTTAAAAGAAAAGAGGATTGTTCCTCAGTGAGTGTTATTGTAAAAGGGTGAATACATTTTCTGTATTGCTAAGGGTAGAGAGGTTATTCCTTAACCTGTAAAAGGAACTTTGTAAACTCTATTGAAAGAGAGAAAGAAACCACTTGACAAGAAGGTCAAGGAGAGAGGACGTAGGCAAGAGTTGGCCGAACCTCTATAAGTCGCTGTGTTTGTTTCTCTTTCCCTCTCTTGCATTAAATTGTTATATTGCACTGTTTTATTCATTATCATTTGTGTTTAAATTGCGATTAATTTAAAATCTGCCATAATTGTTAGAAAACCGATTCACCCCCCCTCTCGGTAGAGCCAACAATAATAAAAATGCAACTTAATTGGTAATGAAGTATTTTCCTTCCTTATTTTTAAAGTGAATAGAGGAATAATCACATATCCAAACCAAGTTTAAAAGAAAAAAAAAATAAAATGATCAATTTATTTGAAAACAACAAACTTTGAATTTGCCAATCAACTACGCTTGCTGAATAAAAACCAAATTGAACACAATCAATGTACAACTTGAAAACACATAATGAAAATCAGAGTTTGTAATAAGTCAATACTCACAAAAACATCAAAGAGCTAAAAAAAACAATCATCATCACGAGAAGAAGTTGATGAGTCTGGAAATTTCTTAAGAGCGCCTTCTTGAAGGTTTTCAAAGAAGCATAATCGAACACAATTGTAATTCCCCTGGATCTGCTCCAACATCATCTTTAATCTCTCTTTTTGTTCCTTGATCACACCCATCTTAACCTTTATGCATTCAAGTTCATTTTCTTGATTAATACAATTACGTACACATTTGCATTAATTAGCCAACATTTTTTTTATTTCAATTTTTACATCCATCTTACAGAAATTAACCAAAGTTCTCGGCATAACATTGATTGACTCCGAGTCTCCAGCTACGTAACATTTTTATTATAAACTTTTACGGATCTAAACACCCAATTATGCAAAATGGTATTAAAAAAAAAAAAAAAGAGATGGGGTCATAAACCATGCTTGATGTATTCAAAAGTGTAAAGATGAAGCTACTCAAAAAACATTTAATTTAATAACTACTTAAGAACCAAGTGAAGTTCATCTACCTATTTGTTATCTACCAAGTCCTCATGACTGAGTGATGATAAATTAAAATCAAGACTTTTTTGAAGTTTTCTTCCAATAAAAGTGAACTGAAACACAAAGAAAAACAATTCATTAGAAAATATTAGAGGACTTTAAGGAATCAAAAAACCCGACATCATATTGCATTCATTAGTAAAAATGTGTGTAGGTCTGATACAATTAGGGATATAAACGGATAGTAGTTAAACGAGTACTCGATACTATCCGCTTCATTTAAGTCGAGTTCGAGTACCCAATAAACGGGTTTTAATTGGGTTAAGATAGCGATTTGCTACTCGTGACGAGTTCGGGTAGAGTTCGGATAGTACTTTAAACCTGAATCCAATTAAAGTAGTCTATTATTATATTTTATTTCAAGATAATAATATTTTATTTATTTTATTTGTAGGACCATCTATAACTATGGATTCAATTGACATTTTTAATGATGATGAAGAATGAAAATTTATCATGACTCCAATAAACTTCAAATATGTTTTTTATTTTTACTTAAATTATGTTTGTTTATAATTTCATAAATATGTTTTTATGGTTTGTTTATTTGCTATGGTTTCAAGTGGTTTGTTGAACTATTAAAATTTGTTTAATTATGATAGAATATGTATGTTGTTGTTTAATTTTATATTTTTGATTTATAAAAAATTAGATGACTGATTTTTTTATTGGGGTTCGAGTTTCGGGTTTGGGTTAATAAGCAGGTTATTAAATTATGAGTTGAATAATCAGATAATTAAACGGGTTCAAGTAATTAACGGATAGTGTAAAATTTATTAGGGTAGGGTTCGGGTAGTTTCTTGAAAAAATAATCGAGTTTTAATAGGGTTCGAATTTTATAGTTATTAATCAGGGTCGAGATCGGGTACCTCAAGATTAGCGGGTATCCACCCCGTTGACATTCCTAGATACAATCCTAAGTTCAGCAATAAATTTAATACAATCCTAAGTTCAGCTGCAAAAATCAAAAAACTTATTTCTCGTTGTCGAATAGATATAATTCTAAAATCAAATCAATGCAATATCTTGCATTTAGCAGAAATAGACTCCACAAATTTATCTATCCCTTTTCCATATGAAAGAACAAACACTTTAGCCATTTCTCTCAACTTGTGTATCTCGACAATGAGCAATCCAAAAAGCCCTTTAAGGTATTGAAGCTGTCAGAGGATAATGATGCGTTCGAGATAAACATTTGCAACTGAAGTTTTCTAAGTAAGAAATTATAAGCTTCATGCTTTTCTTAAAGTCATGGAACTGTGCACGTCATACCACTACAAGGCTGGCTATTGGCAAACCACTTAGGAGCAGCAACAGTCGTAACCTTCCTTTCACCATATCTTCTGTACTTTTCCTTCAGTCTTTCAAAAAATGCCATTGAAACTTGTCTATCAATAAACTAAATTGCACCTACACCGACTAAAAGACAAAAAAAAAAAACCCTTTTTGTGATGGTTTGAAGAAAAATACAATGGGAATTTAGAACAACTCGACCATATATTTGCTTTCTATATACGGAACAGACACAAAAGCACGCAAATACTATCACCCAACAGAGATAAAGCATAAATGCATCACAAACATCATACATAGTGCCATTGCATACAATGAAACTTGCTAAAAGGCTATGTTACCCCACTTGAACGCAAAAAATTGTTACCATGAGAAAACACATTTTTTAGATATATAAATTTATTATAAGGAGATATATAGCTTTTTAGCTTGGTTTGGAAGGAAACATACTTCTTGAAGTTCTTAAATGCATCAATGTCATTCAGCTCCCCTCATATCTAGTGGGTATGGTTTTCCATTTACCAGATTAAATGAATTCATATCCAAAAGTTGAACATAGGATCTGTACCCAATGGAAAACATTAGCATTATACTAAGATAGTTTTAGAACAATACAATGATGTAATGAATCAAGGATAGTTGACAAAGGCAAAGGAATTCTGTAAAAATAGAAACCTCTATCACCTAGAAAAGAGATACTGATATGCAATGATTCTAATGAAAATTATTCAAAAGATTGATCCCTTAAAATATAAGACCTGGCATTTAAGATGGTACTTAAAATCAGGTGGGTTATTGCATCTTCTTAAGTTATTCCATTTTTCTTGCTCCATAAATGTAAGATGATGCAAATGTGAAACCATGATTGGTGAGTACCTTGAAAAAAAAAAAAAAGACACTAATAATAAAGTCACCAATCTTCCCTGGAACCTACATGATATGCGCGTACAAGAAGATGATTTAGGACGATCAAGGAAACATATGGATTGAGAATTGAAACAGCTAAAACACAAGCTGGGTGAAAATAATGATGGTAGACTTTGAATGAAAAATAGAATGACAACTTAGATCCGAAGTCTAAAGAGACTTGAACCAAAGGTATTGGACCTCGACCCTACGAATATAAAATTCGAGAACCTAAGGTATAACAATGGTGGTTGGTGAAGAGGGAGGCGCCACAAGGAAGAAGACCTTGATAAGCCTAGTTGAGAGGGAACCCTAGAAAGAGGCACACTCAAAATTTCTAAAAATTCAATCTGATCTGTTCTATTTTATTCAAGAGCGTTTATAAAGTATTTATAATAATATCTGGCTCTTAAACAAGTGGGCTAGAATTAACACCAAACAGAAAATAAGACTAAAACTTAAATTCACGCATAAGCCTAGTTACATAGGATAATTAGTCTAAAACGCTATAAAGCTCAAATGTGGGCTATTTAAACACTTAACCCAACTTATTACTAAACCAAGATTCATGTCGTTTGGGCTTCCAAACAAATATAGAGAGCTATGGTAATTGGACTTCCTTGGATGACCCATAGATCCTTGGCATCACGATCATCATAAACATTACGAGCAAGTGGACCTTCATCATTCCCCCTCTCCTCAAAAGAATTTGTCCTCAAATCGCATGTACCTTCATCAAAAGAAAAGGAAGAAAGATCAGAAACATTAAAAGTAGCAGATACACCATACTCACCAGGAAGATCCAATCAGTAGGCATTATCGTTGATCTTCTCAATGACTTGGAATGGTCCATCTCCTCGGGGATGCAACTTAGTTCTTCGTTGAGTAGGGAACCTCTCCTTTCTCATATGTACCCAAACCCAATCACCAGGTTCAAATACTACTTTCTTGCGGTGCTTATTGGCTTGAGTGGTATACTGCTCAGTCTTCCTTTCAATAGCTTGAAGCACTTTCTCATGGAGTTGCTTCACAAACTTAGCATTCTGTTCTCCATCTAAATTACTCTACTCGGCACTAGGTAATGGCAACAAATCCAAAGGAGTAAGAGGATTGAAGCCATAAACAACTTCAAATGGAGAGCAACTCCTAGTGGAGTGGACACTGCAATTATAGGCAAACTCAACATGTGGCAAGCATTCTTTCCAATTTTTCAAATTCTTCTATATGACAGACCTCAATAATGTAGATAAGGTTCAGTTGACCACCTCAGTCTGTCCATCAGTTTGGGGGTGACAAGTGGTGGAGAATATCAATTTAGTTCCCAATTTTTCCCATAACGTCTTTCATAAGTAACTGAGGAACTTGACATCACGATCGGAGATAATAGTCCTCGGCACACCATGTAGATGTACTATCTCTTTAAAAAAAAAGGTTAGCAACATTGCTTGCGTCATCCTTCTTGTGGCAAGCAATGAAATGAGCCATCTTGGAGAACCTGTCAACCACAACAAAAATAGAATCTCTACCACGTTTTGTTCTAGGCAAGCCCAAAACAAAATCCATAGAGATATCAGTCCACGGTGTAGTAGGAATGGGTAAAGGAGTATATAAGCCATGATTATGAACTCTAGATTTAGCTTGCCTACATGAAATGCATCTATCACATAACTTCTCTACATCTCTTCTCATGTTAGGCCAAAAGAAGTGCTCATGCAAAACATCTAGAGTTTTTCTAACTCCAAAGTGATCCATTAACCCTCCACTATGGGCTTCTCTAACTAACAGCTCACGCAAAGAACTAATAAGAACCCATCATACCTATAGAACTTGCCAAAACCAAATGTCGCACATGCATCATAAACATTACCAAAATCAGCATCATCAGCATATTGATCTTTGATATACTCAAATCCTAAAAGCTTAGCATCGAGAGTTGTGATAAGAGTATACCTACGAGACAACGCATCAGCTACGACGTTCTCTTTACCTTGTTTGTACTTGATCACGTACGAGAACTCGTCAATGAACTCCATCCACTTGGCATGACGCTTGTTTAGCTTACTCTGTCCTTTCAGAAGCTTCAAGGACTCGTGATCGGTATGGATGACGAATTCTTCGGGCCACACGCGTATATTTCCTTGTCATATGTGGGATAGTTAAGTGCTATCCCACTTAACTTCTCACTGAAGAAGGCAATTGGACGTTTTTCCTGCATAAGCACAGCTCCAATTCCTACACCTGAGGCATCACACTCAATCTCAAAAGTTTTAGTAAAGTCAGGCAGAGTTAACAAAAGAGCAGAACAAAGTTTATCCTTGAGCAAATTAAAAGCATGCTCTTGTGCAGGACCCAAATGAAATGCAACATTCTTTTTGACCACTTCAGTCAAAGGTACGGATATAGTGCTAAAGTCTCTAACGAATCGACGATAGAAACTAACTAAGCCATGGAAACTGCGCACTTGAGAAACAGACTTAGGTACAGGCCAATCTCTAATTGCCTTTACCTTCTCATCATCAACAGAAATGCCATGTGAAGAAACTACCTACCCAAGGAAAACAACCTTATCAGTGAATAATGTACATTTCTTAGAATTAGCATACAAACTTTCATTCCTCAAAACAGTAAGAACATTCCTAAGATGCTCAACATGCTCATGCAAACTCTTACTGTAAATTAGAATGTCATCGAAGTAGACAACCACATACTTACCAATGAAAGCACGTAAAACATAGTTCATTAAGCGCATGAAAGTACTGGGTCTGTTAGTCAAGCCAAAAGGCATAACTAACCACTCTTAAAGACCGTGTTTAGTCTTAAATACGGTTTTCCATTCATCACCTTCTTTCTTACGAATTTGGTGATATCCACTCTTTACATCAATTTTAGAAAATATGCATGTACTATGCAACTCATCGAGCATGTCATCTAGCCTAGGAATAGGATAGCGATACTTTACAGTGATTTTGTTGATGGCTCAGCAGTTAACGCACATCCTCCACGTCCCATCTTTTTTAGGTACAAGCAATACGAGCACGGCGCATGGACTCATGCTCTCTCTCACGTAACCTTTCCTCATGAGCTCCTCAACTTGCCTTTGAAGCTCCTTTGTCTCCTTTAAATTACTTCTGTAGGCTGAGCGTGTCACGCCCCGGAAGCGCGGAAAAATGAGGCTAATTTAAACTTTTTATCTATTAACTATGTTGTTTTCCTGTCCATGTCTAAAATTAAAATCTTTTCATTTTTCAGGATCTCATTACATCACATACATTCTGTATATATAAAATTATTTACAACTATTACATCCCGACTATTATATACAATAGTGTCTATTACGTATCACATGTCTGGAATATAAGTAAGACTGTACCTCAAGGTTACAAAAGAATCCGATGAAAGGTCGGACTACCTTGTCAACGACCACAGTCTCGTATGTGCAGTAGACTCGCTATAGATAATCTGGGAGATGGAGAGGAGGGGGTGAGTTTTTCAGACTCAGTAAGAGATACATTTAAAATAGCTTTAAATACTCAAAACATGGTAAAACTCATGGTTTTACAATTCAGCATAAACATGTACTGGAGTAGAGATACTTACATTTCATAAAAGCAGTAAAAACATGCTTAAATCATAAGTTTACACACCCTGCATCTTTTTAATAAAACTCATACATAGTATGCATATCACGTCGTGTAAACAAGGAAAAAGCATCTCAAAACTTAATCATGCATATCATAACATGCTTATCACTTTAAAATGAAATTGTATTTGTCATATGCACATTTCGTAAAATATACTCATGGCTACCTTTAAAAATCTCATCATAGAAAATATGTGCTTAATAGCAAATCATAAAATAGGTAGCATGAAATGTGTGAAAACATATATATATCATTCCGTCAATTCATCGTGTAGGGTCAGGCGATCGTCTCATATACTAGTCCCGAAGGACATCATACATCTGGTCCCGTAGGACGTTCATCATAGGTACATATGGTCATTGTACAGGGGAGCCGTAGGACTGGATCAGGGTCGTACGCTGCCCTATCTCTCGTGCACCACTAAATGGGGACTATACGCACGAACTCACGTGCATCACCAAGTGTGGTCTATATGCACGTTTCTCATATCAAGTCAGAGCCTGCCCGTTCTCTAGCAGTCGGCTAGGTAGATCCTCGATCGTCTCCATACGAGATCGATCCCAGATCCTCTGACTATCGTCATATCATGCCTTTTTACCCCACAAAAATAATTTTGGGCCTCTTACCCAATTTATCAAAATCATTTCCGACCTCATACCCGTGTATTAATATCGTTACGGGCCTCTAACCCGTTTTTCATTGAAAACATGATTTTCATAAATTATTACGGGACTCTAACCCGTGTAAATATGGAAAGCATAGTTATCAAAGTCAATTCTTGGGACTCATACCCGTACTGTGAAAATATAGCTTAAAAGCTGTCTCGGGACTTTAACCCGTATCATGAAAACATGATTTCATAGAACATATCGGGACTTTAACCCGTAATCTCACATAAAAATACTATGCTTTCATTTCAGAAGTGAAAAATCACTTTTATAAACATGTATGCTGTAAAAATGTATCTCATATATATAAAACATGCTGAAAACTCGGGAAATGATTTTGGATTCGGTTTAAATACCGTTGGAAATCCATTTCGTAAAATCTCATCCAATTCTCATACATAAACAGTTGGTAAGGATGAAGGAGTACTAACGCTACTCTAAATTATATCCCTTACCTCTTAGCGACTGATGTAGAGCACTTTCCTCGATGCTCGAATTTACCTCGTAAAATGTGTCGATAGACCGAGCTGCTGCAAAACAAGTTCAACTTATCACATATGGCTTAAATTCATTTCAACATATCCAAATATGTGATTATATCGAAGCTTTGACCAAAAGTTGACTTTTATCAATTTTACTCTTTTTGCTCGATTTTATCGGTATAAACCTCGTTTTAATCGTATTCAATTTCATAAATAATTTTTCTCATATTCATTACGGTCGATTTAGCTAATTGGACCAATTTCTCTCTTATTGGGCCCGATTGCACCTTAATGGGCCTTAATCCGTTTTAAGCCCGTTTCCACTTATTAATTCTTTCATCGAGGCCTATTGGGCTCACTGGGCTCATCAATACTTATTGAACCTTTTTCTAAACTCTTTTAATAGCCATATATCATTTACGACAATTTAATTAAAAATCTTAATTTAATCCACTAAATGCGCAATTTAATCCGTAACTCGTAAAATAAACTTTTAATGCGCGATAATTATATAAATTGTCGTAAATGAGCTTTACTTACCCGAGATTTTACGATAGTGTGCAAATCGAAGTTCGATCGGGCTCACGTACGCGATTTATCATCGAACTGCATAATTATATATATTTAATTTCGGGTGAATTTTCGATCAAATATAATTTAAATAAATTTCTCGAAAATTAAATCGGTCACTTTTGACCTCTTACCGACTTACCCGAAGTCCGGTGTATCCCCGAAAATTTTTCCTTTTTCTCTTTTTCTTTCCTTTTTCTCCTTTTTCCCTCTCTTTTTCGGCTGAACCGGTTTGGTCCGGTTCAGACCGATTCAGACCGGTCCGGTTCAGTCTGGTTCAGTTTCGGTCCAACTTCTCCCTCGCCGTTCGGGGCTTTTTCGGCCGGTTCTCCGCCGGCTTCCGCCTCCAGCTTGTTCGCGGGGTAGTCCGATGCATGGATCTGTGGTCGACTTCGCCAAAGCTCGCCGAAAAGTGGCCGGTCCGACCTCTTCTCTCCTCCGACGGTGGCACCCAATTTTTCTTCTTCCGATCGGCGGTGTTTCAGGCTGATCTGCGCCTGGATCGACGTCGTAGACGTCCCCTCTGGCCGGTGGTGGGTCGCTCCTCCCCTCCTCGGTCGTCGATCTCTCTCTCTCCTCTCTTTTCTCTCGGTTTCACTCTTTCTCTCTTTTCCCTCGCCGATCGCGTCTTCTTCTCCCTCTTCCGACTCCGACGAGGCTCGGTCGCCCCTCTGGTTCGTTCGCCGGGCTTCGTCAGTGAACAGATGGGAGCTCGGCTCCCTTGCTGCCTCTGCTCCTGGTTTCCTCTCTGTCGCGCGACTCTGTTTCGCGCGACAGAGTTTCGTTTTCGTTTTTTTTAACTTATTATTATTTTATTATATTATATTTATTATATTTTATTTTAAGCAAATAAAATATAATAAATTGTACAAAATATCTCAAAAATCATATTATATTTTATTAATTTATTTATTTAATTAATTTAATTAATTTTAATTATTTCGGTGTAATTTTCGCATATTTTCAGGATAATGTCCCGGGCGAAAATTACGAAAATTCGTAATATCTTTGTATCTTGATCAATTGAACTCGGAATTCCATAATTTCTCCTTTATTGATCAAGATTTCCTAAATCCATATTTTTAATGAAATTTTTTCATCGAATTTACACCGAAATTAGGATCTTTTGACCATTTTACCCTTCTACACGTTCGGGATTAATTTAGACCGATTTTCCTTCTCGGACTCACTATCTTTTCTCATTTAAATTTCGCATTTTTCGTCCAACGATTTAAATCCCTTTAAAAAAAATTCGGGTTTCACATTTCTCCCCACCTTTTAAGAATTCAGTCCTCTGAATTCAAGCTGGTTCATCAACCACGTGAGGGTACTTCTCCCTTATTTGGCTCTCTAATTCCAAAGTGGTTTCTTCTGTCTTGTGGTGTTACCAGAGAACCTTTACTAGTGGAATAATCTTAAATCGTAACACCTCCTTTTTTTTTTTGAAGTGTACTATACTCTTCATCAGTGACACCTTTACATTACAGAGTCCCTAACCTGAAATTCAAGAGGATGTCTGCGCACATTGGCATAACTTTTCTGTGCGGTCCTCGATCTGTCACAGATGAACTGAACACCCTTAGCTTCCTGTTCCACTAAATCGGAAGCAAGGTGAATCTAGGACAATGGGACTCCTTCACAATGCTCTGTCTCAAGGTGTCATCATGTGGCACACAGATACGGCCTTGTTACCTCAGTAATCCATCATCACTGACCGTAAATTCAGACTGCGATCTCTCATCTGCCTGGCTAACCATATCTAGTAATCTTTGATCGTTTCGCTATCCAGCTCTAATCTGGTCTAGTATACTTGGTTCAATCTGTAGGCTAGCCATATATTCATGTTCAATCTCATCTACACTAATCCTGAGTTTCAATGAATTTGTTCCAATAAGTCCCACTCTTTAATCATCATGTAGGACACCATACCCTTTTTGCTCAGGGCATCAGCTGCCACGTTCGCCTTACCAAGATGGTATAAAATCTCGCAGTCATAAATCTCGAGGAGCTCTATCCATCTCCACTGTCTAATATTCAGCTCCTTCTAATTAAACAAGTACTTAAGATCTTATGGTCAGTGAAAATCTGAAATCTTTCTCCATATAATTAATGCTGTCATATCTTGAGTGCAATCACTACTGCTGCTAACTCCAAATCGTGAGTGGAATGATTACGCTCGTGATCCTTTAGCTGACGGGATCCATAAGCTACCACTCTACCATGCTGCATAAGCACATAGTCGAGACCTTGGTGGGAAGCATCATTGTATACCACAAATCCCTCAGACCACTCGAAATGGTCAAGACTGTTGTCGTATTCAATCGACGTTTGAGCTCTTGTAAGTTCTGCTCACAATACTTAGACCATATAAACTGAACCTCTTTAAGGGTCAGTCTGGTTGATGGAACTGTTATCCGTGAAAACCCTTCGACAATCCGTCGGTAATACCATGTTAATCCCAATAAGCTTCTGACCTCCGTGACTGTACTCAGTCTTTTCCATCTCAATATTGCATCTACCTTGGACAGATCCATTGGCACCCCGTCCTTAGATACCACGTGTCTGAGGAATGTAATCTGATCTAGCCAGAAGGCATAATTACTAAATTTACCATATAGCTTCTTCTCATGGAGAGTTTGGAGCACAATCCTCAAATGTTATTCGTGCTCTTCTCGGGATCTAGAATAAATCAAGATGTCATCGATGAATACTATCATCAATCTATCTAAGTATTCTCGGAAGACATCGTTCATAAGACTTATGAATGCAACTGGGGCATTAGTCAATTCAAAGGGCATAACTAAGAACTCGTAGTGCCCATATCGGGTCTGAATTACTGTCTTCGGTACATCAGCCTCATTAATCCTTAGCTAATGATAACCCGATCACAAATCTATCCTTGGCAGGGGATACTTATTCTCAACTGTTGCTTTATTCAAAAGCATGTAGTCTATACATAGACGAAAACTACCATCCTTTTTTCTGACAAATAGTACTGGTGCACCGCATGGTGACACATTAGGTCTTATAAACCCCTTATCGAATAATCCTTACAACTGCTCCTTTAATTCTTTCAACTCTACCAATGCCATTTGGTAAGGTGTCTTGGAGATGGGTTGAGTATCTGATACTAGCTCAATGGCAAACTCAACTTCTCTCTCTATGGTAATCCCATTAAGTCCTCTAGGAATACTTCGGGAAACTTACATGTAAATTGTGGTGACACAAACGAGTGTGTGGAACTTGGGTCACACAGTACATGTGCTTCTTGATTACAGACAATGAGAGTACCTCGAATAACATCGAAGGATGTATCTGTTGTCTCCTGGTCATGGGCGTACACTCGGCCTTGGGAGACAAGCTTCTTGCCCTTATCTGCGGCTATAGCTCTCCTCTATGGAGCCTGAGCCGATCTCTCTATCTGTCTAGGTGCTTCACGAGGTTCCTGAGATCTCATAAGTGGACACTCTCATTATGTGCCCTACTTCATCGCATCTGTAGCAAGTAAATGTATTTATGCGGCAAGGTTCAATGTGAATATTGCCACATATCCTGCACCGTGACACTCTTATCTCAAGGCCTCTAATCATACCTGTAGCACTAACTGTAGTCTTGGGCTTACCAGCCCCTATCTGAGGTCCTTCCACCCTCTGTCTCTTGGGCTAACCCCTTCTCAAATCATGTCGAGAAGCAACTGCTCTCTTTTCATTAACTCTGATTGATCACCTGAGATCATGCTCTGCTTGAGAAACGTCTTAGAGCATCTTTGAAATCTACGATATTCTGACCCAACAGCTTATCTCCGATCCCAGATCTCAATCCTGCCAGAAATCTCTCTGTCTGGCGCTCGGGATCTCTGTCTCTGGATCGTATCTCATCAGGATTGTAAATCTATTCTCATACTTGTCTACTGTAGAACTTCCCTGTTACAGATCCAAAAACTCTGCATGAATATTCTTTCGAGCTGCAATCGGTACATATTGATCTCGAAATGCAACTAAGAAAGCATTCCCTGTGATCTCTGAGGGATCCTCGGCTAATGTTGTCTGTGTCGATCTCCACCAGAACTTAGCCTGTCTCTTTATCATTCAACCTGCCATAGTCACTCTCTCCCTATCAGTACACCCCAAAACTGAAATATCGCCTCAATATCAACGATTCACTCCTCAGCCTTAACCGGGTCCTTAAGCCCTGTGAACTCCGAAGGATGCATACTCAAGAAAATCTCGCACCCTCTGAGTCTCTCTATCATCCCTATGCTGGGGAACTGCTGGCTGAGGGTTGGGGCTACTGGAGGAACTGGTAAGGGAGGAGGATTAGGCATAAGAGTAGCTATCTCCGTACCAGGTGTACGTACCCCAAACTGCTGGGTAAACATAGTGGTAAAGGTTATAAGTCCTTCCCTCAGACCCCGTACTATCTCCTCGAGCCTCTTTATTCTATCAGTAGGGTTCTCGGGTTGAGGGGAAGATGGTGGAGCGGGTTGAGCTCGTCTCTATGAATGGTCCCGTCTACCACTCATGATTAGCGATCTACTATTTGCACATAATCCATAAATTAAGTCATATTTTGACAGGTAAGCTTATTTTATTACCAGACAAGCATAGACACATTGGGATGTAATACACTCTTATTACTAGACATGACAGTACTACACAACATTTGCTCTGATACCAAGAAAAACTGTCACGCCCAGGAAGCACGAAAAAATGGGGCTAATTTAAACTTTTTATCCATTAACTATGTTGTTTTCCTGTCCATGTCTAAAATTAAAATCTTTTCATTTTCCAAGATCTTTACATCACATACATTCTGTATATATAAAATTATTTACAACTATTACATCCCGACTATTATATACAATAGTGTCTATTATGTATCACATGTCTGGAATATAAGTAAGACTGTACCTCAAGGTTACAAAAGAATCCGATGAAAGGTCGGACTACCTTGTCAACGACCACAGTCTCGTATGTGCAGTAGACTCGCTATAGATAATCTGGGAGATGGAGAGGAGGGGGTGAGTTTTTCAGACTCAGTAAGAGATACATTTAAAATAGCTTTAAATACTCAAAACATAGTAAAACTCATGGTTTTACAATTCAGCATAAACATGTACTGGAGTAGAGATACTTACATTTCATAAAAGCAGTAAAAACATGCTTAAATCATAAGTTTACACACCCTGCATCTTTTTAATAAAACTCATACATAGTATGCATATCACGTCGTGTAAACAAGGAAAAAGCATCTCAAAACTTAATCATGCATATCATAACATGCTTATCACTTTAAAATGAAATTATATTGTCATATGCACATTTCGTAAAATATACTCATGGCTACCTTTAAAAATCTCATCATAGAAAATATGTGCTCAATAGCAAATCATAGAACAGGTAGCATGAAATGTGCGAAAACATATATATATCATTCCATCAATTCATCGTGTAGGGTCAGGCAATCGTCTCATATACTAGTCCCGAAGGACATCATACATCTGGTCCCGTAGGACGTTCATCATAGGTACATATGGCCATTGTACAGGGGAGTCGTAGGACTGGATCAGGGTCGTACGCTGCCCTATCTCTCGTGCACCACTAAATGGGGACTATACGCACGAACTCACGTGCATCACCAAGTGTGGTCTATACGCACGTTTCTCATATCAAGTCAGAGCCTGCCCGTTCTGTAGCCGTCGGCTAGGTAGATCCTCGATCGTCTCTATACGAGATCGATCCCAGATCCTCTGACTATCGTCATATCATGCCTTTTTACCCCACAAAAATAATTTTGGGCCTCTTACCCAATTTATCAAAATCATTTCGGGCCTCATACCCGTGTATTAATATCGTTATGGGCCTCTAACCCGTTTTTCATTGAAAACATGATTTTCATAAATTATTACGGGACTCTAACCCGTGTAAATATGGAAAGCATAGTTATCAAAGTCAATTCTTGGGACTCATACCCGTACTGTGAAAATATAGCTTAAAAGCTGTCTCGGGACTTTAACCCGTATCATGAAAACATGATTTCATAGAACATATCGGGACTTTAACCCGTAATCTCACATAAAAATACTATGCTTTCATTTCAGAAGTGAAAAATCACTTTTATAAACATGTATGCTGTAAAAATGTATCTCATATATATAAAACATGCTGAAAACTCGGGAAATGATTTTGGATTCGGTTTAAATACCGTTGGAAATCCATTTCGTAAAATCTCATCCAATTCTCATACATAAACAGTTGGTAAGGATGAAGGAGTACTAACGCTACTCTAAATTATATCCCTTACCTCTTAGCGACTGATGTAGAGCACTTTCCTCGATGCTCGAATTTACCTCGTAAAATGTGTCGATAGACCGAGCTGCTGCAAAACAAGTTCAACTTATCACATACGGCTTAAATTCATTTCAACATATCCAAATATGTGATTATATCGAAGCTTTGACCAAAAGTTGACTTTTATCGATTTTACTCTTTTTGCTCAGTTTTATCGGTATAAACCTCGTTTTAATCGTATTCAATTCCATAAATAATTTTTCTCATATTCATTACGGTCAATTTAGCTAATTGGACCAATTTTTCTCTTATTGGGCCCGATTGCACCTTGATGGGCCTTAATCCGTTTTAAGCCCGTTTTCACTTATTAATTCTTTCATCGAGGCCTATTGGGCTCACTGGGCTCATCAATACTTATTGAGCCTTTTTCTAAACTCTTTGAATAGCCATATATCATTTACGACAATTTAATTAAAAATCTTAATTTAATCCACTAAATGCGCAATTTAATCCGTAACTCGTAAAATAAACTTTTAATGCGCGATAATTATATAAATTGTCGTAAATGAGCTTTACTTACCCGAGATTTTACGATAGTGTGCAAATCGAAGTTCGATCGGGCTCACGTATGCGATTTATCATCGAACTGCATAATTATATATATTTAATTTTGGGTGAATTTTCGATCAAATATAATTTAAATAAATTTCTCGAAAATTAATTCGGTCACTTTTGACCTCTTACCGACTTACCCGAAGTCCGGTGTATCCCCGAAAATTTTTCCTTTTTACTTTTTCTCTTTTTCTTTCCTTTTTCTCCTTTTTCCCTCTCTTTTTCGGTTGAACCGGTTCGGTCCGGTTCAGATCGGTCCGGTTTAGTCCGGTTCAGTTCCGGTCCAACTTCTCCCTCGCCGTTCGGGGCTTTTTCGACCGGTTCTCCGTCGGCTTTCGCCTCCAGCTTGTTCGCAGGGTAGTCCGATGCATGGATCTGTGGTCGGCTTCGCCAAAACTCGTCGAAAAGTGGCCGTTCCGGCCTTTTCTCTCCTTCGACGGCTGCACCCAATTTTTCTTCTTCCGATCGGCGGTGTTTCAGGCCGATCTGCGCCTGGATCGACGTCGTAGACGTCCCCTCTGACCGGTGGTGGGTCGCTCCTCCCCTCCTCGGCCGCCGATCTCTCTCTCTCCTCTCTTTTCTCTCGGTTTCACTCTTTCTCTCTTTTCCCTCGCCGGTCGCGTCTTCTTCTCCCTCTTCCGACGCCGGCGAGGCTCGGTCGCCCCTCTGGTCCGTTCACCGGGCTTCGTCGGTGAACAGATGGGAGCTCGGCTCCCTTGCTGCCTCTGCTCCTGGTTTCCTCTCTGTCGCGCGACTCTGTTTCGCGCGACAGAGTTTCGTTTTTTTTTTAACTTATTATTATTTTATTATATTATATTTATTATATTTTATTTTAATCAAATAAAATATAATAAATTGTACAAAATATCTCAAATATCATATTATATTTTATTAATTTATTTATTTAATTAATTTAATTAATTTTAATTATTTCGGTGTAATTTTCGCATATTTTCAGGATAATGTCCCGGGCGAAAATTACGAAAAGTCGTAATATCTTCGTATCTTGATCAATTGAACTCGAAATTCCATAATTTCTCCTTTATTGATCAAGATTTTCTAAATCCATATTTTTAATGAATTTCTTCATCGAATTTACACCGAAATTAGGATCTTTTGACCATTTTACCCTTCTACACGTTCGGGATTAATTTAGACCGATTTTTCTTCTCGGACTCACTATCTTTTCTCATTTAAATTTCGTATTTTTTGTCTAACGATTTAAATCCCTTTAAAAAAAATCCGGGTTTCACAGAGCGATTAGGTATGGCAGTTCTGGGGATAAGGTCAATCCGATGCTCGATCCCATGTATCGGTAGTAGTCCATTTGGGATCTCCTCAGGGAATACATCCTCGAACTCCTGCAATAGTGAGACAACATCAATAGGCAAAGTATCATGGAGTTCAGTATCAATAAAATAAAAATCTTTAAATAAGAGCAAAAGGATAGGAGACTTAGCAATAAATGTTGTCTTCACATCTCGGGGGTTGGCATGGTAGCTCACTGCTTTGCTTTCCTTGCTTCCCTTCTTTTCTTTAGCTAGCTTCCTTTGCTCGTCATGTTGCTCCTTCAGCCTTAATTGATCCTCGTAAATCTCCTTGGGGCTAAGGGGAGCAAGAGTGATCTTCTTGCCATCCATAAAAAAGGAGTATCGGTTAGTGTAACCGTCATGGATGATTCTTCGATCATACTGCTACGGTCTACCTAGAAACAGGTGGCTAGCTTGCATAGGTACCACGTCACACATCACTTTATCCTGATACCTCCCAATACGAAAAGGAACCAAGACTTGCTTCACCACGTTCACTTCACCACAGTCATTAATCCACTGCAACTTATATGGGCGGTGATGCTTGGTAGTGGGCAACTTTAGCTTATCAATAAGGTATGTGCTAGCAACATTAGTACAGCTCCCACCATCAATGATCACAGAGCATACCTTGTCACTAATATGACATCTTGTATGGAAGATGTTTTCACATTGTACCTCATCCTCAAACTTCACATGAGTATTAAGAGCACGTCTGGCAACAAGTGCTTCACCATAAGCAGCAAACTCAACAACTTCTTCTTCTTCAGCATCTTCTAACGCAAGCATCTCATCCTCAATACCAACATCAGAACCCTCACTCTCAACATCTCCATTCTCAAGCATGAGCATCACTCTACGGTTATGACACTGAGAGGCAACATGTCCACGACCTAAACACTTAAAACACTTTATGTCACGTGTTCTACTCTGGATGCTTGGGCAAGCTCAGTCTTAGGCTTTGGAGGGTCCTCAGACTTTGGCTTAACAAAACTTTCTAACTCAGGCTTAAACACAAGCTTATCATCCCTATGAAAGGTGTTAGATTTCCAAACAGGAACTAAACTAGGAGTAAAACGGGATGTACCTTTCCTTTTGAGTTGCCTTTCCACTTTGATGGCCACATGCAACATCTCCTCTAAATCCATTTAATGCTACAACTCTACAACATTGGCAATCTCACGATTTAAACCTTGGAGAAAATGAGCCATAGTAGCTTCTGCATCCTCTTGGCTATTGGCTCGGATCATGATTATCTCCATCTCCTTGTAATAATCGTCAACACTTTTTGAACCCTGGGTGAGACCTTAGAGCTTCTGGTACAGCTCTCTGTAATAATGGTTAGGCATAAATCTTTTCCTCATGATATGCTTCATCTCATCCCATGTAGACACTGGAGGATCACCACATCTTCTTCTATTGGAGACCAGCTGATCCCACCATACCATAACATATTCTGTGGCAGTCAAATACCATGTCAATCTTCCTTTCCTACTCTAAATATGTCTCGGGATCATTCTTGCCTTGGAAAGGAGGAATCTTCAATTTTATGCTGCCAAGGTTTCCATCCATCTTCTCTTTGCCTCTATCATGGGCTCTATCAACTCGATCTCTATCTCTATACTCATGATGCCTTCTATGATGTCTATCTGCCTCAGACTCTTCTTCCAAATCATACCCAACATTATCATCCTACTCTTCATTGGTGACAATCTTACTTTTCATATGGGAAGAATCACCTTGTTGGATCCTTGCAAACTGAGCTTCATGTCGGTCCAACTTATCATGAATGCCATTGAATTTCACATCCATCCGTTGAAACTGCTGTTGCATTGCCTGGAGCATGAACTCAATTTTTTTAAAGTCTGACTTATCACCTTCAGAAGACATCTTTAACCTGCAAGAAACGTTAGTGATAACAGAAAACAAAGAACCTCATAAGTGATAACCTCACGTGTTTACACTCAATTCACTTAAGATGGAGCACTCACACTCGTGTTTCACTTAAGTAATTCGGCTTTTCTCTACTAATGTTTCTCACACGCTCATGCCTTTTTCCCTTACTCTACCTCAACTCTATAGGTTCACAATCGTACTAGAGACTCAGTCAAAGATTCAACCCCGAATGATCAATCAATTCACCAAGTATTTTTTTTCTTTTTTTTTGCTTTTTTTCTTTCTTTTTTTATAGCTTTTTTTTTTTTTTTACAAAGACTAATCTGATTTGCGACTAGGGTGGTGAAGAAGAGTTTTAGTGTGGCTAAAAGACTGACTTGAAACAAAAATTCAAAAATCTAATTCAAACACAACAACTAAGTGTAGAGTCCAACTCAAACATAACGACTAAGTGTAGAGTCAAACTCAAACACAACGATTAAGTGTAGAGTCCAACTCAAACATAACGATTAAGTGTACAATCCAACTCAAACACTACAACTAAGTGTAGGATTTTTTTTCTTTTTTTTAACAAAGACTAATCTGATTTGCGGCTAGGGTGGTGAGGAAGAGTTTTAGTGTGGCTAAGAGATTGACTTGAAACAAAAATTCAGAAGTCCAACTCAACACAACAAGAATCTCAAAGAAATAATCACCAGAAAAATAAAAAAATGCCTAAAACTATAGGAAAACAATTGAATTTGGCCAAGAGAGGATGGGGCCTGTGAATATAATTCACAGGTTCGTTGTATTTCGTCATTTTCTTTAAAACATGTACTCGTGCGTCTCGTAACTCAACATAATTTTTTATGAACAGTATTTGAACAGTACATGTTTTTTTTTTCTTCTTCTTTTCTTCTTTCTTCTTCTTTTTTCTTTTTATATCTTTTTTTTCTCTTCTTTTTTTTGACACTGACTTAGTGTTAGAGATGAATGGGAAGACGTACAACTAGAAAATCGAAATCTTGCTCTGATACCAAACTGATATGCTCGTACAAGAGGATGATTTAGGACGATCAAGGAAACATATGGATTGAAAATTGAAACAGCTAAAACGCAAGCTGGGCGAAAATAATTATGGTAGACTTTGAATGGAAAATAGAATGACAACCTAGACCCGAAGTCTAAATAGATTTGAACCAAAAGTGTTGGACATTGACCCTACGAATATAAAATTCGAGAACCTAAGGTATAATAATGGTGGTTGGTGAAGAGGGAGGCGTCACAAGGAAGAAGACTTTGATAAGCCTAGTTGAGAGGGAACCCTAGAAAGAGGCACACTCAAAATTTATGAAAATTCAATCTGATCTGTTCTGTTTTATTCAAGAGACACAGTATTTATAATAATATCTAACACTTAAGCCCTTAAACAAGTGGGCTGAAATTAACACCAAATAGAAAATAAGATTAAAACTTAAATTCACATATAAGCCTAGTTACATAAGATAATTGGTTTAAAACGCTATAAAACTCAAATGTGGGCTATTTAAACACTTAGCCCGACTTATTACTAAACCAAAATTCATGTCGTTTGAGCTTCCAAACAAATAGAGGGCTCGGGTACTTGGACTTCCTTGGATGACCCATAGATCCTTGACATCATGATCATCATGAACATTACGAGCAAGTGGACCTCCATCACTACATGATGCATAAATAGAATTAACAGAATGCGCTATGGCAAAATAAGACTAAAACCATTATCAATAACAATAGATTTTAAATACATGAGAATAAACTTCAAACAGATTCTATTGTAGTTAGAAGGAAATAAATGACTCGGAAAATACTAATGAAACTCACTTCCAACGGGAGTGTAGCTACCAATGGCACACAAGTCTATAGGATTATGGATTTCTCAGTAGGAAGGAAGCAGTTTTAACTTGCAAAAATTACAGATACATTCAAGAAATGATAAAGGAATGCAATCAAAAGAAACAACAAAAACAAAGGCTAAACCAAAATTAGGGTAAAGGATCGAAAAAAATATGGATAATATTAATATACCTTATCCCCAGTTTTCTTCAATTTCAATGCCCCCACAATCTGAATCTCAGTAATGAATTTTAAACCCAAATTAAACAATCTGCATAATAATAATCATTATCTACATTACAAATGGGATTTAATGAGTATTAAATCTTTCTCTGCATGAAGAAAAAAAATGTCGAAAGAGAAGAAGATTTCATCATTTCAATTGACAAAAGATCCAAGATAGAATGTTGTTGAAGATAATGAAAACATTAAAATGGACTTTTTTATTTTTATTTTTTGGAGAAAACCCATTGGGGTGATTCAAACCTCTTCCATTTTTCTTTTCAATTGACAAAAGCAAAAAATTGAAAGATTCTAGAAGCCTCCACTGCCTTGAACTTGTTTCCTTTATTAGCCCTCAAGTATGCTTAGTCAAAACACCAAATGTCCTGCAATAAATTCAAAGCAAAATTAATGTGTCAAATATGAACTGCAACGAAGCTGACAGAATCCTAACATAAGAATAGATGTTTGAATTGATTAAGTTATCGTTATCTTATTATATTGACGTAATGAAAGTTGAAACTTCTAATATCAGAGTGTACTAAGCAACATTCAAATATGCATGTCACAAACTAAATGCACGTACTGATCGGAGTGCACTCAACAACATTCAATGGTGCATGGGGAACGATAAAACTATGAGAAAATAAGAGGAAAGAAAAGAAACAACGTGAAACCCACCATTCAAAACCACTCAACCAACTTTTGGAATAGAAATAGAAAGAAAGAAGGGTAAAGTGAATGTGAAGAACAAAAGAAGGATTAATTAGCAAAGCTCACACAACACTGGCCTCAACTCTCTCTCTTCTCTCGTGCAACTGTATTTAATAGTAAAGCAATAGAGATCCGATTGTGGTTTAATTAGCAAAGCATTGGATGAAAAATAGCTAACGTGACAGCCATTGTACTACTATACTCACTTTCAGTTGTAGATTATATAGATTTGTACTTAAATTTCTCTTGCCCTCAATTCATTTAATATGATTGTCCAACAATTTAAGATTCCTTGTCATTTTCTACAGAGAAAAAAAGAGCCATTGCCTATAATGTGATTGCTGCTCGTCATTAAAGCGTACATTTTTTAAATATGGTTAGTGGTTACATACGATTAAGAGAGTACCGAGGAGTTAATGGGCACCAAAAGTAATCGAGAAACAAATCCATTGAAAATAGGAAAAGTTTTCCCTTTTTATTCATAAAAAGATATAGAAAAGAAAAGAACAATATCCCCTTAAGTTTTCCCTCCGTTCGTTTCCGAGTAATGCAGTCTATATGACTGGATTTATTTTATTGTCCAAAACACCCAGCTTCTCGACTTCTCAAAACCCAGTAAAACAAACAGACAAACTGCACACAGAGGAAAGCATTCACCAAGGAAGCGACATTTGCATTCCAAAATTGAGGTATAATTCACTTGGAAGAAAGTCAAAGAATAACAAGTTGTTTGGGAACGCCGCTGTCGCATATAATCAACATTTACAAGAACAAAAAATTGGAACATGCATTTTAATCACCCCCAAATTGATTTAAACTCTTAATACAGCAAAAAAAAAAAAAAAAAACTTTTCTTATTCTACTTCATCTTTTAGAATACAAGACAAAAACCTCCTACAAATGAACCCTATAGACTCGTATGAATGCAACACCAGAAAAACCAAAAGAATGACAAAAACAATGGTTTCTTTTGTCCTTCCCTCAACTAGAAGCCAGAATTCTCTGATTTTGTAAGACACATCTACAAACATAACAGGATATATGAAAATTTGCCAGTAGGATGTATGAAAATTTGCCAGTAGGAGGTAAGGGAACTATAAAAAATAGTCCGGGGTTCTGCGTGTGTTCTCAGGTTCAATCTGACGTGGAGCTGGGTCAAACTGAAGAAAACTTTGCTCCATATTCTCCCCGATCTCGAGTATTGCAGCCATATTTCCACAGCGATAGCAGTAATTTGGTGCACTAAACACTGTTACCACATTCTTGTCCTACAATAATACAGAAACGTAATCAATCTGTGAAAATAAATTATTCAAATATGTTTCCATTCTGATGAGGGGTCCACAAACCTGGGACCAATTATATCCTTCCATAACAAGCTGGTGAGCTCTTGAAATCAGAGTAAGCCCGTTCGTGTGGTTGAACTGCCCAGAAATATCCTGTCCAAAGGTATACCCTGCTCCTCGAGGAGATATTCCCCATCCGCATCGGTCATCAGGATCAGACCATAAGAGATCACACATTGGACCCTCATGAGGAACCTACACAGCCATCAAATACCAAAATAATAGTACAATTAGAAATGCAGTGATATTGGGAAAGGCATGTTAGATGTGATGACACCTGTTAGGCTTCTAGAAAACAGTGAACGAGAATGCTACACTGTTTAATAGAGGTTGCTGTTATGATTTCACAGGATAAGCATCAACACTATTTCTAGTGTCATTGGTGTTGACAATAACAAAGACACAGCATTCCAAGGGTCAATCATGTCTTAAGAGTCATGGTATGTTCAGTTAGTGAGTCGAGCAATCAGACAAACCAATAAGAGCTTTACTCTAATCCACCTATTTTCAAAACATAATATTCATTAAGAATTCCACATACTCAATAGTGCATTTTGTATGCATTACAATGTTTCAAAAAGATTTTCCAAAACTCACTATCATGTAACAAGGTAGACAATCTACTATAAGACTATAAACTTTTAGGTGCAAAGGATAATAAGGGTCTGTTTGGCCTAGCTAGAGCTTTTATAAAAAATGTTGTTCGAGTATGGCATTTTTAAAAGTGCAATTAAGAGAAATTAAATGGGTATTTAGCAAACTTAATATAAAAGTACAATAGAATGTCAAAAACTATTTAATAGAATAATTGTATATTTTTAATAAATGTAAAATAAAATAATAAACTATATTAAATTAAATCTCAAGTTTTACATGAAACAAATAAATAAAATAAAATTACCTTGCTAATTAAAATAAAAAATTAAATAAATATAAAATTTGCACAAGATAAATAAGGGTAAATTATATAAAAATACCCTGTGGTTAGAGTCAAATTAAATGTGGTCTCTTATGTTTAAAATTTGACACTTCACTACCCTGAGATTTATTTCCGTTTCACTTTGCCAAACCGTTATTTTTATTTATTTTTTTCTGTTTTCTTCAACAATTTACTCATTTTCCTCTCTTTAAAACCAGAAAACATCTTTATCTAAACTCATAAAAAATGAAAATAAACTTAAACAATTAAAAAATAACATAAAAAAGTAACGGTTTAGGGTAAAGTGTACCTTAAATAAATCTCTCGATAATTAAGTGTCAAATCTTAAACATCAAGGGCCACATTTATTTTGCTCCTAATCACAGGATACATTTACGTAATTTACCAATAAATAAATAAATTTAAAATAATATAATCCTTTTATAATTTTGTGAATTATTAAATAGTAGATTGAAAATGTAAAAAAATTCACTAAATACACGTTATTAAAATTAGTATTTCTTGTTTTTTTTTAAAAAAAATTAGTATATCTTGAAAAAGCTTAAATTTATAGCTTCATCCAAAAGCTAAAATTTGCTTCCTGCATAAGCTAAAAATTTTAAAATTTTGAGAGCCAAACGCCTTCCTTCTACTTCTATCGTAATAAGTTCTTTCATAAGTTAGGCCAAACATGCACTAAACTACAGGTTTACCTCCTGTATACGGTCTAAAGCACGGATGTTATCTAACGTATCCAAAGATGGAGAGAGTCCACCATGCAAGCAGAAAATCTGCAAGGAACATAAAATAGTTGTCAGCTGAAATTTTGGAAATACTCAACATAGGACCGTGTCAGAGAATTCAAACCTGACTTTCAATCAGAGCGGTCAGAGGCAAATAATCAAAGAGGTCAGTAAAATACTTCCATACATTAGCATTTCCATATTTTCTCAAGCATTCATCATAAAAGCCATACCTGAAAAGAGAGACATTTGGTTATTGATAGGAACACAGACTGATCCAGCAAAATTACTAAATGACTTCACTCCTTAATACTAGCATATCATGATCCAAATAAGTGTTGCAGGTTTAACTAGTATCCATACTCCAAAGCTCCAACTCTCTTACAAGATATATTAGTTTGCTTAGCAAATTTTTTAAAAAAAAAAAAAAGAAAAAAAAAAGAAGAAGATTTCAGTGATCTAATCATGTAAACTTCTTGCCGGAAAACTTCATTATTACCTTTCAATTTTCATTTAGTGACATTAATATATGACATCTAAGAAAATTGAAGTACTCTAAAGAACAAGCATGAGTACTTTTTGGCTCCAAGATGCAAAAATTTATTTAGTCCACAGCAAACAAGAGTATCAATGCAAATTCTGAATAGAAAGGAGAAAACAACACTAAATATGTATATCTCACACTTGAGTTATCTGGCGGCTCTCGTGATTTCCCCTTAAAATAGTTATTCTGTCTCTATAACGAACTTTCAGAGCAACTAAAAGAGTGACCGTCTCCACAGAGTAATATCCTCGATCTGCATAGAACAGGAGAAAAAACATAAATCAGTACTGTTATGCAAAGCACCTACGAAAGATGCATCATTGCGTATGATTGGTCGCAATGTTAGACAAGAAAAAGGCCAGTGCAAACCATAATGGTACTAGATAATGAATGAGGGGAAAAAAATCAATCTCAAGACTCTCCACTGTCTTTCTACAAATTCCTGTTCTACAAGTAGCATTACCATCTTTGAGTAGTTACTGCCAAGGGCCTAAAATCTTGATTTTGGAAAGCCTGGATACGTTCAGCTGTAGGATAAACTTTTGTATTTGTGGCTCATATTTAATGAAAGGCAAGTCACAGATAAAACCAAACAACACTATTATGAACCAGATCATTCAACTCTCAGAAAAGGGATTGGCTTGGTTGAAATTTAACCAATAAAAAATGTTCAGATTCAATGAGGATATACTCTTAAAAAATCTGAATCTTAATAACCAAATATACTCTCACCATTTTGCACAAAATGGAAATAAACTTTCAACCTTCAATTTTACTGTTTATACCCCTAAGCTTTCAAAATAATATAATTTAAGTCCAAATCTGCTATAACTTATAAAACCTTATAAGATGTTGAGAGCTTATAAGACCTTAATTTCTTAAAGGTTAAGAATTTATTTATAATAAAATAAAAGTTTATGGACTTTTACACGAAGGCTTGTATCCATTTTGTGCAAAAGATAAAGGGTATATTTGGCTATTAAGAAAAAAATTTACATCATCTCTACTCCAACATCTCTATATTAACTTTGTCAAACAATTCTATTTCATCTTGTTAGACGATAAATACAAGTTTATTCTCCAAAAACACCCATTTTAAACATTACCACTTCGCTTTGTAGAGACAAGCTAAACCACTTTCAAACTAGCAAGAAATTAAAATAAAAAATTACCAGCGTATCATTTCCTTTCCTAAATCTTCCTTTTAACTTTTCTGTTTTCAATCAATAATAACTATAATCTTAAAAAAAAAATCTCGTAATATTAAAAATATTTACCAAATCAATACATCTTCCAAAAAATGATATAATTCAAAATTAAAAAATAATAAAATTAATTTAAGCAATGGAAATTAAATGCAAAAAATGCGGACATACCTACGTAATCGCCCATAAAGAGATAATTAGTGTCGGGAGCGTTACCACCGATGCGAAACAGTTCGATAAGATCGTGGAATTGACCGTGGATATCGCCGCAGACTGTGACGGGACACTTCACCGGCTGAACATTCCACTCCTCCACGAGGATCGCACGTGCCTGCTCGCAGAGGATCTTCACCTCCGCCTCCGATAGCGGCTTGCACTGCATTAAGTGCTCGATCTGACGATCCAGATCGCCGTGGGACGGCATCGTCTAGCAGTTGAGGTATCTGTTGATTTCTTTTGTAACTATTTTTCCTTTATGAAGGGGCTTTGATCGGACGGTGGAGAGTGAAGATGGAGATTAGGGGATTTTTTGGTTCAGGTCATGGTTAGGGTTTGGGGGAGATTGGATTTGGTCCTCAAGCTCAGTTTTCTCTGTTGCAGCTAAGCTAACATTATTTTTGTTACCAGATAATTATTGGAATTTGCGCTTATAAGCCCCTGATTTTGCCTTTATTTATGATTTGCTTCCTTTTCATTTGAATAAACCTAAAGTAGGGCTTCAATACCAATTTTTTCAAAGATCTTCCAACACTTTTTTTTTCCCTTCAATTAATTGTTAGGTTTTTGCTCAAAATTTTGAGATTGTTTCATTTAAATTCATCTAATTAAATTTGTCAAATAGAAATGGTATTCCTTAGATTTTATATCCAATTGTTTCATATTAATGTTTTCATATGTACATATACATTTGAAAATGTTAATTTGTTTTCTAAAAAATAAAAATGATAGTATATTATTTATTTAAATAATAAATTATTTATTTTAATTGCATAAATACATTAGTAGCTTATATCACAATTATAATAGATTTAAAATTAATTTGGATAGACGGTAAAATTAGATCTAATAAAATTTTTTTAAAAAAAATTGACAATTAAAAGAAGATAATTTTAATAAAATAAATAAATAATATTTTAAAACAATTGTTGATAGAGGTAGTTTACTCCTAAACCAGTCGCGCACCTGAGATTCAGAATACAAAAGGCCCAAAATAATAAAATTTTGGGGTCCACACAAATATGAGTCTTGAGCTCATTGAAGCCACACAGGGACATCTATAAATACCCTTAGGTATGATCAAGAAAATCCTAAGCTCTATTTTGTTTACAAAAACTCTGTCAAATTCTCTGGCTAACTTAAGCATCGGAGTGCTTACGCAGGGAACAACTCCTGCGTCCCTCTTATCATTATTTTTCTTGCAGAAGCTCTCGGCAACACGTGGCAATTGAAACCACATAGGGACATCTATAAATACCCCCAAAAGCTCTCGGCAACACGCGACAGGAACCCAAAGAGAAGACATCAGCGATTCGTCACCATTGTTTCAGGTAACAACAATTGGCGCCGTCTGTGGGAATCGAAAGAAAAAAAGTTATGGTACGGACACGTTCGAGACGGACTAAAACCGATGAATAATACGAAAAAAATCAAAATTCAAAGCCAAAACGATGTTTTTAGGGAAAAATCTCGGGCAAACCGCCTTAGGCGGTTTTTTAGGCGGTTTGCCATCATGTAGATCTTGAAAAGTTACATGGATTCAAAAAAAATTCACCTCAATCGGACCATGGAGCACAAAGTTATGGCCTTTCAAAGTTTCGAACACAGGGAGAGACTCTGTCGCGCACTCTGCTGCAACTCTATCGCGCACTCTGCCGCAATTCTGTTGCGCTCTCTGCCGCAACTCTGTCGCTCTGTTGCCACTCTGTCTCCCTATCACACTCTGTCGCGCACCCCTATCGAGCACTCTGTCGCTCTACACTCTGCCGTACACTCTGCCACACAAGACTCTGCTGCGCACACACTGCCGCGCGAGAGTCTGCCGCACACTTTGAGGCGCGAGACCCTTCCGTTCTACACTCTGTTACTCTACACTCTACCACACAAGACTCTGTTGCGCACACTCTGCCGCGCTAGAGTCTGTCGCACACTCTGATGCGCGAGACCCTGCCGCTCTACACTCTGCCGCACACCCTGCCGCACACCCTGCCGCAGACTCTGCGCACACCCTGTCGCCAATGTGCCGTGCGAGACTCTGCCACGCACACCCTGCCGCGCGAGAGTTTGCCGCACACTCTGACGCGCGAGACCCTGCCGCTCCACACTCTGCCGCACACCCGCCACAGACTCTGCGCACACTTTGTCGCGAACCTGCCGCACGAGACTCTACCACACACTTGTCACGCGATACTCTAACGCACACACTGCCGCGCTAGATTCTGCCGTGCGAGACCCTATTGCGCACTCTGCCACGCGAGACCCTACAGCGCAAAGGCGAGACTCTATCGCATACTATGCCACGCGAGGCCCTATTGCGCACTCTGTCGCGCGAGACCCTGCAGCGCAAAGGCGAGACTCTATAACACAGTCTGTCGCGCGAGACCCTGTCGCACATGGCGACACTCTGTCGCGCGAGACCCTGTCGCACATGGCGACACTCTGTCGCACACTCTGTCGCGCACCTTGCCGCGTGAGGCTTGTCGTGCACTCTGCCGCACGAGACCTTACTGCGCACTCTGCCTAGCGAGAGACCCTATCGGGTACTTTGCCGCCCGAAATCTTGCCGCGTGAAAGACTATGCCACGCACCCTGTAACGCAGATTTAGATTCCTGCCGCAGGGCTAAGGGAGCACAACCCTACGATACATTTTTAGAACCCTGTTGCAGGGATCAGTACTCAAGACCCTGTCGTCAGGGTGAGGGAGATAAACCCTGCCACAAAATTTGATATGAATTCAAAATTCATCGGTTTGGGAAGCAGGGGAGGCAGAGCCCTCCCTCAGCAAAAAGAAGGCAGCAGTCTAATGATCAGAACAGTCTGAACTCCTTAGTCTATTTGGAAGATTCAAGGCCAAATCTTGGAATGGGAGGTGTTAGAAGAAAGCATCCAGTGCAAAGACATGGGAGAAGGAGTTTTCATTCAAATGACTCGGACTCTTCTAATACCAAGGAAAGGGGAGCACATTCGACCCGAGAATCAGAGAAGAACATGGAAAAAGTCATAGAAAGGATTCTGGAGAAGAAAAAGCTAGTGAATCCCATATTATCTTGAGATCATGGACAAGCTATTGCCAAAGAAGTTCGAGGTGCCATATATGGCTACTTATGCTGACAAAATCGACCCGTATGACCATATGCAAAATTACGAGTCTCCTTTGATACTTCATGGATGAGAGGATGAAATAATGTGTAGAGCCTTTTCGCTTACGCTAACGGGGCATACTTGAAAGAAGGTTCCATCTCGTCTTTTGATCAGTTTCGAAGCGAATTTTTGAAAGCCTTCATGATCAATACCCAACGAAAAAAGGACACGACCTACTTGCTTACACTCAAGCAAGGAAACAAGGAGTCGTTGAAAAGTTATGTTGATCATTTTTGGGATATGACTCTAAAAGTGAAAGATCTACAAGTTAGAGTAGCTATGACAGCAATGCTACAAGGAACAAAAGTTGAAATGCTATAAGAGTCCCTTGATCAACCCACAACCATCTTAGATTTATGTACTCGAGCAAATAGGTATGTAGCCCAAGAAGATGTAATGAAGATGGTACAGTTATGAGAAGTGAAGGAAGAAAGAAAAAGAGAGAGATGTATCTGAAAGGAGCTCTTCTAGACTTGATAGATTGGATAAAGCTCCCAGACTTAGGTACGAAAGCTATGCTAAGCTAAACGAGCCCTGTGCTGATATTGAAGGGACTGGACTGTTAGAATTTCTGAAGAAGAAAGTAGGAAACGTATGCCAACACATAGACGCCTACTGTGACTTCCATTTCACTCATGGTCATTTTACGAAAAAGTGCAGAGAACTGATGGACTAGTTGGAAAGGTTCGCGAGGGGAAGATTAATCGTTTCCTTTGGAGAAACGAAAGAGCTCATTACCCTCCCCGAGATCGAAGGGATAATCGTCCGCAAAATAGGCAAAACAGGTCAAGAAATGAGGAAGAAGCTAGACCAAATCCCAGGAGGTAACCGACAAGATAATGAGCCAACTGGACTAGCTATAAATGTCATAGCAGGTAAAAATTCAATGGCAAAAAATTCCTCTACCTCTCGTAAAACTTACGCGAGGCAAGCGTATCGAGTTCATGTTGTTATGGAGGAGAGAGTGGATGAAGAGCCTATTATGTTCACCCCAGCAGATCGAGGAGATAATATCATCCCCCACGATGATCGCATGGTTATCTCAGTAGTGGTGATGAAATAGTTAATCGAATCTTAATAGACAACGGAAGTTTGGGGAACAAGTAAAAGTAGTCGGGAAAGCCCAAAACATGTAACTCGACAAGTGTTATTTATGGTCGTAAGTCAACTTCGATTGTTTACAACATGATTCTGAGAAGACCTCTATTGAATGCCATGAGGGTTGTCATCTCTCCTTGCTACTTGTTAATGAAGTTTCATACCCCTAATGGAGTTGAACAAGTGCAAAGGGATCAAAAGAAGGCTCGTACATGTTATATCACCTCTACTACATGCAAAGGAATAGAGAGAAATGAGGCGTTATCTATAGCTGACCTTCCAAAACCCCAACTTGTCGAAGATCTGGTGCTGAAAAAGTCGCACATAACCTATGCTCTGAAAGAGAATGAAATTCAGAGCTAATCGAGAAAATCACATTAAATCAGACGGATGATTAAGCCCAACACTCGTAACCTTAAAATTTTGCAGGGAGGACATGACTTTTAAATCACTTGAAATTATACTAGAATTAGTCATTTACATTATGTTTCCTTTATATATTTTTACATCTTCACATTATTATCTGTTTATTTTGAATATGTTGTCATGAGATGCTTTGAATAGATGGAATTTCTCTATTCTTATATTTATCTTACTGATACTCATAAATATGAATCTTGTGATAAAAAACAGACGAGCCGTAAGGGCCTGAGGCCCAATAGCGTCACTATGACCAGGCGTGAAAGACAGACGAGCCGTAAGAGCCTGAGGCGCAATAGCGTCACTATGGCCAGGCGTGAAAAACAGACGAGCCGTAAGAGCCTGAGGCGCAATAACGTCACTGTGGCCAGGTGTAGAAATCAGACGAGCCGTAAAAGCCTGAGGCGCAATAGCATCACTGTGGCCAGGCGTAAAAAATCAGACGAGCCGCTGTGGCCAGGCGTAAAAAATCAGATGAGCCGTAAGAGCCTGAGGCGCAATAGCATCACTGTGGCCAGGCGTAAAAAATCAGACGAGCCGCTGTGGCCAGGCGTAAAAAATCAGACGAGCCGTAAGAGCCTGAGGCGCAATAGCGTCACTGTGGCCAAGCGTAGAAATCAGACGAGCCGTAAGAGCTTGAGGCGCAATAGCGTCACTGTGGCCAGGTGTAAAAAATCAGACGAGTTGTAAGAGCCTGAGGCGCAATAGCGTCACATGGCCAGACGTAAAAAATCAGACAAGCCGTAAGAGCCTGAGGCGCAATAGCATCACAGTGGCCAGGCATAAAAAATCAGATGAGCCGTAAGAGCCTGAGGCGCAATAGCGTCATTGTGGCCAGACATAAAAATCAGATGAGCCGTAAGAGCCTGAGGCGCAATAGCGTCACTGTGACCAGGCGTAGAAATCAGATGAGTCATAAGAGCCTGAGGCGTAATAGCGTCAGTATAGCCAGGCGTAAAAAATCAGACGAGCTGTAAGAGCCTGAGGCGCAATAGCGTCATTGTGGCCAGGCGTAAAAATCAGACGAGCCGTAAAAGCCTGAGGCGCAATAGTGTCACTGTGGCCAGGCATAAAAAATCAGACGAGCCATAAGAGCCTGAGGTGCAATAGCGTCACTGTGGCCAGGCGTATAAAATCAGATGAGCTGTAAGAGCTTGAGGCGCAATAGCGTCACTGTGGCCAGGCATGAAAAATCAGCCGAGCCGTAAGAGCCTGAGGCGCAATAACGCCACTGTGGCCAGGCGTTGCAGACAAAGAAACCGTAAGAGCCTGAAACGCAATTGCGTAACTATGGCCAGGCGTAAAAGACAAACATGCCATAGTGCCAGAGGCGCGAATAGGTCGCGGCAGCCAAACATTAGAAAAAGATGTCTCATGGTACGAGATGCGCGAATGCGTCACGACGGCCCGACACCATGAGAAGATTTATATAAAAGGGTTTGAAGAGAAAAAAGCACCAGCTAAGTCACGAAGAAAAAGTGCAAAACCTTGAAGCGAAAAATGCGCGAGATAATCTAAGCACCCAAATAAGGGCTTGAAGAAGAAAAAAAATGCGCTAGGTAAGCTAAAAAATCCGATGAAAATTCGACTTCAGAATCTAACGTAAGGACTTGACGTAAGGTTACGATGAGAACATATATACTCTTACATAGGGAACTTCCCTATGAAAGAGTGGGGAGCAATTGATAGAGGTAGTTTACTCCTAGCCCAGTCGCGCACCTGAGCTTCAGAATACAAAAGGTCCAAAATAATAAAATTTTGGGGCCCACACAAATATGAGTCCTGACCTCATTGAAGCCACACAGAGACATCTATAAATACCCCCAGGTATGGTCAAGAAAAAACTAAGCTCTATTTTATTTACAGAAACTCTGTCAAATTCTCGGTCTGACTTAAGCATCAGAGTGCAAACGCAGGGGAAAACCCCTGCGTTCCTCTTATCTTCTTCTTTCTTGCAGAAGCTCTCGGCAACACGTGGCAATTGAAGCCACACAGGGACATCTATAAATACCCCCAGAAGCTCTCGGCAACACGCGGCAGGGAACCCAAAGAGAAGACATCAGCGATTCGTCACCATTATTTTAGGTAACAACAATTGTAAAAGAGTAATTTTACCCTTTTCACTAATTTTATCTCATTTGTTTGAATCTCACTGCGCTTATGTTGTGATGAAATCTACAGGATCTTTGAGAAAAATTATTAAATTTCTTAAAAAATATGAATAAAAATATGAATACCATAAAAATAGTTCGATGCTAACCCCAGCATTCTAGATATAAACTCAATCATCTCAACTCGATTATTATTATATAATAAATTTTGTATATATTATACAATTAATAGATATCAATAATTATAATATTAGTGTGTAGTAGAAAACTAAATAAATTATGATTTTTAATAGGTGGACACGTATCCTTTCAATTTATATCTGTTGTTAGATAGTTGTCTTTTTTTACCTTTTTGTCATTGCATGAAAGAAAGCTATGATAACTTTTGTGGTTGCAAGCCAGTTGTTTAGTTCTTGCCTGACTAACCTGTCTCTCTCTCTCCTAACCTGTGAGTGCCTTAGACGTTGTCAATTTTTCATTGCATGCATCACATGTCCTCCTTTTCTCCAGTCTTTCTTCTTCGTTTTTCCTCTCTTCATTCTCTCTTTTCTCTACTGTTACTTCTCCCATCACTGACAAAGGTCAAAACATAATCAATTTCGAAGGTTCCTCAAGAGTTTTTCTCTTCATTTAGCAGAAATCTCTTTGTCTACCCTTTCAATTCCTTCCATCTCTAGACCAATACCCTAAACTTTCTTCCCAAAGCAAACCAAGGAATTGCATCTCACGCATGTGTAATTTGCTCTAATTTAGTCTCTCTATTTATATGTGTCTTAACATTTCTTATTGTTTTCTTTGAAAAATTATTTTTTTACTTCCTCATTCTTGTTTTGTTTCCTTCTCTTTCTGTGTTGCTACTACTATCATCTACTTGTAAACAAAAATTGTGTATATATTTAACACTTACACATACATCACAGGATCTTCTTAAACTAGATGTCTCATGCTTTTAATATAATTTAAAATTAATTTTACATACCTGTGTCTGCAGTGGGAGTCAATGAAAAAGCCATTGCAGAAGCTCTTGTGAAAGCAAAATAAAATTTTTTCTGAAAAAACATGTTTCTCTCTCTTGCTCTAATTTTTCTTACGTATACAGCAAATGGAATTATCGTATCTATTTTTAAGAGAGAGGACCTATTTTAATTTAAGTAGATAACTACCACTCTCAACCATGTTCATCATGTGGGTGGATGTGGTTCCTTAATTTTAGGAATAGTGACTCCTAAATTTTAAGGATAATGACATAACATTAACTTCTATTAGATTTAATCAGAGCCATACATCATAAGTTTATCTTACATTCTCCCACTTGGCTCGATTAAAATCTTTATAATAGAAGTTAATTTCTTATTTCCCATCATAATACCATGATATATAAATTGTTCGGCGTGAGTTATGGCAGTTATGCTCTAATTTGTAAAATACTCCCTTCCATATACTACAACACCTGCAATTTATTATATTAGGTCCTTAATTATATCATAATTTCATTGTGGTCCACAATAATGACTTGTTAAGTCTTTTCCTGTTAATATAAAACAATAATGCATACATAATATCATAGAACAGGAAAACATAAAAGTGTCAGAAACATATCATTGAGCTCAAAGTGTCACTATAAAACATTATTACAATCAAGACCCATCCTAAGAACATGTTCCTTAAATAATTTGGGTTGTAAACCCTTCGTTAATGGGTCAGCAATCATGAGATCAGTACTAATATGTTAAATAGACACTGTTTGTTTCTGAACCTCCTCCTTAACGGCAAAATACTTTAATTTCATATGTTTGGCACCCCTCGAGTATTTGCTGTTCTTTGAGAAGAATAATGCTACGGAGTTATCACAGTAAATTTTTAGCGACTTGGTAATGGTGTCGACAACCCCAAGTCCTGAAATAAAGTTTCGCATCCATAATGCATGAATTGTAGCTTCAAAGCAAGCCACAAATTCTGCTTCTATTGTGGATGAAGCGATTACAGTCTGTTTCGCACTTTTCCATGAAACTGCTCCTTCTGCTAATAGAAACAGATAACCAAAAGTGGATTTCCTGCTGTCAAGACACCCAGCAAAGTCTGAATCTGTGTATTCGACTACTTCCAGTGGATCAGTTCTCTTATATGTGAGCATGTAATTCTTTGTTCCTTGCAGGTACCTCAAAACTTTCTTTGCAGCTTTCCAGTGATCAATTCCAGGATTACTTTGACACCTACCTAACATCCTAACCGCAAAACTTATATCCGGTCTAGTACAAGTCTGCAGGTACATCAAACTTCCAACAACAGAGGCATAAGGAATTGATTTCATTTCTTTTTGTTCCAATTCATTCTTTGGACACTGCATGAGACTAAATTTATCACCCTTTTGAATGGGAACTACCCCAGGTGAACATTTACTCATGTTAAATTTTTCGAGAATTTCATTGATATATGCTTTCTGAGAAAAGCCTATTATTTCTTCTGATTTTTTTCGAAATATTTCTATTCCAATCACATAAGAAGCCTCTCCCATATCTTTCATCTCAAAATTCTCAGATAGAAAATCTTTAGTTTCACGCAGTATACTTAAATCATTTGTTGCAAGCAAAATATTATCAACATATAAGACTAAAACTATAAACTTTCACTCATTGATCTTTTGGTATATACAACGATCAACAATATTTTCCTTAAAACCAAAAGACGTAATAATGGTATTGAACTTAATGTACCATTGTCGGGAAGCTTGTTTTAGTCCATATATTGACTTCTTAAGTTTACACACTATTTGACCTTTGCTTCTTATGGAAAAACCTTCAGGTTGATCCATGTAAACTTCCTCTTCTAGATCTCTATTCAGAAAGGTTGTTTTCACATCCATTTGGTGTAATTCCAAATTATATTGAGCCACCAATGCCATAATTATTCTTAATGAATCTTTCTTAGATACAGGAGAGAATGTCTCTGTATAATCAATGCCATCTTTCTGAGTATAACCCTTGGCAACAAGTCTGACTTTATAACGTTCTACCTTGTCTTTTGAGTCGCGTTTGGTCTTAAAGACCCATTTACAACCGACTCTTTTACATCCCTCAAGCAATTCAACGAGATCTCAAACTTTATTTTGTTCCATGGATTTTAACTCTTCCTTCATTTCATCAATCCATTTAGCAGATTCTGAACTTTCTATGGCTTGTGAAAAGGTAATTGGATTTTTATCAATCCTAAGATCAAAATCTGATTCCCGTAAATAAATCACATAATCTTCTGGAATAGTTGATATCTTTTCCCTTTGAGATCTCTTTAATGTTATTCCTTGTGTTTCATTTGTATTCGATCTTTCTTCATTAGGGGGAATATCAGATTCTTGATCATCATAGGGTCTGACATCAAACTGTGGAGGTGTGTTATTGTTCAAATGTTGACCAACATTTTTGTCACGTTCCACAAGTGTTGGGACAACATTAATGTCAATTGTGGATTTTTGATCAATAATAGATAAAGGTACATTCACCTTTATCTCTTTTATTTCCACATCTTGACATTCTATACTCCCACTGACTTCAACATTCTCAAGGAATTTAGCATTACTAGTTTCAATTATTCTTGGACTATGGTTAGGACAGTAAAACCTATATCCCTTGGATTTCTCAGGATAACCAATAAAGTATCCATTTATAATTTGAGAATCCAATTTTTTCTCTTGTAGATTGTACACTCTTGCTTCTGCTGGGCAACCCCAAACATGCAGATGCCTAAAACTTGGTTTCCCTCCCGTCCACAATTCAAAAGGTGTCTTTTGAACCGCTTTAGTTGAAACTCTATTTAATAAATAAGCTGCGGTTTTCAGTTCATGCATCCACAAGGATTTGGATAAGGAAGAGTTACTCATCATGCTCCTAACCATATCCATTAAGGTTTGATTTCGCCTTTCTACTACACCATTTTGTTGAGGTGTACCTGGCATAGTATACTGTGCACATATGCCACGTTTTTCGAGGACTTTAACAAATGGACCAGGACATTGTCCTGATTCATCGTACTTTCCATAGTATTCACCACCTCTATTAGATCTTATGATTTTCACTTTTCTATCTAATTGTCTCTCAACCTCATTTAGGAATATTTTCAAAACATTTACAGATTGAGACTTTTCGTTAAGTAGATAGATATATTCATAACGTGAATAATCATCAATAAAAGTGATGAAATACTTTTCTCCACTAAGGGATGGAACATCAAAAGGTCCACATATATCAGTGTGTATTATTTCAAGAAGCTGTGTGCTTCTTGTGGCTCATTTCTTGGTATGTTTGGTTTGCTTTCCCTTTATGTAATCCAAGCACGTTCCAAGATCGGTAAAATCTAAATTTTGTAAAATCTCATTCTATACCAATCTTTGTAACCTTTCTTTGGATATATGACCCAAACGTTTATGCCAGAAATAAGCAAAATTTTCATTTAGCATGCTACGTTTTGAACCAACATTACCATGTGTGATATGCATAGATTCAGCGAAAACATTATCAAGTTTTATTCTATATAAACCATCAGTAAGAAAACCTGATCCATAAGGAATAGAGTCTTTATATAGAGTAAAACTTCCAGAATAAAAATTGACATAAAATCCACAACCGTCCAATTTCCCTAGAGAAACAAGATTCTTAAAAATTGAATGTACATAGAGTGTATCATAAGGGTTCAACTGATATCCAGTATCTAATACCAATCTGTAAGTCTCTATGCCTTCAACAGGGGCCTTCATGCGGTTCCCCATAAACAGAAAGTCATTTCTTGGATTTGTGGTTCAGATCGTAAAGAATCCCTACATAGAATTGGTAACATGAGTTGTAACACCAGAATCTAGGCACCAGGTATTATTAGAAATTTCACTTAAATTTGATTCATAGCATACAAAAGTATTGAAAATACCTTTCTTTTCTAACCAAGCTTTTCGTTTTTGACAGTCTTTCTGATAGTGCCCAGCTTTCTTGCAAAAAATAACACTTTTCTATCATCTATTCCTTCCTTTCAGTCTGAGAATCATTAGCAAACCATTTCTTCTTCTTAAACCTTTTGGCTTTGAATCCTTTAACAACTCCTTTCCTTACTAAGTTAACAGAGTGACTTTTTTTTACTCTTAAGCCTTGCTTCCTCTTGTACAAGCCTACTGGCCAATTCATTAACATTCCATTTGTCCTTTATAGTGTTGCAGTTAATTTGAAAAAGCCCATATTCTGGAGGCAAGGAGTTCAAAATAAACTGAACTAAAAACAAGTAATCTATTGCTAAACCCAATGACTTAAGTCTTGCAGCAATGTTAGTCATCTCGATGATATGCTGTTGCATACTTATTGACCCATTATACTTCATGGTTATAAGCTCAGCCATTAAGGTACCAACGAGTGACTTATCCGCAGAACGGAACCTTTCTTCCATAAAACTTATATATTCCTTAGAATTCTCAGTTTGTGGAATCGTAGTCTTAATGTTGTTGGCAATGGTCATTCGCAGAAACTTTAAGCATAATATGTTGCTTCTTTCCCATGCAACATGATGTGTCTTCTTTGCCTCACTACTTGTATCCTTAATAGCAGGAGGTTTGTCCTGAATGAGAGCCAAGTCGAGATCCAAAACTCCTAAATGAAAATCAACTTGCTCTCGCCATTCTGAGAAGTTCATGCCATTAAACACGACAACAGATGACGCATGCGAATTAATTGCAATAACTGCAAAAACATAACAATAAAGCTCACATTTAATCACGATGAATTCAATAAACAATCATTAAGATATATAGTAGTTCTCTTTTGGGTAGATACTACAATATACATGCATTAATATACATAACACAAATATAAAGTAAAATACCTTTTGGGTAAATTTTACAATATATTTTCCTTTGTCTGGGTGGTGGAATTGAGTTTGGATTTGTCTGGGTGGATTCGTGGGATGAGAACTTTCCAGAGGGTGGTGGTGGGTAGGTGATTATGAAGTTTTTGGGTCTATTGTTGTGGCTTTGGAATAGGGGTTGTAGCTACTGGGGTCAGGAATGGAGGTTTTGAGGCCATGTGTGTGGCAGTGATGACGGTTAGATGGTGATGGAATGGCTTTCCTTTTCGATTTGGTTTACATTTTGCTGGATATGGGTTACTACAATTTTTTTGACATTTTAATTAACTATTTATGGTCTTTTTTTATTTGTTTATACTACTTTTTAATATTATTTGTTGCCTTTTGCAGGTATTTGATATTATGGATGCAGGATCTTTAGATTCATTTTTAACTTGAAGGGGTATTAAACTCTCCTCTTGACAAGGAGATGTTGTTTATCTGAAAGTCTTTTTGATGGGTGAAAAGGTGAGAAAATGTTAACAAGAAAGAATTATTTTTTATAATTTTATCCATATGTTTAGCTATTTTTTATGCCCATTCTAATGGCTTTCGTTTTTTAAACTTATAAATGCAGGTTGGAGAATGACAGGGTGCATACAAGGTGAGCGTTTCTTTATCAAGTATAATACAGGTCATAGAAGGATAATTACATCTGTATGAGGATTGACTTTTATTTTCATCTTTTGTAGATATCCAATGGGCTTTTGGAGAAGGATGGATCTGAGAGGGTTAGTGATACTCCAATATGATGTTATTATGTGCTTGTTATGCCTATGCTATTACTCTTCTTTTTGTGATTTTTCATTATTATTGATTTAATGATTAATTTCATATGCTTATTTTATGTGCATGCATTGATTTTTTTTTTTTTAGCTGTAATTACATTGTTTCCTCACCAGTCCTTTTTTATGAAGAAAAATGCATTTGTCTCTTGCTTTCCTTCATAGAATGTGTCCTCCATAAGGTATTATTACTAATTCCTAGCCTTTTTCTTTTATAGATTCCTTAAGTGGAGATTCCATTGGCAACAATTTTTTCCAACTTACGCATGCAAATGAGAGCTTGAACCTTTTTAAAAAGAAAACGACTCCTATATTTGTTAAGCACATGTCTCCTAATGCTAAAAAATGATTCGAAAGCCACAGTAGTTATGGGTACACTTATCAAGTCATAAGCCATATTAATCAAAATGGGAAATCTAACACTATGATTCTTCCACCATTTTTAAGATATTTAAATCTTTATTAGCAGAAAAACCAAGTTTTGGTAAATCTAAATATACTTTCAATTGAGATTTGGAACTTAGGACATCATCTTCATCATTCGCGAATTGATGTGTTTCATACAAATGCAACTAACAAAGAACAAAATGGTTGAAATTCACAATGATATAAATATAACATTTAAGATATGAGTGTTTATATTTATAAGCATAAATAGCTTATCCTTCACTATATCCAACTTCTCTTGAACTTTAAGGATTAATTTTCAAAAAGTAGCGCTTCAACATTGTAAACTTTACACGTGGATTAAGTACCACTGTGATTGTAAGTAGAACATTATACTCACTCCAATACTTGTCAAATTTTTTCTTCATATTGAAAGCCATGTTTCTTAACATCTCATTATCTTCATCTACGTATTCCATTAAAAACATCTCAATTTTTCAAACTTGAGCAAAATACAAGTCAACGTTTGGGTAACTAGTTTTCGGAATCAAATTTGTAATGTCATAGAATGGTTTTAAAAATTCACAAATTTTCTCTCCCCTCTTTCACTTGATGGATAATGTTTATAATTTCTAGCATTTAATGCAAGCATAGTAAATGTATGCTTAAATTTCAAAGCACTCTCAAGCATCAAGTAAGTAAAGTTCCATCTAGTTGGTAGATCCAAAGTCAAATATGAACTTGTAGAAATTGAAGCCTTTTTTACACATTCTTCAGAACTCTTCATTCTATCCTCCGACCCCTTCACATATTTGATACTTTCTCTAATTTTCTCATTAGCAGTAGAAGCTACTTTCAAACCTTCTTTAGCAATAAGATTTAAAATGTGAGCACAACACCGAATATGAAAAAAAATCACCATTACATAAGAAGCTCTCTTGCAAACAAAGCACAATTTTTTTTTAAAAAAAAAAAACTAAGTTGCATGTTATCATTAGCGGAAGCATTATCCAAAATAATGAAAAATATTTTCTTGTCTATCCCCTAATCATTTAAAATTTCTATTACTTTTTAAGATAATTCGTAGCTTGAATATGAAGGATTATATCACAAAAGGTAAGAATCTTATTACTTAGTTTCCAATCTAAAAAAATAATGAGCAGTTAAGCAAAGGTATCCCTTAGTAGTCCATAGATCACAATTGAGACATATTCTACCCTCAATTTGAGCCAAACATTTTTCTAATTCCCTTTTATTTTCCATATAAAGTTTCTAAACATCAGAACCAACAGTGATCCTAAAAATAAATTTCACCTCAAGGTTTAAATACTTCATCACATTTCTAACTCAATTAAATTCAACAAATGAGAAAGAGATGTTAGGCCTTACTATTGCTAAAGCTACTAATTCTCAAAAAATCTTTTGATCAATTTTTCTATTTCTCACATTTCCTTGATGGTCAATCATCATTTCAAGGAGATTTTATTGCTTTAAAATTGCTAACCTTCTACATTTTGACAAATGACAAGGAGGAGTTGAGGTTCCATATTTAGTACCACCCACAACATATTTTTCCCCACGTCCTTTGCATTTGGCACGCGGTGTCAGACCCGAGTTTTCGATTTACGTAAGTAGCTTGTACCTTATGATTTCTATGTGTACGAACATTATATTTCATAGTTGAATCATAAGAAGAGTATTTACTATCATACAATCGATTTATTGAGAATTAAAAATGCACGTAAGCTACATAACAGCGAGATAAGGGTTCAATTAATTTTCGAGTAAGTACAGGGGTAAAACGGTTAATTGATCGAAATCCGGTATAAATTCAATGAGAAAATTTCATTAAAAATATGAAATTGAGAAATCTTGATCAATAACGGGGCAAATATTGAATTTCAAGTCCAATTGATCGAGATATGAATTTATTTAATATTTTTAAAATTTTTATCTCGAAAAATGAGCCCAAAAATATTAGAAAAATATATCGAAAATGCAAAATCGGACTGATAAATTCATTTACGGATTAAATGAATTTAATAGTAATTTTTGGGATATTTTTGGATTTTTAATATTATTTTAAAGATTAAAATAATATTAAAAATATATTATAAAGAAAAAAAACAAACAAAATAGAAAAAAAATGAAAAACAGAAAACGGATTGAAACATCGGGGAGAGAGAAATGTAGCCAAGCCGACGCAAACTGAGAGAAGAAGACTCGCCGGACCAGCCACCACCGGCGACCCCAACGGCCAGCGAACGGCCGGAAAAGGTAGAAGGGCACCGCGCGAACCCCCTGGCACCGGTAACACACCTCACTGGGGCCGAAAAGGGGAGATCGACGGAGAAGTTTGTCGCGGAGGAAAACGTGAAATCCGACAGCCACCGGCGGTGCTAGGCTCCGATCAAGCCCAGCCGAACGATCCCCAGGCTTTGGCGCACCGAACGGCGACAGCAGCTCCCGGAGAACCGGTCGAAAGACGCCGGCACGGCTAAATCACCCCTGAACCGATCAGCGGTTCAGGGCAGAACCTTCTAAACTGAATCGGATCGGACCCGACTGGTTCAGCCAAGGAGGAGAGAGAAAAAGAGAAAAAAAGAAAGAAAAAGGAAAAAGAAAATTTTTGGGAATTCACCAGACTTTGGGTAAGTCGATACGAGGTCAAAAGTGACCGATTTAATTTTTGATAAATTTATTTAAATTATATTTAATCAAAAATTGACCCGGAGTTAAATATATGAAATTGTGCAGTTCGACGATAAATTTCGAACGGAAGCCTGATCGAACTTTGATTTGTGTACCATCGCACAATCTCGGGTAAGTAAAGCTCATGTACAACAATTTATGTGATTATGCGTATTTAAGATTTAATTTACGCATTTCGGATTAAATTTCGCAATTAGTGAATTATATTCAAAAAATTGAATAAAATGTCGTAAATGATATACGGGCTATCCAAAGAGCTTGGAATGAAGCCCAATGGGTATTGATAGGCCCAATGAGTCGATAGACCCTGATGAACGGGCTTAATACGGATTAAGGCCCAATTAAAGTGTTTAAGGCCCATTAAGAGTAAACGGGCCTATTTTAGTGAAATGAACTGTATGAAATGTGTAATACAGTAGGAAGTGTAATTAACTCAGTGAATGATTAAATGCAGCTCCAAAGTCATATTGAGAATTGATCGGACTGCGAGATAGACAGCACAGAGGAAGAGAGGTCACACGACGTAATCCAAGGTAGGAGACTCTTGCAAGTAGCTAGAGATATCTGTGCATATTTTCGTTGGATTTTACATTCACTGAAATTGTTTGAGGGTCAGAGAAAATCTATAATAATTATAGGGACCCGATATGGGTAAATTATGATTTTGCCCCTAGTTAGGCAAAAAGTGAAATTTTGGGAAAAGTTGTAAAAAGCATGAAAATGATGTTTTGAGTAGTTTTTACTGCTGTGTAGCAGAAGAGTAGGTGGATGAGTTAATGTTTTGAGGTCGATGTAAACTAAGCACACTTTATAGTGTTGATTTAAATGATTTTAAACATCCCTATTTTTAAAGAGCCATCTATCAAATTATGTGGAAACAATCGTGCTGGAGCACAACCCGCACTTGATTTCAGATGTTTTTCACATACCTTAGTGCTGGAGGTTTACTCGCACTACATTTATTTGACATGCATTATAGAGTACTGGAGCATTGCTCGTACTCAGTTTTATGTGATTTGTACATGATAGAGTGCTGGAGCGATTAGCTCGTGCTCGAGTTTTACATGAGATGCATGACAGAGTGCTGGAGCGTTGCTCGTACTCGATTCTTCATGATTTGTACATGACATAGTACTTGAGCGATTTACTCGTACTTGATTTGAATGAGAACTATGCATGACCTAGTGCTAGAGGTTTACTCGCACTAGTGTTGATATTTTTACATGCATATACAGTGTTTTGAGGTGGAGCGTTGACTGTGAGTCACACTCAAGACGCGCACTGTAGTTTTACGTGATATATAGACATGTTAGAAAAATCGTGACGATTTACTCCATGTAGACTGAGTGTCACACTGTTGAGATGTTCTCACGTGGATTTAGAGACATGACATTTATTCCATAGTATGAGGGCTAAGACCTGTGGCAAGTACCCTGACTATGATGTATTTTCATGGTATGAGAGGCTAAGACCTATGGCAGGTACTTCGACCATGATGTATGGGTCCACGAGTGTACGTTGTACCATGCGTGTGGCATGGAGTACACTGTACCGTGTTTTGTGTTGTGGAGTTGTGGAGGAGAGTTGTTGATAGTTGGCAGTTGTGATGGACTGACCCTCCTCCCGTTACAACAGTGATAACCCGCACACCGAGTACTATGTTGCCTGCGATTTCACCACATGTTAGGATATGTACATAGTCCGGAGATGCTCTCTTACAGTAAGATCCTTAAGCCCAACATCCTTAAGCCAGAGTGGGCGGGGAGGCTCTATTCGGCGGGGAGGCTCTCTTACATAGTCTAGAGAGATTGCATTTAGCCACTGAGTCTCGCATGATATATCACATGTGTTTTATGATACGGGTAGACCTGACGGATAGGTCGAAGCCCGATTGATTTGTTTGTGTTGTGATGAGAACTGCCATATTTACTGTGTTTTGAATGTAAATGGCATATTTTATATAAAGGCATTCTTAAATGATTAAATATGCACTGTTTTGCATGAATGCCTCTGATTGATAAACCAACATGTGTTTAGTACATGAGATTTTAAATCTGTACTATATTATATATATATTTTAAACATGCTTTTGAGTTGAGAGAAGGAAAGGTAAAGCACTATTTTCAGTAGATAATATGGATGTCTACTTGCTTGCCTGATTTCCTTACTGAGCGCGTTGATAGCTCATCCCATTCATTTTCCCCTATCTTTACAGATTCTCGTCAGTAGATCGAGTCAGCTGAGGTATTGCATTCCTTTGGACCGCTGCCACTCCCCATCTAGCAAAAGGTATACACATGCGTACTCTTTTGTATCTGAACAATGCATAAACACAGAGATGTACACATTTTAATATGGGGGATGTAATGATGTAATTATATTTAAGTATACGAATTTACTTATGATATAAATGTCATGTATGTATGATACGAAAAAGAATGGTAAGGTATGTCTGGATGAGGAGACTAATACCTATTCACAGCCCAACTGTTGAGGAGATAAAGGTAAGTAAAAAGTGAAAAATTTATTGTGGTTTTTGGTAAGTTGCGTGTGGGAGGAGGGCGTGACAGAGTGGTATCAGAGCGTAGCTGGTCTGATGTGTCTAGGCATTAGTAATTAGGAAAATGTACATCCCCATATCACTGTGTTTTGTTCAGTTACAATTTTGTATACAAGTTGGGAGTTGGATAAATTAATATTTGTGAATGCAGGAATCTAGCCTTTATGGTAATTACCCGTCGTGGTAGAGGGACAAGGGGTAGGGCTGGAGGCTGTAGTGGTAGGTCGGCTAGCCAGGGTGAGTCTTCGACTACCCATACACCTCCAGGTACTACTGAGGTACCAGATACGACTGAGGCACGTTTCACGAGGATAGAGCGTAGCCTAGAGGCGATAGTAGGGCTGTTGGCACAGACTTTGCCAGGTAGATAGAGACAAGATGCAGAGACTGCGACTGGAGAGGCAGTTACACTTGATACTCCTGCGCAGCCTGTACAAAGGCCACAGACTACTGATACTCCTACACCCCCACTAGTTCAGGTTAGTAGAGGATATGGGTGTGATTTGGATCGATTGCGACAGTTCCAGAAGCTTAGACCTCCATCTTTTCGAGGGGTCAAAGACCCAGCTAGTGCAGAGGAGTGGATTAGCGAGATGGAGAAGTTGTACGATTTCTTTGAGTGTACGACTTCTGAGAGAGTCGCATTTACTGCGTTCCTACTGAAGGGAATGGCAGAGCATTGGTGGAAGTCCACCAGGCCGATATTGAGAGCCCGACATGCTGAGATTAGTTGGGAGATGTTTCTAGAGGCCTTCAAGAGGCAGTTTGTTCCTGATACAGCGCAGCGTAGACTGTAGGCCGAGTTTTTAGGATTGAGCCAGGGGAGTCTCACAGTGGATGAGTACGAGACTAGATTTTTGGCCTTGGGGAGGTATGATCCTGATACCATGTACAGCGAGACTAGGAAGGTCTACAGATTTGTTGATGGATTGAGACCGGTGTTGCGGTCTAGATTGGTACCACTAGACATTGGTACATATGATGAGGCAGTGCGTAGAGCACAGCTTTGTGAGCAAAATTATGAGAGGCATTTCTTTGAGTTTGGGAAGTTCAGTCGGAGTCGAGATAGAGAGAGGATGAGGCCGACTAGAGATAGAGGGTTCAGTTATCAAGGAGGGAAGAGACTCTTTGGTAAGGGACCACGGATAGAGGAGGTGCGAGAGCGACCAGTTAGACCTCCTACATACTCGGCCATAGCTCCAGCGAAGGGCATTGAGCCCTGTTGGAGGATTGAGGCCTACTACTGATCAGTGCAACCGATGTGGTAGACATCATGGCGGTAGACCTTGTCCGTTGAGCCCTGTTGTGTGTTTTCGATGTGGAAAACATGGGCATATTGCTAGAGAGTGCCCAGAGACATATGTGACTGCTCTACAGAAGGGCAGGGAGCATGATAGAGCTTTAGCTGGTACGTCTGCTCAGAGAGGGAGAGTGACGACAGAGGAGAAGCGGAAGCAAGTGCTGGATCGAGGGCGAGTACATGCCTTGAACTTGGACACAACTGATGCTTTTACGGATGTGATTAGAGGTTTCATTGCGTACGTGGTGGATACAGATAAGGTACATCCGGAGTTGGTAGATATTCCTGTTGTCAGTGAGTACCCAGATGTGTTCTCGGATGAGTTGTCAGGGTTACCACCAGACAGAGAGGTAGAGTTCTGTATAGATTTGGTGCCTGGTATTGAGCCTATTTCGAGACCACCGTATCGCATGGCCTTAGTTGAGCTGAAGGAGCTCAAGAGACAGTTACAGGAGCTGTTGGATAGGGGTTTTATCAGACCGAGTGTTTCACAGTGGGGAGCACTGGTTCTGTTTGTGAGGAAGAATGATGGAAGCCTCCGATTGTGTATAGACTACAGATTGTTGAATAAGGCTACCATTAAGAATAGATATCCCCTTCGACGCATTGACGACTTACTGGATCAGCTTCGGGGAGCGCAGGTCTTTTCTAAGATTGATCTAAGGTCTGGGTATCATCAATTGAGAGTTCGGAGTGGAGATGTACCCAAGACAGCATTTAGGACTCGATATGGCCACTATGAGTTCCTAGTTATGCCATTCGGACTGACAAATGCTCCCGCAACTTTCATGGCTTTGAGGAACGATGTATTCAAGCCATATTTGGATTAGTTTGTTATCGTATTCATCGATGACATATTAGTATATTCGAGATCCGAGGAAGAGCATGAGGAGCACCTCAGGATTGTATTGCAGACTCTACGAGGGCAGCAATTGTATGCTAAACTCAGCAAGTGTGATTTTTGGTTGACAGAGATCTCGTTTTTGGGACATGTAGTGTCGAGGGATGGTGTATCAGTAGATCCATCCAAGATTGAGGCTGTAGTTCAGTGGGAATAGCCGAGGACAGTTACCGAGATTAGGAGTTTTCTGGGTTTAGCAGGGTACTGTCGAAGATTTGTTGAGGGATTTTCGAAGATGGCTGCTCCGTTAACACGTCTCACTCGGAAGAGTGTTGCATTTATGTGGGACGAGGATTGTGAGAGGAGTTTTCAAGAGTTGAAGAGTCGATTGACCACCGCTCCGATTCTCACTATTCCTACCAGCTCAGGAGGATTTTCAGTATATACCGATGCTTCACATCGTGGACTAGGCTGTGTGTTGATGCAGGATGGGAGGGTAGTTGCTTATGGATCCAGACAGTTGAAGGACCATGAGAAGAACTATCCGACTTACGATTTAGAGTTGGCAGTAGTAGTGTTTGCGTTGAAGGTATGACGCCACTACTTGTATGATGAGAAGTTTCAGATTTTTACCGACCACAATAGCCTCAAGTACCTATTCTCACAGAAGGAGCTGAACATGAGATAGAGAAGATGGCTAGAGCTTTTGAAGGATTATGATTGTGAGATACTTTATCATCCAGGTAAGGCTAATGTTGTAGCAGATGCTTTGAGTAGGAAGAGCCTTGGGATGGTATCGTATATGATGGTCAGGGAGCACGAGCTGCTAGAGCAGTTTGCTGGCCTCAGTTTGGGAGTTGTGCCTTCGGACAGAGATGCAGATTATATGATTGCGAGTCTACACTTAGAGCCAGATCTGTTGGATAGGATCAGACAGGCTCAGCAGATAGATCTGCAGTGCATCGATGTGATTGGTCAGATGTAGAGGGGCACAATGACAGATTTTGAGTTGAGTCTTGATGGACTAATGAGGTTCAGAGGTAGATTGTGTGTTCCCAAGGATCCAGAGATCAGGAGATTGATATTGTTGGAAGCTCATTCATCGAGGTACACAATGCATCCAGGGAGTGGCAAGATGTATCAGAACCTCCAGAAGGTGTATTGGTGGTCAGGTATGAAGAGAGATGTGGCAGATTTTATGGCGAGATGTCTCGTATGTCAGCAGGTGAAGGTAGAGCATCAGAAACCTATAGGATTGTTGCAGCTAGAAGCATATCACCATGGATTTCGTGATGGGTTTACCGAGGACCTGGAAGAATCACGAGGTTATATGGGTGATCGTAGATAGACTGACGAAGTCAGCCCACTTCCTAGCTATGAGAGCTACCGATACTCTGAGTACATTAGCAGGGTTGTATGTACGCGAGGTAGTGAGGTTGCATGGTGTTCCAGTGAGCATTGTCTCGGATAGGGATTCCCGCTTCACTTCCCACTTTTGGAAACATTTTCAGGAAGCTATGGGAACCCAGATGAGTTTGAGCACAGCCTTCCATCCTCAGACAGATGGTCAGTCAGAAAGGACGATACAGACTCTGGATGATATGTTGAGAGCATGTGTGCTGGATTTTAGAGGCTCCTGGGATGATCATTTGCCACTAGTCGAGTTCGCCTACAACAACAGTTATCATTCGAGTATCGGGATGGCACCGTATGAGGCCTTGTATGGCCGTAGATGTCGTTCCCCTATTGGGTGGAAAGAAGTGGGTGACCGTAAGATTTTTGCTCTTGATATGGTTACACAGGCGTCTGAGGATGTCCGGTTGATAGTTGAGAGATTGAGGACAGCTCAGAGTCGACAGAAGAGTTATGCTGACAGGAGACATAGGCCACTTGAGTTCGCAGTTGGTGAGCCCATGTTTCTGAAGGTTTCTCCTTCCAAGGGTATAGCGAGGTTTGGGAAGAGGGGTAAGCTGAGTCCTCGCTACATTGGACCCTTTGAGATACGTGATCGAGTGGGAGATAAGGCCTATAGGTTGGTATTACCACCAGATTTGACAGGCGTGCACAACGTCTTCCACATCTCGATGCTTCGGAAGTATCACCCGGATCCGGCACATGTGATTAGTTATGAGCCTTTGGAGCTCAGTGAGGACATGTCATATGTTGAGAGGCCGATTCGGATACTGGGTAGGAAGGAGAAAGTTTTGAGATCAAAGACTATCGGGTTAGTGAAGGTATTATGGCAGCATCACACTTTCGAGGAGGCTACTTGGGAGTTAGAGAGCTTGATGTGAGATAAGTACCCCCAGTTGTTTGAGGATTGATTTGGTTCTAATTTGGAGGACCAAATTCTTTTAGTTTGGGAGGATTGTCAGACCCGAGTTTTCGATTTACGTATGTAGCTTGTACCTTATGATTCCTATGTGTACGAACATTATATTTCATAGTTGAATCATAAGAAGAGTATTTACTATCATACAATCGATTTATTGAGAATTAAAAATGCATGTAAGCTACATAACAGCGAGATAAGGGTTCAATTAATTTTCGAGTAAGTACAGGGGTAAAACGATCAATTGATCGAAATTCGGTATAAATTCAATGAGAAAATTTCATTAAAAATATGAAATTGAGAAATCTTGATCAATAACGGGGCAAATATTAAATTTCGAGTCCAATTGATCGAGATATGAATTTATTTAATATTTTTAAAATTTTTATCTCGAAAAATGAGCCCAAAAATATTAGAAAAATATACCGAAAATGCAAAATCGGACTGATAAATTCATTTACGGATTAAATGAATTTAATAGAAATTTTTGGGATATTTTTGGATTTTTAATATTATTTTAAGGATTAAAATAATATTAAAAATATATTATTTTGAAAAAAAACAAACAAAATAGAAAAAAAACGAAAAACAGAAAACGGATTGAAACATCGGGGAGAGAGAAACGTAGCCAAGCTGACGCAAACTGAGAGAAGAAGACTCGCCGGACCAGCCACCACCGGCGACCCCAGCGACTAGCGAACGGCCGGAAAAGGTAGAGGGGCACCGCGCGAACCCCTTGGCACTGGTAACGCGCCTCACAGGCGCCGAAAAGGGGAGATCGACCGAGAAGTTTACCGTGGAGGAAAACGTGAAATCCGACGGCCATCGACGGTGCTAGGCTCCGATCGAGCCCAGCCGAACGATCCCCAGGCTTTGGCTCACCGAACAGCGGCAGCAGCTCCCGGAGAACCGGTTGGAAGACGCTGGCACAGCTAAATCACCCCTGAACCAATCGGCAGTTCAGGGCAGAACCTTCTAAACTGAACCGGACCGGATCGGTTCAGCCAAGGAGGAGAGAGAAAAAGAGAAAAAAAAGAAAGAAAAAGGAAAAAGAAAATTTTTGAGAATTCACCAGACTTCGGGTAAGTCGATACGAGGTCAAAAGTGACCGATTTAATTTCTGATAAATTTATTTAAATTATATTTAATCAGAAATTGACCAGGAGTTAAATATACGAAATTGTGCAGTTCGACGATAAATTCCGAACGGAAGCCCGATCGATCTTTGATTTGCTTACCATCGCACAATCTCGGGTAAGTAAAGCTCATTTACGACAATTTATGTGATTATGCGTATTTAAGATTTAATTTACGCATTTCGGATTAAATTTCGCAATTAGTGAATTATATTCGAAAAATTAAATAAAATGTCGTAAATGATATACGGGCTATCCAAAGGGCTTGGAATGAAGCCCAATGGGTATTGATAGGCCCAATAAGTCGATAGACCCTGATGAACGGGCTTAATACGGATTAAGGCCCAATTAAAGTTTTTAAGGCCCATTAAGAGTAAATGGGCCCATTTTAGTGAAATGAACTGTATTAAATGTGCAATACAGTAGGAAAAGTGTAATTAACTCAGTGAATGATTAAATGCAGCTCCAGAGTCATATTGAGAGTTGACCGGACTGCGAGATAGACAGCACAGAGGAAGAGAGGTCACACGACGTGATCCAAGGTAGGGGACTCTTGCAAGTAGCTAGAGATATCTATCATATTTTCATTGGATTTTACATTCACTAAAATTGTTTGAGGGTCAGAGAAAATCTATAATAATTATAGGGACCCGATATGGATAAATTACGATTTTGCCCCTAGTTAGGCAAAAAGTGAAACTTTGGGAAAAGTTATAAAAAAGCATTAAAATGATGTTTTAAGTGGTTTTTACTGCTGTGTAGCAGAAAAGTAGGTGGATGAGCTAATGTTTTGAGGTCGATGTAAACTAAGCACACTTTATAGTGCTGATTTAAATGATTTTAAACATCCCTATTTTTAAAGAGCCATCTACCGAATTATGTGGAAACAATCGTGCTGGAGCACAACTCGCACTTGATTTTAGATGTTTTTCACATACCTTAGTGCTGGAGGTTTACTCGTATTGCATTTATTTGACATGCATTATAAAGTACTGGAGCATTGCTCGTACTCAGTTTTATGTGATTTGTACATGATAGAGTGCTGGAGCAATTAGCTCATGCTCGAGTTTTACATGAGATGCATGACAAAGTGCTAGAGCGTTGCTCGTACTCGATTCTCCATGATTTGTACATGAAATAGTACTTGAGCGATTTGCTCATACTTGATTTGAATGAGAACTATGCATGACCTCGTGCTGGAGGTTTACTCGCACTAGTGTTGATATTTTTACATGCATATACAGTGTTTTGAGGCGGAACATTGACTGTGAGTCACACTCAAGACACGTACTGTAGTTTTACGTGATATATAGACATGTTAGAAAAACCGTGACGATTTCCTCCTGTAGACTGAGTGTCACACTGTTGAGATGTTCTCACGTGGATTTAGAGACGTGGCATTTATTCCATAGTATGAGGGCTAAGACCTATGGCAGGCACCCCGACTATGATGTATTTCCATGGTATGAGAGGCTACGACCTATGCCAGGCAACCCGACCATGATGTATGGGTCCACGAGTGTACATTGTACCGTGCGTGTGGCATGGAGTACACTGTACCATGTTTTGTATTGTGGAGTTGTGGAGGAGAGTTGTTGATAGCTGGCGGTTGTGATGGACTGACCCCCCTCCCGTTACAGCATTGATAACCCGCACACCGAGTACTGTGTTGCTTGGGATTTCACCACATGTTAGGATATGTACATAGTCCGGAGATGCTCTCTTACAGTAAGATCCTTAAGCCCAACATCCTTAAGCCAGAGTGGGCGGGGAGGCTCTGTTCGGCGGGGAGGCTCTTTTACATAGTCTAGAGAGATTGCATTTAGCCACTGAGTCTCGCATGATATATCACATGTGTTTTATGATACGGGTAGACCTGAGGGATGGGTCGAAACCCGATTGATTTGTTTGTGTTGTGATGAGAAATGCCATATTTACTGTGTTTTGAATGTAAATGGCATATTTTATATAAAGGCATTCTTAAATGATTAAATATGCACTGTTTTGCACGAATGCCTCTGATTGATAAACCAGCATGTGTTTAGTACATGGGATTTTAAATCTGTACTATATTATATATATTTTAAACATGCTTTTGAGTTGAGAGAAGGAAAGGTAAAGCACTATTTTCAGTAGATAGTATGGATGTCTACTTGCTTGCCTGATTTTCTTACTGAGCGTGTTGATAGCTCATCCCATTCATTTTCCCCTATCTCTACAGATTCTCGTCAGTAGATCGAGTTAGCTAAGGTATTGCATTCCTTTGGACCACTGCCACTCCCCATCTAGCGAAAGGTATACACATGCGTACTCTTTTGTATCTGAACAATGCATAAACACAGTGATGTACACATTTTAATATGGGGGATGTAATGATGTAATTATATTTAAGTATACGAATTTACTTATGATATAAATGTCATGTATGTATGATACGAAAAGAATGGTAAGGTATGTCTGGATGAGGAGACTAATGCCTATTCACAGCCCAACTGTTGAGGAGATAAAGGTAAGTAAAAAGTGAAAAATTTATTGTGGTTTTTGGTAAGTAACGTGTGGGAGGAGGGCGTGACACGCGGTTTACCATCATCATACATTACATTATTCTCAAAAAAATGCCACACGTCTGAAGTATTCTTTCATGCTTTTTTTGATTGATTTTCAATAACTTTAGTTTCTAGTCACGTTTAAGTTCAACTAGATTAACATATTTTCCAGTTCAACATTTTGACTATCTGAGTTTGAGATGCCATATTTAAGACCACTACTGCCATATTTAAATAGTACCCCTTACCTCGATTTATCGAAAATCTCGAATTCAAGTAATGACGCCTCCCAGTACCTCCTTTAATTTCTCCTACGTTTTACCTATACCGAAATCGTTTTCTTAGCCTCCTATTCATGCAAATCATCCGAATTGCGTTAAAAATCGTAATTTATTCGTTACTACCTCGTGTGTACGTATTATTGCACATACCTAGGCCAACACGCACTTTTATATATTTTCCTTACTATATATTATTTTGTACATACAAATATTAACATACACATTTATTATATACATCTACATGTATATACACATAAATATATATATACTCCTATATATATTATTATTTGTTTTCATTTTTCTTTATCACATGTATATATTCTTTGTATGTACATATACTAACACACACATTTATCTTATACACCTATTTGTATATACACCTAAGTATATATACACACATTCATTTTATCATTTAATTTCCTTATTCATCATCACATAAATATATATTTATATATATTTTGCCTATTTCTCATCTCTCCCATTTTTCCATTTTTATTTCACATATAACTTAATTCACACTAATAAGCCCATATCTCAAACATACAAATATATACATGTACATTAAATATACATATATAAATTTACCTTGTGTCTTTTCAAAATTTCCAGCTTTTCTTTTCTCCTTTTTTTTTCTTTTCTCCTTTTCTTTTCTCCTCTCTCGATCAGCCCAGTCTCGGCTTGCTCTTCTTCTTCCTCAGTTTGGTTTTCAGCTTCTCGATTATGCTTAAATTCCACTCTTGGTTTCCAGCCTTCCTTCAGTCTTCTTCTCCTTCGGTCTTGCTCTTGTTTTCCAACCTCGATCTTCCTTTCCTTCCTCTCCCCTGCCCCTCAGTTTCAGCCTTTTTTGTTCTGGTCGAGACTTCCTTTGCTTCTAACTGAGTCTCGGTTTCCTTCTTCCTTCGATCTCCCTCTCTTTCTCCCTCGGTTGGCTCCTGTTTACTCTCGGTTCCAGCTTCAATTTTTTTCTCTCAGTCAACTGCTGTTTCCTAGCTTCAGCTTGCTTCGATCATGCTCTGCTTCTGTTTTTACTCTACTTCAATTCTGTTCTGCTCCATTCTCGGTCTACTCCAATTTCCAGCTTTCAGTCTGCTTCAATTTCCTTTCCCTCGGGTCGGCTCCAGCTCCAGATTTCTCTTGCTTCGGTTTCGGCTTCCTTTCCTTCTTTCTTTCTTTTCTTTTCTTCCCTTTCCTTTCTTTTCTTTCTTTCTTTCTTCCTTTCCCGATCAGCCCCTTCTTCTTTCTTTTCCTCTTTTCTTTCCCCCTCGGCAGAATCAGCTTCCCTTCTTTTCTCCCTTTCTTTTTCTTTCCTTTCTTTTCTTTCTTTTCTTCTTCTTCTTCCTCGGCCAGTAGCTCTTTCTTCTCCAGCCGAGCAGCCCTCCTTCTCTTCTGCTCTCTTCTTTCTTTTGCTTTTCCCACCCAGCTGTCTGTATTTTGATTTTCAATTGCTGAGTCACAAAATTGGCTTTCTTTGAAAGCCAATTTCGTACAACTATATACATATTTTATTAATATGTATATATTATACTAATATATGTATATATGTTATATTAATATATAGATATATATGTTATTTGTTTTTGTTTGGTGTATTATTATATATTTTTTTGTTATTGTCTTGTTTTATTATTTGTTGTTTTATTGTTTTGTGTTCCATTTCATTTTTTCATTTTTTTTCTCATGCTTTATTTATTATTTATTAATACTTATATATTAAATACTTTACATTACATAATATATATATATATATATTTACTATATATATTATTATTCATCTATTTAAATGTCTAGTATTTATATATATATAAATATACATTTTCTTGTATAATTTATCCGAAGACATAATATCCATGTCTTCAATGAAATTTTCATTATTTCAAAAATGAAATATCCTTGGGATTTCATCATTTCTCATAAATCCCGATATAAGTTTTTACATCAAAATTATTTTCGATCCCTCCATGCTTGCATTTGCTTTATCACTTCCTGTATTTTTGGGTTCCCCGTCATTCACGGGCTTCTCGGTTCCCATACTCCTCGAGCCCTACAACGAATATTCACACTTTCATTATATTATTTTTTTATTCTTATATAGTATAATTAAATATAGAATTTTTGTGGGGTTTACATTCTCCCCACCTTAAAAGAATTTGGCCCCCAAATTCATTCAAGTCCATCAGAATAGGTGTAGGTACTTCTCCTTCATGAGGCTCTCCAGTTCCCATGTAGATTCTTCAATCGAATGATGTTGCCAGAGAACCTTTACCAGAGGTATCGTCTTCGATCGAAGTACCTTTTTCTTTATGTCCAAAATTCGGATAGGTCACTCAACATAGCTCATATCCTCTTGAATGCTCAAGGGCTCATACTCAATGATGTGTGAGGGATCTGGAGTATACTTCCTTAACATCGAGACATGGAAGATATTGTGTACCCCAAAAAGTTACGGTGGTAAGGCAAGTTTGTAGGCTACGTCTCCCACTCTCTCTAGGATCTCAAAAGGACCAATGAAGCGAGGACTCAACTTCCCCTTCTTCCCGAACCGCATGATACCCTTGCTCGGAGATACCTTAAGAAACATGGAGTCCCCAATCTGAAACTCAAGTGGCCGCCTATGTTTATCCGCATAACTCTTCTGTCTACTTTGTGCGGTCTTAAGTCTATCACAGATTATCTGAACGCCCTCCGCTGCCTGCTCTACAAACTCGGGAGCCAAAATCCTTCTGTCACCCATTTCTTCCCAAGCCACTGGAGACCTACATCTTCGACCATACAAGGCCTCATAAGGTGCCATCCCAATACTAGCATGATAGCTGTTGTTGTAAGCAAACTCTGCGAGAGGCAGATGATCATCCCATGAGCCTTTAAACTCCAAAACGCACACCTTCAGCATATCCTCTAAGGTCTGAATGGTCCTCTCAGACTGACCATTGGTCTGAGGATGATAGGCTGTGCTCAAATTGAGCTGAGATCCCATGGCTTCTTGAAAATGAGCCCAAAATCTAGAAGTGAATCGAGAATCTCTATCTGATGTAATGGTCACGGGCGTCCCATGTAATCGAGTTATCTCTCTCACATATAACTCTGCTAAAGCACTTAAAGAGTCTGTACTTTTGATGGCTAGGAAGTGGGCACTCTTAGTCAATCTGTCTACGATCACCCGGATTGCATCATGCCCCTTTCGGGTCCTTGGTAAACCCATAATGAAATCCATAGTAATGTGCTCCCATTTCTAAGTAGGCACTGGAAGAGACTTAAGTAATCCCGCTAGTCTTTGGTGTTCGATCTTAATCTGTTGACAAATCAGACACTTGGCCACAAACTCAGCTACATCTCTTTTCATACCGATTCACCAATACACCCTCCGTAAATCATGGTACATCTTAGTGCTTCTTGGGTGCATGGTATACCGAGAGCAATGGGACTCCTTTAAGATCCTTTGTCGTAGGGCATCATTGTTTGTGACACATATACGGCCCCTAAATCTTATCAATCCATCCTCACCGACCACAAAGTCTGACTGTTCGTCCTGTTTTGCCTGACTGACCATGTCCAATAACTTCTGATCACCCCTTTGTCCAGTTCTGATCTGATCAAGTATACTAGGTTCAATCTGCAAACTAGCTATGAACCTAACATCTGTTGTTTCCACACTAACACTGAGTTCGGCAAACTGCTTTAGCAACTCCCATTCTCTGACCATCATAAAAGAAATCATCCCCTTCCTGCTTAAAGCATCCGCCACTACGTTTGCCTTGCCCGGGTGATACAGAATCTCATAATCATAATCCTTAAGGAGCTCAATCCACCGTCTCTGTCTCATATTTAGCTCCTTCTGATCAAATATATACTTCAAGCTCTTGTGGTCAGTAAAAATCTGAAATCTTTCTCCATACAGATAATGCCGCCATATCTTCAAAGTAAAAACAACCGCGGCTAACTCCAAGTCATGGGTGGGGTAATTCCTTTCATGGTTCTTAAGTTGTCGAGAACCATATGTAACCACTCTCCCATGCTGCATAAGTACACACCCCAAGCCCTAGTATGATGTATCACTGTATACTGCATAGCCTCTAGACCCACTAGGAATGGTTAAGACTGGGGCGGTAGTCAACCTCTTCTTAAGTTCTTCAAAACTCTGCTCACACTGATCAGTCCACTCGAATGGAACATCCTTACGCATCAGCTTAGTCAGTGGAATGGTAATCTTGGAGAAACCTTCTACAAACCTCCTGTAATATCCAGCTAGTCCCAGAAAACTCTAAATTTCTGTAACAGTTTTCGGCCTCTCCCAGTTAAGTACTGCCTCAACCTTAGACGGATCCACTGACACCCCATCCTTAGAAATAACATGGCCCAAAAATGCTATTTGCTCCAACTAAAACTCACACTTATCCAACTTCCCATACAACTGCTTATCTCTGAGAGTTCGGAGCACTATTCTCAAATGTTGCTCATGCTCCTCTTGGGACTTTGAGTAGATCAACATATCATCAATGAAAACTATGACGAACTGATCTAGATACTCTCGGGACACCTCATTCATCAAGCTCATGAATGCAGCTGGGGTATTAGTTAGACCAAAGGGCATCACGCGGAACTCATAGTGGTTATATCTCGTTCTGAAGGTCATCTTCGGAACATCCTCCTTCTTAATCCTCAATTGGTGATAGCCCGATCTCAGGTCAATCTTTGAGAACACCGTAGCCCCTCTTAGCTGGTCAAATAGATCATCTATTCTGGGCAAGGGATACTTGTTCTTAATTGTGGCCTTGTTCAATAGCCTGTAGTTTATACATAACCTGAGACTACCATCATTCTTCCGTAAAAATAATACCGGAGCTCGCCACGGGGATACACTTGGCCTAATGAACCCTTTGTCTAGCAGGTCTTGCAACTGCTTTTTCAGTTCCTTATGTTCAACAAGGGCCATCCGGTAAGGAGACTTCGAGATTGACTGAGTCTTTGGTTCTAAATCTATCGTGAATTCTAACTCTCTCTTCGGTGGTAGTCCCGGTAGTTCATCAAGAAACACATCCGGGAACTCGCATACCACTGGTATGTCCTGAAATTTTTTTATTCTTATATAGTCTAATTAAATATAGAAATTTTTGTAGGGTTTACAGGTAAGGTCGCAAGGGTGATTGAGTGAGGGATGGGATTTTGACACATGACACTTAGGGATTTCAAAAAGGATAGTGAGGTAAACTGAAGGTAAAGCAATTATGTAATCGGGCTCTAAATTGGAAAGTGTTGAGTTAATATATTTTGAAATGACAAAACAAGTAAATTCAATAATATAAAGATGATATAAAAACATGTTTAGAAACTATCAGTACCAGAAATTAAGTTCCTGGAGATGAGAGATCGATCTGGTGATATGAGAGATCGATCTCCTGGGTTTTCTAGGATGAGAGATCGATCTCATAAGGATATGAGATCGATTTGCTAAGGTTTGAACCTGTACAAAGGTATTGAGGAAGCTAAGATCGATCTATAAGGGTTATAAGATCGATCTGCCTACTACAGGATGTTGAGAAGATCGATCTGGTCTAGGAAGAGATCGATCTCCCCTAAAACAAAGGTAAAGGCAGTAGATCGATCTATACTCAAACAGAGAGCTCATGAGATCGATCTGGTATAGGAAGAGATCGATCTCCTCAAAGTCAGAGAGCTAAGGAGATCGATCTGGGTTAATGAGAGATTGATCTCCTCACTACGAGATTACCTGGCAGATCGATCTATAGATCGATCATGCCTCAAACAGAGAGATTGGAAGATCGATCTGCCTATTCGACAGATTGATCTGCTCTAATATTTTCAAATTATGAGATCGATTTGCTCATATATGAGATTGATCTTCTTGCTTCTTTTTGCCTTGATCTTGCAAGAATTATAACTAAGAGATCGATCTGATCAAGATGGCAGATCAATCTGGCATTCTACTGGAGGTTCCCAACGGCTCTTTCTGTAAAATCTCAATGGGAAAAACAGCATTAAATGCTCCAACTACCAATCTTTCAGTATATAATCAAGCATTGAAGACACTAAGAAGAGAGACACTATTGCTGCACATTCTGTATATTCTCAAGAGTTTAATTCTTTCATTCCAATTGTCTTCAATCCTCATTTATTGAGTTTGTTGTATAAGCTTGTGTGCAAAAGCTGTATTTGTCCTACCCACATAAAAAGCTTGAAATTGTATTCATCCTTGCTTTAAGAGAGAAGAGGATTGTTCCTCAGTGAGATAATCTTTGTAAAAGGGTGAATACATCTTTGTATAAAAAGGGTAGAGAGGTTATTCCTTAACCTGAAAAAGGGAGTGTGTAACTTTCGTTGAAAGTAAGAAAGAAAGCACTTGACAAGAAGGTCAAGGAGAGAGGACGTAGGCAAGAGATTGGCCAAACCTCTATAAACGACTGTGTTTGATATTCTCTTCCTTATCTTGCTTTAATTTGGTTCAATACATTATATTGCTTATTCATTATTTGTTAATTAAGTTCAAATTAGTTTAAATTTGTCATTAACATTAGAAAACCGATTCACCCCCCTCTCGGTAGAGCCAACAGAAAGGCTGAAAGGAAAGGGATCGAGGCTTTGCTTGGGCAGGTTGTTATGTTTTATGTTTAGGTTGGATTGGATGATGGGCAAATTAATTGGGTTTGGACTGGATTGGATAATGGGTCATGCAAGGGTGGAATGGATAGGTTAGAATTAAGGGATTTAAAATTTAAAGGGCCACTACGGTCCGCGGACCAATCCGTGTCCACGTGGATTGCCGATCTGCTGGACCAAACCCGTTTAGACAAGTTTTTTAACTGTCTTAAAAATAAAAATCCGATCCTAGCAAAGTCTGTGGAATTAATGGACCGGTTCGTGGACTTTGGTCCATTTTATACCCCTAACAATAAGGCACGGTTGGGACACTTTTTTACCCAATTGTGTCTCAGTGATTCATTTGGATCACAAGACTGCAACATAGTGGGATAATAACGTTTCATTACTAATTAACCTCACCCTTTTTGCATTCTTTTGTTATTAATTTTGTAATCAGACTGAGGATTTTGATTTTTATAGAAGAGATACGTGGTAGAAGAAAGTGACGAAGAAGCAAAAAAAGAACATCATAAAATTAAAGTAAAAAAGGAAAACGAAAAGGAAGATGAAATTATTGAATCAAATATCGAACTCGAAGATAGCACTGTTGAACTTGAATAACTATCATCCACAAAAGGATTCATCGAATCTCATAATGAACTTTTGTTTTTATTTCTATTATTATTATTTTAATTTTATTTTTTATTTTTGGTGTTTATAGATTGGAAACCTTCAATGAAGATTACTAATAAGAACCGAGGGTTTTTCAATTGACTAAAGCCAGAGCCATATATGACATTCCCAAAGGTACATAAATAAACACAAAAAAAGTAAAATTCTATCCCGAAAGCAATTTTGTTGCATAATTTTGGTGATTTTGGTTTTGTTAATTTTTTATTTATTCATTCTTTTCATATATGACATGAGAAATTGAGACAATAGAACCTTACAATGGTATCAGAACTAGCATGCAAAAACCTTTAAAGATAGCAAATTCGATTTGTCGTGATGTTTGTTTTATTGCAAGTTGTTACAAGTTTAATTTTAATTTTCAAAATTCATTTAGGCAACTACAAAATTATTGTAAGACAATTATAGATTTAAAGAAACCCTGCGAAAAGTTGCAACAAAGACTCTTGAAGATCCCTGTGATTTTCATCAATCAAAGTAAATGTTATCGAATATTTGTGATACCTTGTAGGCTTTGATTGTAGCTTCTAATATATTTATGGGGGTTGTTATCTAGATAATTGTCAAAATTGTTTGGCAGAAACCATGCAGGTTTTGATTTAATATAACTGATATTAGAGTAATTGTCAGAATTATCAATGATGGAAACCTTACAAGCAGGGATTTAAATTGCGGTCGTGGCCTCGTTTTCGGTTGCATTGCGTTTATCGCGATTACAGATATAACAGAGATCATCACGGTCATTACGGTTATTGCGGTCGTGATTTTTTTTTTTTGAATTTGCACAACTTCACCCAAAATGTAATATTTGCAATTATAATCCTAACTAATCTTATATTATAATTTTTGAAGTAATTTATAATATCTTAAATCTATTATTTTTGTAAAAAAAATTAGTCATAATTTTTTTATTATAATACAACATTATAATTTAATAAAATTACTTATAATAATTAAAAAATAACAAAGGTAGAAAATAGAGATCAATAATTACTAAATTATTTCTTATTAATATATTTCTATTATTCATCTAAAATATTAACGAATCATTTTACCAAAATTTTATCAAATTTTTTAATCTAAATTAATTATGTTTTCTCTTTTTTTCTCTTCTTTATGAATTTTTACAAAAAAAAATAATAGTCAATAAAACAAAAACATGTTAAATTCAATCTGCTATAAAAATGATATATACTAGAAATCTTACTTGTCACCACATAGTCGAATGACGAGGAAGATCATATTCTTTCTCTTCACTTTTATAGCCACGTTGATCTAATCTTTGCGATCTTTGCTCAGAAATCAAACTATATCCTTGTTCTTGATACATCTGAGGTGGATACATTTGTGGCGATGGATACATTTGTGGATAATAAGGCATAGGATAATTAGGAAATGACTGAGGTGGATAATAACCTTGTAATGAGGGATAATAACCATGAGGAGGCTGAACATGTAAAGGTGGTCTCGATGGATGATAACCTTAAGTACTAAATGATTCATTACTAGAAGTTGATCTTCTAGATGAAGAGCCTCCAGAAGTATCATGTTGGTGCTTCTTGGCTTTTCCCTTTGATCGAGCTCTATCTTAACTTTCATCCCCACTAGATTTAACAAATGGATTTATTCCATAATGTGACATATCAATGAATAATCCACTAGCAGTAGCAAACCCATATTCTTCTCCAAGTGGACTAAAAGACCTATTTTCATTCGTGTCACCGCTATAATTAGCACTACTGCCACCATCATCACCATCATCACCACTATCACCACCACCATCAGATGGACTCGAACCCTCATCATCATCACTTTGAGTTGGCATCGAATTTGTACTTGATTGAGGCATATTTTCTTCTTCTGATTGATGTAACTGTTCATAGTTCATTTCATCTTCAGAATTATCTACAAGTAACCAATCAGAATTTTGACCATCTAACAAAGGTCTTTCTCTCTCTTGCAGCCATTCTGAAAGTGGATCTTCATCTTCAAATATGTAGTCAAGGCTAATAGGATTGAAACTATCATTTATCTCATCAGCACTCATTGTTTTTTGATGTCTCATCCTTAGCCTCATATTATAAAAGTATATACAAGTTTCTGAAGCCTTTCATATTTCAATCTATTTCTAGCCTTAGTGTGTATGTAACTAAATGTGCTCCAATTTCTTTCATAATTTGATGCCGAAGTTGTTTGACTAAGCACTTTAATTGCCAATTTTTGCAATTCAGGAACACATGTACCATATATCATCCACCATTCAGCTGTATAAAATTATTTTAAATAAATTTAAAATCTAATATAAGTAAATAATATTAAATAAGTTATGATAAAATAATTTACTATTTACCTGGATTCATTTGCTTCTAAACTCTTTGTGCCTGAGGTGTCACGACCCAAATTATCTAAAAGTCAGAGTAAATTTTTTGCTTTTTCATTTATTATTTAATTTTTACATTTTTCTCATCGTGACCATCCTACAAACAGTTGGGCTATGATTCAGTATTAGTCACCACTCACCTATTTATCATTCCATTTCCATAAGTACATTCACATATCAGAGTTTACATCCTTTGACTTTAACTAAATACATACACAATGGTATTTATAACTCTACATCCCCGACATCATATCCATTTACAGTACTGCGCATTACATATTTAGATGCAAAACTATACAAATGTGTATACATGTCTCTTGATGGGAAGCAGCGGATACCAAGAATACAAGTCATCAGCCGCTCACTAACTATTGCGAGTGCTCTAAAAAGATGGGAAAATAAGGGGGTGAGCAAACCACACGCTCAATAAGGCAATTATGGAAGTAAGTAGATAGCTCCACTATCTACATGCTCATAATGCCATGCCTTTAAAATCCATTTCTTTTCATTAAAAGCTTACACACAAAATCATGCATATTTCAATGCCATAGTTATAAAAACTATTCGTACATATAAAAATCATGCAGCTTATGCATCAATGGCATGTAAAACAAATTATTAGATCACACTTAACATGAGGTAAATCAAGATCATGCCATGTAAAACAAATTATTAGAAACAATTCTTTTCATGAATTTATGATTAACGCATGGAAAACTCATCATGCTACTGCATTTAAATCGCTTCATTAAAGCTGCAGTTTAAACTAACCCTTCCGGGTCAATCATCTCATAAAACAATTCATTAAAATTCATTATGAAAATTCGGTTATAAAACCACCATTCTTTCAGGGTCACATATCATAAAATCCTATAAAACATATATTAGCATAGTAGAAAATCATAAAATCAGGGGCCTGACCCCTCCCTCGGGTCTACCATAGTCTATCGAGACCACAAGTTATATCATGTGAGACATGTAGGTGACTATATCAGTAACAACGAGGACTATGACCATAACCTAGTGTGCGGGGTATCACACCTGAAACGGGAGGTGGGTCGATCCTACCCGCCAGAACAGCATAACATCAGGATTGCGAGGGCAAGGCTTGTTGCCTCGTGGCTAATGCCACTCCACTCCAACAATCCCCACGGTACAACGTACTCCGCGTGACATACACAGTACAACGTACTCTGTGAACCCAAGCTCAGTCAGGGGTGCCTGCAATAGGTCTTATCCACCCATACCATCTCTATCTCAGTATGCATGTGTGAGCATATGTCACGCCCCGAAAACGCGGAAAATAGGGCCAATTTAAAACCTTTTTACTCATCAATTCACAATTAAGGGTGCATTCCTGTACAATGTCATACATCATCATACATATCATACCTCAGGATCTCATCATTAGATAACATATATCGTATCATATACATTACTCAATATTAAGTTAATTAATCCTAATACATCCCATACAATGTTATACATCAAGTGTCTGCAATTACAATAATTGTCTGGGTACATGAAAAGATAAAAGATACCTCAAAATACAATATATGGCCTGGAGGTCAAGTCCTCCACTAGCCACTACTCCGTACGTCACAGGGAAACCCTTTTTCACTTGAAAAAATCTGGGGGGAAAGAAAACAGGGTGAGCTTCTAAATCGCTCAGTAAGGGGGTAAGGGACTCGTTATATAAACCATAATGCACATCATAAAATATTTATTTGCACGTGAAACTCAATATACTCATTTGAAAATCATAGCATAAAAGTTCTCAAAACAACATTCTCATATCTCAAAATCATGTGAAAACATGAAGTAAAATGCTCAGTATAGAGCAGTACCAAGCATGTGAAAATAATGCGATAACGGTTTTCTCAAATAATGTGATAAAATCACTGTAATAATAATGCACGTGGCGCAGCCACCAAACACACGTGGCATAGCCACTGATTTAGATGCACACGTGGCACAGCCACAGAATAGGGTTTCACGTGGCAACAGCCACCAAATATACGTGGCATAGCCACAGAATGGGGGATCTCACGTGGCAACGACCACCAAATATACGTGGCATAGCCACAGAATGGGGGATCTCACGTGGCAACGACCACCAAATATACGTGGCATAGCCACAGAATGGGGGATCTCACATGGCAACGGCCACCAAATATATGTGGCATAGCCACAGAATGGGGGATCTCACGTTATCAGAACAGAGAAGGATCGGGCTTGCATGCTACAAGAGCAATGCCCGGTGTGTACTCAAAATTACACACCTAAGTCTTTATCAATAGCCATTATCATATAAAACTGGTGTTTGCCTTCACGTAGAACTCATAGTGGTTTTTCTCTCATAAAACTCATTTAAAACCGTTTTGTACTCAACACAAAACATATTTAAAATCGAGTTCCAACCGGTAAAACACGTACACATTTCTTAAATCTCAATATCGCCTTAACGTAGAGCCCAATTCATTTCTCACACAAATTCAACGGTTTATAAAGCAGTTTCGCACGTAGCTTATAAACTTATAAAAACATTGGGCTCCAACCGACTATAAAAATCGTGTGCATTCTCATCAAAACACAACATATCAAACATGCTTGTTTTATAAATCGCAAATCATGCTATAATAGTTCACAAATCACATATACAAATAGTTTAGTTTCCCTTACCTCTTTGCACCTCGTATAGTGCAATCGTTTCCCCCTTGTCACGAACTAGTCTCGCACTCCACTGTGGAACTCCCGAACTGTCCAAACGATGTTAAAACATCAATATTCATCATCACAGTAACCTCAATTCTCAAAATCGAGCATAAGTGCTCATAACATCTCAAATCTCTTGATTCTCGTAACTCTACCCTAAACTACAATCTCATTCACAACATCTCAACGTTCTACATTTCTCATGCTAAATTATCTATGCTAATTCACCACATTGTTTAAATTTCCATTTATAGCTCAAAATTCTCAAAATTACCAAAATTGCTAAATGTCAACATCACTCCAACTACATTGTAATTTCATCAATCCTTAATCATTTTCTAACTACTTCAACACAATGCCAACAACCATTATCACTAAAATCATCTCAAATATCAAGATCGAGGTTTAGAAATTACCCAAAACTTGTGGAGAGCTTATCTCTTGCCTCGATTCAATCTGTCTTTCGATTTCCAAGTATATTGTTCTCCCTTTGATGAGGAACAACTTCCCTTCTTGTCACAACCTCTGATTCGGATAGAAATGGGTGCTTTGGATGAGTGAGAAAGCTAGGGCTTCGGTAGAAATGGGGGTTGGAAGAGAGAGAAAATGAAATTACAGGAGAAAGCAGGGGTTCCTTATATAGACTGAGGGTAGGAGATCGATCTGGCTCTTGATGAGATCGATTTGCATTTGAATTTGGGGACGATTTGGGGTAATTTTATGCCTAGGAGATCGATCTGTCGAGGGGTGAGATCGATCTCTTTATGGCTTTATAAGATCGATCTGCTCCTTGAGGAGATCGATCTTCTCTCAAATAGAAACATTTGGAGATCGATCCCTTCCTCATGAGATCGATCTTCTCTCAAACAGAATCATAAGGAGATCGATCCTCTACCATTGGAGATCGATCTGCTCCTTAAATTTCTCCTCCCTTGTCATTTTTAACTCACCAGATCGATCTCTCCTTCTCCCAGATCGATCTGACCTCATAGTTTCACACTTATTTTAAATACTTAACATATAAATCTCCAAATATAATTTTCACAATTCACTTAGCTCAATAAATTACACTTCAAGTTCATATTACATAATTAAAATATGTCTGAAATTCTCAGATCTCACATCCTCCCCACCTTAAAAGAATTTGGTCCTCCAAATTCAGCTCAACTAGCCAAATAACTGGGGGTATTTCTCCTTCATGAGATCCTCCAGTTCCCACGTTGCCTCTTCCATTGAGTGATGTTTCCACAGAACTTTCACTAATGGGATGCTCTTGGTTCTAAGCACCTTCTCCTTCCTATCGAGAATCCGAACGGGTTCCTCAGTGTAGCTCATGTCCTCTTGTATGTCCATCTCGTCATACTCTATGACATGAGAAGGGTTCGGGTGGTACTTCCTCAACATAGACACATGAAAAACGTTGTGTATTCCGGACATCTGTGGGGGTAATGCTAATCTGTAGGCTACCTCTCCCACTCTCTCAAGAATCTCAAATGGTCCTATGTATCGAGGACTCAATTTCCCTTTCTTTCCAAATCGCATGATACCCTTACTCGGTGATATTTTCAGAAATACTGCGTCACCAACATCAAACTCGAGTGGCCATCTATGCATATTTGCGTAGCTTTTTTGTCTACTCTGTGCAGCCCGTAACCTCTCACATATGAGTTTCACACTCTGTACAGCTTGCTCAACAAGCTCGGGAGCATTTATCCTTCTGTCACCGACTTCTTCCCAAGCTATAGGGGATCTACACCTCCTACCATATAGAGCCTCAAAAGGTGTCATTCCAATACTTACATGATAGCTGTTATTGTACATAAACTCTGCTAGGGGCAGGTGATCATCCCATGATCCCTTAAAATCCATCGTACACGCTCTCAACATATCCTCTAGGGTCTAAATAGTCCTCTCTGACTGACCATCTATCTGAGGATGATAGGCGGTACTAAAACTCAATCGAGATCTCATGGACTCCTGAAACTGGGTCCAAAATCTGGAAGTAAATCGAGAATCTCTATCAGAAGTAATACTCACTGGAGCCCCACGTAATCTAGCTATCTCGCTGACATATAGCTCAGCTAAGACATCCACAGTATCTGTGCTCTTGATGGCAAGGAAGTGGGCACTCTTGGTCAATCTATCCACTATAACCCATATAGCGTCACGACCTCTTCGGGTCCTCGGTAAACCCATAATAAAGTCCATGGTGACATGCTCCTATTTTCATGTAGGTACAGGTAAGGGCTGTAGTAGTCCTTCGGGCTTCCGATGCTCAGCTTTCACTTGCTGGCATACTAAACACCTGGCCTCATACTCTGCCACGTCTCGATTCATATCACTCCACCAGTACACCTTTCTCAAGTCTCGGTACATCTTAGTACTCCCTGGGTGCATGGTGTATCGCGAGCAGTGGGATTCTCTCAGTATCTATCTCTTTAGGGTATCATCGTTCGATACACAAATCTGTCCTCTGAATCTCAACAATCCATCCTCACTGACAGTGAGATCCAACTGAAAACTCTGTTCAGCTTGGTTAACCATATCTATCAACCTCTGATCATTGTGCTGCCCAGTTCTAATTTGATCCATGATCCTGGGCTCTATCCGCAAGCTAGCCAAAAATCCAGTCTCTATCTCTTTAACTCTGATCCGAAGTTGGACGAGCTGCTCCAGTAAATCCCATTCCCTGATCATCATAGCAGATATCATACTCTTCCTGCTCAAGGCATCAACAACTACATTCGCCTTACCCAGATGATATAGAATCACGCAGTCATAATCCTTAAAGAGTTCCATTCATCTCCTTTGTCTCATGTTTAACTCTTTCTGATCAAAGAGATATCTCAAACTCTTGTGATCAGTGAAGATCTAAAATCTTTCCCCATATAAGTAGTGTCACTAGATCTTCAAGGCAAATACCACTGCGGCTAACTCCAAATCATGCGTGGGGTAATTTCACTCATGGTCTTTCAACTGTCGTGATCCATATGCGACCACTCTTTCATGCTGCATAAGCACACACCCCAATCCTTAGTGAGAAGCATCACTATAAACAGAAAACCCTCCTGATCCCTCAGGAATAGTTAACACAGGTGCCGCTGTTAATCTCCTCTTTAATTCCTGAAAACTGAGCTCACATTGATCAGTCCATATAAACGGAGTTTCCTTGTGCGTGAGCTTAGTCAAAGGAGCGACAATCCTAGAAAATACTTCCACAAATCTTCTGTAATACCCTGCCAAACCAAGGAAGCTTCGCACCTCTGTAATTGTCCTCGGGCTTTCCCAGTTAAGCACAGCCTCCACTTTACTTGGATTCACTGATACTCCTTCCTCTGAGACTATATGACCAAGGAAAGCTATCCGATCCAGCCAAAACTCACACTTACTAAGCTTTCCATATAATTGTTTATCTCGGAGTATCTGAAGTACTAACCACAAATGCTGTGTATGCTCCTCATACGACTGAGAGTAGACTAGGATATCATCAATAAAGACTATCACAAACTTATCTAAATAGTCTCTGAACACCTCGTTCATTAATCTTATAAACGCTGCAGGGGCGTTCGTCAATCCAAACGACATCACCAGAAATTCATAATGGCCATACCTCGTCCTGAAGGTCGTCTTTGGAATATCCTCTTCCTTGATCCTCAATTGGTGATAGCCCAATCTCAAATCAATCTTAGAAAAGACTGATACCCCTCTCAGCTGATCAAGTAGATCATCAATCCTGGGTAGTGGGTATTTATTCTTCACCGTGGCTTTATTCAACAATCGGTAGTCTACACATAATCTGAGACTACCATCCTTCTTCTTAACAAATAAAACTGGTGCTCCCCACGGTGAGATACTAGGTCTAATGAACCCTTGATCCAATAACTCCTGTAGTTGTTTCTTTAATTCCTCAAGTTCCATTAATGCCATCCTGTAGGGAGGTTTAGAGATCGACTGAGTATCTGGTACCAAATCAATGGTAAACTCCAGCTCTCTCTCTCTGGTGGTAAACCTGGTAACTCATCTGGGAAAACATCCGAAAATTCATACACCACAGGTATAGCCTCAATCCTCAGATGTTCCCGATCATCATCTGAGATGAGTGTTTCATAACCTTGACATGAACAATCATATTTAATATTCTCTAAAATAATATTAAAATTCTCAAATTGTTTACAAAATTCCATACGTCTATTTACTTAATATTTCAAACGTACACTGTAAGATTCAGGTAGGGAGAAAGTTACAATCTTAGTGTAGCAGTCTAAACTCGCTCGATTGGTTGCCAACCAATCCATTCCCAAAATTACATCAAACCTATGCATATTTAACATGATTAGATCTGCTAACATCACTCTATCTCCCACCTTTATTCCACATCTAAAACATCCATGGATCGACCTAGTACAACTTCACTCATGCATTCGACCACAATTTTTACAAAACCTTGTCTCAGGCCTGACATCTCGAGGGGTCTCCCTAATGTTAGGGTAACCTCTGGGTCTCTCTAATCTGCCCTTCTGCACCTCAATCCTTCCTCTTCTGAAAGAACCTCTCCGAGCCTCTGTTTGAAAAATCGCTGGCCTCTTGCACTTATCTCTATTCACTGTTCTGAGCTCGTTCTGGGATTGTACCATTTCAATTCCCCTATCAATCTCTTGTGCTCGTCTCAAAGCATCTCCAAACTTAGTAATACATAGCCCTATCAATCTATCTCTGATGATCGGCTTCAATCCATACACAAATTTCTCAGTACGGAGCTCTTCGTTCTTGAAGGTCTCTGGGTCATATCTCAATAGCGCGGTGAATTGGCTCTCATAGTCATCCACAGACATATCACCCTGTACCAAACTCAAAAACTCGGCCTGTTTCTTTCTCTGGGCTACTCGTGGTACATATTGGGTCCTAAAGGCTGTCTGAAACTCTTCCCAACCAATCACATCCTAGCGAGACATCAGAATACCCTGGGTAGTACCCCACCAATCTCGAGCTCTCCCGTTCAACATATAGATACTCATACTGACCCTCTCAGCATCGGTGCACCCCAGATAATCAAATATAATTCTCAACTCCATCAGCCACTCCTCAGCCTCTGTAGGATCTTTCTTTCCCTTAAATGTGGGCGGATTCATCTTCAGAAAATCTTTCAGTCGGACCATACTTCTGTCATCAGGCTGAGTGACGGGAGGCACTGGGTCCATCTGTACTGGGGGTATGGGAGGTCCTTGTGGTGGTGTAGGAGTAGTACCCGAGGCATTAACTCCAAAGTGTTGCGCGAATAGCGCTGCCATCTGCTCAAAACCTTACCTCACATCGGTCTCAATCCGATTAAATCGAGAGTTAGGACTCTTTGGTTAGGGGACAAGTGGCATAGGGGACTCTGCCTGCGTCCTCGAACGACTTCGTCGTCCACTCATTCTCTATCTCAACTCGTCTCTTGCGCGTACAAATCAAAATCGATTGAAATCTCAATCCTCAAATTCAGTTCATGACCAGACTATTACAGACACTTGGGATGAATTCTATTTGACTTAACCGACACTGACAGTACTAAACACCCTAAGCTCTGATACCAAGAAAACTCTGTCACGCCCCGAAAACGCGAAAAATAGGGCCAATTTAAAACCTTTTTACTCTTCAATTCACAATTAAGGGTGCATTCCTGTACAATGTCATACATCATCATACATATCATACCTCAGGATCTTATCATTAGATAACATATATCGTATCATATACATTACTCAATATTAAGTTAATTAATCCTAATACATCCCATACAATGTTATACATCAAGTGTCTGCAATTACAATAATTGTCTGGGTACATGAAAAGATAAAAGATACCTCAAAATACAATATATGGCCTGGAGCTCAAGTCCTCCACTAGCCACTACTCCGTACGTCGCAGGGAAACCCTTTTTCACTTGAAGAAATCTGGGGGGAAAGAAAATAGGGTGAGCTTCTAAATCGCTCAGTAAGGGGGTAAGGGACTCGTTATATAAACTATAAAGCACATCATAAAATATTTATTTGCACGTGAAACTCAGTATACTCATTTGAAAACCATAGCATGAAAGTTCTCAAAACAACATTCTCATATCTCAAAATCATGTGAAAACATGAAGTAAAATGCTCAGTATAAAGCAGTAACAAGCATGTGAAAATAATGCGATAATGGCTTTCTCAAATAACGTGATAAAATCACTGTAATAATAATGCACGTGGAGCAGCCACCAAACACACTTGGCATAGCCACTGATTTAGATTCACACGTGGCACAGCCACAGAATAGGGTTTCACGTGGCAACGGCTACCAAATATACGTGGCATAGCCACAAAATGGGGGATCTCACTTGGCAACGGCCACCAAATATACGTGGCATAGCCACAAAATGGGGGATCTCACGTGGCAACGGCCACCAAATATACGTGGCATAGCCACAGAATGAGGGATCTCACGTTATCAAAATGGAGAAGGATCAGGCTTACATGCTACCAGAGCAATACCCGGTGTGTACTCAAAATTACACACCTAAGTCTTTATCAATAGCCATTATCATATAAAACTGGTGTTTGCCTTCACTTAGAAGTCATAGTGGTTTTTCTCTCATAAAACTCATTTAAAACCGTTTTGTACTCAACACAAAACATATTTAAAACCGAGTTCCAACCGGCAAAACACGCACACATTTCTCAAATCTCAATATCGCCTTAACGTAGAGCCCAATTCATTTCTCACACAAATTCAACGGTTTATAAAGCAGTTTTACACATAGCTTATAAACTCATAAAAACATTGGGCTTCAACCGGCTATAAAAATCGTTTGCATTCTCATCAAAATACAACACATCAAACATGCTTGTTTTATAAATCGTAAATCATGCTATAATAGTTCACAAATCACATACACAAATGGTTTAATTTCCCTTACCTCTTTGCACCTCGTATAGTGCAATCGTTTCCCCCTTGTCACGGACTAGTCTCACACTCCACTCTGAAACTCTCGAGCTGTCCAAACGATGTTAAAACATCAATATTCATCATCACAGTAACCTCAATTCTCAAAATCGAGCATAAGTGCTCATAACACCTCAAATCTCTTGATTCTCGTAACTCTACCCCAAACTACAATCTCATTCACAATATCTCAACGTTCTACATTTCTCATGCCAAATTATCTATGCTAATTCACCACATTGTCTAAATTTCCATTTATAGCTCAAAATTCCCAAAATTACCAAAATTGCTAAATATCAACATCACTCCAACTACATTGTAATTTCATCAATCCCTAATCATTTTCCAACTACTTCAACACAATGCTGTCACGCCCCGAAAACGCGAAAAATAGGGCTAATTTAAAACTTTTTATTCATTAATTCACAATTAAGAGTGCATTCCTGTGCAGTGTCATACATCATCACCTATATTATACCTCAGGATCTCGTCATTGAATAGTATATATTATATCATATACATTACTTGATCTCAAGTTAATTAATCCTAATACATCCCATACAATGTTATACATCAAGTGTCTGCAATTATGATAATTGTCTGGGTACATGAAAAGATAAAAGATACCTCAAAATACAATATATATGGCCTGGAGCTCAAGTCCTCCACTAGCCACTACTCCGTACGTCGCAGGAAAACCCTTTTCACTTGAAGAAATCTGGGGGGAAAGAAAACAGGGTGAGCTTCTAAATCGCTCAGTAAAGGGAGTAAGGGACTCATTTCATAAACCAAAATGCACATCACAAAATATTTATTTGTATGTGAAACTCATTAATCTCATTTGAAAACCATAGCATGAAAGTACTCAAAACGACATTCTCATGTCTCAAATCATGTGAAAACATGAAGTAAAAAGGCTCAGTCTAGAGCAATAACAAAGCATGTGAAAATAATACGATAAACGCTTTCTCAATTAACATGATAAAAGCACTGTAATAATAATGCACGTGGCACAACAACTAAACACACGTGGCATAGCCACTGATTTAAATTCACACGTGGCATAGCCACTAAACACACGTGGCATAGCCACTGATTTAAATTCACACGTGGCACAGCCACAGGATAGGGTTTCACGTGGCAACGGCCACCAATTAGGGTTCTCACGTGGCAACGGCCACCAAATAGGGTTTCTCACGTGGCAACGACCACTAAATAGGTTTTTCACGTGGCAACGACCACCAAATGGGGTTTCTCACGTGGTAACGGCCACCAAATATACGTGGCATAGCCACAGAATGGGTTATTCTCACGTTACCAGAACGGAGAAGAATCGGGCTTATATGCTACCAGAGCAATGCCCGGTGTGTACTCAAAATTACACACCTAAGTCTTAATCACATAAGACTAGTTTGCCTTCACGTAGAACTCATAGTGGTTTTTCTCTCATAAAACTCATTTGAAAACCGTTTTGTACTCAACACAAAACATATTGAAACTGAGTCCCAATCGGTAAAACACGCACACATTTCTCAAATCTCAATATTGCCTTAACGTAGAGCCCAGTTATAAACTCATAAAAATATTGGGCTCCAACCGGCTATAAAAATCGTGTGCAATTGTATCACAACACAACACTTAACATACTTGTTTTATAAATCACAATTCATGCTATAATAGTTCGCAAATCACATACACAAATGGTTTAGTTTTCCTTACTTCTTTGCACCTCGTATAGTGCAATCGTTTCCCCCGTATCACGGACTAGCCTCGCATTCCACTCTGGAACTCCTGAGCTATCCAAACGATGTTAAAACATCAATATTCAACTATCACATCAACCTCAATTCTCAAAATCGAGCATAATTGCTCATAACTCCTCAAATTTCTCAATTCTCATAACTCCACCACAAACCACAATCTCGCTCACAACACCCCAACATTCTATATTTCCTATGCCACAATATCTATGCTAATACACCACATTGTCTAAATCTCCATTTATAGCTCAAAATTCTTAAATTGCTAAATACCATTATCACTTCAACCACATTGTAATTTCATCAATCCCTAATCATTTCTCAGCTATTTCAACACAATGACAACAACCATTATCATCAAAATCATCTCAGATATCAAGATCGAGGTTTAGAAATTATCCAAGACTTGTGGAGAGCTTATCTCTTGCCTCGATTCGATCCATCTTTCAATTTCCAAGTATGTTGTTCTCCCTTTGATGAGGAACAACTTTCCTTCTTGCCACAACTTCTGATTTGGACGGAAATGGGTGCTTTGGATGAGTGAGAAAGCTACGTTTCGGTGAAAATAGGGGTTGAAAGAGAGAGAAAATGAGATTGCAGGAGAAAAATAGGAGTTCCTTATATAGGATGAGGGTAGGAGATCGATCTGGCTCTTGATGAGATCGATCTGCATTTGAATTTTTGGGACGATTTGGGGCAATTTATGCCTAGGAGATCGATCTGTCGAGGGGTGAGATCGATCTCTTTATGGCTTTATGAGATCGATCTGCTCCTTGAGAAGATCGATCTTCTCCCAAACAGAATCATTTGGAGATCGATCTCTTCCTCATGAGATCGATCTTCTCTCAAACAGAATCATAAAGAAATCGATTCTCTTCCATTGGAGATCGATCTGCTCCTCAAATTCCTTATTCCTTATCATTTTTAACTCACCAGATCGATCTCTCCTTCTCCCAGATCGATCTGTCCTCATAACTTCACACTTATTTTAAACACTTAACATATAAATCTCCAATTATCATTCCCCAATTCACTTAGCTCAATAAATTACACTTCAAGTTCATATTACATCATTCAAATATATCTAAAATTCTCAGATCTCACAAATGCCAACAACCATTATCACCAAAATCATCTCAAATATCAAGATTGAGGTTTAGAAATTACCCAAAACTTGTGGAGAGCTTATCTCTTGCCTCGATTCAATCTGTCTTTCGATTTCCAAGTATGTTGTTCTCCCTTTGATGAGGAACAACTTCCCTTCTTGCCACAACCTCTGATTCGGACAGAAATGGGTGCTTTGGATGAGTGAGAAAGCTAGGGCTTCGGTAGAAATGGGGGTGGAAGAGAGAGAAAATGAAATTGCAGGAGAAAGCAGGGGTTCCTTATATAGACTGAGGGTAGGAGATCGATTTGGCTCTTGATGAGATCGATCTGCATTTGAATTTGGGGACGATTTGAGGCAATTTTATGCCTAGGAGATCGATTTGTTGAGGGGTGAGATCAATCTCTTTATGGCTTTATGAGATCGATCTGCTCCTTGAGGAGATCAATCTTCTCTTAAACAGAAACATTTGGAGATCGATCCCTTCCTCATGAGATCGATCTTCTCTCAAACAGAATCATAAGGAGATCGATCCTCTAGCATTGGAGATCGATCTGCTCCTTAAATTTCTCCTTCCTTGTCATTTTTAACTCCCCAGATCGATCTCTCCTTCTCCCAGATCGATCTGACCTCATAGCTTCACACTTATTTTAAATACTTAACATATAAATCTCCAAATATAATTCCCACAATTGACTTAGCTCAATAAATTACACTTCAAGTTCATATTACACAATTAAAATATGTCTGAAATTCTCAGATCTCACAGCATATCATCTCACTGTGACACATAGTCTACAGGAGGCTCCAACATGGCTATATGCATGTCATATAAATCCCTGTGTGAGCGAAGCTCTAGTACAGCTCCATGCATATTCATGATATCTAAAAATCTCATGTGAGCGAAGCTCTAGCACAGTTTCATAAAGATGAGTAAAATCTGCGTACGAGTAGCACTCCAGTAAGACTTTAAAATGAGTTATAAATCCATATAAAACTTCGTACGAGCAAGCTCCAGCACGGTGTCATGCATAAATAAATCAAATCTCATGCGAATTACACTCCAGCACGGCTTTTATGCAATTATCATATCAAAACAGGATGCGAGCTAGCTCCAGCACCTCTAATGCATGTCAAATCATTAAAACTAGTGCGAGCAGTCGCTCAAGCACCTTTTTATGCATATCAAGTCAAAACAATCAAAAACAGAGTGCGACCTCTCATGCATTTCAAAATAGTAAAAATCAGTGCGAGCAACAGTTCTAGCACATTTTATGCACATGATGTCATACAAATCGGTGCGAGTAACCGCTCAAGCACATTTTTATGCACACTCACAAACACAAATATAGTGCGAGCTATGCACCAGCACTATCTGTTTCCATTTAAACTTGATAGTTGACCTATTTTCCAAAAAAATTTCATTTAAATCTTAATAACACTTACGTAGTGTTATATTGTGAAATTTATGCAAATACTGGCTAATCTATCGATTTGCTTTGCTTAAAAACCAAAAAAATTCCTTAAATTATGCATTTCAAGCATGTCATGCTTTCATCATCCTTGGGTGAATTTCCCTCAATAGGGGTAAAATAGTCTTTACCTATTTCAAGTCCTTAAAATCTTTAAACCATTTTCTAGGTCCTTTATACATAATCAGTGTATAGAAAAGCTATTAAAATACGTGTAGCTACCTCTAGCTACTCACACAATTCCCTTACCTCATTTTTCTGCACAGTCTGACCTTTCCACTTATGTTTCGACAAGCAGTCCGATTTGCTCTTAATCAAATCTCTGGAACTATGTATAAATATACATCAGGTCAAATTCAATACAATTAATTTGTATTTCATATTTTCTGGGCTTAATTTAAATCATTGGCCCCGTTTACCCATATTGGGCCTTAATCGGCCTTAAGCCCTTTTTTCACTTACTATTCACATCATCGAGGCCTATTGGACTCATTGTGCCCATCAGTATTTATTGCGTCTCGTTCTAACTCTCGAATGCTTAACTTAGTATTTACGACAATTTATTTCTAATTCCAAAATTTAATTCATTTTATGCGGAAATTAAATACGTAATTTATGCAATAAATTTTTAACACGTATAACGATGTAAATTGTCGTAAATAAAGGTTACTTACCCGAGATTCCATGATAATATGCAAATCGAGGTTATCTCGAGCTCTCGTTTGACGTCAATTGTCGAGCTACACAATTAAATATTTTTTAGGTAAACTTTCAGTCGATTATTTATCAAATTAAATATTCTGAAATTTAAATCGGTCAATTTCGACCGCTTACCGACTTACCCGTAGCTCGATTACATCACTGAAATTTTTCTCCAATTTTTCCTCTTTTTCTTTTTCTTTTTTTCTTCTTTTCTTTTCTTTTGGCTGAACCGGTCCGATCCGGTTCAGCATACCCTCACTGTGCTGAACCAGCTGTACCGGTTCAGGCCTCATTTTGTCGTTTTGGCACCGTCTGACAGGTTCACGACGTGATTCCGGTGCCGTTCGGCTCGGCTGCGCTGGGCGTTCACCATCGGGTCTCGGCTAGAGTCGAAACGGCGCCGATGGCCGCCAATTTGGGCTTCTCTCCCGCGGCACTCCCTCCGTCAATCTGGTGTTTTTCGGCATTGTTGGCGCATGTGCCGGCACCTGGTGGGTCGCCCGGTGTCAGGCTCTCTTCGTCGGCCCTCAGCGGCCCCTCACTCTAGCAGGTGGCTCGCCGGTGAGGGGAAACCGTTCTCTCGGCTTCCTGTTCTCCCTTTCGCCATTTGCTTTTCCTTTATGCAGAAATCGCATTTCGTGATTTCTTCTCTTTTTTTTCATTTATTTTATTTATTTATAATTAAATTTTATTATTATTTAAATCATTAAAATATTATTAAAATCCTAAAAATATCTTAAAAAATCTTATTTAATTCATTTAATCTATAAATAAATTTATCGGTCTTATTTTGTCTTTTCGGTATAATTTTTTGAATATTTTCGGGATAATTTTTCGATGTGAAATTGTCGATTAATTCCTATAAATTCATATATTGATCAATTTAACCCAAAATTTAATTATTTCTTCGTTATTGATCAAGATTCTCAAATCCAAAATTTTTAATTAACTTTTCTTGTCCTGATTAATACTGAATTTTAGTCTTTTGATCGTATTACCCTTGCACGTGTTCGGGAATTCCATTTCAATCCTTTTGCATTTTTAAATGCACTCGAAAATTTCTATTCATTCTATTTGCTCTTACGATAAAAATCGGGTCTTACATAATCTCCCCCACTTAAGAAATTTGGTCCTCGAAATTAGAACCAAGTCAAATGGGTCCATAAATAACTCCGGGTACGTCTATCGCATCATACTCTTTAATTCTCATGTGACTTTTTTGGAGTGTAATACTACCAACATACTTAACTAGGGAGATCATCTTTAACCTCAACATTTTCTCCTTCCGTCTGATACCCGAATCGATTTTTCAACATATGTTATACTTTCATTGAGCTAAGCTGTTGGAGCTCATATTCGATCACATATGCTGGGTCCGGATAGTATTTTCGAAGCATCTTAAGATAGGACACATTGTGGATGCCTGCTTATTCAAGTGGTAACGCCAACCTACAGGCCTTATCTCCCACTTTGTCTAATCTCTCAAAGGATTCTATCAACTAAACTCAATTTGCATTCTTTCTGAATCTCGTTATGTCCTTATGACCAATAACTGCCAACAATACTGATTTACCCTTGATGAATTTCAATGGTTTTTGTCTATTGTCAGCATAGTCTTTCTGTCTGCTCTGAGGTGTTCTTAATCTCTCACAATCCACTGAACATTCTCAGAGGTTTGTCTTACCAATTCGGGAACAATTTTCTATTTGTCACCCACTTCTTCTTATCTAAGTCGAGGAAGAACTCCTATGGCTATACAATGCCTCATATAAAGTCATCCCGATACTCAAGTGTTAACTGTTATTATTGGCGAATTTGATTAGTAACAACTGATCATCCCAAGAGCTTATAAAATCAATGGCACACATTCTCATCACATCCTCCAGAACCTGTACAGTCCCCTCTGACTGACCATTTGTCTGAGGATGAAAAGCTGTGCTAATACACAATCGGGTTCCCATAGCTTCCTGAAAACGTTCTCAGAAATGGGAAGTGAAGCGGGAGTCCCTATCTGATATCATGCTCCCTGGAACGCTACATATTGTTCCACAATCTTTCGTACACATAAATCCGCCTACACACTCAGAGTATCTGGGGATTTCCATAGCCAGAAGGTGAATAGACTTAGTCAATCTATCGACTATCACCCAGATAGCCTTATGATTTATCCGGGCCCTGTGTAACCCATCACGAAATTCATGGTAACTTGTCTTCATTTTCGTGTCAATAAAGGTAGAGACTGCAATAACCCTGCAACTTCTTTCGCTCTACCTTAATCTGCTGACATATGAGACACTTCTCCACAATCTCTACAATGTTTCTTTTTTTTATATCTGACCACCAATACCCATTTCAGAGATTCTGATATATTTATTACTTTTTGGATGTACTGTATATCCCAAAGAGTGAGCTTCTGACAATAACACTATCTCAACAACTATGGTCCTGGGGAGCACTTATACTGTCTCTGAACCTCTGTAAGTCATCATCACTCACTGTGAACTCTGTCACTATATCCTTCTGAATCTGACCCACACTATCGACACCATGCCGATCATCACGCTAAGCCTGGCAAATCCGGTCACTCAAATCCGATTCTAACCTCAGGCTAGCTGTCACAAAGTCACCGTCATCATCAGAAGGGATCACATCACTACTAAGGCTCACAACTGCTCTAGCAGCTCACGCTCCCTGACCATCATATGTAATATCATCTCGAGATTCTTTCTGCTCATGGCATTAGCCATTACATTAGCCTTTCCTGGGTGGTACAATGTTCACAATCATAATCCTTAGAAGCTCTAACCCTCTTGGTTATCTCATATCAACTCTTTCTGTGAAAACAGATACTCGGGGCTTTTACGATCAGTGCATACCCAAAATTTCTTACCATTTAAGTGGTGACGCCATACTTTCAGTGTAAACGCTACGGCTACCAACTCTAAATCATGGTTCGGATAGTTTCTCTCATGGTCCTTGAACTATCTGGATCCATAAAAGACTATCTTCCCATTTTACATCAATACACAGTCCAATCCTTATTTTAAGGTATCCATACACACTAAAACCTCTTGAGCTGTTGGTTATGGTAAGAATAATTACGATAGTCAGTTTATTACTTCAATATACCAAAACTCACCGAAGCTACTTTCATACTTATCATCCTTATGCAATCTTTTCCGAACAAGATGTGTCAACTGAGCAGCCCATTTCGAGAAACTCACAACACCTCATCTGTAAGAAAGTTTTCAGTTGCTACTCATGCTCTTCCCTGGACTTCAAATACATCAAAATATCATCGCTAAAGATGACAACCAATCGGTTCAGGTAAGGTTTAAATACCTCATCGTGGTTGAGTTCCACTAAATATTTCAATCACCCATATCCTTGACCTATGTACGCATAAACGTATAATGTCATTTCGAAATCGCTTCCGTTCAAGATACTAACGGCTTTTATAAAATTTTAATTTTTTAAACCTTCATGATTAATCGAATTCTATATTTCTTTATCGTACCAATAAAGGTACCCAAATTTTAAATGTATATATTACGACTGTCGATTTCAATTTAATCGTTATGTGTGCGCTTCTAGACGCTGTCAAGTCTTCAGGCGGGGAAGTATTTAACCCTCAGACTTGACCACATAGACTGATTATGGATATATCCTCCTCTTATCCTTGGCCGCAATTCATATTCATTACATATCGCTTAATCCAAATTACTTTACATATCGCTACTCCTCTTTCATTACGTGTCAAACTTATAATATACTTTTTCAGGGTGAAATCATCACTATCTTACGATAGCAATCTACACATCATAGTTTGCAGCCGAATCAATCTATTCTCAAATATTACTTCAAAATTATTCATATTCCATTGAATAAAATCTGCTGACGTATCCTTTTTCCCTTGTTTTCAACTTATAATCCCTATACCCATATTTAGTTAGTGAAAATCAGCTAACTATCATCATCTTGCCTAAGGGTACAGGCTTCACATCTTTCACTAGCTTATAAGCAACTGAAGGTGGTATGAATAAATGCGTGGCACCAGGATCCATTAAAATAATTACTTCATTATTTACAACCAGTGTGGTATCTTCCACCGTATCTAATGAAACATCAGTAGTGTCCTGGTCCAAGGCATACACTCGTCCTCGTCCAACATCTTATTTTCGTGGTAGCTACCACACATTCTACACTGTTTACACTGCTACACTGCTCTCACTGCTACGGAGCAGGTCGGGGTCCTCAAATCACAATACCCCCCAAAAGTACTGTATTTGGATACACTAAGGCCTTACCAATCATCTTACCCCATGACTCATCAGCTCTAAGCTTTTACCAAACTACCTTTTTTCCGTTCTGACATCTCTGTCATTCTGTATTCTCTTTTATCTCTATTTCGACCCTTACTACCTTTCTCAATCTCGGAGGCATGCAACTCATGATCTTATTCATACAATTGTAGTCTATGTACTGCCTCGGCATAGGTAGTGATATCTAATAGCCCAATCGGACTCTAATTGACAATCTGAGCCCTTCCATGAACTTTCGACATTCCAACTCTCACTGTTCATAGTGTCGGAGTCATATCTGGACAGGTATATAAACTGAGATTCATAGTCGTTAATCAACCAGTTCCTCTGGGTCAGAGTAAAAACTTTTATCTGTAATTTACTTTAAGCAGTGTTTGGGATATTCTGTCACTGAAATACATATAGAATTACTTTTCATGTCCATTCTAGATATCTAACTCTTAAGATGGGTCGAGCGAACTTCTACCAATGTTTCGACTCGCCCTCAAATCTCATGCATACCCTGAGCAATTAGCTCGCATAATATTCTTCACACTCCACTCCAACCTCGCGAAGTGTGTCTCAATATTGTCCAGTCTTTCTGTCGGACTTTGTCCGATCTCTCTGTCGGACTCTGTGGGGTATACTCAATATCAGCCTCCACGTCAATCTCATCTTAAGCTCATGTGGTCACTCAGTACGACTTTCAGGCCTACCTCTACGGCCTTGAGCTCGTGTGCTCGCCCCTTTACCATAGCGGCTATCAGTTAATGAGTCTATTCTTGCATTCGAAACCAAATTCTTAGTTGCACTTCCATCTCGATATACACAATTGTATCTAAACAATGCATAGTATATGGGGATGTAAACTTCCTTAACCACTAACTCCGACTCATATCAGGCCAACTTAGTTCTGATACCAAAATCTGTCACGACCCAAATTACCTAAAAATCAGAGTAAATTTTTCACTTTTTCATTTATTATTTAATTCTTACCTTTCTCTCATCATGACCATCCTACAAATAGTTGGGCTATAATTCGGTGTTAGTCACCTCTCACCTATTTATCATTCAATTTCCATAAGTACATTCACATATCAGAGTTTACTATCCTTTGACTTTAACTAAATACATACACAATGGTATTTATAACTCTACATCCCCGACATCATATCCATTTACAGTACTGTGCATTACATATTTAGATACAAAACTATACAAATGTGTATACCTATCTCTCGATGGGAAGCAGCGGATACCAAGAATGCAAGTCATCAGCTGCTCACTAACTACTGCGAGTGCTTTGAAAAGATGAAAAAATAAGAGGGGTGAGCAAACCACACGCTCAGTAAGGCAATTATGCAAATAAGTAGATAGCTCCACTATCTACATGCTGGTAATGCCATGCCCTTAAAATCCATTTCTTTTCATCAAAAGCTTACACACAAATCATGCATATTTCAATGCCATAGTTATAAAAACTATTCGTACATATAAAAATCGTGCAGCTTATGCATCAATGGCATTTTATGTGACATCATTAAATCATACTTAACATGAGGTAAATCAAGATCATGCCATGTAAAACAAATTATGAGAAACAATTCTTTTCATGAATTTATGATTAACTCATGGAAAACTCATCATGCTACTGCATTTAAATCGCTTCATTAAAACTGCAGTTTAAACTAACCCTTCCGGGTCAATCATATCATAAAACAATTCATTAAAATTCATTATGAAAATTCGGTTATAAAACCATGTAACGACCCGTGACCTATAAAAATTCAGAGTAAATTTTTTTTTTAAACTTCTACTTGTGACTTAATCCTTTATTTACTTAGGCTGTATTCCTGTTCAGTGTCAATCCTTAAAATATTCCATTTCATTTATTCTTATACCGATTTCATTCCGACACATTATTTTCAATAGATGTCTGTGCATACAAATAGTCTGGTATAAAGATAAGAATGTATACCTCATGCATATATAAAAGGTAGTCTGGGGAAACTCATATCCGCCAGCTTACGTCGTCTACGCAGCATTTATTAGTTGTAATTCACTGCAAAAATCTGAGAGGTAGAGGGGTGAGCTTTTGGGGAAAAGCCCAGTAAGGTAATACTCTTAAAGCAGTTCTGATATATATAAAACCTTTGAAATTGTTCATAGAACAAAACTTAATGAAATACAAAAATTTTCATTTCATGCATAAACGTCATAAAGCATGCATGTCAATAAAACCATTAACATGCTTAACCATTTTCATGAACATCTCATAAATCATTTCGTAAACATATCATGCATATTTCATGATCGTTTCATAAACATCTCATGCATAATTCATAATCATTTCATAAACATCTCATGCATATTTCATAATCATTTCATAAACATCTCATGCATGTTTCATAATCATTTCATAAACTCTCATCATAGTCGATTTTATAATTAAAATCAAGGAGACTAGACTATAACTAAGTCATGCGATACGTGTCATTCTCCATTGGAGAGTCATCATACCTATGGCCATGGTAAGTGGGCTGTAGACTGGATCAGGGTCATACAACCATTTCGTAAAATATGGGTAGTATCCATCTTACTTACTTTCACTAGCACCTAGCTAGGACACGGGCACCAAAGGCACTCTCCGTGTGGGCAACATAATTGCGTGCTGCGCAGGCACGAGATACTACTGAAACATCACCATAAACCACCAGTAGCACGACATCTTCCACACAGGTCGAGTCAAGTGCTAAAGGGGACAACGTACCGGCACCTCCAGTGGTGGAGTCGGAAAACCACGAGAAGTAGCCAAGCATGAAGCCTAAGTCTCAAAACATATTTTCTTTTTTGTAAATACTTTTGAAAACGTCAAAAGTTCCATTTCAAATCGTAAATATGGGTTTTTAAGCCATCATAAAACTTTCATGCATTTTCATAATTCGAAAGTTTATTTCATAAACATAGATGTTCTAGCGAACATTTTGTAAAACGAAATCATGTTTTGTAAACAGTTTCGTAAGTATGGAATCATTGGTAAACCATTTCAAATCAAATGCTCTTTCATAAAAATCATTTTTCAGTGAAACAAGAATGCAATATCAGAACTAGGTTCAATAATACCCCTTACCTTGATTTATCGGGTATCTCGAATTCGAACGGTGACGTCTCCTAGTACCTCCTTTAATCCCTTCTACAATCACCTAAATCGAAATTGTAGACTTAGCACCCTATTCATGCGAATTGCATTAAAATCGTAATTTATCGTTGCTACTGCTTGTGTACGTATTATTGTATATCCTTAGGTCGACACGCACGTTTACATATTTTTTCACTATTTATATATTTGCTCCTACAAGTATTAACATATACCTTCATTATATACATCTACATGTATACACGCATAAATATATATTTATATATATATACACCCCTGTATGTATATATATATATATATATACTTTTATTGTTTTCATGTTTTCCTATCTCATATATATACATTCTTTGTATATACATATACTTGCACACATTCACCTTTCATATCCCCACATGTATATGCACCTAAATATATATATATATATATATTATCATTGTTTTCCATTTTTTCCTTATCACCTATGCATACATATTTTTTTTGTACAAATACTAACAAACCCAATTCATTATATACACCTATTTGTACATGTACCTAAATAAATAAATATACATATATATATTTAAATAATTATTTTGAAAATTAAATTGGTTCATTTGACCACTTACCGACTAATCCGGAGCTCGGTTGCATCACCAAATTTTTTTCTCATTTTTCCCTTTTTTTTCTTTTTTTTCTTTTTTTTCCTTTTTCTGGCTGAACCGGTTCGGTCCGGTTCAGACCGGTCCGGTTCAGCCCGGTTCAGTCCCGGTCCAACCTTCTCCCTCGCCGTTCGGGGCTTTTCCGACCGATTCTCCGCCGGCTTCCACCTCCAGCTTGTCCGCGGGGTAGTCCGGTGCATGGATCTGGGGTCGGCTTCGCCAAAGCTCGCCGAAAAGTGGCCGGTCCGGCCTCTTCTCTCCTCCGGCGTCGTTACCCATTTTCTTTCGCGCCGTTCGGTGGCGTTTCAGGCCGATCTGCGCCTGGATCTGCGGCGTGGGTATCCCATCTGGCCGGTGGCAAGCGCTCCCACCTTCCTCGGTCGTCGTTTCTTTCTCTCTCTCTCTTTTCTCTCTTTCTCTGTCGGTCTCTCTCTCTCCTTTTTTTCGCTTGCCGACGGCTCCTCTTCTCCGCCTACCAGCACCGACGATGCTCGCCGCCTTGTCCGGTCCTTCCGCCGGGCTCCGTCAGTGAGGCAGGTAGGGGCCAGCTTCCTCGGTGCCTTTGCTCCCCTCTTCACTGTTCCATGGCAGAATCGCAATTCGCGATTCTGCCTTCTATTTCTTTTTTTTTTTACTATTATTATTATTATTATTATTTAGTTATTTATTTATATTTATTTCTTATGTATTTATTTTTTTTTATTTTTTTATTTTTCTATTTTTATTTTTATATATATATATATTTTTTATTATATTATATTTTATTAAAATATAATATAATAAATAATATACCCAAAATATTTAAATATATATATTTAAATCAATAAATATATATATTTATCTTATTTATTTCCCGAGTATTTTATTATTTTATTTATTTTATATCAGACTTACAATTTTATTTCCACTTGTACGTTTTTACGAACCAATTTATAGGAAAATTTCGGGGATTTACAAACCACCCTTCTTTCAGGGTCACATATCATAAAATCCTCTAAAACATATATTAGCATAGTAGAAAATCATAAAATCGAGGGCCTGACCCCTCCCTCGGGTCTACCCTGGTCTATCGAGACCTCAAGTTATATCATGTGAGACATGAAGGTGACTATATCAGTAACAACGAGGACTATGGCCATAACCTAGTGATCCCTGACAACACGGTACCTAGTGTATGTGGTATCACATCTAAAACAGGAGGTGGGTCGGTCCTACCCGTCAGAACAGCATAACATCAGGATTGCGAGGGCAAGGCTTGCTGCCTCATGGCTAATGCCACTCCACTTCAACAATCCCCACGGTACAGCGTACTCCGCGTGACATACACGGTACAACGTACTCCGTGAACCCAAGCTTAGTCAGGGGTGCCTGCAATAGGTCTTATCCACCCATACCATCTCTATCTTAGTATGCACGTGTGAGCATATCATCTCACTGTGACACACAGTCTACAAGAGGCTCCAACACGGCTATATGCATGTCATATAAATCCCTGTGCGAGCGAAGCTCTAGCACGACTCCATGCATATTTGTAAATCCCCGAAATTTCCCTGTAAATTGGTTCGTAAAAAAAAAAAACGTACAAGTGGAAATAAAATTGTAAGTCTGATATAAAATAAATAAAATAATAAAATACCCGAAAAATAAATAAGATAAATATATATATTTATTTGATTTAAATATATATTTAAATATTTTGGGTATATTATATATTATATTATATTTTAATAAAATATAATATAATAAATAAATAAATAAAATAAATAAAATACATAATAAATAAATATAAATAAATAACTAAATGATAAATAATATTTAATACATATAATAATAATTATAATAAAAAAACAAAAAAAGAAATAGAAGGCAGAATCGCGAATTGCAATTCTGCCATGGAAAACAAAGAGGAGAAGGCACCGAGGGAGCCGAGCTCCCATCCGCCCACCGACGGAGCCGGCGAACGGACCGAGGAGAAGTAGCGAGGCTCGCTGGCGCTGGTAGAGGGAAAAGAAGACGCCGCCGGCGAGGGAAAAATGAGAGAAGGAGAGAGACCGAGAGAAAGAGAGGGAAAAAGAGGAAAAGGGGACGTCCGACAGCCGGGGGAAGGAGGAGCGACCCACCACCGGCCAGAGGGGGATGACGGAGGCGCCGATCCAGGCGCAGATCGGCCTGAAACGCCACCGAACGATGCGAAAGAAAATGGGTGCCAACGCTGGAGGAGAGAAGAGGCCGGACCGACCACTTTCTGGCGAGCTTTGGCGAAGCCGACCCTAGATCCATGCACCGGACTACCTCGCGAACAAGCTGGAGGTGGAAGCCGGTGGAGAACCGGCCGAAAAAGCCCCGAACGGTGAGGGAGAAAGTTGGACCGGGACTGAACCGGACCGGTCTGAATCGGGTTGAATCAGACCGAACTGGTTCAGCCAGGAAAAAAAAGAAGAAAAAAAAGAAAAAATGGGAAAAATTCGGTGATGCAACCAAGCTCCAGGTTAGTCGGTAAGTGGTCAAATGAATCAATTTAATTTTTTGAATAATTATTTAAATATATATATGTATATTTATTTATTTAGGTACATGTACAAATAGGTATATATAATGAATTGGGTATGCTAGTATTTGTACAAAAAAATATATATATGTATGCATAGGTGATAAGGAAAAATGGAAAACAATAATATTATATATATATATAAAGGAGTGTATGTATATATATGTATATATATATATATATATATATATATATATATATATATATATATTTATTTATTTATTTAGGTGCATATACATGTGGGGGGTATGAAAGGTGAATGTGTGCAAGTATATGTATATACAAAGAATGTATATATATGAGATAAGAAAACATGAAAACAATAAAAGTATATATATATATATATACATATAGGAGTGTATATATATATAAATATATATATATATATATATTTATGCGTGTATACATGTAGATGTATATAATAAAGGTATATGTTAATACTTGTAAGAGCAAACATATAAATAGTGAAGAAATATATAAACGTGCGCGTCGGCCTAAGGATATACAATAATACGTACACACGCAGTAGCAACGATAAATTACGATTTTAACGCAATTTGCATGAATATGGTGCTAAGTCTGCAATTTCATTGTAGGTAATTGTAGAAGGGATTAAAGGAGGTACTAGGAGACGTCACCGTTCGAATTCGAGATACCTGATAAATCGAGGTAAGGGGTATTATTGAACCTAGTTCTGATATTGCATTTTTGTTTCACTGAGAAATGATTTTATGAAAGAGCATTTGATTTAAAATGATTTACCAATGCTTCCATACTTACGAAACTGTTTACAAAACATGATTTCGTTTTACAAAATGTTCGCTAGAACATCTATGTTTATGAAATAAACTTTCGAATTATGAAAATGCATGAAAGTTTTATGATGGCTCGAAAACCCATATTTATGCTTTGAAATGGAACTTTCGACGTTTTCAAAAGCATTTACGAAAAGAGAAAAGATGTTTTGAGACTATAGGCTTCATGCATGGTTACTTCTTGTAGTGTTCCGGCTCCACCACTTGAGTGCCGGTACGTATGCCCCTTTAGCACTTGACTCGACCTGTGTGGAAGATGTTGTGCTACTGGTGGTTTATGATGATATTTCGGTAGTATCTCGTGCCCGCGCAGAACACAATTATGTTACCCACACGGAGAGTGCCTTTGGTGCCCGTGTCCTAGCTAAGTGCTAGTGAAAGTAAGTAAGATGGATACTACCCATATTTTACGAAATGGTTGTACGACCTTGATCCAATCTACAGCCCACTCACCATGGCCATAGGTATGATGACTCTCCAACGGAAAATGACACGTATCGCATGACTTAGTTATAGCCTAGTCTCCTCGATTTTAATTATAAAATCGACTATGATGAGAGTTTATGAAATGATTATGAAACATGCATGAGATGTTTATAAAATGATTATGAAATATGCATGAGAAATATGCATGAGATGTTTATGAAATGATTATGAAATATGCATGAGATGTTTATGAAACGATTATGAAATATGCATGATATGTTTACGAAATGATTTATGAAATGTTCATGAAAATGGTTAAGCATGTTACTGGTTTTATTGACACGCATGCTTTATGACGTTTATGCATGAAATGAAAATTTTTGTATTTCATTAAGTTTTGTTCTATGACCAATTTCAAAGGTTTTATATATCAGAACTGCTTTAAGAGTATTACCTTACTGGGCTTTTCCCCAAAAGCTCACCCCTCTATCTCTCAAATTTTTGCAGTGAATTACAACTAATAAATGCTGCGTAGATGACTTAGGCTGGCGGATATGAGTTTCCTCAGACTACCTTTTGTATATGCATGAGATATACATTCTTATCTTTATACCAGACTATTTGTATGCTCAGACATCTATTGAAAATAATGTGTCGGGATGAAATCTGTATAAGGATAAATTAAATGAAATATTTTTAAGGATTGACACTGAACAGGAATACAGCCTAAGTAAATAAAGGATTAAGTTGTAAGCCGAAGTTTCAAAAAAAAATCCTCCGATTTTCAAGGGTCAAGGGTCGTTACAATATTCATGATATCTAAAAATCTCTTACGAGCAAAGCTCTAGCACGATTTCATAAAGATCAATAAAATCTGCATACGAGTAGCACTCCAGTACGACTTTAAAATGAGTTATAAATCCATATAAAACTTCGTGCGAGCAAGCTCCAGCACGGTGTCATGCATCAATAAATCAAATCTTGTGCGAGTTACACTCTAGCACGACTTTATGCATAAATAAATCAAATCTCGTGTGAGTTACACTCCAGCACGGCTTTTATACAATTATCATATCAAAACAGGATGCGAGCTAAGCTTCAGCACCTCTCATGCATGTCAAATCATTAAAACTAGTGTGAGCAATCGCTCCAGCACCTTTTTATGCATATCAAGTCAAAACAATCAAAACAGAGTGCGAGCTAGGCTCTAGCACCTCTCATGCATTTCACAATAGTAAAAATCAGTGCGAGCAACAGCTCTAGTACATTTTATGCACATGATGTCACATAAATCAGTGCGAGCAACCGCTCAAGCACATTTTTATGCACACTCACAAACGCAGATATAGTGCGAGCTATGCGCCAGCACTATCTATTTCCATTTAAACTTGATAGTTGGCCTATTTTCCAAAGAAATTTCATTTAAATCTTAATAACACTTATATAGTGTTATATTGTGAAATTTATGCAAATACTGGCCAATCTATCGATTTGCTTTGCTTAAAAACCAAGAAAATTTCTTAAATCATGCATTTCATGCATGTCATGTGTGAAACCCGATATTTTTTCATATTATGATGCTTATGAGAAGTAAATTATAGCTCAATGTGACATTTTACAAGCCCGTAGATGACTAAAGCACTCGATTCTAGCGTGGGGCACGATGGCACGCAAATCGAGGTAAGGTCCTAGACCCGAGGATTTCTTTAAAATGTCATGTTCATGCATGAAATGATGTGTATAAGGGAAAACTAAGTGATTGGAAATGCAAAAGTTAGTTAAACTCGAGTTTTAAATTAAATCGAGAAAACAAACCTAATAAGGAAAATAAATCCGAATAAAATTTTAGAAATTCGTGAAAATTATTCCGAGGCCATGGAAAATTAGTATAAGGTGAAATTGACATGGTAAATAAAAATCATGAATAAATGAAAATCGTGAAAATTAAATCATGGAAAATTAGATTTAGGGGTTCAAATGAATTTTTAAAGCTAACCGAAAGCTTATTTCCATTTTGCTCGGTATTGGCCAAATCGCGCAAAATGAGCTTGTTCGTGAAATTTTTATTAAAAAAGTGACCCCTAAATTTTTATGGGACATACTATAGACATATTATAACAATTGAGAAGTGGAATTTTGAAGAAATCTGATCAGGATTAATTTTGGTAAATTTTATAAAACAAAACAGTCATTTCCCCTGCATTTAGTAAACTGTCAGCCAATGAAAACAATCTCATTTGATGACCTTCTAGATTTTATTTGCCTCTGATATTTTTCAGATTGAAATTTAACTGGATAATCTTCATAAAAAGGTAAAATACACCCTGAAATGAGCTGAAACCCGAGAGATATCCCTTACCCATCCTTGCCGCATGCGTTACCTCTGCGCTTGATTAGCGTGAATTTTTCGGCCATCCTCCGGCCCGTTTCAGGTAATGGTCCCCCAAATGAAATCTTCCTCTTCCTCCCCTCTACCACATATAAGAAATTCAGACCTAAACTAAGTCATTTACCCCATGAAAAGTTAGAGAGAAGAACAGGATAGAAAACTGCTCTGTTCCGAGGTAAGCAAAAATTCAATTTTTTGATGAATTTTATGAGGTTCTTGGATGATTATGAACACTTCTGGTCTCTATACATATTTTATTACAGCTGAGTGGCAATTTGGAGACCTAAAACGGAAGTCAAACGTGGTCAAAGGAGTGAAGAAGTTGAGGTATGGTGATGATGATGTGATAAGTTATTAATTTGTGAATTTTGATGAATTCTTGTTGAAAGAAAGTTGATGAATTGAATTATATGATTGAATTCAATTACTTCCAGCATGATTTAGCTGCTGGAATGATGAAAATTGATGTAATTAAAATGAATTTACAGTTAAAATTATACTCTAAAGGTTCGGTTTAGTGTTTAACTAGGTGAATTATCGAAATAATGCAAGAATCGATACTTTAAGGTCTTGTATGAAGTGGAATGAGTTGCTAGAATGTAAGACACGATGTAGAGGTATTGAAAATGAATTTAAAGGTTTCAAATATGTTAAGTAAGCTTAAATCGATGTTTAAACCGATAAAACCGAGCAAATCGAGCAAGATAGCTAAAAAGTCAACTTTTGGTCAACATCTTTAATGTAATCACATATTTGAATGTACCAATATGAATTTGAGCTATATATGATGAGTTGACTTGATATGTGATAGCTCGGGCTATCGGCACGTATTTCGAGGTGAGCTCAAAAAAAAAAAGGAAGAACGTGTACTACCTCCGACGCTAAGAGGTAAGGGATATAATTTAGGGTAGCATTAGTGCTTCACAATCTTTACCAATGACTTTATGTATGTTAGTTGAATGAGATTTTATGAAATAGGTTGCAATACCTTAGAAACCGAAACTAAATCATTTCCCGAATTTTTCCATATGTTTTCCACTTGCATGAGATACATTTTACTTCACATGTTTATGAAAATGTGATTTTTCAATATGAAGAAGAAAACATGGTTTGATTTCATGAAATGACGGGGAAGAGCTCCGAGAATGCTTTACGAAAGCAATATTTTCATGACATGGGTTAAAGTCCCGAAATAGCTTTTAAACTATGTTTTTATGATTACATGGGTTAATATCCCAAGAAATGATTTGAAACTATGGTTTTCCACAAGAAATGATTTGATAAAACGGATAAGAGACCCGAAATGATTTGATAAAATGGGTAAGAGGCCCAAAATGATTTTGTGAGGTAAAAAGGCATGATATGACGATAGTCAGAGGATCTGGGGTCGATCTCGCATACATAGGGTAGCGTATGGAGACGATCGATGATCTACCTAGCCGACGGCCAGGGAACAGGCATGCTCTGACTTAATATGAGAAATGTGCGTATAGTCCACACTTGGTGATGCACGTGAGTTCGTGCGTATAGTCCCCATTTAGTGGTGCACAAGAGATAGGGCAGCATACGACCCTGATCCAGTCCTACGGCTCCCTGTACTATGGCCATGAGTACCCATGATTTTGTCTTATGGGACCAGATGTATGATGTCCTTCGGGACTAGTATATGAGATGATTGCCTGACCCTACATGATAATAATAAGATGTTTTATGTTTTCACACATCTATGCTACCTGTTTTGTTGTTATCGGTTTTAGCACTATGTTATATAATGATATTTAATGGTAGCTATGTTTATGTTTTGAAGAAATGAGTTGTGAAAACATGATTTCATTTTTTAAAGTGACGATGGGATATGATATATTTGATTTGAGATTTTGAGATGCTCTTATGTATGTTTACACTATGAAACATGTTTTCAGCATGAGATGTTTTATGAAAACGAGATGCTTTATGACTGTTTACACTAATGATATATTTATAGCATGATACGTTTTACGAAAAGGATGCATGATGTGTAAACTAATGATTTTAAAGCATGATGTTACTTCTTTTCTAAATGTAAGCATCTCTACTTTCGCACATGTTTATGCTGAGTTGTGAAATCACGTCTTTTACTGGTTTTAAGTACTAAGGTTACTTTAAATGTATCTCTTACTGAACCTGAAAAGCTCAACCCCTTTCCTTTCCATCTTTCAGATTACCTACAGTGATTCTACTGCACTCACATGCTAGAGGTCATGGACAAGGCAGTCCGATCTTTCGTCAGATCATTTGTAGCAACGAGGTATAGCTTTAATTTTGTTCCAGACACGATGTATAGCATAGACACTAAGGTATATGATAGTCGGGCTGTAATAGTTGTAAAGGATTATGTTTATGTACAGCGTTTTTATTATGCAGAATAAATATATGTTGTGGATGTTATAAGATCCTGGAATAGAAGAAAAAAATGTGTTGCGTATGTGGGTTGAAAATTATAAACTGCGTTTTAAAACTCTACAGGTTGGTTAAGTCAAAATGTAGCCATTATGCTGCTGAATTTTTATAAAATAATAAACGTTAAGAAACTGAAATAGACAGGAATACAACTCAGTTAAATAGGTTAAAAAGTTTTAAAATTGCCCATTTTTCTCGTTTTCGGGCGTGACATCATGCTTTCACCATCCTTAGGTGAATTTTCCTCAATAGAGGTAAAATAGTCTTTACCTATTTCGAGTCCTTAAAATCTTTAAACCATTTTCTAGGACCTTTATACATAATCAGTGTATACATACATATTCAGTGTATACAAAAGCTATTAAAATACGCATAGCTATCTCTAGCTACTCACACAATTCCCTTACCTCATTTTTCTGTACAGTCTGACATTTCCACTGATGTTTCGTCATGCAGTCTAATTTTCTCTCAATCAAATCTTCGAAACTGCGTATAAATATACATCAGGTCAAATTCAATACAATTAATTTGTATTTCATATTTTCTGGGCTTAATTTAAATCATTGGGCCCGTTTACCCATATTGGACCTTAATCGGCCTTAAGCCCGTTTTTCACTTACTATTCACATCATCGAGACCTATTGGACTCATTCGACCATCAGTATTTATTGGGCCTCGTTCTAACTCTCGAATAGCTTAGTATTTACTAATTCCAGAATTTAATTCATTTTATGCGGAAATTAAATCCGTAATTTATGCAATAAATTTTTAACACGTATAACGATGTAATTATCGTAAATAAGGGTTACTTACCCGAGATTCCATGATAATACGCAAATCGAGGTTATCTCGAGCTCTTGTTTGACGTCAATTGTCGAGCTACACAATTAAATATTTTTTCGGGAAAACTTTCAGTCGATTATTTATCAAATTAAATATTTCAAAATTTAAATCGGTCAATTTCGACTGCTTACCGACTTACTCGTAACTCGATTGCATCACTAAACTTTTTTCCCAATTTTTCCTCTTTTTCTTTTTCTTTTCTTCTTTTCTTTTCTTTTTGGCTGAATCGACCCAGTCCGATTTAGCATACCCTCACTGCGCTGAATCGATCATACCGGTTCAGGCCTCATTTTGTCATTTCAACGCCGTCCGACCAATTCTCGATGTGATTCTGGTGCCGTTCGGCTCAGCTGCGCCTAGGCGTTCACCATCGGGCCTCGGCTGGAGCCAAAACGGCGTCGATGGCCGCCAATCTGGGTTTCTCTCTCGTGGCACTCCCTCCGTCGATCTGGCGTTTTTCGACGTTGTCGACGCGTGTGTCAGCGCCTGGTGGGTCGTCCTGTGTTGAGCTCTCTTCGTCGACCCTTACCGGCCCCTCAATCTCGCCGGTGGCTCGCCGGTGAGGGGAAATCGTTCCCTCGGCTTCTTGTTCTCCCTTGCGCCATTTGCTTTTCCTTTATGCAGAAATCGTATTTCACGATTTCTTCTTTTCTTTTTTTTTCATTTATTTTATTTATTTATAATTAAATTTTATTATTATTTAAATCATTAAAATATTATTAAAATCCCAAAAATATCTTAAAAATTCTTATTTAATTCATTTAATCTATAAATAAATTTATCGGTCTTGTTTCGTCTTTTCGGTATAATTTTTCGAATATTTTTGGGATAATTTTTCGATGTGAAATTTTCGATTAATTCCTATAAATCCATATCTTGATCAATTTAACTCAAAATTTAATTATTTCTTCGTTATTTATCAAGATTCTCAAATCCAAAATTTTTAATTAACTTTTCTTGTCCCGATTAATATTGAATTTTGATCTTTTGACCATTTTACCCTTGCACGTGTTTGAGAATTCCATTTCAATCCTCTTGCATTTTTAAATGCACTCAAAAATTTTTATTCATTCCATTTGCTCTTACGATAAAAATCGGGTCTTACATGAGGGTACCGAACGTCTCACTTTTTTGTCGAAATAATATCAGCTATATTGATAAAAAATATAATTTATCAAATAAATAAATGCAAAAAGTAATTCTATTTCTAATGCACCAGGTAAATTTTAGAGTATAAGATAGTATTAAATACTAACCTGATTAATCATTCTGATTTGAGTATCCATACAAGGTTCTAATCTTTCTATTACTACTTTTGTCCCTTGTAATGTTTCTCTTAACACAGTTTCAGAATACTCCACACCAAATTGAAATTGAGGATTAAGATAGTAACCTAAACATAATTCAGAACAATATTAACTAAAAGTAATAAAATTAAATATGTAAGCAATTTAAACATAATGATAAAACATAAAAATGTTTTTAATTACCATCCATATTTTTAATCTACTTACCAGCTGAATGCAAGTCAGAATGCATAAAAATCCATCTGTTGTCAATAATCTTTACATAATCAGTGGAGTATTGACAATCTTCTTGAATTGCCTGTTTAGCTCTATCTATGGTCTCATAAATAAAGCCCATGGTTGGTTTCTCATTACTATCCATAAGGCGTAATACTTTTACCAAAGGCTCATAAACTTTTGTTATTTCACGTGCTTTTCGCCAAAAATCTTTTCCTAAAACAATTTTTTTAGCTTCGTAGGCAGGCCCCGACTTTTGTTGTCCCTATTTTGATTCTCTGAATTCCTGTATATTAATGAATAAATTATTAGAGTAATATAAATAAGATATCATAAAAAATGCTAGATTTAAATACTAAAACCAATTACTGAATACTAACCTTTGAATTGAACATTTCTCTTAAACCTTGTTTATTTTTTATTATCTCTTGTAGTTGTATGAAATGGGTGGCAAATCGGGTAAGAGAAGGACGAAGAATTTGTTTTTCTTAAGTAAGTTTTTTCATTAAATCAACTGTCCATATGTGATTGTATATGAAACAAGTCACTTTCTTTGCCTCCTCCAATACTTTTTCCACACTTGACTTTTTGCCAATATCTTCAAGACATAAATCCAAGCAATGAGCTAAACAGGCCATCCAAAACAAATGTTTTCTTTTTTCCATTAATTTTTTTTAGCAGCCTTAAGTGCTGCCTCATTGCCAGTAATTATTTAGACAATGTATTCTTCTCCAATTTCTTCTACAGCATGATCCAATAGTTTGTAGTAAAATTTAGCATCTCTACTATGAGCAGTAGAGACATCCACAGATTTCCAAAAAATGGTTCCTTTACTACAATAAACCAGGAAATTAATTATATGCATTTGATTCAAACTGTTCGTCCAACCATCACACATTAGTGTAGCACCTAGTTCTCTCCAATGAACCTTTAATCCATGAACCCATTCTTTCACTTGTTGATACTCTAACTCCAAATACATCAGAAACCTCATAAGGAGTCGGGAGCTTTACATATTGCCCAATTTCTACTGCTACAGAAACTAAATTGTGCAACCATGGAGAGTTTGCTAACTGAAAAAGGAGTCGATCATATATAAAAAATTTATACACTGATTCACCTAACTTCTTTCTCAATGTCTTTAAAAAAGAATCATTTATTTTGGTTGCTTTAAACTCTTGCTTTTAACCAATTCTGGTATAGCTCCCCTTAATGAAAATTTTGAGTCACTTGGAATGGATTTTCTTACTTTTTTATTAAAATAATCAGTAACTGACCCGTGAGAGCTTTGTCCCTCTTCATATGTATTGCTAAAGCCACCAGTTCTTTGTCTAAATTCTTGCCTCATATGTCATTCATGTTGTGATTGGACACTATCACCTATAGTTTGTCTTGTAGCAAGCTCTTCGTCCATAAACCCTTCATAATCATAATCCTCTCCTCTTAATTGTGATAAGAATTCAACTTTTCTCATTTTGTTATCTAATTTCTTTGATTTACTTTGTTGAAGGAGTTTCATCATACTTTCTCTAACAGTGCCTATTAATAATATAGTAAAGAAAAAAATCAGTTGTACATGTTGATGTAATTTTATAATCTTCATAGAGAAATTAATAATAATATTTATAACTAACCGATAACGTTGGAGCATGGTGCAACATTGCCAGTCTTATGAGCAATATGTTCCTTGAAGCGTGTTATTCCTCCTTTTACAACTTTCCCACAAAGTTTACACGACACATTTCTTTTTGTATTTGGTACAAGTATTCCGAAATGCAAACCGATATCATCACTTGGCATGCCTTCAACTCCTCTACTTGGAAACTCTTCACGTGGTGACATGCTTGATATTTTCTATTAAATAAATAAACATTAATGTAAAAAATATTATATTCTTCGTACATAAATGAAAACTAAATTCAATTTATCAAAAAATAATTTAATTTGAACCATTAATTATTCATATTTTATTATATATTTTATTACATTAAAAATTTAATATTAATTGGTCACTATAAAAAATTAATATCAATATTATTTTTCTCTTAAGTCATAATAATATTTAGTGCTATATTTTTAAACATTAATAACATAAATTTGACAATTAAAATTTATACTGAAAAATTTATATTAACAACATTAATTTTACGCTATTTGGGATAAATACTAAACATTTAAGCTAATTAGTAAATTTTTTTATATAATTATTAAATATTTACTTAAAAAATTATTAATTAATACTAACTCCTTAAAATATTGTATTAATTATACTAATTAAAAAATTAACTACTAAAAGATTATACTAATTAAAAAATTATTTTCAATTATACTAATTAAAAAAATTATACTACTTAAAAATTAACTATCAAAAAATTATACTAATTAAAAAATTATATTAATTTTATTAAATTATACTAATTAAAAAAATAACTACCAAAAAATAATACTAATTAAAAATTTTATTAATTTAATTAAATTATAATAATTAAAAAATTAAACTAATTAAAAAAATTACATTACTTTAATTAAAACCTAACCCACCCACTAACCCACTCACTAACCTACCCGCTAACCCACCCACCCAACCCTACCTAACCCCGATCCCAGGCCTTTCTAGATCTTTCTACTTCAGTTTCCTTCCCGTCGAGCCCTTCCTCATTTCCTCCTACCTATTCCCTTCCCCTGCCCGATACCTTTCCTAGATTTGGTTCCAGTTCCAGTTGCAATCTGACTCTAGTTGCAGTCCGTCTCCTGATCCGTTCCTGCTACCGCTACCCTCAGCCAGTCACAACCTCACGTTCGAAGAATTTCCTCCTACCCATTCCCTTCCCCTGCCCGATACCTTTCCCAGATTTGGTTCCAATTCGAGTTGCAGTCCGACTCCAGTTGCAATCCTACTCCTAATCCGTTCCTGCTACCGCTACCCTCAGCCAATCACAACCTCACGTTCGAAGAAGGCAGATCGAAATCACCTCACTCCCCTTGCTTTTTTAACTGACTCTTATCACCCACACTCACCCACCAGCACCGATTGGCCTCTCTCCAACCCTCACAGCCAACTTTCACTGTCGAAGCCTCTACAAAGCCCGGATCTGCTCCTCCTGTTTTCAACAGATCAGATCTAGTATTCCTAGATCTGGATCTATCCTTAACCTGAATAAAAATAATTGTTGAATGAATCTGAGTTAATTTTGTGTGTTTACTTGTAGTGTGTTGTGTGTGTAGTACTGTGGTGTGCTACTGCTACTGCCTTGCTGCCGTTTTCCCTCTGTTTTTGACTGTGTGTTGTTGTGTGTTGTAACTGATGTTTACTTCTCTGTTTTTTGGACTAGTGTGTGTCACGACCCATTTTTCCTAAAAATCCCTACAAATTTTTCGCTTACTTTTTCATTTCCTTACCCGTCGTGAACACTTACACTACTAACAGTTGGGCTATGAGTTGATGTTAGTCCCTCCTTTCATGTTACTTACCTTAACATTTATTTTTCATATTTCATTTACATATAAATTTATTTTAACTAAATACATCCCCAATATTACAATCCGTGTACAGTACTGTGCCTCTATATGTTCAGATATAAAAATTATACGAATGTGTATACCTGGTCTTGATAAGAAGCAGCGGATAACCGAAATGCAAGACTACTGTCGTTCTCTTCTACTGAATGTACCCTGTGGGGTGAAAAATGAAAGGGTGAGCGAAACTTGCTCAGTAAGGCAATAATGTAAGTAAGTAGATAACCATACTATCTACATGCTGATAATGTCATGATATAAAATCGTTTACATTTGGAGCATGAGGTATGACTAAAACGATGCCACATGTATGTATATATCATATAAGAGAAATCATGAAATCGACATATAAATCAAACATGAAAAAATCATCATGTATGACATCTCATGCTCATCACATTAAAACTTATTTGTTTCATCATAAACTCAACACTTAAAAACTTATTTGTTTAATCATAAACTCATCATGTTAAAACTTATTTGTTTCATCATAAAACAATCACATCAAGGCTAAACCCATCACTCGGGAATACCTTGATTCATTAAATCGCATCTCATTTAAAAACATAAATCGGGACATTACCCCTCCTTCGGGTTTGTCCTGGTCTATTTAGACTGATGATATCATGTGAGGCTTGTAGGTTACTGTATGAAAATCGAGGACTATGGCCATATTATGTCCTTGTGATCCTAGACTACACGGATCCTGGTGTGCGGGGCATCACAACTGTAACGGGAGGTGGGGTCAAATCCTACCGGCCAGAATATCAAGTAACATCATCGAGTCATCATGACTGCATGGTACAGCGTACTCCGTGTGACATACACGGTACAACGTACTCCATGGACCCATATCATAGTCTGGGAGGCCTGCCGTAGGTCTTATCCACCCCAATACTATATCGATAACCAACCCATGTCTCAAAGTATACGTGCGAGCATATCAACTCTCTGTGACACACAGTCTACAGGAGGCTTCTGCACGACCATATGCATGTCAACTCACGTCTAGTGCGATAGAAGCTCCAGCATGACGCTATGCATATCATGATATCTAAAATCTCGTGCGAGCGAAGCTCCAGCACGGTTTTGTGCACACACAAATTTCTCGTACGAGCAATGCTCCAGTACAGCTTTTCATGAGTAATAAATCAGTAAAATTTAGTGCAAGTAATACTCTAGCACTCTTTTTACTCGTGTAAATATGATAGGTGGCTCAATCTTGATAAAACATCTTTTAAAATCGTAACCGGTACAAACCGGTACCCTTTCGTATAATTCATGAAATCAAACAGCCAACCTATGTGCATATTTGCTTAAATCAAAGCAATACATTCATATAAAACATTAAAAACATGAAATCATGCAATTTATCTGCCTTACTACCCTTTTTGTAAATTTTACTCCCAGGGGCAATACCGTCTTTTTTCTTTATTCACCCATGCCCCAAGTTTTCGTAAAAATTATTATTTCATTTTTAGATACTTAAAGAAATTCTAGACCTTGTAAATCCCCTCAAAAATACGTATAGGTATCTCTATGCACCTACAAAATTCCCTTACCAGGAATCACGCGCAAACTTATCTCGTCTCGATAATACCCGATCTCTCAGTCCAACTGCGCGTCAACCAAGTCTACGAAACTGCATATAACCACATAATTGGGGTCAATTCAATTATCTTTATCAGTATATCACATTTACTGATCGAATCTAACGTACTGGGCCCGTTTTACTTTATTGGGCCCAATTGCACCTTAATGGGTCTCGACCCATTTTCAGCCCGTTTATACTTATTAAATCCCTTCTTCGGGTTTACTGGGCTCATTCAGCTTACCAATAATCATCGGGCTTCGTTCCAAACTTATTGGATAGCCCGTATACTATTTACGGTAATTATGTTGCAATTCCGATTAATATTCCTTTTTATACAGAATTAATCCGTAAATTCCGTAAAATAATCAAAACTCTATATTAAAGGACTCATATTATCATAATTAAAATATACTTACCCAATATGATGCGGGGTATGAAAATCGGAGCTCAATCGACTCTCGTTCGGGCTTTATCAAAACTACACAATTAGGTAAATTCGGGTTATTTCCATTAAATATAATATTAATAAATTTTCAGAATTTACCCATAGGTCAATCTCGACCCTCGATCAACTTACCCGAATCTCGAGTCATCCCCGGTAATTTTTCTTTTCTTTTTTTCCCTTTTTCTTTCTTTTCTTTTCTTTTCCTTTCCTTCCCTTTTTCCTTCATTTTCCTTCCCTTTCCTTCCTTTTCCCTCCAGCCAAACGGTGCCGTTTTACTGTTCTTTGCCGTCACCGACATTTTTGGCAGTTTTGCCGACCGATACTGGTCTCAAAAGAATCGGTTCCTCCCCCTGAACTCGTCGGTGGCTTCCATTTAAGCCCAGCCGCCGTGGTTCGCCAAGAATTGTCCCATTTCTCCTCTATTTTTCCTCTCATCTGATCAGCGTTTTTCGGCCTCCTGACGCCGCGTCTCCGGTGTCCACAAGATCGTCGGCCTCTCCTCTTTCTCCTCGGCTGTTTGTCGAATGTTGATGATCACCGGTGGCTGGTCGGTAGATCTCGTTTCCTCGAGGATCGCAGTTCGATTTTCTGTTTCTCTCGGGTTTTCCCGATTTCCAGGTTTCTCTCTTTTTTTAATTATTATTATTATTATTATTATTATTTATAAATTAGTTTATTATTATTATATTCATTAAAATAGTAAAAAATATTCTAAAATATCTACAAAAATTAATTTTTATTCCAAATAAATTTATTTAATTTTATTTAATTTATTTATTATATTTTTAACCCTTTTTTCGGTATAATTTCTCCGTATTTTCGGGATATTGTTCCGAATGACTTTTTGGTATTTCTAAAAATTTTGGATCTTGATCAATTGGACTCGAAATTTAATTATTTATTCGTTATTGATCAAGATTCTCAAATCCATTATTTTTAATTAAATTTTCTTGTCCTGATTAATACCGAATTTTGATTTTTTGATCGTTTTGCCCTTCAACGTGTTTGGGAATTCCATTTCAGTCATTTTGCATTTTTAATTTCGTGTTTTTGAATCCTTATCTCCGGTCCGAATCTCGTTCGTTTAATTTATGACCATTTCAATCATTCCTTTCACGAACACACTCATTTCGTATTTTAACTAAATTCGGGTCTTACAGAGTGTGTGTTTGGCTTTTGGGAGAGTAGCCTATTTTTATAAACAAAATAACAGAATGGAACGGTTATCACTGTGTCATCACCGTTTTTTAGCCGTTACGAGTGTGAAAAATTTTCACACCCATTTTTTTTCCGATAACGGTGTCGGCTCTCGCCGATACCTTGACATAGAGGTCGCGACGTTGCGTCGCAGTCGCTTTTTGATACCCTACTTACAAGAAATCATGTAGTTGCCACCTCTTCCAGGAAATTAAAAAATTAATTTTTATTAATTTATTTAGAATATGTTTTAATAAAAAAAATTAGGATAAAAGTTATCATAATATAGTTTGGATTAAATATATTTTAAGAGATTATTTTCCAAATTGAAGTAGGATAAAAGTTATTTCAAAAGTTATCTAGTAATTTTTGAGATTTTAATGAGATTAAAATTTCAAAAGATGCCCAGATAAAATTTAATATTAAATATATTTTTAAAAGGAGATATTTTTTTAAATTAAAATTAGATAAGAGTTACCCAATGATTTTGAGAATTTAATGTGATTAAAATTTTTAAAGATATATTAATAAAAACTTTAAAATTAAAAATGTTTTAAAATAAATTTTTTATTAAAATTGGATAAGAGTTATCCAATGATTTTTTAAATTTTAATGATAGTAAAATTTCAGCTGAGTGCAAATTAAATTTTCAAAATTAAAATTAAATTAAAATAGCCATTGATACCAATTTAATTAAAATTTGATTAATTAAAACTATATTTTAATTAGAAATCATGCAAATTAATGTGTTATTGTTATGTATGCTTGATGCTTGATTCTTATGTGATATGGATGGATTCATGGTGCATGCTCATGAGCCTAGGTTCACATAGGTTGTAATTTTATTTAAATTGATTAAATTAGGTCTGCGAGCCTTGATTTTATTTATAATTTATTTATATAATAGTTACATAGATAAATTAGGATTATCTTGTAAAATGTACAATATTTAGAGCCAAGGTGACATTTGAAAGGAAGCCAAGGAGAAGACATTAGAAAACAATGTATCCATAGGTTCATTTGTAATAGAAAGGCTATAACCATGTTACATTTAATTTTATACTTTTATTTATATATGTTGTTATATACGTTAAACAAGCATGTTAGTTGAGACGGTAAATTAACAAATCTCTCAAATAAATATCAAGTCAAAAGGCTTAATAGCCAAATATACCCTCAACATTTTATAGAAAAATGGAAATAAGTCTTCAATCTTTAATTTTATTTTATAAACCCTTAACGTTTTAAAATAATACAATTACATCCAAACTATTACATCCAATTTTTTTGACCTATTATTTATTTTACTTAATTGCATTAATATTGAAAAGTTAATGGCTTATTTTATAATAAAATAAAAGTTTATGGACTTTTACAATAAAATTAAAGGTTGAGGACTTATATCCATTTTGTGTAAAAGTTGAGGATATACTTGGCTATTAAGCTTAAAAAATAACAAATTACGATACTTTTCAATACAATGTACGTGAAAGAGACTCTATTCAGTATTGTGCTACTTTGGTTCAGTCAAGGCCATACATACCTTCGTCATGAGATAAAAGTTATCTCCAAGTGCATTGGATCAGACTTAATCAATTTAAGACATTTGCTCTGTCACGACCCAAACTACCCAAAAATCAGAGTTAATTTTTCGCGTTTTATTATTTTCTTACTTAAGTTCTTACCTCTGATCGTGACCAACCATAACCAATAATTGGGCTGTATGTCAGTGCCCACGTCTTCTCCATGCATTTACAATTAGTGCATAATTTAATTTAAATATACATTCATATGTTCTGCACTACATTCCTTTGATTTAATTACATAATTATACCCACTCTATACATCCCAGTGTCATACAAAATATAATACTGTGCTCATGTTATTTAGATACAAGAACCGTATATGTAGCGTGTATATACCTCAAAAGATAGGCAGCAGTGGACAACTAGAATGCCGTACCTAGTCGCCTCCCAATCTACTGGAAGAAATCTGTGTGAGAAAGTGAAAGGGGTGAGCACATCAAGCTCAGTAAGGCAATTCTACGAACAAGTAGATAACAATACAACCTACATGAACGTAGTGCCATGCATAAACCGCCCCTTCTCCACACATTTCCAAAACAGATGTTATGATATGATGTCATGTAAAATAACTCATATGGAAGCTCAAAAGCATGAAAACTGAATCAAGCATATCTTTTAAATCATTTATTTCTCGTTAAAATTTCATATAAGGTCAGGACTCAACCCTTCCCTCGGGTCGCCCTGACTCACACAAAAATCTGTGAAATCGTGTTTTTCGAAAACAACAATTTCTGAAAACATAAATCTACGAGATACGAGACTAGGCAACATCGGTATATCGGTAATAACTAGGACTATGGCCATATGTGTCCTCGGGAGTTCCTCAGCTACACAGATCCTAGTGTGCGGGTTCTCACCATGATCGGGAACCGCCCGGGAGGTGGGTCAGTCCATCCCGTCAGTTTTATCCGATCCCAGGCATCCGAAGATGCTGCATCCGGAGATGCCGTATCCGAAGATACAACACGGTACATCGTACTCCATGCTACTTGCACGGTACATCGTACTCCGTGAACCTATATCATGTCTCTATACTCATGCCATGTCTCAAGCGCACGTGCGAGCCTATTTAACCGGTGACACACAGTCTACCCGTTGCTCCAAGCACGGCTTATCGTATGATCTCTGAAAAGTAGTGCGAGCGGTGCTCTAACACTGTCAGTAACTCAAGTAACACTAGTGCGAGCTAAGCTCAAGCACTCTGTCATGATAAATCGTATATAAAAATATGGTGCGAGTTAGACTCCGGCACCGTGTCATGAAAATCATGTAAAACCCTAGTGCGAGCTCTCGCTCCAGCACTAGTGAAATCATTGCACAAATCAAAGCTCGTGCGAGCTGAGCTCTAGCACGTCGCATTTATGAAAGGTCACGTAGGCGGCTACATTTCTTAAATCGATTTCAACGAAAATCCTCGTTTGTTGAAAATATGAAATGTTGTGCAATTTCATTTAAAAGTTAGCCGACCTACTCATGCATGTACCAGAATACTTCAAAAACAAGCAGGAACCCTTTGTCCTTGCTTCTTACACTTTTTCCTAAAACTTGGAATTTTACCCTTGACAGGGGTATTTTGGTAATTTGCCCATTCGGGGCCCTAAAATTTTTATCTCAAATCTAGACCCTTCGGACAATTTAAAGGAATGTAAATGACGTCGAAAATTCGTAAAGTTATCTCTAGCAGTTCGTAAAATTCCCTTACTTGGAATCGCGCGCAGACTACTCTTGTCTCGATGATACCGAACCTCTCGGCCCAAGTGCGCTCCAACCAATGTACGTAACTGCATATAACCACATAATCGAGGTTAATTCAATTAACCCGATCAGTATATTGCATTTACTGATCAACTTGAAGCTATTAGGCCTTATCTACCTTATTGGGCCTCGGCCCATTTTAGCCCTTTTTATATTCATTTATTCCCTTCTTCGGGTATACCGAGCTTATACAGCTTTCTAATAATTATCGGGCTTCATTCCAAATTCATTGGATAGCCCGTATACCATTTACGGCAATTATATTACGATTCCGAATAATATCCCTTCCTACGCGAAATTAATCCATAATTCCATAAAATAATTAAACTCGGTATTTAAAGAACTCTAATTGCCGAATTTAAATTGTACTTACCCGATACGATGTGGGGTACGAGAATCAGAGCTCGATCGGCTCTCGTTCGGTCTCCGTCGTGAAGCTGCATAATTAGGTAAATCCGGATTATTTTTCATTAAAATAATATTAAATTAAATTTTCGAAATTTACCCGTAGGTCAATTTCGACCCTCAGTCAACTTACCCGAACCTCGAGTCGTCCCCGGTAAATTTCTTTCCTTTTTTTTCCCTTTTTCCTTCCTTGTCCTTCCTTTTCCTTTCTTTTCTTTTCCCCTTTCCTTCCTTTTCCCTCCTTTTCCTTCCCTTTCCTTCCGGCCAAACGACACCGTTTACTGCCTATTGCCGTCACCGGCGTTTCCGGCGGTCTCACCGGCCGAGACCGGTCTCAAAAGAACAGGCTTCTTCCCCTGAGTGCGTCGGTGCCCTCCGTTTCAGCCCAGACGCAGCGGTTCGCCGGGAATCGGCTGGTTTCTCCGTCCGTCTTCCTCAGCTCCGATCGGCCTGCTCCGGCCACCTGGCGTCGTGATACCGGTACCCACGTGTTCGTCAGACTCCCCTCTTCCTCCTGGCAGCTTCGTTGAAGTTGTCGGTCGCCGGTGTGCGAGAATCGGCGGTGATGGTTCCTCGGGTCGTTCTCTCGGTTTCTCTCTCGGGTTTTCCCGAGTCTCTCTCCTCCCTTTTTTTTTTGTTTTATTTTTATTAATTTTATTATTATTATTATTTATTTTAATTATTTTACTATTCAATAAAATACTCCATAAAATCCCAAAATATATACCTTATATTATTTTTTATTCTACTTTAATTTATTTAATTTAAATTTAATTTATTAGTTATATTTTTCTCTAAACTTCGATATTATTTCTTCACGTTTTTCGAGATATAGTCCCGATAATTTTTTTCGGTATTTTTAAAATTTTTGAATCTTGATCAATTGACCCAAAATTTATAATTTCCTTATTGTCGATCAAGATATCTTACATCCTTATTTTTAAATTAAAATTTCCTTATTGCCCTAATACCGGGTTTTGGCATTTTTACCATTTTACCCCTGCTCTTGTTTCGGAAATCAATTTAACCCGACCTTCCTTCATACATCCCCCATATTTTCTTATTTAATTTCTGTATTTTCGGTTAACTTCATTCTAATCATTTTCGTTTGATCAGTGGTCATTTCGACTCGTATTTAATTACTTCTGACTTCTACCGATATTCCATTTTATTTTGCTTCACCAATTTAATTAGTCAACGCTGTTCTTATGATTCGATGAATATGTATAAGTGTACATCGCGTGAATCATAAGGAATATAGCAACAATACATACAAAGTGGGTCTTACATAATCTCCCCCACTAAAAGAATTTGGTCCTCCAAATTGGAACCAAATCAGTCTCTGAATAACTCCGGGTAATTCTCTTTCATCTGACTCTCTAACTCCCAAGTCGCCTCCTTCGGAGTGTGATGCTGCCACAGTACCTTCACCAGAGGAATCGTCTTCGACCTCAATACCTTCTCCTTCCTATCCAAAATCCGAATCGGTCTCTCAACATAGGACATACTCTCACTGAGCTCCAGTGGCTCATATCTGATCACATGCGACGGATCCGGCTGATACTTCCGAAGCATGGAGACGTGGAAGACATTATGAACATTTGCTAGCTCTGGTGGCAATGCTAGCCTGTAAGCTCGATCTCCCACTCTCTCGAGTATCTCAAAAGGTCCTATGAAGCGAGGGCTCAGCTTCCCTCTCTTCCCGAATCTCGTAATACCCTTGGAAGGAGAAACTTTCAAAAATACTGACTCCCCTGCTGTAAACTCCAACGGTCTTCATCTCCTGTCAGCATAACTCTTCTGTCGACTCTGAGCTGTCCTCAACCTCTCACAAATCAACTGGACGTCCTCAGAGGCCTGACGTATCAAATCAGGAGCGAATATCTGCCTATCACCAACCTCCTCCCATCCTATAGGAGATCGACATCTACGGCCATACAAGGCCTCAAATGGTGCCATCCCGATACTCGAATGATAACTGTTATTGTAGGCGAACTCCGCGAGTGGTAGGTGATCATCCCAGGAGCCTCTAAAATCAAGTACACAAGCTCTCAACATATCCTCGAGGGTCTGTATAGTCCTCTCTGACTGCCCATCTGTCTGAGGATGGAAAGCTGTACTGAATCTCAACTGGGTCCCCATAGCTTCCTGAAAGTGTTCCCAAAAACGGGAAGTGAAGCGGGAATCCCTATCCGACACAATACTCACTGGGACACCATGTAGTCTCACAATCTCGCGCACATATAGCTCCGCCAATCTGCTCAGAGTATCGGTGACCCTCATCGCTAGGAAATGTGCCGACTTCGTCAATCTGTCGACTATCACCCATATGGCATCATTCCCTCTACGAGTCCTCGGTAAGCCCATCACAAAGTCCATGGTGACATGCTCCCATTTCCAATTCGGTATAGGTAGAGGCTGCAATAACCCTGCAGGCTTCTGATGCTCTACCTTCACCTGCTGACAGACGAGACATCTCGCAACAAACTCTGCTATATCTCTCTTCATCCCCGACCACCAGTATACCTTCCGAAGATTTTGATACATCTTCGTACTACCCGGATGCAAGGTATACCTCGACGAATGAGCCTCTGTCAAGATCAACCTCCTAATCTCAGGATCCTCAGGAACACATATCCTGTCTCTGAACCTCAGTAACCCATCTAAACTCAACTCAAACTCAGTCTCAATACCCCTCTGCATCTGCCTGACTATCTCAATACACTGCTGATCCTCACGCTGAACCTGCCGAATTCGATCCATCAAATCCAGATCTAATCGCAGGCTAGCAATCATATAACCACTATCAGCATCAGGCGGGGTCACATCTAAACTGAGGCTCACAAACTGCTCCAATAACTCGTGCTCCCGTACCATCATATAAGCAACCAACCCGAGATACTTCCTACTCAACGCGTCAGCCACAACATTCGCCTTACCTGGGTGGTATAAGATCTCACAGTCGTAATCCTTCAGAAGCTCAAGCCACCTTCTCTGTCTCATGTTCAATTCCTTTTGCGAAAACAGATACTTGAGGCTTTTGTGATCGGTAAATACCTGGAATTTCTCACCATACAGATAGTGGCGCCATATCTTCAATGCAAACACTACGGCCGCCAACTCTAAGTCGTGGGTCGGGTAGTTCCTCTCATGATCCTTCAGCTGTCTGGATCCATAAGCGACTACCTTTCCGTCCTGCATCAATACACAGCCCAGTCCTTGGTAAGAAGCATCCGTGTAAACAGAAAAACCTCCTGAGCTGGTAGGAATGGTGAGAATCGGAGCAGAGGTCAATCGACGCTTCAGCTCTTGAAAACTTTCCTCGCATCTGTCGTCCCACTCAAACGCAACACTCTTCAGAGTGAGACGTGTCAACGGAGCAGCCAATCTTGAAAACCCCTCTACAAACCGTCTATAATATCCAGCTAAACCCAGAAAACTCCTGATCTCCGTAACGGTCTGAGGCCTTTGCCACTGTACTACTGCCTCAATCTTGGATGGGTCTACTGACACACCATCCCTCGACACAATATGTCCCAAAAGGAGATCTGCTCAAGCCAAAAGTCACACTTACTGAGTTTAGTATACAACTGCTTCTCACGGAGGGTCTGCAATACAATCCTCAGATGCTGCTCATGCTCCTCTCTGGATCTCGAATAAACCAAGATGTCATCGATGAAGATAATCACAAACTGATCCAGATAAGGCCGAAACACCTCATTCATCAATGACATAAAAGCTGCGGGAGCGTTCGTCAACCCGAATGGCATAACCGTAAACTCAAAGTGACCATAACGGGTGCGAAAAGCTGTCTTGGGTACATCTCCATCTCGAACTCTCAACTGATGGTACCCAGATCTCAGATCAATCTTGGAAAAGGCCTGTGCTCCCCGTAGCTGATCCAGTAAATCATCAATCCTCGGAAGGGGGTACTTATTCTTGATGGTAGCCTTGTTCAATAGTCGGTAGTCGATACACAACCGAAGGCTCCCATCCTTCTTCCTAACAAACAGGACCGGTGCTCCCCACGGTGACACACTCGGCCTGATAAACCCCTTCTCTAACAGTTCTTGCAACTGTTTCCTCAGTTCCTCTAACTCAACTGGAGCTATCCTGTACGGTGGTCTAGATATCGGCTCTGTACCGAGTGTCATATCAATACTGAACTCTGTCTCCCTCACTGGCGGTAACCCTGGTAACTCATTCGGAAAGACATCTGAAAATTCTCTGACTATTGGAATGTCTGTCAATTCCGGACGTGCCACAGCCGTATCTACCACGTATGCAATATAACCTTCACAACATTATCCACCAAATTAGTACGTCATTCATTCATACTCTTATAAAATTCTCATTCTCATTTACTTCAAGGAAATTGCACAATACATTTTTCTGGAGTATGAAACGTAACTGTCCTGGCAAAACAATCTAAAACAGCTCGATGAGCAGCCAACCAATCCATTCCTAGGATTACATCAAAATCTCTCATATTCATTAAGATTAGATTGGCTGTCATCACTCTACCACCTAATTTCAGCTCACAATCCCTCAATACATACTCCACTAATTGGCTAGTATTCATAGGTGTCGTTATAGATAACTTTCTACTCAGAGGGGTAGGTTTCACATAATTACATAATTTAAATGCAAACAATGGTGATACAAATGAATGCGTAGAACCAGGATCTATTAACACATATGCTTCTAAATCATGGATCAGAATAGTACCTTTCACCACCTCTGCTGACTGATCTGCTATATCCTGGTCAAGAGCGTGCACTCGCCCTGTACCAACCGCTTGCTTCCCCTTCTCAGTCGCTGTCGCTTTCCTCCGCGGCGCAGATGTATCACCAGAAACCCTCTCTGAAGCCTGGCCCTTCTGAGGTGCTCTATCAACTATCTCAGGACAATCCCTGCTCATGTGTCCCGACTTCCCGCATCTATAGCATACTACTACAGGAATAAAGCAGGGTCTATCATCATGGTATCTGCCACACCTGCCGCACTTCTCAGTCGTTGGTCGTGGCCCACCTATCACAATGCCTTTCTGAGGGGCGAAAGAAATAGCCGGATAAACTGGAGGCCTAGCTGGCCTCTCTCAGATCTCCTCTATCCTCGGCCTCTTCCCAATCAACTGTCTGCCCCCTCTATATCCAGACCCTCTATCTCCCACTGGTCTCTTCCTCTCTCTCTGTCTGCTGCCAGTCCTCCCAAACTCTGAGGCAGTCCTCTCGAAATCCTGCTCAATCAGCTGTGCTCTACTCACTGCCTCCTCGTAAGTCGGGATAGCCAAAGGGACCAATTTAGATCTGATCGCTGGCCTCAATCCATCTATAACCCTCCGGACCTTCTTAGTCTCACTACTCAAGGTGTCCGGGTCATACCTGCCCAAGGAGATAAACCTCGTCTCGTACTCGTCTACCGTCCGACTCCTCTGGGTCAAGTGCAAAAACTCAGACTGCAGCTTCCGCTGCGCTGTATCTGGGACATACTGCCTCCGAAAGGCCTCCAAAAATATCTCCCAGCTGATCACAGTATGTCTAGCCCTGAGAATCTGTCTGGTGGACTTCCACCAATGCTCCACTGATCCCCTAAACATAAAAACCGCGAATGCCACCATCTCCGTAGGGGTACACTCGAAGAACCCGTATAGCTTCTCCATCTCGCTCAACCAATCTTCAGCTACAACTGGGTCCTTCGCCCCTATAAATGCCGGGTCTGAACTTCTGGAACTGCCGCAGTCTATCCATATTGCAACTGTAACCCCAATCTCGGGTACTCTGATGTGGGGTGACAGGAGAATCCACGTCCTGAACCTGTGGGGGTGTAGGAGTCTCCGTCTCCTGGACTGGCTGAGCAGGCGCATCAGGAGTAGCTGCCTGTCCAGCATCACCATGTCCCCCTCTAACACCCTGTACTGACTGAGTAACCAACTCCATAAGCACCTCGAGGCTCCGCTCTATCCTAGCGAAGCGTGCCTCGATCGCCTCAGCAGATCTCCCTGCGGTATCCCTCTCTGCAGTGCCCTGCTCTGTAGTCTCTCTCTCTGGAGGACCCTGTGGGGCATGCTCCACCCCGGTATCTACCTCAACCTCCTCCTGAGTCTCATGAGGTAACTCGGCACGTCTATCAGTCGCAGGTCTACCTCTACGGCCTCTGCCTCGTGGCCGACCTCCTCTACCGCGACGAGTAACAGGCATCCTGCCTATAGTCCTGCATTCACAACCATTTCTTAATTAAAACCCATCTTAATATACACGATTGTATCTAACCAAGCACAGTAACACAGGGATGTAATTCCTAGTTATTGACACTGACATACATCAGACCAATTCCGCTCTGATACCACCTTAATTGTCACGACCCAAACTACCCAAAAATCAGAGTTAATTTTTCGCGTTTTATTATTTTCTTACTTAAATTCTTACCTCTGATCGTGACCAACCATAACCAATAATTGGGCTGTATGTCAGTGCCCACGTCTTCTCCATGCATTTACAATTAGTGCATAATTTAATTTAAATATACATTCATATGTTCTGCACTACATTCCTTTGATTTAATTACATAATTATACCCACTCTATACATCCCAGTGTCATACAAAATATAATACTGTGCTCATGTTATTTAGATACAAGAATCGTATATGTAGCATGTATATACCTCAAAAGATAGGCAGCAGCGGACAACTAGAATGCCGTACCTAGTCGCCTCCCAATCTACTGGAAGAAATCTGTGTGAGAAAGTGAAAGGGGTGAGCACATCAAGCTCAGTAAGGCAATTCTACGAACAAGTAGATAACAATACAACCTACATGAACGTAGTGTCATGCATAAACCGCCCCTTCTCCACACATTTCCAAAACAGATGTTATGATATGATGTCATGTAAAATAACTCATATGGAAGCTCAAAAGCATGAAAACTGAATCAAGCATATCTTTTAAATCATTTATTTCTCGTTAAAATTTCATATAAGGTCAGGACTCAACCCTTCCCTCGGGTCGCCTTGACTCACACAAAAATCTGTGAAATCGTGTTTTTCGAAAACAACAATATCTGAAAACATAAATCTACGAGATACGAGACTAGGCAACATCGGTATATCGGTAATAACTAGGACTATGGCCATATGTGTCCTCGGGAGTTCCTCAGCTACACGGATCCTAGTGTGCGGGTTCTCACCATGATCGAGAACCGCCCGGGAGGTGGGTCAGTCCATCCCGTCAGTCTTATCCGATCCCAGGCATCCGAAGATACTGCATCCGGAGATGCCGTATCAAAAGATACAACACGGTATATCGTACACCATGCTACTTGCACGGTACATCGTACTCCGTGAACCCATATCATGTCTCTATACTCATGCCATGTCTCAAGCGCACGTGCGAGCCTATTTAACCGGTGACACACAGTCTACCCGTTGCTCCAAGCACTGCTTATCGTATGATCTCTGAAAAGTAGTGCGAGCGGTGCTCTAACACTGTCAGTAACTCAGGTAACACTAGTACGAGCTAAGCTCAAGCACTCTGTCATGATAAATCGTATATAAAAATATGGTGCGAGTTAGACTCCGGCACCGTGTCATGAAAATCATGTAAAACCCTAGTGCGAGCTCTCGCTCCAGCACTAGTGAAATCATTGCACAAATCAAAGCTCGTGCGAGCTGAGCTCTAGCACGTCGCATTTATGAAAGGTCACGTAGGCGGCTACATTTCTTAAATCGATTTCAACGAAAATCCTCGTTTGTTGAAAATATGAAATGTTGTGCAATTTCATTTAAAAGTTAGCCGACCTACTCATGCATGTACCAGAATACTTCAAAAACAAGCAGGAACCCTTTGTCCTTGCTTCTTACACTTTTTCCTAAAACTTGGAATTTTACCCTTGATAGGGGTATTTTGGTAATTTGCCCATTCGGGGCCCTAAAATTTTTATCTCAAATCTAGACCCTTCGGACAATTTAAAGGAATGTAAATGACGTCGAAAATTCGTAAAGCTATCTCTAGCAGTTCGTAAAATTCCCTTACCTGGAATCGCGCGCAGACTACTCTTGTCTCGATGATACCGAACCTCTCGGCCCAAGTGCGCGCCAACCAATGTACGTAACTGCATATAACCACATAATCGAGGTTAATTCAATTATCCCGATCAGTATATTGCATTTACTGATCAACTTGAAGCTATTAGGCCTTATCTACCTTATTGGGCCTCGGCCCATTTTAGCCCTTTTTATATTCATTTATTCCCTTCTTCGGGTATACCGAGCTTATACAGCTTTCTAATAATTATCGGGCTTCATTCCAAATTCATTGGATAGCCCGTATACCATTTACGGCAATTATATTACGATTCCGAATAATATCCCTTCCTACGCGAAATTAATCCATAATTCCATAAAATAATTAAACTCGGTATTTAAAGAACTCTAATTGCCGAAATTTAAATTGTACTTACCCGATACGATGCGGGGTACGAGAATCAGAGCTCGATCGGCTCTCATTCGGTCTCCGTCGTGAAGCTGCATAATTAGGTAAATTCGGATTATTTTCCATTAAAATAATATTAAATTAAATTTTTGAAATTTACCCGTAGGTCAATTTCGACCCTCGGTCAACTTATCCGAACCTCGAGTCGTCCCCGGTAAATTTTTTTCCTTTTTTTTCCCTTTTTCCTTCCTTTTCCTTTCTTTTCTTTTCCCCTTTCCTTCCTTTTCCCTCCTTTTCCTTCCCTTTCCTTCCGGCCAAACGACACCGTTTCTGCCTATTGCCGTCGCCGGCGTTTCCGGCGGTCTCACCAGCCGAGACCGATCTCAAAAGAACCGGCTTCTTCCCCTGAGTGCCTCGGTGCCCTCCGTTTCAGCCCAGATGCAGCGGTTTACCGGGACTCGGCTGGTTTCTCCGTCCGTCTTCCTCAACTCCGATTGGCCTGCTCCGGCCACCTGGCGGCGTGATACCGGTACCCACGTGTTCGCCGGACTCCCCTCTTCCTCCTGGCAGCTTCGTCGAAGTCGTCGGTCGCCGGTGTGCTAGAATCGGCGGTGATGGTTCCTCGGGTCGTTCTCTCGGTTTCTCTCTCGGGTTTTCCCGAGTCTCTCTCCTCCCTTTTTTTGTTTTATTTTTATTATTTTTATTTTTATTATTATTTATTTTAATTAATTTACTATTCAATATAATACTCCATAAAATCCCAAAATATCTACCTTATATTATTTTTTATTCTACTTTAATTTATTTAATTTAAATTTAATTTATTAGTTATATTTTTCTCTAAACTTCGATATTATTTCTTCACGTTTTTCGAGATATAGTCCCGGTAATTTTTTTTTCGGTATTTTTAAAATTTTCGAATCTTGATCAATTGACCCAAAATTTATAATTTCCTTATTGTCGATCAAGATATCTTACATCCTTATTTTTTAATTAAAATTTTCTTCTTGCCCTAATACCGGGTTTTGGCATTTTTACCATTTTACCCCTGCTCTTGTTTCGAAAATCAATTTAACCCGACCTTCCTTCATACATCCCCCATATTTTCTTATTTAATTTTCGTATTTTCGGTTAACTTCATTCTGATCATTTTCGTTTGATCAGTGGTCATTTCGACTCGTATTTAATTACTTCTGACTTCTACCGATATTCCATTTTATTTTGCTTCACCAATTTAATTAGTCAACGCTCTTCTTATGATTCGATGAATATGTATAAGTGTACATCGCGTGAATCATAAGGAATATAGCAACAATACATACAAAGTGGGTCTTACATGCTCAATCAAACCTAATAAGATTTAGAGGCATAGGTTGGGCTTTAACCCATATGATGTGTTAGAACAAAAGTTGTTCACCCAACTATCCAGGAGTTATGTGAGATGCAATTGACAAGAATTGTCTACCTAAATAATCTCATTAGATGCATTAGCTCAATTAAAGTCACAATAGGACTAAATATGAATCCGTAACGACCCGTGACCTATAAAAATTCGAGAAAATTTTTTTTTTTGAAACTTCGACTTACAACTTAATCCTTTATTCACTTAGGTTATATTCCTGTTTAGTGTCAATCATTTTTCTTACTTTTTATCTGTAATTATATTTAAGCTTAACATTTGGATTTATATGGCCGATAAAAATTTCGGCAGCATAATGGCTAATATATAAGCCCATTCACCTGTAAATTCTCACAATATCAACCCTAACTATCCACAGCTATCGGACATGTTTTCCAAGTCATATCATCAAATCATTCTAAATATTCCAAACACGTCTAGTTACTCCCAAAGATCAATCCTTAAAATATTTCATTTCATTTATCCTTATACAGATTACATCCCGACACATTACTTTCAATAGATGTCTGTGCATACAAATGGTCTGGTAAAAAGATAAAAATGTATACCTCACGCATGTACAAAAGGTAGTCTGGGGAAGCTCGTATCCGCCAGCCTACGTCGTCTATGCAGCAATTATCAACTATAGTTCACTGCAAACAATCTGAGAGGTGGAGGGGTGAGAAACAAACTTTGCTTCAGAAAACCTGATTATAAGTTTCTTCTAGAAACTAACATTTAGAAGATATGTAAAACTTTCGTTACATGCATAGTCATCATAAGAAAATATGAAGCATGAGTTCTTTAAATCAAATAGCATGCTTAAACCGTTTCATAAGATCTTCATCGTTCATGGATAATTTCATAAAATCATCGTCATTCATAAACATTTCATAAAACATAATCAATTTCAAGCATTTCGTCATAATTTCATAAAAAAACATAGTCATTCATCATAATCATAATCATAATCATAATCATAAGCTTAATCATACTTGTGGAGACTAGGTTATAACTAAATCATGCGATACGTGTCATTCTCTATAGAGAGTCATCATACCTATGGCCATGGTGGGAGCTGTAGACTGGATCAGGGTCGTACAACACTTTCATAAAAATATGGGTAGTATCTATCTTTCTTACTTTCTCTAGCACCTAGTTAGGGCATAGGCACTAAAGGCACTCTCCGTGCGGGAAACATTCATACGTGCTGCACGGGCGCGAGATACTGCCAAAACATTATCATCATTAGCCACATGTAGCGAGACATCTACCACACAGGTAGAGTCAAGTGCTACAGGGGCCCTACGTACCGACACTCAAGTGGTGGAGTCAGAGCACCACAAAAAGTAACCATGCTTGAAGCCTATAGTCTCAAAAATTCTTTTCCCTTTTCTTAAATACTTTTGAAAATGTCAAAAGTTTCTTCCAAAACATAAATATGAGATTACAAACCATCATAAACTTCCATGCATTTTCATATTTCAGGAAATTCATTTCATAAACATAAATGTACTTGGTGAACATTTCATAAAACGAAATTATATTTCGTAAATCGTTCCTTAAGTATGAAAACAGTCATAAATCATTTCAAAATATAATATTGCTTCATAAAAAATCTTTTTATTAATGCAATGAATGTTCATTATCAGAACTAAATTAAATTATACCCCTTACCTCGATTTATCGAAAATTTCAAGTTCGAGTAGTGACGCCTCTAAGTATCTCCCTTAAATCTTTCTACGATTCTCCTACACCGAAATTTGTATTCTTAGTATCATATTTATTCGAATTACCTACGATGCATCAAAATCGTAACCTTGCTTACTTAGGAAAAATACACTTGAAATCATAAAATACGTACAATTATCTCTAAAACTTGTATAAATTCCTTACCTCGGTGTCTGTCTGTAACCTTTAATTGCTTCGACTTAGCGAGTCGACGAGTCCTACCCTCCCGGCTTATTTCATTGAAAATTTCAAATAAATATTTTCGATCGCCTTTTTCTTCGGGTTTTCTCGAATTCTCCAAGCACATTATTTTATTCTCCAACATTTCTATATATATACATATATATAAAATCATATATAAACATATATATATATATATATATACTTTTTAAAAAAAAAAATTGGCTTCCCGCCAAATTTCTTTCTTTTCTTTTCTTTTTTTCCAGTATCACCCGATCTACTGTTCACCTTCCTTCCCCGTTTACTAGTGTTGCTCCTCCCTCGGTCTTGATGGTTTCGTCCGACGTCGGTGGTCCCTTCTGATCACTCTGGTTCCAACGCCTCTGTCGGGTTCCCCTTTTTCGACCACCGTCCTCTTCCTCTGTTTCCCTGGCTTCATGATTCCAATCCATGAACACAGTCACTCTCGGTTCCAGCTTCTCCTTCTCATCTTCCTGGTTTTCCCTTCTCTCTTCCTCACGCCTCTTTCATCGTTCACTTCCTGTTCCTTTCGCGCCATTCCATTTTCTTCCTCTTTTCTCCTTCTTCCTCTGAGTTGCCCTCTGTTACCATCTTTCTCATCATCACAAGCTAATGTTACTATTCCCTCGACGTTGTTTCCTTCTCCTTCATCACCATCACGTCCCGACTCCGGTCACATTTTCCCTTCAAGTCTCGATTTTTTTTTTGTTCCTTGATCCTCGGAATGAGATCCTCCCCTGGTGCCATGTCTTCTCTGTTTCATTTTCCTTTCCTGAGCAGCCCCACACATTCTTCTACTTCGTCCTCTATCTCCAGTTCACCACAGCACTCTCGGCTCTCCACCGTTTCCAGCTCACCTCCTCCAGTCTCCTCCCTACTGCCTCACCATTTGCTTCAGCTTACCTCTGTTTTCTTCCAACTTCTTCACCTTTTGGTCCCAGCTCTCGGTTATGATTTCAGGTTTAGGCTCTCACACTCTCTCTCGCCCTTTTTCCTTGCTTCAGTTTGTATTTCAGAGGTAGAGAGACCTCTGTTCAGTCCCCTTTCTCTTTTGTTTTCTGCTATGATTTTTGGGTTTTTATAGAGGAGAAAGTCCCTCTGTTCTCCTTGGCCTGCTTTATCTTACTTCACTCCCATTTCTGTCTATACCCTACCTTGTCATTTCTAACCTCCTAGTCTTTAATTATCTCAAGTAACCGACCATCATGTTTTCATCATCATTTTCCCACTCGAGTCTTTCCTCACGTGTTCTACAATGCTTCTCTGGTCTTCCATCTCACCTACGCTCTAGGTTTCCTTCCTAGTTGCTTCCAGGTCACCCACGCTGTAAGACCCAAAAATTAATCGTAAATTTTTATGAAGGATGAAAATGGTCACAATTTTAAACGAATGAGATTTGGATTGAAAATAAGGATTTAAAATGCGAAATGAATGAGTATTCGTGAAGTGAAGCCAGGTTAAATTAATCTCGAACACGTAAAGGGCAAAACGGTCAAAAGATCGAAAGCCGAAATAAATTCGATAAAAAAATTTAATTAAAAATAATGGATTTGAGAATCTTGATCAATAACGAAGAAATAATTAAATTTCGGATTAAATTGATCAAGATATGAAATTATTGTAATTAACCGAAAATTTCACATCGAGAAATAATCCCGAAAATAATCAAAAAATATACCGAAAAGCTAAAATAATACCGAGAAAATTATTTATTCATTAAATAAATTAAATAATAATTTATCTTAGATATTTTTGGCAAAATAATAATATAATATTGAATAAAATAATAATAAAATTAAATAATAAATTAAATTAAATTAATTGTAAGAAAAAAAAAAGAGAATTGAAATGGGAATCGAGAGAAACCCGAAAGTGAAATCGAAAAATGACTCGTAGAACCCGAGACCCACGAACCAGTCCACCGGCGATCATCACCCTCCGACGAAGGGCCGAGGAGGAAGAGGAGAGGCTGGCGAAGCTTTGGGCACCGGAGACGCGCGCCAACGAGGCCAAAAATCGCTGAACGGAGGAAGAGAAGCCCGCGGGAAAAACATGGTCGATACCGACGATCCACGGCTGCTGGGCGTGAACGGAGGCCACCAGTGTGATCGGGAGGATGAGCCGGTTCTTTTGAGACCGATGTCGGTCGGCTAAACCACCGGAATCCGATGGATCGAGAGGGAGAGTGCCGCGGAGGGAGAAGTGGAATCTAGCAGCCACCGACGTGATTCGGCCAACCCCGACCCCAGCCGAACACTCCCCCAGTGCAGGCGCACCGTTTGGCGCCAAAAACGAGCCGAGAACCGATCGAAAACGTCGTGAACGGCGGCGGGAAGGTCTGAACTTGCAAGACCCGAATTTAATTAAAATACGAAAATTAAATAAGAAAAGATGAGGGATGTATGAAGGAAGGTCAGGTTAAATTGATTCCGAAACAAGAGCATGGGTAAAATGGTAAAAATACCAAAACCCGGTGTTAGGACGATAAGAAAATTTTAATTAAAAATACGGATGTAAAATGTCTTGATCGATAATAAGGAAATTATAAATTTTGGGTCGATTGATCAAGATTCAAAAATTTTAAAAATATCGGAAAAATTATCAGAACGATATCTCGAAAAACGCGAAGAAATAATATCAAAATTTAGAGAAAAATATAATTAATAAATTAAATTTAAATTAAATAAATTAAAGTAGAAAAAAAATAATATAAGGTAGATATTTTGAGATTTTATGGAGTATTTTATTGAATAGTAAAATAATTAAAATAAATAATAATAATAATAATAATAAAAATAATAAAAATAAAAAAAAAAGCTGAAATCGGGAAAAACCTGAAAAGAAGAAGAAACAAAAAACCGATAGCCGACCCGTGAGAACCGACCACCGATCCCCACACACCGGCGATCGTCCGCGTTCGACGAAGGTACCAGGAGGAAGAGGAGAGTCCGGCGAACACGTGGGCACCGGAATCGCGCCGCCAGGTGGCCGGAGCAGATCGATCGGAGCTTCGAAAATTCGAGGGAGAAACGGGGTGATTGCCGGCGAACCGCCGCGACTGGGCCGAAAAGGAGACCACCGACGCACTCAGGGGAGGAAACCGGTTCTTTTGAGATCGATCTTGGCCGGTGAGACCGCCGAAAACGCCGGCGACGGCAAGTGGCAGTGAACGGTGTCGTTTGGCCGAAAGGAAAGGGAAGGAAAAGGAGGGAAAAGGAAGGAAAAGGGGAAAGAAAAGAAAGGAAAAGGAAAGAAAAGGAAAGAAAAGAAAGGAAAAGGAAAGGAAAGAAAAGGAAAGAAAAGAAAGGAAAAAGGGGAAAAAGGGAAAGAAATTACCGGGGACGACTCGAGGTTCGGGTAAGTTGACCGAGGGTCGAAATTGACCTACGGGTAAATTTTGAAAATTTAATTTAATATTATTTTAATGAAAAATAATCCGGATTTACCTAATTGTGCAGCTTCACGACGGAAACCGAACGAGAGCCGATCGAGCTCTGATTCTCGTACCCCGCATCGTATCGGGTAAGTACAATTTAATTTCGGCAATTAGAGTTCTTTAAATACCGAGTTTTAATTATTTTATGGAATTATGGATTAATTTCGCATAGGAAGGGATATTATTCGGAATCGTAATATAATTGCCGTAAATGGTATACGGGCTATCCAATGAATTTGGAATGAAGCCCGATAATTATTAGAAAGCTGTATAAGCTCGGTATACCCGAAGAAGGGAATAAATGAATATAAAAAGGGCTAAAATGGGCCGAGGCCCAATAAGCTAGAACGAGGCTCAATAAATTATTGGTGGGCCCAATGAGCCCAATAGGCCTCGATAAAGTGAGAATTTAGTGAAAAATGGGCTTAAGGCCGATTAAGGCCCATTAAGGTGCAATCGGGCCCAATAGGGGTAAATAGGCCCAACGATTTAAATTAAGCCCAGAGAGTATTAAATACAATTAAATTGTATGTTATCTGACATGAGGAATATTGATACGCAGTTTCGGGCATTTGATTGGGAGCATAACGGACTGCGCGACGTGACAACAATGGAAAAGAAAAGGTCAGACTCGACAGGAAAATAAGGTAAGGGAATTCTGCGGACTGCTAGAGGTAACTTTACGCAATTTTAAGTTCACTTGCAGTCTTTAAAATTTATCTGAAGGGTCTAGAGGTCGAATAATAATTTTAGTGCCCCGAATGGGCAAATTACTAAAATACCCTTGTTAAGGGTAGAACTTACAAATTTAGGAAAAATTGGGAGGAGCAAGGACAAGAGGTTCCTGCTCGTTCTGGAGGTATTTTAACACATGCATGAGTAGGCTGGCTCACCTTGAAAGAAAAAAATGCACAGCATTTCATAGTTTCAACGATGAAATTGTTTTGAAAACTATTTTGAGGAAACAGAGCCGCCTACGTGTTTTTATTTACATGTGACGTGCTAGAGCTCAGCTCGCACGATGTTTGATTTGTGTGATGCATGCATTAGTGCTGGAGCGAGAGCTCGCACTGGAGTTTTACATGCATAGGTGCTAGAGTATAACTCACACCAGATTTCACATGCTTTTTCGTGACACGGTGCTAGAGTCTAACTCGCACCAGATTTTCACATGATTTACATACAGAGTTCTAGAGCTTAGCTCGCACTAGTTTTACTCGATTTACCGACAGTGTTAGAGCACCGCTCGCACTACTTTTCAGAGATCATACGATAAGTCGTGCTTGGAGCATCGGGTAGACTGTGTGTCACCGATTAAATTGGCCCGCACGTGCGTTTTGAGACATGGCATCAGGGGAAAAGGCCCTTAAGCAAGGATGACCCCGAATAAAACAAAGCCGTATGGGCTTCGGCCCAAAGCGGACAATACGTGGAATTGTTGACGATGTTGCACCACCCGTTGTTAGACCACCAGCGTTGTCGATGGGCCCAAGAGGGGTTGCCATGGCCGTTGGCAGGGGTTGGCCGGGCAGGGGTCGGCCGTCACATGCGTAGCGTTGTTGGACCACCCGTTGTTAGACCACCAGCGTTGTCGATGGGCCCAAAAGGGGTTGCCATGGCCGTTGGCAGGGGTTGGCCGGGCAGGGGTTGGCCGTTACAATGGGTTCACGGAGTACGATGTACCGTGCAAGTAGCATGGAGTACGATGTACCGTGTGTTATTTTGCATGTGTTGGTATCTTTGTGATACTTGGTATCTTTGTCATACGTTAGCATCTTCGGATGCATGGAATCGGATAAGACTGACGGGTTGGATTGACCCACCTCCCGGGCGGTTCCCGATCATGGGGAGAACCCGCACACTAGGATCCGTGTAGCTGAGGAACTCCCGAGGACACATATGGCCATAGTCCTGGTTATTGCCGTTATACAGATATTGCCTCGTCTCGCATGTCGACGATTTCGATGATTTAAACTGGGTTTTTAATTAAATGTGCATGATAGTTATTTCCATGCTTTCCAAACCCATGTGTGAATGAAATCGATTTTCATGGTTTTGTGTGAGTCAGGATCACCCGCAGTTTATTGTGAAAATTTTAATTGAGAAAGAAATGATTTGTAATAGTTGCATGTTGAATTTCCGTGCAAACTTGTTTTACATAACATCACAACATCATATCATTCTGTTTTAAATGTGTGGAGAAAGGGTGGTTTATGCATGGCACCACGTTCATGTAGGTAGTATGGTTACCTACTTGTTCGTAGGATTGCCTTACTGAGCTTGATGTGCTCACCCCTTTCATTTTCTCCCACAGATAATCTCCAGTTGAAGTTGAGGCGACTCAGTACTGCATTCCGGATATCCGCTGCTGCCCATCGACATAAGGTATATACACTTGTACATATTGTATCTACATAAGCATAGCACAGTAACATGTTTGTAAGTAACTTTAGGGGATGTATAATTAATGTAAACAATTATAAATGACTGGAGAAGAAATAAGTTAGATGGTAATTGAATGGTGGGACTGGCATTGACGCACAGCCCAATTATTAGTGGAGTGTGGTCACGATCAGAAGACAGGTAAGAATTTAAGTAATAAAAATAAACAAAACGCGAAAAATTAACTCTGATTTTTGGGTAGTTTGGGTCGTGACATATAAAGGTGGTATCAGAGCAACAATTGGTCTGATGTGTGTCAGTGTCAGTAATTAGAAAATTACATCCCCGTGTTACTGTGCTTAGTTAGATACAATAGTGTATATCGAGATGGGTTTTGACTAAGAAATGGTTGAGAATGCAGGAATGCCTAATATGAGTCGCGTTAGATGAGATAGTGCACGAGGCAGAGGTCGTAGAGGTAGACCTGAGTCTGCTAAGTCGTGCTGAGTTTGACTATGAGAATCAGTATGAGATTGAAATAGAGGCTAATGTTGAGAATGCCTCACAGAGTCCGACAGAGAGATCGGACAGTATTGAGATACGCTTCACGAAGTTGGAGCGGAGTGTGGAGATTATTTTGAGGAGCTAATTGCTCAGATTATGAATAAGATCAGAGGGCGCAACAGAGCATTGGTGGAAACCCGCTCGACCCATCTTAAGTGTTAAACATCCATAGCTAAGATGAGAAATCTTATTGGATGTATTCCGGTGACAGGATATTCCGGACATGATTTAAAGGAAAAATTTCTTACACTGCCCAGGAATACTAAATTGATTATGAGTATGAAACTCAGTTATATTCTTTGGCAGATATTACCTCGACACTATGAACAAGTGACAGTCGAGATGTCTAAAAGTTCATGAAATGGCTCAACTTTTCAACTTGAGTTCGATTGGCCCCGCGAGATATTACCTATACCGAGGCAGTGCGCAGATTTACAGTTGGGTAAATAAGAACATGAATTGCACGCCTCTGAGATTGGGAAAGGTAGTGAGGGCCGAAATAGAGACAAAAAAGGAGAATCGAGAAATGATAAAGATGTTAAAATGGGAAAAAGGTAATTGGTAAAAGATTAGATTTGGTGAGTAATGGACTAAGATAATTGGTAAGGCCTCAGTGCATCCAATTTTGGCACTCTTGAGAGACATTGTGATTTGGAGGACCCCGACCTGCTACGAAGCAGTGTAGCAGTGTAAGCACTGTAAGCAGTGTGAGATGTGTGGTGGATACCACGGAAGGAGGGTCTATACCTACACGGTATTGGTGAAAATGATCGTCAAGTGTGGTAAGACAGACCATTGATTTTGATTGCTCAGAGTTGAGAGAGATCGCCCCACTGAAAAGTAAAGAGACAGAGAAAAACTTCATTGGTATAGTTGCAACGAAAAGGGAGACCATAGCCGAAAAGAAAAAGAAGAAAGTAGGCTGTTGGACGAAGGCGAGAGGATGTTTTGGACCAGGACACTATTGATGTTTCATGGATGTGGTGTAAGATACCACACTTGTTATGAATAATGAAGTACATATGTTCATTAATCCCGGTGCCACACATTTATTCATACCGCCTTCATTCGCATATAAGTGAGTAAAAGGCATGAATGCCTACATCATTGGGCACAATACTGATAAATGAGTACCCCAGTGGAGGAGGATTAATTAACAGAATATGGATATAGAGATTTTAAGTCGAAAACAAAGGTGAAAACATCACTGAAAAGTATACGGTAAGTGTTGACAAGTGATAAAAAGGGGTGCAACAGTTGAAATTAAAGGAGTAAAGGATTGTACTCACGGAATGAATAATGACAAGAGTTTTGTCATGATTGATATACGAAGGAGATGTGTTTTGATCCCAAATACAAGATGTATTGGAGTAAGAGATATATGCTAGGTAAGGAATACCCTTAATATGCGAAATAATTGAGGTTAAGCAATTAGTAGCGAATATAAATTGTGACCACATAGACTGAGATATAACATAGTCGTGGTTAAGTCTGAAGGTTAATAAAGGTATTTCAAAATACCTCCCCGCCTGAAGACTTGACAGCGTCTAAAGGTATATATATATAACCTATAACGTGAAATCGATCGATGTAATAAATACCTTTAGCATTAGGATACCTCTACTAAGACGAAAACAATATTAAAAATTCGACAAATCATAAAGGTTAACATAGTAAAAAAAAAAAAATTAATAAGAGCGGTTAAGGCAAAGAAAAGGAAATGACGCAGGTTAGTACCTGAAAACGTAAGCGATGTTGAAAGATCTTATACGCTTATGCGTGGATAAGCCAAGGATTGAACCGATTTGTAATCATCATTATCGATGATATGTTGGGTGTAGTTAAAGTCTAGGGCGATCTATAAGCAACAATTGGAAAATTGCTTTTACAGAGGGTTGTTGCGACTTCTAAAAAGGGTATACGTTGACACGTTTAATTATGAAAACGTGGTTTTTGGATGAGATGATAAATAAGATGATAGATGTGACAGGAGTTTTGGTGTAATGAAGTATAAACTGACCACCGTGATTAATTTCAACATACCCAACAGCTCAAGAAGTTCTCAGTGAGTCTGGATACCTCAAAATTATGAAGGAGCGGTGTATTGATGTATAATGGGAAGATAGTCAATTATGGAGTCAGACAACTCCTTGATCATGAAATAAACTATCTGACCCATGATTTAAAGTTGGTAGCGGTAGTACTTGTACCGAGGATATGGTACTATTATGTACAGGGTGAGAAATTTTGGATATGCACTGATCATAAAGCCCCGAGTATCTGTTTTCATAGAAAGAGGCGAATATGAGAATATATAGTGGGTTAGAGCTTCTGAGAGATTTTGATTTGTGAAAAATTGTACCACCCAGGATAGGCTAATGTGATGGCTGATGCCTTGAGCAGAAAGAGCCCCGGGATGGTATTACATATGATGGTCAGGGAGCGTGAGCTGCTAGAGCAGTTGTGAACCTCGGTAGTGATGTGATCCCTTCTGATGATGACAGTGATTGGTATGATTATGTGATAGCTAGCCTGAGACTAGAACCGGATGAGAGTGCCCGGATTTGACAGGTTTAGCATAATGATCGGCACGATGTCGATAGTTTGGGTCAGATTCAGAAGGGTACAGTGACAGAGTTCACAGAATATGATAATGATTTACAGAGAGGTTCAGAGACAGTATAAATGCTCCCCAAGGCCACAGTTGATGGGATAGTGATATTGTCAGAAGCTCACTCTTCGGGATATATAGTGCATACGAAAAGTAAAGAATATATATGAAATCTCGAAAAGGGTATTGGTTGTCAGATGTGAAAAGAGACATGGTAGAGATTGTGGAAAAGTGTCTAGTATGCCAGCAGAATAAGGTAGAGTATTAAAAGTCTACAGAGTTATTGCAGCACCTACCTATATCGACACGGCACGAAAAATGGGAGCAAGTCTCCATGAATGTCGTGGTGGGTTACAGAGAACCCAGGTGAATTATGAGGCTATTTAGATGATAGTCGATAAAGTGACTAAGTCTACCCACCTTCTGGTTATGAAATCCCCAGATACTTAGAGTGTGTATGAGAAGTTATGTATAAGGAAGATTGTGGAACATTAAGTAGCGTTCCAGTGAGCATTGTATTATATAGGGATTCTCGCTTCACTTTCTACTTCGGGGAATATTTTTAGGAAGCTATGGGAACCCGACTGAGTATTAGCACAACTCACCGTCCTCAGACAGATGGTCAGTCAGAGAGGACTGTACAAGTTCTGGAGGATATGATGAGAGTGTGTGCATTGATTTTATAAGCTCCTGGAATGATCAGTTATAACAAATCGAATTCATCAATAGTGACAGTTGCCACTTGAGTATCGGGATAACAAGATATGAGGCAGTGTATGGCTGTAGGGGTTGTTCCCCAAATTGGATAAAAAAAAAAAGTGGGTGACAGATAGAATTATTTTTGACTTTGGATAATAAGTCTCTGAGGATGTTTAGTTAAGGATGAGAGATTAAGAACACCTCGGAGCAGATAGAAAAGTATTGGAATTCACCCTTGGTGAATTGGTATGGTTGAAAGTTACTTGTCCTAAGAGAATAAGGACATAGCGAGCTTTTGGAAGAAGGTAAATTGAGTTTCGTTGGATTGAATATTTTGAGAGATTGGACAAGTGGAAGATAAGACCTGCAGGTTGGCGTTATCATTTGAATAAGCAGGCACCCACAATGTGTCCCATCTTTTGATGTTTCGAAAATACTATCCAGATCCAGCATAGGTGATAGGATATGAGATCCAACAGTTCAGCTCAGTGCAATGTAAGTATATTGAAAAAGTTAATTCGGGCATTAAACAGGAAAGAGAAAGTATCGAGGTTTAAGATGATCTCCCTAATTAAAGTCCTTTGGTAGTAATACACTCCGGAGAAAAGATCACATGAGAATTAAAGAAGTATGATACGATTGATGTACCCGGAGTTGTATATGGACTCATATGACTTGGTTCTAATTTGGAGGACCAAATTCTTTAAGTGGGGGAGAGTTGTAAGACCCGAATTTAATTAAAATACGAAAATTAAATAAGAAAAGATGAGGGATGTATGAAGGAAGGTCAGGTTAAATTGATTCCGAAACAAGAGCAGGGGTAAAATGGTAAAAATACCAAAACCCGGTGTTAGGACAATAAAAAAATTTTAATTAAAAATACGGATGTAAAATGTCTTGATCGATAATAAGGAAATTATAAATTTTGGGTCGATTGATCAAGATTCAGAAATTTTAAAAATATCAGAAAAATTACCGGAACGATATCTCGAAAAATGCGAAGAAATAATATCGAAATTTAGAGAAAAATATAATTAATAAATTAAATTTAAATTAAATAAATTAAAGTAGAATAAAAATAATATAAGGTAGATATTTTGGGATTTTATGGAGTATTTTATTGAATAGTAAAATAATTAAAATAAATAATAATAATAATAAAAATAATAAAAATAAAAAAAGGCTGAAATCGGGAAAAACCCGAAAAGAAGAAGAAACAAAAAATCGATAGCCGACCCGTGAGAACTGACCACCGATCCCCACACACCGGCGACCGTCCGCGTCCGACGAAGGTACCAGGAGGAAGAGGAGAGTCCGGCGAACACGTGGTCACCGGAATCGCGCCGCCAGGTGGCCGGAGCAGATCGATCGTAGCTTAGAAAATCCGAGGGAGAAATGGGGTGATTGCCGACGAACCGCCGCGACTGGGCCGAAAAGGAGACCACCGACGCACTCAGGGGAGGAAACCGGTTCTTTTGAGACCGATCTTGGCCGGTGAGACCGCCGGAAACGCCGGCGACGGCAAGTGGCAGTGAACGGTGTCGTTTGGCCGAAAGGAAAGGGAAGGAAAAGGAGGGAAAAGGAAGGAAAAGGGGAAAGAAAAGAAAGGAAAAGGAAAGAAAAGGAAAGAAAAGAAAGGAAAAGGAAAGAAAAGAAAGGAAAAAGGGGAAAAGGGAAAGAAATTATCGGGGACGACTCGAGGTTCGGGTAAGTTGACCGAGGGTCGAAATTGACCTACGGGTAAATTCTGAAAATTTAATTTAATATTATTTTAATGGAAAATAATCCGAATTTACCTAATTGTGCAGCTTCACGACGGAAACGGAACGAGAGCCGATCGAGCTCTGATTCTCGTACCCCGCATCGTATCGGGTAAGTACAATTTAATTTCGGCAATTAGAGTTCTTTAAATACCGAGTTTTAATTATTTTATGGAATTATGGATTAATTTCGCGTAGGAAGGGATATTATTCGGAATCGTAATATAATTGCCGTAAATGGTATACGGGCTATCCAATGAATTTGGAATGAAGCCCGATAATTATTAGAAAGCTGTATAAGCTCGGTATACCGAAGAAGGGAATAAATGAATATAAAAAGGGCTAAAATGGGCCGAGGCCCAATAAGCTAGAACGAGGCCCAATAAATTATTGGTGGGCCCAATGAGCCCAATAGACCTCGATAAAGTGAGAATTTAGTGAAAAACGGGCTTAAGGCCGATTAAGGCCCATTAAGGTGCAATCGGGCCTAATAGGGGTAAATGGGCCCAACGATTTAAATTAAGCCCAGAGAGTATTAAATACAATTAAATTGTATGTTATCTGACCTGAGAAATATTGATACGCAGTTCCGGCCATTTGATTGGGAGCATAACGGACTGCGCGATGTGACAACAATGGAAAAGAAAAGGTCAGACTCGACAGGAAAATAAGGTAAGGGAATTCTGCGGACTGCTAGAGGTAACTTTACGCAATTTTAAGTTCACTTGCAGTCTTTAAAATTTATCTGAAGGGTCTAGAGGTCGAATAATAATTTTAGTGCCCCGAATGGGCAAATTACTAAAATACCCTTGTTAAGGGTAGAACTTACAAATTTAGGAAAAATTGAGAGGAGCAAGGACAAGAGGTTCCTGCTCGTTCTGGAGGTATTTTAACACATGCATGAGTAGGCTGGCTCACCTTGAAAGAAAAAAATGCACAGCATTTCATAGTTTCAACGATGAAATTGTTTTGAAAACTGTTTTGAGGAAATAGAGCCGCCTACGTGTTTTTATTTACATGTGACGTGCTAGAGCTCAGCTCGCACGATGTTTGATTTGTGTGATGCATGCATTAGTGCTGGAGCGAGAGCTCGCACTAGAGTTTTACATGCATAGGTGCTAAAGTATAACTCGCACCAGATTTCACATGCTTTTTCGTGACACGGTGCTAGAGTCTAACTCGCACCAGATTTTCACATGATTTACATACAGAGTGCTAGAGCTTAGCTCGGACTAGTTTTACTAAATTTACCGACAGTGTTAGAGCACCGCTTGCACTACTTTTCAGAGATCATATGATAAACCGTGCTTGGAGCATCGGGTAGACTGTGTGTCACCGATTAAATTAGCCCGCACGTGCGTTTTGAGACATGGCATCAGGGGAAAAGGCCCTTAAGCAAGGATGACCCCGAATAAAACAAAGCCGTACGGGCTTCGGCCCAAAGCGGATAATACGTGGAATTGTTGACGATGTTGCACCACCCGTTGTTAGACCACCAGCGTTGTCGATGGGCCCAAGAGGGGTTGCCATGGCCGTTGGCAGGGGTTGGCCGGGCAGGGGTCGGCCGTCACATGCGTAGCGTTGTTGGACCACCTGTTGTTAGACCACCAGCATTGTCGATGGGCCCAAAAGGGGTTGCCATGGCCGTTAGCAGGGGTTGGCCGGGCAGGGGTTGGCCGTTACAATGGATCCACGGAGTACGATGTACCGTGCAAGTAGCATGAAGTACGATGTACCGTGTGTTATTTTGCATGTGTTGGTATCTTTGTGATACTTGGTATCTTTGTGATACGTTAGCATCTTCGGATGCATGGGATCGGATAAGACTGACGGGTTGGATTGACCCACCTCCTGGGCGGTTCCCGATCATGGGGAGAACCCGCACACTAGGATCCGTGTAGCTGAGGAACTCCCGAGGACACATATGACCATAGTCCTGGTTATTGCAGTTATACAGATATTGCCTCGTCTCGTATGTCGACGATTTCGATGATTTAAACTGGGTTTTTAATTAAATGTGCATGATAGTTATTTCCATGCTTTCCAAACCCATGTGTGAATGAAATCGATTTTCATGGTTTTGTGTGAGTCAGGATCACCCGCAGGAGGGGTCGAGTCCTGACTTTATTGTGAAAATTTTAATTGAGAAAGAAATGATTTGTAATAGTTGCATGTTGAATTTTTGTGCAAACTTGTTTTATATAACATCACAACATCATATCATTCTGTTTTAAATGTGTGGAGAAAGGGTGGTTTATGCATGGCACCACGTTCATGTAGGTAGTATGGTTACCTACTTGTTCGTAGGATTGCCTTACTGAGCTTGATGTGCTCACCCCTTTCATTTTCTCCCACAGATAATCTCCAGTTGAAGTTGAGGTGACTCAGTACTGCATTCCGGATATCCGCTGCTGCCCATCGACATAAGGTATATACACTTGTACATATTGTATCTACATAAGCATAGCACAGTAACATGTTTGTAAGTAACTTTAGGGGATGTATAATTAATGTAAACAATTATAAATGACTGGAGAAGAAATAAGTTAGATGGTAATTGAATGGTGGGACTGGCATTGAGCACAGCCCAATTATTAGTGGAGTGTGGTCACGATCAGAAGACAGGTAAGAATTTAAGTAATAAAAGTAAACAAAACGCGAAAAATTAACTCTGATTTTTGGGTAGTTTGGGTCGTGACAGAACCGGTATGGACCAGTTCAGCAAAGAGGTGAACCGAACTGAACCGACTGAACCGGATCGGTCTGAACCGAGTTTGAACCGGACTAAACTGGTTTAGCCAAGAAAGAAGGGAAAAAATGAGAAAAAAGAGAAAAAGGAAAAAGGGGAAGATTTTTGGGGGTACACCGGACTTCGGATAAGTCGGTAAGAGGTCAAAAGTGATCGATTTGAATTTTGAGAGATTTATTTAAATTATATTTAATCAGAAATTAACCCGAAATTAAATATAATAATTGTGCAGTTTTACGACAAAGCCCGAACGAGAGCCGATTGAGCTCCGATTTTCGTACCCCGCATCATATTAGGTAAGTATATTTTAATTTCGACAATTAGAGTCCTCAATACAGAGTTCGATTATTTTACGAAATTTATGGATTAACTCTGTATAAAAAGGAATATTTATCGAAATTGCAACATAATTACCGTAAATAGTATACGGGCTATCCAATGAGTTTGGAACGAAGCCCGATGATTATTGATAAGCTGAATGAGACCAGTAAACCCGAAGAAGAGATTTAAATAGTAAAAACGAGCTGAAAACGGGCTCGAGGCCCATTAAAGTGCAATTAGGCCCAATAAAGTAAAATGGGCCCAATACGTTAGATTCGATCACTAAATGTGATATACTGATAAAAATAAGTGAATTAACCCAAAATATGTGGTTAGATGCAGTTTCGTAGACTTGGTTGACGCGCAGTTGGACTGAGAGATCGAATATTATCGAGACGAGATAAGTTTACGCGTAAATCGAGGTAAGAGAATTTTGTAGGTGCATAGAGATTTTTATACGTATTTATTGAGGGGATTTAAAGGGCCTAGAATTTCTTTAAGTATCTAGAAAACAAAATAATAATTTTTACGAAAATCGGGGCATAGGTGAATAAAGGAAAAAGACGATATTGCCCCTGGGAGTAAAATTTATAAAAAGGGTAGTAAGGCAGATAAATTGCATGATTATCATGTTTTAATGTTTTATATAAATGTATTGCTTTAATTTAAGCAAATATACACATAGGTTGGCTATTGATTTCATGAATTATACGAAAGGGTACCGGTTTGTACCAGTTACTATTTTAAAAGATGTTTTATCAAGATTGAGCCACCTATCGTATTTACATGAATAAAAAGAGTGCTAGAGTATTACTCGCACTGAAGTTTACTGATTTATTACTCATGAAAAGCCGTATTGGAGCATTGCTCATACGAGAAATTTGTGTGTGCACAAAATCGTGCTGGAGCTTCGCTCGCACGAGATTTTAGATATCATGATATGCATAGCGTGGTGCTGGAGCTTCGCTCGCACTAGACGTGAGTTGACATGCATATTGTCGTGCGGAAGCCTCTTGTAGACTGTGTGTCGCAGAGAGTTGAGATGCTCGCACGTATACTTTGAGACATGGGTTGGTTATCGACATAGTATTGGGGTGGATAAGACCTACAGTAGGCACCCCCAGACTATGATATGGGTCCACGAAGTACGATGTACCGTGTATGTCACACGGAGTACGCTGTACCGTGCAGTCATAATGACTCGATGATGTTACTTGATATTCTGGCTGGTAGAACTTGACCCCACCTCCCGTTGCAGTTGTGATGCCCCGCACACCGGGATCCGTGTAGCCTGGGATCACAGGGATAAAGTATGGCCATAGTCCTCAATTTTCATACAGTAACCTACATGCCTCACATGATATCATACGGTCTGGATAGACCAGGACAAACCCGAAGGAGGGGTAATGTCCCGATTCGTGTTTTAAAAGAGATGTGATTTAATGAATCAAGGTATTCCCGAATGGTGGGTTTAGCCTTGATGTGATTGTTTTATGATGAAACAAACAAGTTTTAATGTGATGAGTTTATGATTAAACAAATAAGTTTTAAAGTGAAGAGTGTATGATGAAAACAAATAAGTTTTAATGTGACGAGCATGAGATGTCATACATGATGATTTTTCCATGTTTGATTTATATGTCGATTTCATGATTTCTCTTATATGATATATACATACATGTGGCATCGTTTTAGTCATACCTCTTGCTCCAAATGTAAACGATTTTATATCATGACATTATCAGCACGTAGATAGTATAGTTATCTACCTGCTTACATTATTGCCTTACTGAGCTGTTTATGCTCACCCTTTCATTTTTCACCCCACAGGGTACATTCAGTAGAAGAGAACGACAGTAGTCATATCCGCTGCTTCTTATCAAGACCAGGTATACACATTTGTATAATTTTTGTATCTGAACATATAGAGGCACAATACTATACATGGATGTAATATTGGGGATATATTTATTTAAAATAAATTGATATGTAAATGAAATATGAAAATGGAATGGTAAATAGGTGAGAGGTGACTAACACCGAATCATAGCCCAACTGTTTAGTAGTGTAACTGTTCACGACGGGTAAAGAAATAAAAAAGCGAAAAATTTACTCTGATTTTTAGGTAATTTGGGTCGTAACACACGCCTCCTCTCCTCTGTTTCCAACTCTTCAATCACTTCAGTTTGGGTTTTCCTATCTCCTGCCAATTTATGCTACTCAGTTCTCTAGTACTATACAGTAGCTTACTCTCTATTTCCTTTCACGTCTCTTTTCCTGCGATATTAACCACCCTACTGCAGCTTCCACATCTAGCCTAATATATATATATATATATATATGCATTCTCCCTTTTGTTTTTCTTCCCGAGGAGCTGTAATTTGCAGCACCTTATTTCTTTTCTCTATCTCGTTTCCCATGTCCTGTCGAGATCATTACCATGCACCTATATCACTTAAGCTTTCATCTTACCTACTTACTCCCACTACATAACTTAATTTGGATATGACATTTTGCAGACTTTGGCAGTAAATTTTATGCCATTTCATGCTGCATTTCCCTGCCGACTTGGTACCATCAATTTTTGTAAAGTCATTCCTTGCATCTACACGTTTTGGACCTATGGTTTTCTCCCGTGTTTCCTTTACCATTTGATTTCTTTTTCTTCTTTTTTTTTTTTTTTGCCTACTAATGGTGGTACATACATTTATATGTAGACATAATACATACATATGTATACATATGTATATGCTTGCCATATATATATATATATATGTATTCATGCATCCGTTATTTAATTACATAATAAATATGGTATTATTCACCTATGTGTATACATATATATTGATATATGTATCTCTGTATTATTATTATTATTATTATTATTATTATTATTATCTCCATCGATATTTGTAACGACCGTGTGGCATTTTGCTCCCGCAGGATTTAAGAGGTGGCCCCCACAGTCTCACTCATACGTACTGTCCGTTTTGGCAGCCCTACAGGCCCCTCACGGCTTTATCGAGGTAAATACCCCAATTCGCGTCCTCAGAGGTTCGAACCCAAGACCTTAAAGTCTTTGTTCTTACACAAACGATACCAATTGCTCCAGTAATTTATCTTATTTATTTCTCGGGTATTTTATTATTTTTATTTATTTATATCAGACTTACAATTTTATTTTCACTTGTACATTTTTACGAACCAATGTACAAGGAAATTTCAGAGATTTACAATATTCCTCTGTGGGACTAATATATATTTTTTATATTAATTATCCCCAAGTTTCACTACAGAGTAAAATAAATTTTAATTTAAATCATTGACTAATGGATCGAAATCTTTAATCTCAATGATTAATTTTGTTGATCATGGATAAAACCAAGTATCTGAAAATTTACTGTATTTACAAAATCTTGGCCCGCTACAAAGTCTAGGGCGAAAAGGTTTCCCGAGTTGATAATAAGAGTTATTAGCTTAAAGAAAATAGTAAGAGTAATTCAATTAATTAAAAGACCATAATTAAATGATTTTAATCATAGTGTTATTTACTTGTATATTTATACTTTATGATTGTAAAATTATCATGGAAAACAACAATTTATCTTTGCATTCTACCCTTGAGAAGGATAACAAATTGGTTGGGGCAAACTTCTTGGACTGGTATAGAAATTTGAGGATTGTCCTCACTCAGGCAAATAAGTTATAGGTTTAAGAGCGTGCGATTCTTACTCAACCCAGACAGAATGCTTCCAATGCTGATAAGCAAGCTTATCAAAAGCTTTCGGATGATGCCATTGACGTATAATGCCTAATGTTAGCTTCCACGAGTTCTAAACTCCAAAAGCAACATAAAAATATGAAACCATTAGATATGATCAAACATCTTAAGGAAATGTTCTAAGAGTTAGCACGACATGAACGTTATGAGGTGTCTAGGTGATCTTTTAGAGCAACATGGTTGAGAGAGCTTCTGTGTACACTCATGTACTTAATATGATGGGATACATTGAGAGGTTGGAAGCATTGGGCTTCGCCATGCATAAAGTGCTATTAGTTGATCTTATCCTCTAATCCCTATCGAATAACTGCAGTTTGCTTGTGTTGCACCATAACGTGAATACTATGGATAAGACACTAGTGGAATTGCTCAAACGTTGAGAACTACTAAGTAAGACTTAAAGAATTCGAGGTTTACTTCTGTTATGGTGGTCGACAATGCCAAATCCAAAAGCAAAGGCAAGCCTAAGAGTAAGCCTAAGTTCAAGGGTAACAAGAAGGAAAACACTAAGAATCTCAACCATTTGATGAAGTTGTTAATATAGGAAAGTGCTTCTACTTGTGTACCTTGAAGAGTTGAAGAAAAAGAAAAGAAGTGAGATTTCCACCTTAAGTATATATGTAATTAAGATATAGGAAGTGAGTTTTGACATTTGTATGAATGTGTATGGCCTAACAAGGAGTAGGAGACTTACTAAAGGCAAACTGGACCTACAAGATGGAAATGGAGCAAGGGTTGCTACATTAGTTATAGGAACTTTTAGTTAATCGTTGCCTTCAGGCCTAATCTAGAACTTGATAATTGTTATTATGTTTCATCAATTGCCAAGAATATTATTTCTGTTTCTTGTTTGGACAAGAGAGGTTTTTCTTTTAAAATAATTAACAATAGTTGTTTAATGTACTTTACTTATATTTTCTATGGTTGTGCTTCTATTATGAATGGATTGTATGTTCTAGATTTAGATAATCACTTGTACAATGTTGATTCCAACAGGTCAAATGCTAATGAGATTAACCTACGTTCCTTTAGCACTATAAACTTGGTCATATAAATAAGAAACGCATATCTAAACTTCATAAAGATGGATACTTAGATTCATTTGATTTTGATTCATATGATGTATGCAAATCTTGTTTGCTTAGTAAGATGACCAAGGTCCTTTTCACATGAACAAGTGAAAAGACTAGTGGTTTACTAAAACTCATACATATATACATGTCTGTGACCTATTAATCACACATGCTAGAGGAGGGTTCCAATACTTCCTCACATTCACTGACGACTACAATAGATATGGCTATGTGTATCTAATGAAATACAAGTCAGAATCCTATGAAAAGTTTAAGAAATTCAAGAAGAAGTATAGAACCAAATAGGCAAATTGTGGTAGAGAATATTTTAGTGTAGAATTCATATATCATCTAAAGAAGTGTGGAATAGTTCCATAACTCACACCACCTAATACACTTTAATGGAACAGTGTATTTGAGAGGAAGAATCGGACCTTATTAGACATTGTTTGAACATTAGTCTGATTGACCTTCTTGTCTCATTCTAGAGTTCTGTTTTAAAGACAGCTACATTCACACTAAACAGTGTTCTTACTAAAGCGGTTGAAAATATACCACATGAGATATCGACTGGAAAAAGGCTCAATCTATCTTTTTTAAAGATTTGGGGTTTTGATGCTATTCACACTAAATCTTGTTCCCATTAAAGTGGTTAAAAATGCACCACATGAGATGTGGACTGAAAAAAGGCTCAATCTTTCTTTTCTAAAGATTTGGGGCTATAATGCTTATGTCAAAAGACAAGTCTTACACAAAGTAGGACTTAAAGCTGATAAGTGCATAATTGTGGGGATCCTAAAGAGATAAAAGGATAGTATTTCTACAATGATACAGAGTACAAAGTGTTTGTGGCTTGGTATGGTGTCTTTCTAAAAAAAGACTTCCTTTCTAGAAGAACTAATGAGAGGAAAATAAAGTTTAAAGAGGTTCAAGAATCACAAATTTCACTGAGCCTTTAGTGGAACAAGAGCAAATACCACATGATTTTGTGGAATAAGAAGTTACTACGAAAACACAAAGCCCATGTAAGTCAACTAGGATATGTCGAGAGCCTAAGAAGCTCAAATTTCTCTCCAGTCAGTATGACAATGTATTACACATGGATAATGATGAGCCCACCACCTATGAAACAACAATTACGAGTTCAGATTCCGAGGAATGGCTTAAAGCCATGAAATTCGAAATAGACTTCATGTATATAAACCAATTATGGACTTTGATAATCCAATTGAAGGTGTAAAACCCATAGGGTGCAAGTGTGTCTTTAAAAAGAAGATTGACATGGATGGTAACATGCGTACCTATAAGGGCTGATTGGTAGCCAAATGTTTTAAACAATACATGGTATAAACTATAATGAGACTTTTTCACCAGTTGTAATGCTGAAATCCATTTAGATATTGCTTGCTATTACTATATATGGATGTTTAAACCGTATTCTTGAATGGGAACTTATATTAGAATGTGTATATGACACAACTTGACAATTTTATTGCTTTTGAGAATGCTAACAAGGTATACAAGCTTCAAAAATCCATTATGTATTAAAGCAAGCTTTTTGAAGCTGGAACATTCATTTTAATGAGACAATTAAAGAGTTTGGCTTCATTAAGAACGAAGATGAACCTTGTGTTTACAAGAAGGTTAGTGAGAGTGTTGTCATATTCTTAGTGTTATACGTGAATGACATACTATTCATAGGAAATGACATTCTTGCCATACAATCTGTCAAAACTTGGCAAGGAATTACTTATCCATAAAAAACTTAAGAGAAGTAACATATATCTTTGGGATAAAAATCTATACAGATGGATTGAGTAGGCTGCTTAGTTTAAATTAAAGTACCTATATTAACAAAGTGTTAAAAAGGTTTAGCATGAAAGAATACAAGAAATGATTCTTACCTATATCACATAGCATTTATCTCTCCAAGGAAATGCATCCTAAAACATAGGATGAGAGAGATAAAATGGCTAAAATTTCATATGCTTCAGCTATTGGATCTACCTTGTACGCCATGTTATGTACTAGGCTTGATGTCGTGTATGATTTAAGAATAGCGAGCAGGTATCAAGCTAACCCAGGTGAGTGTCATTGGATAGCAATTAAAAACATCTTTAAGTACTTGAAAAGGGCTAAAGATGCTTTCTTAGTCGATAAAGGAGAGAATGAACTCGCTGTAAATGGTTACATCGATGCTAGTTCTAGTCAGATAAGGATGATTTTAGGTCATAATCTAGCTATGTGTTTTACCTAAACGGTTATAGTGGTTGATTCTATGACTAAGGTTGAGTATATAGCGACTAATTATATAGCGGCTAAGGAAGCTGTTTGGATTAAGAAGTTTGTCACAAAACTTGGAGTAGTCTTTAACATTACTGATCTAATGGCACTCTATTGCGACAACAATGGAGCCATAGCACAAGCTAAGGAATTTTTGGTCTTACTAGAAGTCCAAACATATATTAAGGCATTTTCATCTGATCAAGAAGATTATACAAATAGGTAAGGTGCAGATATGCAATGTACACATTGAGTAAAATATTGCTGACTCACTTACAAAGGCACTATCACAGCTAGGGGTATAATCAAGTCGAGTCGAAAGGATCCAATATCAAGCTTAAGCTTGGCTCGACTTGAAAATCTGAGGCTCAAAGCTCAATTTGAGCTCGATCAAACTTAACTTTTGAAGCTTGAGCTTGGCTCGATAAAATATTTGAGCTGCTCGAGCTTGACTCGATTAGTTTGAACTCAACTCATTAAGCTCGATTTATCAATTTTCATTTATATATTATCAGGGTAAAATAGTAAATTCATAATAAAATATTAAAAAATATATATTAAAAAGGCTCGTGAGCCACTCGAGCTGGGTGTATAAAAGCTTGAACTCAGCTTGACTCATTACTCAAATAGCTCGAGCTCGAGCTTGGCTCAAAAATAAATGAGTCAAATTCGAGTAATCATCGAGCCGAGCTCAAATAGTTCATGACTAGCTCGACTCATTTACATCCCTAATCACAGCAGAAGCATGATGCTCATATTAGGTCATTTGGTATTAAATACATGATTGATTAGCTGTAATGCAAGTGGGAGACATACGCTACAAGCCAACGGATTCAGACTTGCATTACACTTATGATGTTGTGACTGTTTACGTTATTTAATAGTACAAGGAATTTATTTATCATTATTTACTCCATTTAATTTACTCTAATCATAATCAAATGATAAAGTCCCTAAAATAGCGGATTCGTATAAAGGAATCAAAGTAGTGACTTTAATGATGAGATCTTTATGATACAAAGAATACTATTATTAAATATCTTTAATCATAGTATCATTGAGAAAGAATATCAATAATACAGTAATACTAACATGTGTTAGATTTCTTTAGGTGACTGGTCCTATAAGTCATGAATATGGTGATATCTAGATCAACAATTGGGTGATCATTTTGAATGAAAACCCTGGATTGACCCATCTTGAGAACTGTATGTGGTTCATTATATTGAGTGTTATTAGATGTTCTTATATGGCAATGATATATATGATCCTTATATTTGAGATCGCCATGGTATCTTATATGTAAACTGGTATACTTTGATGCTGTTAAATGTAGCTTAATGAGGGTTACAAGTAAGACGAAAATTGGGTACATCATGAATCATATAAGGGTTGTGAGTGATCAAGATATGATTAGTTCCTCCTGGTAATAAGAGTCTGTATCTCAAGCCTCTCAACAAAGATGGATGATTAGAAATCTATGGCCACAATACAAATGAGATTCAAAATGAGATCTTGAATTAATTTGATTGAGTTATTCATCTTGAGATTAAGAAAAATGTAATTGAACTTTAATAGAGATGACACGTTCCATACTCCATATTCAACTGAGATATTAGGTGATGAAAGGATCGAATTATTCGATAGTTGCTCATGGAAAGGTTGTTGTCAACTTATCGATATTTTCATTACTTGGGTAGCCATGATGCATTGCTAGATGCTAACATTGGCTTGTGATTTATGAATAAGATTTTGAATCACTGTCAATGTAATGGAAACCTAAAGGGTCATATACAATAATAGTACGACCAAAACAAGGTAATTAGAGTTGAATTCATGTGATGAATCCTAGTACTATGATTCATAGTTATACTAGAATCTTGTTCCAACTAGAATTCGATATTTAATTAATGATAATTTTGGCTCGATATAACTAAATGGTTTATTAGTCTTTTCAATTATAATGAGATTATAATTATGAATTACTAATATAGTAATTCTTGATTGGTCCAAATTATTAATCTAAATACATGACCGATTGGTTGTAGTGTAAGTGAGAGATTGTTAGAGTATACCCTACGAGCTAATTAGATTTTATTATGTAATTTCTAAAAAGCCCAAAAGGACCCAATCTAGTTCAAACCTGACAATCCTAGACACGACATGATAGATGACATAGGTTAAAATTAAGGAAAAAAATGCATATGAATATGGCAAAAGCTAAATAATAAAGTTTTGTATTTCTTGTGTCGACATGAAATTTTTGTGTTTTACACGATATGGACGTGATTTTACATGACAGGAACAAGAATTATAAATATGAATTGCCAGGTCTATTTAGTAGGACTAAGGCTAAGCTTTTTTAGGGTTTTATTAAAAAACATTATATAAACAATATTAAGTAAGAAAATCCTAAAAAAAAAAAGCAACATAGCTACATCTGGCTTTTGGAGCTGTCACTCGCAAAATAATTTCCTTCATTTTTCCTTTGCCCGCCGATCACACCTTGTGTCTGGTAAAGGTCCAATTTTGCATTCTACTTGTATGAATACTGTTAGACAGCTTCTCTCAGTTAGGAGTCTCGAGTTAACGATAAATCGAGGCCTATTCATGGGTTGCCAAAATTTAAAAGGTTGAACCACCCTACATGAGCAACACTGAAAAAGGTAAGATTTTATCCCAAAAGCAATTTTTCTGCATGATCTTGGTGATTTTGGTTTTATTATTTTTCTAATCCGCTGCTTCTTTTTGTGTATGACATGATAAACCGAGATAACAAAACTTTACAAAACAATGTCCAACAGATCTATTTTTTTAACTTTCAAAATAGAAAATCAAATGCTTACACATAACATTCGACTACCATAGGCCATTTTCAGAACAAATTCTTAGGCATTCGACTGCCTATGGTTTTTTTCAAACAGAATGAATTTTTTTTAGACATTCAACTACCTAAGCCTAAATTTCAACTAGAACTTCTTGTAGCAACCTAGCTCACTTGTTATATTATCTGCTTTGGTGCAATCTAATGGGCCACCTGATGCATTTTAAAACCATAAGGTGGTCCATTGGGTTGCACCAAAGTGGACAATATCACAAGTGAGTTGAGTTGCTACATTAAATAAGACACTTTAAAAAAAAACTTGTTTTATGCAGTAACTTGGTAGGGATAGACATGTCGGTCGAGATGAATTTCAAGTGATAGGTCATGGTGATAGATCTCTTCTTAATGGGGCTAGAGGGAAAGATGGTTGGATGTGGAATCCAATCGTGTGTGGTTTTAGAAACCATATTTAGCTTGTTTAATTTATTGTGTTGAATGGCTAAGATCAAACCAAAACATAAAACATTGGACGACTAAGATCTTAGTATTGGTTTCAAATGGTTTGCTTCTTATTTAAACACCATAGCCATATGAAACTTTGGTGAATTTTTCTTAGGCTTTGAAACACATTGTAAGTGGCGACAAATTTGAGATTTTGGGATTTTGTGAAGCATAGTGAGGCAGCAACCAAAGAGAAGAAAAAGATTCATGCAAAAGTGAGTTTTCTCTTATTCTATAAAGATAGTAAGGAAAGAAATAAACTATTTGACAATGATGAGTAGATAATTGTGGTGAATTCAAAGTGGTAAATTTCAGTGTTTAAGCTAATTGTTGGAACCATATGTTTTGGGAAAAAGAATTAAAGTATTGAACTTTGTAATTGTTAATTTTTTTCATAGTGAATTTCTATCCGATTTAACCCTTTGGTTTTTCTCTTCACATCGAAGAGTTTTTCATTTTATATTTAGTGTCATTTTATTTCTTGCGTAATATCTATTGATTTATGGTCAATTGATAAATTGATTTAATTTGCTTGTGTTCATTATTGTAACTATTGGCTATTTTTTTAATTGTCCATTGGAATGGCGATATTTATATTAGGATATTTGCTTTAACATTATTTGTTTCTTGATATATATATATATATATATATATATATATAGGGAATTACTTTTTCTTGAAATTTATCTTGTTCCAAAACAATTCCTAACCAACTAGTGTTGAGACACGTATAAGAGGTATTCATGTGTGGTAGTAGGATTAGCAGCTAGTTTGAATCTAGATCTTGAGCAACTGCATGTTAAAACTTCATTCTTGCATAGTGACTTACAATATGAGATTTATATGGATCAACTTGAGGGCTTTGAAGTGAAAAGAAAAAAGCACAAGGTTTAAAAACCAAAGAAGAGCTTGTATGTCTTGAAACAATCTCCCAGATAATGATACAAGAGGTTTAATTCTTTTATGGTGAGTACCAACTATATAAGAACAACAGTGGGTCCTTCTGTGTATGTAAGGAAATTTTCATATGGTAACTTCATTATTCTCTTATTATTTATATTTTAATGACAAGCTGATTATGAAGCAAAAGCTCGTATGGTTTGAAGAAAAAGGCATTATCTAGGTTCCTTGACATGAAGGATTTAGGTTGAGCAAAATAGATTTTATGTATGGGTGTTATTTGTGATAGAAAAGCTAGAAAGATGTGATTGTCACAGGAAAAATATGTTGAACGAGTGTTTGAGAGATTCAATATGCAGTACGCTAAGTCAGTTAGTACGCCTTTTGCCAACGATTTTCACTTAAGTAATAAATCTTGTCCTGTGATAAGAAGGAAAATGATATTATGTATACTATTCCTTGTTCATTTGTAGTCAATGCTTTGATATAATTTATGGTTTGCACATGGCCCAAAATTGCTCCTGCAATTGGTATTGTGAACAGATTTCTTTCTAATCCGAGAAATGTTCATTGGAAAATAGTGGTGGATTTTTAAACATTTGAGGGGTACGTTAAAGGTGTGTTTGAGTTTTAAGACTACATAAATAGTTCTAAAAAGGTTCATGCAGACGTAGCAGATGATCTTAATGGAAGGAAATCTATTTTAAGTAGACCTATCAATTCTTGACACAACATGAAAAAGACACAAAGGTGGCATGGGTTAAAATTTGATAAAAATTATATATAAATATGAAAAAATCTAAAAAAAAATTTATATTTGATGTGTCGGTATAATTTTTAACATGAAATTTTTTTATTTTATACAGAACGAGTACGATTTTTCTTGACACTAACAAATATTATATACATGAATTTCCAAAGCCTAACTTCAGGTTACATATTTACTTTTGCACGAGAGTTGTGTCTTGGTAGTCCAAACTGCAGAAGTGTGTTGCCTTGCTGACCACAGAGGCTGAGTATATTGCAGAACTGAAGTAGTTAAAGAAATGTTTTGGATGAAATAATTTCTTCTTGAAGTGGAGTTAAGCCAAAAAGAGTATATGTTGTTTTGTGATAGCCAGTGTATGTTGGATTGAGCAAGAGCACCATGTACAACACTAGGATGAAGCACATCAATGTCAGGAACCATTGGTTACGTTCAGTGATTGATGAACAGTAAATGTAATTGGAGAATATTCACATAGATAAGAATACAAAGATACATTGAATAAGACACTTCACAGGAAAAACTTGTGTTAGACAGTAACTTGGCAAAGATGGACACTTCGGCCAAGATGAATTTCAAGTGATAAGTCATGGTGATAGATCTCCCCCTAATGGAGCTAGAGGGGGAGATTGTTGGACGTGGGGTTAAGCCGATTTGTGGCTTTAGAAACCACATGTAGCCTATTTAATTTATTGTGTTGAACGTCTAAGATCAACCAAAACATAAAGCATTGGACGACCAAGATCTTAGGATTGATTTCAAAGGGTTTGCTTCTTAATTAAACATAATAACCCCACAAAGCTTTAGTGAATTTTTTCTAGGCTTTGAAACAAACTTTAAGTGGGGACAAAATTAAGATTTTGGGATTTTGTGAAGTATAGTGAGGCGGCAACCAAAGAGAAGAAAAAGAAAGCTTCTGGCATGGTGCAATAATGACTTTTCTTTTATTTTATATAGAGAGCAGAGGGAGAAATAAGCTATTTAATAATTAGGGTATTTTTTGAGTCGATAATTTTGGTGACTTGAAAATGGTAAATTTTATTATTTTAAGTTATTTGTTGGAACTTTAAGTTTTGGGCAAAAGAATTAAGGTATGAAAATATGTAATTGCTAATTTTTTTTCAGAGTGAATTTTTACCTTATTTGTCCTTTGATTTTTTTTTCTCTACATTGAAGAATTTTTCATCTTATATTTGGTGTCGTTTTATTACTTATATAATATCTATTGATTTATCTTGTCAATTGATAGATTGATTTAATTTGCTTGGGTTGATTATTATTACTATTTACTTAGTTTTTGGATTATTTGAAGCTTGATGCCCCAACGTACACACCGTTAGTCTAAAGCCATGAACTGAGTTTAGTTAATAAACTATGTAATACATATATACATATATATTTATATGGAATTACTTTTTCTTGAAATTTATCCTGTTCCAAAACTATTCCTAATCAACTAGCGTCGAGACACGTATGAGTGGTATTTATGTGTGGGTGTGGACACTGTCCTCACTTCACTCTTTCTTGCTAATTTGTTCTTTGTTCTTGTTGACATATGAGATGGAAATTAAAAGGATATTATGATCCTTTATTGAAGAATTACAAAGGAATTGGAGGCAACCATTCACTGGTACATGCTAGTTTTGTTTCTTAGTCTAACTTCATGCAAAATTATATGCTCTTGGCCATTCTTTTCAGCTCATTTGGTTTTTCTGATTCTTCTCTCCAACAAATTGCTTGGTTTTGCAGTTGCACTGTCTTATTCTGTGCAGATAATGGATGAAGAAGTTATACCAGTCACTCTGAATGATGTACTGGTGGATGCTCTAGCTTCACCGGGTGTGATTTCCATTAGCCCTGCGGCCTTAGAGGGTATTGTTTTTATAGATTTATCTCCCTCCTTTTGCTTCCTCCATGAGTATTTCTACTCTTTTTCTTTTTGTAACTACTATTACCCTTGCAGAATGAAGGTTTAATGTTGAACCTCAGAGCCAAATATAAGTGCTTTCTTCAATAGCCTGCAAATCCTGAGAGGATTGTATTGTTGAAGAATGAGATACAGTTTGCCGTGCCATTTTCAGAGGCCTTGAGTGCTTTTCTGCCAGTTAATGGTCATGACATCTGCCTTCTAGAATCAGAGATAAATGCAAACTTGTTACAAATTCTCATGGAAATAAATTCTTTACTCCAGTTTGTTTCGTGTTTATTGGATTTTGTTTAGATATAAAATACTGGAATTTCGAATATTTTTTTCTGCATTATTTGACAATAATGTCAGTTAGTCATAATTTGATTATTTAAGAAATAAATTCTCTTTGACAATGCCCAATTGAAAGCTTCTTACAACATATTTTGGTGTTAAATTGTGTGTTCTCAAAGGTGCTACCAAACCCATAGTTGTTAACCATCGTCATCATCTTAGAGTCAATTGACTTGGTCAGTTCAGTGTTTACCCGGTGAAACCTTGCAACTTCACTAAAAAAGTGTTAGAGAAACTGTAATTGCATAATTTATATCCAGGATCTCATGTTCAATCATCAAAAAATTTAAAATAAGGAAGCGTACCTGGATCCATTGAAATTGATTGCCTGGGGTTAGCAGTCTTCCAGTCTAAACCTTTTCTTTATGAGAGAAAACCTTAGCTCACTCACTGATGGGATATAAGAATGAGGAAAATTACGTTTAGACTGGGGACCATAACCTATTTATAACTGAAATATATTTTATTCTATTTTGGCCCATCATTAAAATAGAATAAAATATCGGGTATCTACACATTGTAAAGCCCATACCAATTGAGATGCACTGAAGTCCAATAACTTTATTTGATCACTTTTAAGTGGACTAAAACAAATTAGATAGCCTGTAATGTACAATAAACTGATATATGTAGGCCCACACAAATAATTTCCCAACAATCTCCCACTTGGGCCACATATGTCGCTTGACTATTGTACATTTAAAATTAACTTTATGAGCTCAATACTTGCTATCTTCACAAAGAACATCTCTAAACAATCTGGTCCATCAATTATATCAACATAGGATCAAAGCGATCTTCGTTACATATATTCCGTAACTGGACCCATCAATGGTCACGTATATTAACATAATCAACGACATAGATCAAGAATGGATGTGTAGCATGAAAATTACATGAAACGTGATCCCTCAACATGCCTATTTTCAACTGGTCCTACTTTATCATTCTTTCAAGACTTTATGCATACTGCTATTGAAAGAATATTACTTTATTTCAGAGTTTTCAATAATAACAAAAATACTGTATTCTGATCAGAAAAATCTCAATAACAAATGAACATCAAGAAACAAGCTCCCACTATACAAGTATATCATCAGGACGAACCACATCCATATGAGCTACATGCTCATGAAACACCTTAGGTGGTACTCCTTTTGTAAGCGGATCCGCAATCATGGAGTTTGTATTTACATGTTCAATAGTAATCTGAAGACTCTGAACTCTCTCCTTAACAACAAGAAACTTAATGTCAATATGCTTTGACTTCGACGAGCTTCTGTTGTTCTTAGAGTATAACTCAGCGGCTTTATTATCACAATTAATCTTCAATGGCCTCTCAATACCATCGACAAAGCACAGCCCGGTGATAAAATTCCGCAACCATATTGCTTGGTTCGATGCCTCATAACAGGCTATAAATTCTGCCTCCATGGTGGAAGAAGCTATGAGTGATTGCTTTACACTCTTCCATGAGACAGCTCCTCCAGCTAACATGAAAATATAGCCAGAAGTAGATTTTCTGCTATCGAGGCAACCAGCAAAATCGGAGTCTGAATACCCAATGATCTCTAAATGATCTGACCTCCGATATGTGAGCATGTAATATTTAGTTCTCTGTAGATACCGCATAACCCTCTTTACTGCTTTCCAATGATCCTTACCAGGGTTACTTAAATATCTGCCAAGCATTCCAACTGCGTACGCAATATCCGGACGTGTACAAACTTGAGCATACATAAGACTCCCTACTGCTGAAGCATAAGGAATCTTTTGCATCTCTTTCTTTTCAATCTCATTTCTTGGGCATTGAAGCAAACTAAATTTATCACCTTTAGCAATGGGTGTATCTCCTGATGCACAATTCTTCATGTCAAATCTGCTAAGCACCTTATCGATATATGCCTTTTGTGATAAGCCAAGTATTCCACGAGAACGATCTCGATGGATCCGTATGCCCAACACAAAAGATGCATCCCCAAGATCTTTCATTTTAAAATTACTTGATAGAAATCTCTTGGTTTCATGCAACAAGCCTATATCACTGCTTGCTAGCAGAATATCGTCAACATAAAGAATCATAAGAATAAATTTACTCCCACTGATCTTGTGATAAATACATTGATCAACAGTGTTCTCTTTAAAACCGAATGAGGTAATCACTTGATCAAATTTTCGATACCATTGACGGGATGCTTGCTTTAAACCATAGATGGATTTCTTTAATTTGCATACCAGATGTTTCGAATTATCCGACACGAAATTTTCTGGTTGTACCATATAAATTGTTTCTTCAATGTCTCCATTGAGAAACGCTGTCTTTACATCCATCTGATGTAGCTCTAAATTATAATGAGCTACTAGTGCCATAATGATTCTAAAAGAGTCTTTCGATGAAACTGGAGAGAAAGTCTCTTTATAATCAATGCCTTCCTTTTGAGTGAAACCTTTGGCGACTAGGCGCGCTTTATATCTTTCGATATTGCCTTTCGAATCTCGTTTGGTTTTGAAAATCCATTTACAACCAATCGGTTTCGCTCCTTTAGGCAGTTCGACAAGATCCCAAACGCCATTGTCCTCCATTGATTTCATCTCATCTTTCATGGCCTCTATCCAATATTGGGAGTGAACACTTTGTTTGGCTTCAGTGAAAGATGTTGGATCATCTTCCATTCCTATATCAAACTCATGTTCTTGGAGATAAACGATATAATCATCTGGAATCGCTGATCTCCTCTCCCTAGAGGATCTCCTTAATGACACTTCCAATTGAGGTTGTTGTTGCTCCTCTGATTGAATAGGAGCTGACTCTTCAATATAAGCAGGAGGTAAACCAGAAGTATCTTGGTAATCTGTATTTGCATCTTGAATAACGCCAGACACAATTGTCTGATCATTTTCAATTGCAACTGTAGGAACAGTGACATGTTCTTCTTCAAAGACAAGATCTCTGAGTTTAACACTCCCACTATATTCAACATCCTCAATGAACTTAGCATTTCCCGTCTCGAAAAAGGACTTACTTGAGGGATCATAAAATTTGAAACCCCTCGATCTTTCTGAGTATCCAACAAAGTAGCAGCTTACTGTTCTTGAGTCCAATTTCCTTTCATTAGGCTTGTATGGCCTAGCTTCAGCTGGACAACCCCAAACATGCAAGTGCCTAATACTAGGCTTCTTTCCTGTCCATAACTCATATGGGGTTTTAGCTACTGCTTTGCTTGGAACTCGATTAAGGATATACACTGCAGTCTTTAAGGTTTCTCCCCAAAGTGACTCTGGTAAAGAAGAATGATTTATCATACTTCTCACCATATCCTTTAGCATCCGATTTCGTCTTTCAGCTACACCATTTTGACTTGGAGTCCCTGGCATGGTGTATTGAGAAACGATCCCACATTCTGCTAAATACCTTGCAAAGGGTCCTGGACGTTGTTCACCTGATCCGTCATATCTACCATAGTATTCACCACCACGGTCAGATTTAACGGCTTTAATTTTTCTACCAAGTTGATTTTCAACTTCAGCTTTATAGTTCTTGAAAACGTCCAATGATTGAGACTTCTCATGAATTAAGTATAGGTACCCATAACGAGAATAATCGTCTATGAAAGTAATAAAATACTGTTGACCATTCCATGAAGCCGTAGGGAATGGACCACATATATCAGTATGAATTAATTCCAAGACGTTTGAACTCCTTTTAGCACCTATTTTCTTGATATTTGTTTGTTTTCCCTTAATGCACTCAATACAGATTTTGAAATCTGAAAAATCAAGGGAATCGAGAATTCCTTCTGACACAAGTCTCTGTATTCTTTGTTCAGAAATATGCCCCAAACGCTTGTGCCATAACATAAAAGAATTCTCATTAATTAATTTGCGCTTTGTACCATAATCATTTATATGCAAGCATTCATTAACATATGAGGCATGTAGGTCCAATTTATATAAATTGTCAACTAAAGAACCGGTACCAATAAGATTTGTATACTGAAAGAGACTAAATTTTCCATTTCCAAATGAACAAGAATAATCCAATTTGTCCAAATTAGAAACAGAAATCAAATTCCGTCTAAATGACGGTACATAAAAAGTCTCATCCAAATCTAAATAATAACCCGATTCTAACTTTAATCTGAATAGACCAATAGCCTCAACAGGAGCTTTCTCGCCATTTCCCACATAGATGAAACTTTTATCATCAGTTGGCTTTCTGCTCCTTAGACAGCCCTGCATTGTCACACTTATGTGAGTAGTTGCACCTGTATCTATCCACCAAGTGTGATTGGGTACTAAAGCCAAATTAACTTCAGAACAAACAAAGTTGAGAAGTTTACCCTTTTTGGCAAGCCATTTTTCGTACTTGGAACAATCCTTCTTCACATGTCCATCCTTACGGCAGAAGAAACAAGTGATCACCTTATCCTGTTTCTGCTGCCCCTTAGGTTGTGAAGTTCCAATATTTGCAGTGCCTTTTCCTGTATTGTTCCTTTTCCTTTTCTTGTTGGCAACATTACCATTAGAAGAAAATGTTAATTGAGCACTTTCTATCTTATCTTGTTTCAATCTCTCTTCCTCTTACACACACTGAGCAATGAGCTCGTTAAGAGTCCATTTCTCCTTTTGAGTATTGTAACTTATCTTAAAGGGATTAAATTGTGAAGGAAGAGATATCAAGATCAGGTGCACGAGTATGTCTTCAGACAACTCTAACTTTAGTGCCCTTAATCTTGTAACAAGATTAGACATTTCCATAATGTATTCCCTTATGTTTCCTTTGCCATTATACCGCATTGAAACAAGTTTAGTAAGAATAGTACTTGTTTCGACCTTTTCATTTGCAGCAAATCTGTCTGCAATCTGCTTAAGGAAACTTTTAGCATTTTCTTCCTCAGGTATTGCGCCCCTGATGGCATCTGGAATTGAGTGCTTCATGATCATCAAACTTATGCGATTTGAACGCTCCCATTTTTCGTAAAGTGCCCTTTCCGTAGCTGAACTATTATCAGTAGGGGCGGGAGGTCGTTCTGACCTGATCGCATAGTCCAGATCCATACACCCAAGCATAATGGTTACGTGCTCCTTCCATTTTCCAAAGTTAGTGCCATTAAGCACTGGAATGTTATTCAAATTGGCAGATATAGAAGAAACGTTCACTGTAAGCAGAGAAAAAATAATTAGCTCACAACCAAATAATTTTGGGCCATATAAGATACCAAGCACAACACTGACATTTAGTCTTTGGACAGAAATATCAATTTGTAAGCGGTACTCTTAAACTTTATTAGTAAATATTGATAACCAAATCCTGCCAATAATATGCCTTTCTTTGGACCGACATAATACATGCATGGAAAAAAAAAATTTATCACATATTTACTACCTTATGTGTTAATAATTCGGCAAAGAAATAATCTTCCTTTGGGCCGATTATGTCCCGCATGAATTAAAAACACTGTCATATAAATTCCTTAATGACAACCTTATTTTTCAAAATAAACAAATTAATACAAAGGAGGTCACTTTGGCGACATTTTATATCAATTTAATTTATTTTGAAACTTTATTTTTCATAATACATGCACATGTTTGTAGGTGAGAGTACATAAATTTATTGACAATTTCAGGGAGAGTACATATTGCCAATCAACTCAAAATGTCATAAAACATATCACCATGAAGCAAAACAAGAATAATCATGTGCATAACATACAGTTTTAATTCAAATAATGCTAAATATTAAATAATAAATATTTAACAATTTCAAAAAATTCCATAAAAATCACCAAAAAATTTAAAATTAAATTTTATTCAGTTCTGGAGAAAACGGTGGCCATCAGGCCACCAGAAGGTGGCGCGTGTACCACACGCGCCACCCTCGGCGCGTGGGGGAGATCCCATTCGGGATCTCCCCTCTTCAACCTTAACCAGCCGAGTCGGGTTGACCCGGCTGGATCCGGAACAGACCCGTTCGGGTCTGTTCTGTAATTTTCTTTAATTTTTTCATATTTTTGGACTTATTTTCATCCAATTAACTGTACATAATTGAAATTAAATGTGTATTCTACAATGCCCATGCAAAAATCGGATGAAAACATCAAAAAATTGAGACAAATCAAGCCAATATTGATCAAACAATCCCAAAATTAAAACCCAATCTTTATGTTCTTGATTTTCTTTCAATCAAAACAAAAATTTTTAATTCTTAATGATTAAACATGAATAGGCTCTTGATACCACTTGGTAGAGAAACTGTAATTGCATAATTTATATCCAGGATCTCATGTTCAATCATCAAGAAATTTAAAATAAGGAAGCGTACCTGGATCCATTGAAATTGATTGCCTGGGGTTAGCAGTCTTCCAGTCTAAACCTTTTCTTTATGAGAGAAAACCTTAGCTCACTCACTGATGGGATATAAGAATGAGGAAAATTACGTTTAGACTGGGGACCATAACCTATTTATAACTGAAATATATTTTATTCTATTTTGGCCCATCATTAAAATAGAATAAAATATCGGGTATCTACACATTGTAAAGCCCATACCAATTGAGATGCACTGAAGTCCAATAACTTTATTTGATCACTTTTAAGTGGACTAAAACAAATTAGATAGCCTGTAATATACAATAAACTGATATATGTAGGCCCACACAAATAATTTCCCAACAAAAAGATGTTCCTATCACCTATGTGAACGAATTGGAAAGTCAACATGTTTCAATAATAGTTTCTTTTTGCTCAAGTAGAAGTCTAATAGCCATATGCATTTTCGCATAAGTTTAGCTTTTGAAGTCGTACAAAGACCGAAGTTTGGTTATGAGTTGCAGTCATGGGACGATGCTAAAACCATTATGAGAATGTTTGCATGGGCACTGGACTGCATTGTCGTGTGAATGGTTCACTGATAAAGATAGCTATGTAAAACTTGTCCAGTTATTGGCTTCAAATATCAAGGAGCTCTTAACTTCGTTAGAAAGTTGTAGCTCAAAGACTTTGTCTTCCCTGCCCAATCTATTCATATTTATCAAGGTTAGGTGTTGATTTTTTGACTGGGTCATTATCTTTGCTTAAACGTCTCTCTTTAGTCTATAAAAATTTTCCCACTTCCGTGTTGTCTCTGTAGCTAGACGTAAACATGCATCCTTCGCACGTCAAAAGCTAACTAATATCAACCAGGAGGTTTATTATTTTTTGGCATTATTTTACTCATGACCTTTTGGAGTAGTAAGAGGTATATAAACGATCCATTGTTATCTCCACTAACATTTATTTGCAAGAAGAGAAATTCATGTCTGCCATGGGTTCCTGTTCCTTCTTATCGAGCTTGCCATTGCACCTACTCTTTTGCCTTACTGTTTTCTGTCTTCTACATCAACCTTCCCATTCGGCTGACCCTGATCCACTGCAGGACTTCTGTGTAGCCAACCTGGGTGCATCTATATCTGTTAATGGTTTCCCTTGCAAACCAGCATCTGAAGTAACTTCCAATGACTTTTTCTTTGATGGTTTCACCAAAGAAGGTAACACAACAAATATCTTCGCGTCTTCCCTCACGCCTGGAAATGTCCTCACATTCCCAGGGCTGAATACTCTTGGACTTGCGATGAACCGGGTGGACTTTGCCCCTGGTGGACTCAACCCTCCTCATTTGCACCCTCGTGCAAGCGAGACTGGTGTGGTCATTAAAGGGAAGCTCCTCGTAGGTTTTGTGGCCACTAACAACGTGTTTTACTCCAAAGTCTTGACTGAAGGGCAGATGTTTGTCATCCCTCGGGGACTTGTGCATTTCCAACTTAATGTTGGAGAAGGAAAGGCGCTTGCTTACACGGCTTTCAACAGCCACATGCCCGGTGCTGTGGTCGTTCCTATAAATCTATTCGGTTCTTCGATCCCGAATGAAGTGTTAACCAAGACCTTCCAAGTGGATGCTGATGTTATCAATACCATAAGATCCAAGTTCAGGTCCTAGGACATTTGAAGACCCTCCCCAGCTACTCAGAATTGCCTAGTTATGCATCTCTCATCGTATAGAGATTTATCAGTCTTTTATTCTCTGTATTTTTCATTTTTCAAATTTTCATGTTCTTTAAAGTGATTTTTGAATGATGCAATAAGGATAATTCCAACAAAAACTGTTATTTACAGTACAGATATTAAGGTGCAATAGCAAATAAATAAAGGCAAGCTAAGGGTTTTAGGTCAGGATCCATTTGATTTGGCTTCATGCTGATGAATAAGTTCACTTAACAATCACCATCTAATTATCTGGTCCTTTATCAGAAATTTCATGAAGAATATGTAGCCGAAATAATGGTAGGCGTTAGCAACATCCCTGGCAGGAGGAACAGAATAGGATCTCCACTAATATATTTTAGACGGTACAACCCTATGAACCGTAATGCACTTCAGAAGATTTTGTTTAGGAACTGATACAAAGGAGTTCTCTGTATCTATTCAGATGAAACTTATAAGAGATTAGATGAATTTTCTACAAGATATATAATATTACAAATTTAAGAACAGTCCACATTTAGGAAACATATTTCTGCAACAGTTGTAACCAATGATAAATTTCCCCTTTGAGCTAAAAGACAGCAAACGGATTACTCTTGTTGCTTTGTATGCCAACAAGGTTCTTAAAACTATGTGGCCCTTTCGAAATTGCCACCAACATGCATCTTCAGCCACTCAGGTTGTGATCCTTGAGCATATTCCCTTGCTGCTTGTGAGCCAAATATCATTCCAGCAGCATCAAATGTCTGTGAGCCAAGCTAAAAGACCGGATTGATGTGTTAAGATATCATACCATAGCTCCAACAATTTTACACTTGCATGCAAAAGATTAATTATTTGCTAAAATTAACATCTCCATAAGCCCCTAGAATAAGTGTGACATCTAGATTCTAGATATTGATGTCAATACTAAAGGTGCATTTTCTTTACAAGAAACATATAGGACACTTAACATCTCCTATAGGAGTTCATCTGCCAAATTTTGCGGCGCCAAACATATCTTTTTAAAGGAATTAATCAACATGGTGAAAACCGTGCATTTAAGATATAGTGTAGCACCAACAAATAATGCCAACAGATGAATAGCATGGTAACACATTTACATTAGAAAACAAAACAAAAGATGCAGAAAAGTTGATAAACAACACTGAATTTAATTTGGACAAGGCCTAGACAAAGGCAAAGCATAAAGAAAAATTTTAGGTCAAAGTTAGAATTTGATCCTTCTACTATCTCAATTTAGCAGATTTAATTCCTTTATCTCAATGATGTTAATCCCTACAGTATCAGCAAAAGTTGATTTATGGTTAAGTAATAACGGTGTTAGCACCTTGCCATTAATTTGGATGATCAGCATTTTGGTGATGACATGATAAGATGAGGACGATTAATTTTTTGGCCATGTGGCACCTATCAATTAAAAAAAAAATTATTAAATATTGATTAATTTTTTTTAGATTCTACAAAAACAATTTAGTACTTTTTATTAACAAAATTTTATATCATGCTAATATATACCACGTGATAAAAATATTCAAGTTGGCATGCCACGTCATCAACAACAAAGCCATGAGAGTAAAGTTAACAGCAATGTTTAACACCCTTATCAATTGCCCTTAGATTACTTTAAATAAATAAGGATTAAATACCTTAGAAATTTGGGTAGAGGGACTAGTAGTGAAAAATTGAGATAGTAGAGGATCCAAATTCAGATTTCGACCAAAATTCATATGCCGAATATTGTGTTCTAGGTAATATAAGGTTATATATATATATTTATATATATGCGTGTGTGCATGCACGTGCACGTAAAACTCTTAGGCTAAATTCAAATCAAAGCTGTGGAAACCCAGCCCTAAGTATTTTCCACTTTGGCCTAAGTCTCACGATTTTATCCCACAAAAGGTGCCTCACAAATAAGAGTTCAAGTCTCTATTTATATATCATAGTACAATCTCATAATCTCACTTACCGACTCAACAGGTTTCCTTGTTGGTATGATTGATTTGGTTAATATGGGGCCAAAAGGTTGGGGATGTCATTTAGTTTTTAGAAACTAAGAGAAATAGAAGACAAACCAGATACACATCATATGGCTTAAAAAGTCTAAAGATTGGTTTAATTCTAGGCCATTTTTCCTTAGCTAAAGTTTTGGGATCATTCATAGTCTAAGAGGGTGTAAACGCTTCTTTCCATGTGTAAAGCCCAAACAAAATTGCACCTAGAAGAGGATGTTAGAAATTTATAGATATTGCATGTCCTTTCCTTTCAGCCAAACTTTAGGGATGAATTTCCCTCTTTACCAATCCACCGATCAACAAGTGGGAGAAACAAAGAGAAAGGTGCAGAATTTTAGATATATAAATCATGAATTTAGGGTATCATAACCGATTTGTTGGTTGAAAAACTAAGGTCAGATTCAAAAGGGACCATCGGATTTAAGGGAGCAGGTACTTCTAGAATCTTCTTGCCTGTACTTAGTGTTGTGCATGACAAAAAGAATAATAAATATAAAATAATAAATAATAAAAGTGCGCCACATGACGTACGAAGAAAAGAGGTGGGAGATCGGATCTATCGCCTCGGAAATAGTGTTGCGGGAGACATAAGTTATGTTGTATGGACAATTTTGTCCTTAAATATTTTTTATTCTGCAGGACCCGTAAAGCAGTAAAAAATTATTTAATTAGTGGATAACTACGTAATTAAAGGTGGAATTAATCCCTATAAATAGGGGGCCAAGTATAATTTATGAAACTAAGTCTTTGTTTTCTCTATAGAAAGTCTGTCAAATTCTTTTCTAACTTAAGTATCGGAGTGCTAACGCAAGGAAAAATCTCTGCGCCCCTCTGAGCATTATTTTTTTTGCAGAGTCTTTAGTAGCACGTGGCACAAATATCAAAGCGAAGACGTCAGCAATTCGTCACCGTGGTAATTAAGTGACAACAATTGGCGCCGTCTATGGGAAACAGAAGAAAAGTTCTTAACTCTACAATAATGGTGAGAACAAGATCAGCAGCGATGAGGAGTGATGAAAATGGAGATACGACTTCTCCAATTGGTGACTTGGGCTATGAAACTCAGGAGGAGAGAGAGGTAAACGTGATGGCTGTCCCTGTGGCAAAATTGGAAGCTATGAAGAAACAGGGAGAAGAAACAGCCAAAGCCTTACAGGCTATGGTTGATTTGTTTAGGGGTACTTTTTCGCGAGTGAATTTGCCTTCGATTGTTCAAAACTTGGTGCGAGAAAGAAGCTAGAGAAGGTATACTTCGGACATTGCGCTCAACGAAAATCGAGGTACTAGGGAGCCCTGGCGTGAGGATGGACCCTCACGACCTAGCGGCGCGAGACACTCACGGCCTGGATGCGAGACACTCACGTCATGCGAGTAATGGATGGAAATAAAATTATATTTTCTTTCACTTTTTTCATCTTTTCTACCAAGCCCATCAATAGAAAGAAAAATTATGTTTTCTATCTTTTCATTTTTCTCCCCTTCCAATTTTGTATCTTTCCATTTTTTTCTTTCCATTCTATCAAGCAAAGCCTTAGCGTATGCTTAGTAAATTGGAAAAGCGGAAGAATGGATAAAGACATGAAAAAGTGAAAAGAAAATAGTTTTTATTAGTGTTTGGCAAGAAGAAAAATGCAAACAAAGAAAATAAGAAAGATTACTATTTTCTTTCCTTAGTAACAAAATCAAATCATTCTATTAGAAAAATTAGTGGAGAGAAAATAGGAGAGATATGGGTCAAGTATGTATATTTACAAAATTTTCTTTCATTTTTTAAATTTTAGTTTGTTATTATAATTAATTAATGATGGTAAAACAATATAATTTCATTTCCTTTCTTTCACTTTTTCCTTCTTTCCTACCAAGTACATCAATGGAAAGAAAAAAATGTGCTTTTTTTAATTTTCTTTTTTTCAATTTTCTTTCCCTTTTTCTTTACACTCTACCAAACAAAGCCTTAAAGTGTTCTTGGTAAAGTAGAAAAGTAGAAGAATAGATAGGAGTATGTCGAAAAGCGGAAAGAAAATGTTTTTTAGTGTTTGCTAAGATAAAAAAGTAAGTAAAGAAATAGAAAATATTGTTATTTTTTTCCTTCTTAACAAAAACAAATCATTATAAATTAGAAAGTTAGAGGTAAAAAATAGAAAGATGAGAGTCAAGTACATATATTTACAAAATTATCCTTTAGTTTTTAAATTTTATATTGTTATCTTAATTAATGGTATAATGATAAAATAATATAATTTCATTTTCTTTCTTTTACTTTTTTTTATCTCTACAATGCAATGAAAGAAAAGAAATTTATATTTTCTTTCACTTTTTTCATCTTTCCTAACAAGCACACCAATAGAAAAAATATATATATTTTCCATCTTATTCATTTCTCTCCCCTTTCAATTTGTATCTTTATATTTTTCTTTTACTCTACCAAGTAAAGCCTTAGGGTGTGCTTGGTAGAGTGGAAAGGTGGAAGAATGGATAGGGGTGTGTGAAAAAGTGGAAACAAAAAGGTTTTTGTTAGTGTTTGGTAAGAAAGAAAAATGTGAGAAAAAAAATAGGAATGATTGTTATTTTCTTTCGTTAGTAACAAAACCAAATCATTCCGAATTGGGAAAATTAGTGGAGAGAAAATTAGAGAGATGTGAGTCAAGAATGTATATTTACGATATTGTCGTTTATTTTTTAATTTTATTTTTTAATCTTAACTAATTAATGGTATAACCTACCCCAGTATTAGGATAAAAGCTCTGATGATGATGATGAACTAATTAATGGTATAATGATAAATTAATGTAATTTCATTTTCTTTCTTTCCATTTTTCAACTCTACCAAACAATAAAAGGAAGAAAATTATATTTTTTTTCACATTTTCCATCTTTCCTACCAAGCACACTTAAAGAAAAATATTAATGCTTTCCATCTCTCCATTTCCTCCTCCTTTAAATATTTAAACTAGGAGTTTGGCTCTCAAAATATTTAAAATTTTTAGCTTATGTGAGAAGCAGATTTAAGCTTTTTGATTAAGCTATAAATTAAAGCTTTTTCAAAAAAAATATTAATTCTAATAACATATATTTAGAGAAATATTTTTACATTTTTACTTTACTCTTCAGTAATCATAAAATTATAAAGATGATTTTATTACTTTACATAAATTTAATTATTTTGTGCAATTTTTATATATATTTCATTTGTTTTTTATTTTAATTAGCAAAAGTATTTTTTTAATTTCTTTCACTTTAAAGCTTGTTATTTAATTTAATAAAGTTTATTATTTTACTTTTACATTATTAAAAATATAAAAAAAATTTATTAAATAGTTTTCAACATTCTATGGTACTTTTATATTAAGTTTGTCAAACGATAATTTAACTTCTCTTAACAACACTTAAAAAAAATCTACTCAAACAACACTTTTATAAAAGTTTCAACTCCGCCAAATAGACTAGTAGTTGGTACTGATTTAGCTGTGTCCAAAAGGAGAAAATTTACCAAAGATGAACTTTAGAATATAGCTTTTCTGGCTAACAACTCCACATTACATTTTAAGAGAATCTAGGCTCAGGATTGGTTGAAAATTTCTTTACACTGAAAAATTCAGATCTTTTAATCCCAAAAAACACATTTTTTTCAGATTTCTTATTTCAGAATATATATATTGCATAAAACTAGTAGGTAGAGAATCTTAGTTATTCAATCTAGAGTAGAAGTGACTTAAACTATATGTGTGAAAGGTTGAACTCTAGATCTAACTAGCCAGAACTTGCCATCTGACCTATATCTAGAACACTTCTATATACTCAAAAAGAAGCAGCAGTTTTTATCTCACATCAGACTTCAATTCGAAGCTATTCATGCTAATATACCACGACACAAATATTAGGCGATCGATCAACAAATACAGACTTACATCTTTTGATTGAAACCCTTCAATGCTAGGATTCATGTTCATCCTTGAATTAACAACTTCTAGCTTCATTGACAGGAACTGCAAAATTACATTCATATAATAGGTTAAGGCTAGAAAGGATAGCCTAAAATCTCATAAATTGGCACATTGAAACAGCAAGATGTGTAGGATTCATACCTCAACCTGCTGCTGCAGTGATTGGATGTAATTAATAATCTCATCAAGGACAAGTGCCTTTCCTATGACCTGATTGAAAAGTTTTTATTACGGTTTAGTAAAATAAAAAATAATAGTAACAATAACAAGAGATACCGAAACCATCAAAATTTTCCCTCAGGCAGAGTGGCACATAACTGAACAAAATATAAAAAGGATACAAGACAAATAGAACACAACTGCTAAATATAGTAAGTACCTTGTTGCATCCGGGGACCAAATCTTGAAGAATGTTCATCCTCTCGCTAATCTTCTCTCTCCTGGCCTGTAGAGGAAAAAAACTTATCCTAAGAACATGTTTAAAGGGCCCAAACCACTCTGCTTTACACTAACATTAAGACATGAACTAGCACGACCCGTGAATCAGGATCCACAATTACAGTACGAAAGTTTCCTTTCTCAGTCTTTAAGTTGAAAATTGCAAATTCAATAGGATTAAAGTGAATTACTCTCTCAGCTAGACTATGACTATCAGTAGCTTGACCCCTTCTAGCTCTGACATGAATATAGTCTTGCTTAGGCGGTTCAGCAGGTTTACTGTTCTGTTCTGGCTTGCTACCAGCTGCAGAACTCGCTTCCACCTCAGCTTTAGAACCTGCATTTTCATTCTTTGTCCCCGACGTTTTCATCCGCTTTCCATTTGAATCATTCTGTTAAGAGACTAAACCATAAGCCATCATGATACCACAATATAAACGAACATTACCTCATACGAATCTATACCGGCTCCAATTTAAACCATTTATCATAATCTAGTTTTCTTGAGAGTTAAAAATCTACAGCAAAAAAATAAAAAATAACGCAAATTTTGAATTTATAAAATATTTCTTTTCATCCTCACTGAATTGAAGCCAAGCAAACCCCACAACTAGGCTTGAGCTAAAGGGGTAAATCAAAGGAAGAACTGAATTTGTGTGAAATAAGCTAACAATGAAACAAAACCCGCATCAAATTCAATCCAAAAACCTTCGATTAAGGAAAACTGAAATAAAATTTCTTCATTAATTGACCTTATATTCCAAAATTTCCCTACAATTGTCTTGTCTATGAGGCAACCAAAAAAAAAAAACTAAACAAAACCAAAAATAAAAAAAAAATAGCACACCAATTCATTTGCACTAGTAGTAGTAGCAGAAACAATCTTGGAAGACTCATCTTCAGAGCTCAAATCCTTCCTTTTTCTCCCACCTCCACATCCAACACTCTGCTCAGTCACAGTAGATTCCTCCATGGATCCATCCCTATGACCCGAAGTCTCCCCAAACCCGCCCAAATTACCCATTCGGAGCCCCAATCTACTTCCAGTTACAACATTTGGGTCAGAGCCTGGGTTGGTTGGGAAAGGCCAAATCTCAGCAAGGCTGTAAGCTGAAAGATTGGCTGCTGAAAAAGGAGATTCATTGATCAATGGAGGATCCATTTTGAAGGACCCGTTTTCATTAAAAATGGAGTGAGTTCGGGTTTGGGATTTGGATCCAAATTTTTGGGTTCAAGGAAAAAAAAGTGTTCTTTTTTTGTTACGGTGTGGGTTTGGGGGGTGGGAGAGTGGACGGTGGAGTGAAGGGTTTAAGCTTTCAAGCAGGTTGATTGGGAGCTATTTATAGCGTTGACAAAGGGACAGGGAGAGAAAGAGGAGAAGAGAAGCTTCAACAGCTGAATAAGAGACGGATATTGGGGTAGCAGGGAGCGTGTGCGACCTTCGTTTGGACTGGAAGTGAAGGGTGGTGCGCAATGTGCATAGTGCACTTTTTAGCTTCAACGTCCTTTTCTTTTCTTTTTTTTTTTTTTCTGGGTTTTCAATTAAAATTTCCTTTTTGTTAATTAGATATGTAAAATTAGTGCTGCTTTTTTTACACATGAAATTGAAGTGTATAATTATTTCTGTTATCACACGAGATCTGAATCTTCAACATTAATAATAACAGTTAAATTCAAATATAAATTGAGATCTTATTATTATTATTATTATTACTAATATTTTCTATTTATAGTTTGAAAAGTAAATAAAAATAATAGAACCAAGTTTTATAAGTATAAATTATAATTTTTTTACAATAGAAGTCGAAACATATTTTTTTTTTATATTGTTAATAGCTAAACAATTGATGAATATAAAAAATACTAATCAATAATTTCTTAGTTCATCTGTCCATTAAAAAAATTTGATTAAATTTGATATTTTAAAATAATTTATATTTATCGATATATAAATTTTATACAATATTATTAAATTATATATTATACTTCATTAATTAATAAATTTAATAATATTTTTTTAAAATTTTATAAATTAAAAAAGTAACATGTTAATATATAAAATATATATTAATAATACATTAAATATAAATTTATTTTAAATTCCCTTACATGTTTAATTTATTAAAAAAAATATTAAAAAAATATCATTATGCATTTCTAAATTAAAACTAAAATGACTTTATCCTGATCTCCTAGGTTTATAGATTATTACAAAAATAAAGTAAAAAAAATTGTTCGAGTTTATGGAAACCTTGCTAGAACATAATTTCACTGTGCAAAGAAATGAAGATGGAGAGTGTGTAAGATCTAGCATGAGGCATACTCGCATGTTTGGTGATAAAGTCTTTACTCGCGGTCATTAGATCCACATCTAGAAATGAGAGATTTTGTGGTTTTTATTATTTGCTCTAATTCCGAAAGACAGTGGCGGGTGCGCGTGGCTTTGTCATGGCCCCAAGTAGGTACAGTGCAGTTGGGATCAAGTGCCTTCAAGTACATCTGGAAGCAAAGGGTACAAATGCAAAGCCGAGAGCATGTGGGCGTATTTTGGTCATTGAAAATGTTTTTTAAAAATACCTTTTTATATTTTTTAATATTTAATTAATAAAAAATGACCTATGAAATTTTTTTTGAATAATAACAAATTAGATTATTTTATTAAAAATTGTTTTATACTCTTAAAAAAAGAATATATATTTCGAAAAATAATTATCTATACGTAAGATTATTTATCAAATTTATAAATATAATTCTACTCAAATTAGATTTTTAAAATAAATTTTAAACTTGAAATTTATTAACTTGATTATTTTTAATATTTCAAAAATTACATTATTATTTTTAGAAATAAATAATAAACACTAATATCATAGATACTATATCTATTATTTTAATAATTTAAGATATAATGTTTTATATTTTATTTATCAATATTTTTATATTAATATGTTAAAAATAAATATAAATAATTAATACTTTCAATAAACTAAAATTATTTTAATATTATAAAAAATTTTAATTTTTCAAACATAAATGTTAATATATTTATTAATATTTTATATATATGAAAATAGTAATCTTACTTCAAATTTTTAAAAATATTAATATAAGTAATAATAAACAATTTTCTTTTAAATGCTTGATAATATAAATTTTTAATATTAATAAATTAATCAATAAATAATTTTTAATATTTTATTAGATATGTTAATATCATTTGAAAAAATGAAACTGATATTCCAAAATACAACCATACAATAAAGAATATTTTCATTAACTCATCCAAATAACGAAAAATTTTCAGTTTTCCAAAATATTTAAATATTTTTCAAAAATTATTTTCAACCAATCAAACAGACCTTGATTTGAGAGGAAAATTTGGAAGTTAAAGTTAAGACTAAGGGTGTAAATGAGTCAAGCTACTCGTGAACTATTCGAGTTTAGCTCGATAATTACTCGAATTTGACTCATTTATTTTCGAACCAAGCTCGAGCTCGAGTTATTCAAATAAAGAGTTAAGTCTAGTTTGAACTTCTAAATACCTAGCTTAAGCAGTTTGCGAGCTTCATCGAACTTTTTTAATATATATATATATTATTAATTTACTATTTTATCTTATAATATATAGTTAAAAATGATAAATCGAGCCTAATGAGTCGAGTTCAAGCTTATCCAACCAAGCTCGAGTTTCAAAAGTTAAGTTCGATCAAATTCAAACTGAGTTTCGAGTCTCGAGTTCTTAAGTCGAATCGAGTTCGAGTTTGATATTGGATCATTTCGACTCGACTCAATTACACTTTTAATTAAGACTTAATAGGAAAATAATAAAAAAACCATTATAACATAAAACTATTTTTTCTTTTACTGTTACTATTGATTTGAAGTGTAAATGCAATGTTTTGCAAGTTACTCGAATTCGATTAGGACAAAATTTGAATTTGATTTGATTATTATCAAGTCAAGTTTGAAATTAAGTAGCTTAAATTACCAAGTGAATCAAATTCAAATATCTTAATACTAGACTCGATTAGTTTGCGAACCTAATTAAGTTTTTCATTTTAATATATATTTTTATTATTTTAATTATTAACTTAAATATTTATAAAATATTTGCAAAAATCTCAATTCAAGTTTGAGCTATGATATAATAATTGAATTTAAAATTGAATATGAAAATCAAGCTTTTTATTTGGGTAAATTTCATTTAAATCCCTAAAATTTGACCATAATCTAACTTTAGTTCAATAGTATCAAAAATGGACATTCTGCCCCAAACTTTTCTACATTGCAGGACAAGTTAATTGTTTCATTGGTCAAACGTTAAGTCAATGGTTAAAAACTTATTTTTGACATATTTTTAATATTTTATTATTAATTTACTATTTTACCCTATAATATATAGTTAAAAATGATAAATCGAGTCCAATGAGTCGAGTTCAAGCTTATCCAATCAAGCTCGAACTTCAAAAATTAAGTTCGATCAAATTCAAACTGAGTTTCGAGTCTCGAGTTTTTAAGTCGAGCTGAATTTGAGCCTGATATTGGATCATTTCGACTCGATTCAATTACACTTCTAGTTAAGACTTAATCGGAAAATAATAAAAAAAAACCATTATAGCATAAAACTATTTTTTCTTTTAGTGTTACTATTGATTTGAAGTGTAAATTCAACGTTTTGCAAGTTACTCGAATTCGATTATGACAAAATTTGAATTTGATTTGATTATTATCGAGTCAAGTTTGAAATTAAGTAGCTTAAATTACAAGTGAATCAAATTCAAATATCTTAATACTAGACTCGATTAGTTTGCGAACCTAATTAAGTTTTTCATTTTAATATATATTTTTATTATTTTAATTATTAACTTAAATATTTATAAAATATTTGTAAAAATCTCAATTCAAGTTTGAACTCTAATATAATAATTGAATTTTAAATCGAATATGAAAATCGAGCTTTTTTATTTGGGTAAATTTCATTTGGATCCCTAAAATTTGACCCTAATCCAACTTTAGTTCAATAGTATCAAAAATGGACATTCTGCCCCAAACTTTTCTACATTGCAGGACAAGTTAATTGTTTCATTGGTCAAACGTTAAGTCAATGATTAAAAACTTAATTTTGAGACCATTTGACCCCATAAATAATTTGGAGTGCTTTAAATATTCAAACCAATCAATAATAAAAAGAAAATACTAAGAGATACTGAACTTTGAAATGTTAGTTTTATTTTTTAATTTATTTTTTGTTTTTATTTACTTATTATTTATTTTTTATTTATTAAGTATTGTATTAAGTAGCACACTGTACTCACTAACCAATAACAATTCCATAGATAAAAACTAACAATAATGTGTTACTTAGTGCAATACCTAATCAATAAAAATAATAAATAAAAGCAATAAATAAAAAATAAAAAAACAATAAATAATAATTAAATAAATACACGAAAAATAAATTAAAAAGAAAAAAAGAAAACTAACCTTTTTAAAACCTAACTGCTCTTAGTATTTCCTTATTCATTATTGATTAGCATGAGTATTTAAAACACTCTAAATGATTTAAGAAGTAAAATAATTTTAAAATTAACCATTTAACGGTTAACTAACGGAAGACTAACTTGTCCTGTAAAATAGAAAAATTTGGGGCGAAGTATCTATTTTTTATACTAATGAACTAAAATTGGATTATGGTTAAATCTTAGGCACCTAAATAGAATTCACTCTTTTATTTCTAGTCAAATTTGTATTAAAAAATAAACCTTGATTAAACTTGAGTTTAATTTCAAATTTCAAATTTAAACTTTTTATTATATTGTCTTGACTCAATTCAATTACAATTTTATTATTGATGAATATATATATCATTAAAATAAAACAAAATTTGAGTTTGAGATCAAACACATGCAATCATGCTTGCATTAATTGCCCACAAGTATATTTATTGACTCATTTGTTTCATTTTGTTTGTGGTTTATTATTATTATTATATTATTATTATTATTATTATTTTTCATGAAATTTTAAGAAAAAAATTGACTTTAATGTATTTTTATTATTTAAATTTTAATCATTTATAAATTTAATGTCAATAATTTGTAAATACCGAAAATTTTTACATACTTGGTATTGTCTCTATTAATAAGGTGGAAAATTAAGATTGATATGTGACCATGGTGAATCTAAATTAAGCATAAGTATTAGACTAACATTATTCTATACTATATGGAAATTCAAATTGAGTGCATGACATACATATGTATATATGTATGCAACATTTCGTTTATTCCTTAATGTTTATGAATGGATATATATATATATGTATGTATGTACAAAGGTATACTAATATACACATATAATTATATATTTATATAAAGGGATTAATGCACACATGTAGATATATGTGTGTGTGTACATATATATATATATATATGTGTGTGTGTGTGTACATACCAAAGAAACCGAGAGCTTCTTACAAGGATCTATACAAGGTAAACTGAGATACCCATGCACATATATATATCAGTACAGAAATGGGTTGGTGGAAGGACGAAAATATTCAGTGGATAAAGAGAAGATTGACAAAAGCAAATTGCTGGAAATTGAGACAAAAACTTGGGAGAAGAAATTGATAGAATTTGGTAGCAAAGAAATAACACCCTACACATATAGGAAGTACTAGGGAAAAGATAGCATGGCATGGCAGTCGATTATCACCTACACAGCAGCAGCAGGAAAATGTAATCAAGAACTGAAAATGATAATGGTTCTGACCAATAAGAAACGTGAAGAAAAGGGAAACCTGGAAATGGTGATGATGGCTCTCGGTTTGAGAGAAGTGAAGGAAACTGACAGCACATGGAATGGCTTCCAAAGAGCCAATCTCGAGAGTTATATTTATATATATGTATATAAGGGAAGATGTAGAGAAATTGGGAACCGAAGCATAAGGACTACAGCCAATAGTGGAAAAATATATTTACATATATGTACTAGGATGGACAGCTAGAGTAGAAGGATGGAGAAATGGGGTAGCTGTCGGTAGAGGGAAGGAAAAGAACCAGAAGACAAAAGGGGGAAATGAAGTTGGAAACAGAAGAAGATCCACAGTTGTTGTAGGAAAACTGAGCAGCTGATCTGCAACAAAATACCTGTGACCCCTATTAGCAACTATAGCAATTGGAACAGGTGAGAAGTCTAGTGTTGCAAGTCATTGACGTGCACAAATCCATGGGAGCAGTGAGATAAAATTTAAATGAAAAATAACCGAAAGGGTAGAAGAAGTGTAACGACTGTGTGGCACTTTGCTCCCGCAGGATTCAAGAGGTGGCCCCCACAGTCTCACTCATACGTATTGTCCGCTTTGGAAGCCCCACAGGCCCCTCACGGCTTTATCGAGGTAAATACCTCAATTCGCGTTCTCAGAGGTTCGAACCCAAGACCTTAAAGTCTTTATTCTTACACAAACGATACCAATTAGCGATCCATTCAACCGTATTGTCCGCTTTGGGCCCTGCCCTCAGGCTCCGCCGTCACAATTTTTTCGCGTCCTCAGAGGTTCGAACCCAAGATCTTAAAGTCTTTGTTCTTACACAAATGATACCAATTGTTCTACTAGAACAATTGCTATCATTTGTGTAAGAACAAAGACTTTAAGGTCTTGGGTTCGAACCTCTGAGGACGCGAAAAAACCGTGAGGGCGGAGCTTGAGGGCAGGGCCCAAAGCGGACAATACGGTTGAGTGGGTCGCTACCGGTTGAGCTAGGATGCCACAACAAAATGCGCGTTTTTTTTGTTGGTCCATCCTAGCTCAGCCGGTAGGAGACTCACTCAACCGTATTGTTCGCTTTGGGCCCTGCCCTCAGGCTCCGCCCTCACGGTTTTTCTTTCGCGTCCTCAGAGGTTCGAACCCAAGACCTTAAAGTCTTTGTTCTGACAAAGATGATACCAATTGTTACAATTGGTATCATCTGTGTCAGAACAAAGACTTTAAGGTCTTGGGTTCGAACCTCTGAGGACGCGAATTGGGGTATTTACCTCGATAAAATCATGAGGGGGCCTGTGGGGCTGCCAAAGCGAACAATACATATGAGTGAGACTGTGGGGGCCACCTCTTGAATCCTGCGGGAGCAAAGTACCACACGGTCGTTACAAGAAGGAAAAGGGGGAAATGATAATGGAGCAGGAGACCGAGAAGAAGAGGCTGGATAAGGGGAAGTTCCTCATCGGGCTACAAGAATGTAAACAACACAAATTTCCTACATTTAATTAGACTATATAAAAATAAAAATAATATGTTTTAATGGAAGTGTGAATATTTGTTGTAGGGCTCGAGGACTATTGGAGCCGAGCTGCCCGTGAATGACGGAGAGCCCGAAATACAGGAAGTGATGAAGTAAATGCAAGCACGGAGGGATAGAAAAATTTTGATGTAAAAACTTATATTGAGGATTTATGAGGAATGATGAAATCTCAAGAATATTTCATTTTCGAAATAATGAAAATTTCATGGAAGACATGAATATTGTGTCATTGGATAATTTTATAAAAGAAAATGTATATATATATATATATATATATACTAGACAAATTTAAAAATAGATAGATAATAATGTATATATATAACAAATATATATGTTATGTAATATATAGTATGTAATATATGAGTATTAATTAAATAAAAAAATGAGAATGAAAAGGATAAAACAAAAAAAGACAAACAACATATATGTATAGTAATAGATAAGATAAAGTATAGGACTAAAACATAAATAAAATAAATAAAAAATATAAATAACTTTTATATAATATATATATATATATATATATATATATATATATATATACACATAATGGGGTACGGAATTGGCTTAAAAAAGAAGCCAATTCCCGCACCTTATCCATTTCAAAAGAAATCGAGACCTCCTCTGTTTGCTGAAGCGGGAAGGAAAGAAAAAAATGGGGAAGAGAGTAAAGGTCGACCGAGAGGAGAATAGGAAGAAACTGATTGAGACAGTGAGAGGGTGAGAGCAGAAGAAAGAAAGGTGGAAGATCAAAGAATCTAGAAACTAAAGCTATACTGTGAAGTGTGATAGGGCAAAAGAGAGGAAGCCAATCAAATGCTAACCCACTCCCACGTCTGTGATTAAGAGAAAAATGTAGCAGAGAATGAGTCTTCTACAATCTGAGTACCAAGAATGAAAATGAAAATGTGATTTGGTGAAAGGGAAAGAGAGTTTTGGAGAAAGAAGCAGAAATAGATGAGGCTGGAAGAAAAGAGAAGAGTGAAATGAAAGGAAATGGCGAAATGAGAGGGGAAGAGTGAAGAAATGAACAACGACGAAGGGCCTCCATTCCGTGGAATAGAGGGCTTTCTTTGGGTTACAGGCACGCTGAACGGAGAGAGAAAGGGTGTGATATGCACGTACAAGAGGATGATATAGGACGATCAAGGAAACGTGTGGATTGGAAATTGAAACAGCAAAAAACGCAAACGGGGCGAAAATAATGATGATAGACTTTGAATGGAAAATAGAATAATAACCTAGACCCGAAGTCTAAAGAGACTTGAACCAAAGGTATTGGACCTCGACCCTACGAATATAAAATTCAAGAACTTATGGTATAACAATGGTGGTTGGTGAAGAGGGAGGCGCCACAAGGAAGAAGACCTTGATAAGCCTAGTTGAGAGAGAACTCTAGAAAGAGGCACACTCAAATTTTTGAAAATTCAATTTGATCTGTTCTATTCTATTCAAAAGCGTTTACAATGTATTTATAATAATATCTAGCACTTAAGCCCTTAAACAAGTGGGCTGGAATTAACACCAAATAGAAAATAAGACTAAAACTTAAATTCAGGCATAAACCTAGTTACATAGGATAATTGGTCTAAAACGCTATAAAACTCAAATGTGGGTTATTTAAACACTTAACCCAACTTATTACTAAACCAAGATTCATGTCGTTTGGGCTTCCAAACAAATATAGAGGCCTCGGGTAATTGGACCTCCTTGGATGACCTATGGATCCTTGGCATCACGATCATCATGAACATTACGAGCAAGTGGACCTCCATCACGATCATCATGAACATCACGAAGAAGTGGACCTCTATCAGGGTGGCATTGGAACCGATAGAAGTCAAGGGATGTGAGTTGGGTGAAAGCAGTGGAGAGGGTTGAAAAACAGGGGAAGCCTTGTGGGTTGCAGCACCACCGTGGATAGGAGCACTGTGAAGAGCAAATCTGGAGCAGGATGGAGTGACCGAGGGGGGGTTTCCTCCATATGAACAGAAGAGAAAGCTTGAGTCTTTCAATTTTAAAGTGCCGATGAAGACGATGATGATGACAAGTTGTTAGAGCAGTGAAGTGGAAAGCTGAATAGAGGAAACCAGAAGTGGGCGCCGAAAACGAAGGAAACATAGGGGCACTCGGGCTTGCAGAGTTGTGAGGATGGTGGCAGAAATGCGAGGATGATGATGATGGAAGGCTGGAACTAAGGCAGTCACGGTAGCTGAAGAAAGAACATAACAGTGAGCACTAGGCGAGGAAGAAGAAAGGAAAAAAAGAAAGAAAGAAGAGAAGGCTGAAAATTGAAAAAAAAAGGAAGGTAAATTTATATATATATATATATATATATATGCATATTTAATATACATGTATATATATATATGTGTGTGTGTGTGTGTGTGTGTGTGTGTGTGTGTGTGTGTGTGTGTGTGTGTGTTGGGATATAAGCATGTTAGTGTAAAATAAATTAGATGTGAAATAAAAATGTGAAAGATGAGAAGTAGACAAATAAATAAATATATGTGATAATGAATAATGAAAACAAATAATAATATATATATGTGTATATATATTTATGTGTATATACATATAGGTGTATATAATAAATGTGTATGTTAATATATGTACATACAAAAAATATATAGAATAAAAAAATATATATAAACATACGTGTTGGCCTATATATGTATGATTATACGCACACACGAAGTGGTAACGAATAGGTTACAATTTTAACGCAATTCAAACAATTTGTATGAATAGGATACTAAGTATACAAATGTCGGTGTAGGAGAATCGTAGAAAGAGTTAGGGGAGACACTTAGAGGCGTCATTACTCGAACTCGGAATATCCGATAAATCGAGGTAAGGGATACCTTTTAACTTAGTTCTAATAATGCATTCTTGTTTCATCGATAAAAGATTTTATGAAGCAGTATTATATTTTGAAATGATTTATAACTATTTTCATTCTTGTGAAACTGTTTACGAAGCATGTTTTAGTTTTAAGAAATATTCCCCGAGTGCCTCCATGTTATGAAATGAATTTTCTTAAGGTATGAAACGTATGGAAGCTTTACATTGATTTATGATTTTATATATCCATATTTTTAAAGAAACTTTTGACAATTTCAAAGGCATAGAAAAAGGGAAAAGGGGAAAAGAAGTTTTTGAGACTATAGGCTTCATGCATGGTTACATCTTATGGTGTTCCGGCTCCACCACTTGGGTGCCGGTACATAGGGCCCCTGTAGCACTTGACTTAACCTGTGTGGAAGATGTCGTGCTACTGATGGTTTATGATGATGATGTTTCGATAGTATCTCGTGCCCGCGCAGCACGCATTTATGTTTCTCACACGGAGAGTGCCTTTGGTGCCCGTGTCCTAGTTAGGTGCTAGTAAAAGTAAGAAAGATAGATACTACCCATATTTTATAAAAGGGCTGTACGACCCTGATCCAGTCTACAACCCCCTTACCATGGCCATAGGTATGATGACTCTCTATAGAGAATGACACGTATTGCATGACTTAGTTATAGCCTAGTCTCCTTGATTTGATTATGAATGATTATGTGTTTTTATGATATTCATGATAATTGATTATGAAATGTTTACGAATGGAGATGATTTTGAGAACTCGTCCATGAACAATGAAAAGTTTGTAAAATAGTTAAGCCTGTTATTTGTTTTAAAGACACTCATGCTTTATGATTTTTTATGATGACTACGCATGAAATGACAATTTACATATTATGTTAAAGATTGGTTTTATAAACGATTTCACATGCTTTTACATATCAGAACTGCTTTAAACGTATTATCTTACTGGGCTTTTCCACAAAAGCTCACACCTCTTCCTTTCAAACTATTTGCAGTGATCTATAGGCGTTACCTGCCGCGTACACGACGTAAGCTAGTGGGAAAAAGCTAACCTAGGCTACTTTTTGTACACGTAGAAAAAGGTATACAATTACATTCCTTTACCAGACACATTTGTATGCACAGATACATATTGGAAATATTTTGTTGGGATGTAATTTATAAGGAAAGCCATGTAAAGGATATTACTTTTGGGATTATATTTTAATATGATTGGTATTGAATCGAAATGGATGTATTGGGTCGTAAATGTGGATTTGAAAAGTATGTTTGGTAGTTGTGGATATCTAGGATTGTTAAAACAATTGATTTGCAGGTGGGTAGGCTCATATATAAGCCGTTATGCTGCCGAAATTTCTATCGGCCATATATGTCAAAACATGAAATTTAAATATAATTATGGATAAAGAATTAGGAAAAGTGATTTGACACTGTACAGGAATACAACGTAAGTGAATAAGGGAATAGTGGGTAAATTAAGTTTAAAAAAAATCCCTCAATTTTCAAGGGTCAATGATCGTTACAGTTAAAGGTGGTATCAGAGCGAAGGTTGTCTAGTACTGTCAATGTCGAAAATAAGGATAAAATTACATCCCAATGTCTGTGCTTGTCTGGTTGTAGGTAATGTATACCTAATGAATTTAAGATTTGATCATTGGAATTACGCGCAGGTATTAGATCACTTACATGATGAGTGGAAGACAAGGATGCCCTCGAAGGTAGGCTCAACCCCATCCACCGCAACCAAAGAGCCCTAATACTCGTATGGCTTAGTTTGAACAGCGGTTGGAGCAGCACCTTGAGCGAGGATTGGAATCGATAGCTGCCATGGTTGCCCAACACCTAGGGGCAAACGTTTCTGATTCAGTTGGTACGGCACCAATTCCTACTTCGGTGCCTACTCCGGTGTCGACTCCTCCATAAGCACTGCCTCCACCTCCTCCTCCACAAGTTCCTCCAGTACCTATGACGCCTCAGCCTCCTGTACAGACCCAGAGGGAGGAGAGAGATATCAGTAGAATGAGGGATTTCCTGAAGATGAAGCCTCTAGCATTCAAGAGAATTAAAAATCCAGCAGAGGCTGAAGAGTGGCTAGTAGACCTCGGGAAGATCTTTGATTATCTAGGGTGTTCTGATGTTGAGAAGGTTTCTATGGCCACGTACATGCTGAAGGGCCAAGCAGAGTATTGGTGGGGATCCACCTAGGTTCTTCTGACTGCTCAACGTCCAATGATTAGTTGGGATGCATTCTCTACAACCTTTAGAAATCAGTATGTACCATGAGCTGCCTAGCAAAAGTTGAGGATGGACTTTTTAAATTTGGTACAGGGTAGTATGACCGTGGATGAGTACAAGAGTAAGTTTACTATGTTGATGAGGTATGACTCGAAGACATTCTAGAATGAAGAGCGTCGTACGGAGAGGTTTCTAGCGGGGTTAAGGCCAGCTATCCGAGATCGACTTTTGGGGTTATGGGTTACTAAATTCTAGGATGCCCTGGGTAGAGCACAGATGATTGAGAGGGGTCTAAATGTCACACAGACGGAGTATGGCTTTAAGGGAAAGAGTAGGGATAAGAGTAAGCAGACGGAGTTTTTGAGATAAGATTTTTGGAGGGGCCAACCTAAGAGGCAGATGACAGATGAGTTTCGACCTAGACTTGATAGACCCATGGTTCCAATACCTGCCCCTCAGATTGCTAGAGGTCTGCAACAGTATAGGCCGTTGTGCAAAGAGTGTGGGAAACTCCATAGAGGTGTGTGTCGTTTGGCCACAGGAAACTCCTTTGTGTGTGGACAGAAAGGACACATAATGAGGGATTGCCCACAGAACCAAGTTCCACAACCCCCAGAGCAACCACGACAACCTGAGAGGCAAGCTCCCCAAAGACAAAACCCACAGAGACGGGCTATCGCAGCAGAGAAGGGCAAGAAGCCTATCACGCATGGGAGAGTATTTGCTTTGGACAGAGATACTGCTGATGCCTCCACTGAGACCATTCAGGGTAAGCTTTTAATTTGCAATCATGAGGCACATGTACTGTTTGATTCAGGTTCCACATACTCTTTCATATCACCTCATTTCGCACGTAAACTGCATGTTAAGCCTGAATCTCTAGATTTTACGTTACACATTAGTACACCCATGTATAAATCATAAAAGACTGATATGGTGTGTAGAAATTATGAAATTAAGGTAGGAGATAGGGTCATGTTAGCAGATTTAATCTTGTTGAGCATGTATGATTTTGATATAATTTTGGGTATGGATTGGCTAGCCACCAACCATTTAAGTTTAGACTGCTACTCTAAGACTGTAACCTTCTCCTTACCTAGTAAGTTTGATGTATGCTTTGTAGTGAAGGAATAAATTTTATGATTTTGACTATTGATGAAAATTCTTGATGAACGTGTTAATGTGAAGGTTATGTTGCATTCATCTCCGATACTAGTCGGGAATATCCAAGTATTCAGGACATATCAGTGGTATACGAGTTTTTGGATGTGTTTTCTGATGAACTATCAGGACTACCACCAGAGAGAGAGCTAGAATTCATGATAGATTTGGCACCAGAGACTCAGCCAATCTCGAAGTCTCCTTACCGGATGGCCCTTGTTGAACTTGAAGAACTAAAAAAACAGTTGCAAGACTTGCTAGACAAATGGTTCATTAGGCCAAGTGTATCACCGTGGTGAGCTCCGATATTATTTGTGCAGAAGAAGGATGGTAGTCTCAGGTTTGTATAGACTACAGGCTGCTGAACAAGGCCACAATCAAGAACAAGTATCCCTTGCCCAGAATAGATGATCTATTTGACAAGCTAAGAGGGGCTATGATGTTCTCAAAAATTGACCTGAGATCGGGCTATTACCAATTGAGGATTAGGAAGGAGGATGTTCCGAAAATGGCCTTCAGAACAAGATATGGTCACTATGAGTTCCTCGGGATGCCTTTCGGTCTAACTAATGCCCCAATTGCCTTCATGAGCCTGATGAATGAGATGTTTCAAGAGTATCTAGATTGGTTCATCATAGTTTTCATCGACGACATTCTAATCTACTCAAAGTCCCGAGAGGAGCATGAACAACATTTGAGAGTAGTGCTCCAAACTCTCAAAGAGAAGAAGTTGTATGGGAAGTTGGACAAGTGTGAGTTTTGGTTGGAGCAAATAGCATTTCTGGGCCATGTTATTTCTAAGGACGGGGTGTCAGTGCATCCGTCTAAGGTTGAGGCAGTACTTAACTGGGAGAGGCTAAAAACCATTACAGAAATTCAGAGTTTTTTGGGACTAGCTGGATACTACAAGAGGTTTGTAGAAGGTTTCTCCAAGATTTTAGCTCGACTGACTAAGCTGATACGCAAGGATGTTCCATTCGAGTGGACTGATTAGTGTAAGCAGAGTTTTAAAGAACTTAAGAAGAGGTTGACTACTGCCCTAGTCTTAACCATTCCTAATGGGTCTGGAGGCTATGCAGTATACAGTGATGCATCATACCAGGGCTTGGAATGTGTATTTATGTAGCATGGTAGGGTGGTCGCATATGGTTCTTGCCAGCTTAAGAACCATGAAAGGAATTACCCCACCTATGACTTGGAGTTAGCTGCGGTTGTTTTTGCCCTAAAGATATGGCGGCATTATCTGTATGGAGAAAGGTTTCAGATTTTTACTGACCACAAGAACTTGAAGTATATATTTGATCACAATGAGCTAAATATGAGACAAAGACGGTAGATAGAGCTCCTCAAGGATTATGATTGCGAGATTCTGTATCACCTGGGCAAGGCAAACGTAGTGGCAGATGCTTTAAGCAGGAAGGGGATGGTTTCTTTTATGATGGTCAGAGAATGGGAGTTGTTAGAGCAGTTTGCCAAACTCAGTGTTAGTGTGGAAACAACAGATGTTGGGTTCATAGCTAGTTTACAGATTGAACCTAGTATACTAGATCAAATCAGAACTAGGCAGAGGGGTGATAAGAAGTTATTGGACATGGTTAGTCAGGCAAAACAGGATGTACAGTTAGACTTTGTGGTCGGTGAGGATGGGTTGATGAGATTTAGGGGCCGTATATGTGTCCCAATCGATGATGCCCTACGACAAAAGATCTTAAAGGAGTCACATTATTCTCGATATACTATGCACCCGAGAAGCACCAAAATGTACCATGATTTATGAAAAGTGTATTGGTGGGTCGGTATGAAAAGAGATGTAGTTGAGTTTTATGGCCAAGTGTCTGATTTGTCAATAGATTAAGATCGAACACCAAAGGCCAACGGGATTACTTAAGTCTCGTCTGGTGCCTACTTGGAAATGGGAGCACATTACTATGGATTTCATTATGGATTTACCAAGGACCCGAAATGGGCATGATGCAATCTGGGTGGTTGTAGACAGGTTGACTAAGAGTGCCCACTTCCTAGCCATCAAAAGTACAGACTCCCTAAGTGCTTTAGCAGAGTTGTATGTGAAGGAGATAGAGCATTACATCAGATAGAGATTCCCGATTCACTTTTAGATTTTGGGCTCATTTTCAAGAAGCCATGAGATCTCAGCTTAATCTGAGCACAACCTATCATCCTCAGATCGATGGTCAGTCCGAGAGGACCATTCAGACCTTAGAGGATATGTTAAGGGCGTGCGTTTTGGAGTTTAAGGGCTCATGGGATGATCATCTACCTCTCGCAGAGTTTGCTTATAACAACAGCTATCACGCTAGCATCAGGATGGCACCATATGAGGCCCTGTATGGTAGAATATGTAGGTCTCCAGTGGCTTGGGAATAAGTGAGTGACAGAAGGATCTTGGCTCCCGAGTTGGTGGAACAGGCAGCAGAAGGTGTTCGGATAATCTGTGATAGATATAAGACCGCACAAAGTAAGCAGAAGAGTTATAGGGATAAGCATAGGCGGTTACTTGAGTTTCAGATTGGGGACTCCGTGTTTCTTAAGGTATCTCCGAGCAAGGGTATCATGCGGTTTGGGAAGAAGGGGAAATTGAGTCCTCGCTTCATTGGTCCTTTTAAGATCCTAAAGAGAGTGGGAGACGTAGCCTACAGACTTGACTTACCACCGCAGCTTTCTGGGGTACATTATGTCTTCCATGTCTCAATGTTAAGGAAGTATAATCCGGATCCCTCACACATCATTGAGTATGAGCCCTTGAGCATTCAAAAGGATATGAGCTACGTTGAGCGACCAATCCAAATTTTGGATAGAAAGAAAAAGGTACTTCGATCGAAGACGATACCTCTGGTAAAGGTTCTCTAGTAACACCATTCGATTGAATAAGCTACATGGGAGCTAGAGAGCCTCATGAAGGAGAAATACCCATATCTATTCTGATGGACCTGAATGAATTTGGAGGACCAAATTCTTTTAAGGTGGGGAGAATGTAAACACCACAAATTTTTTACATTTAATTAAACTATATAAAAATAAAAATAATATGTTTTAATGGAAGTGCGAATATTCGTTGTAGGGCTCGAGAAGTATAGGAGTCGAGATGCCCGTGAATGATGGAGAGCCCGAAATACAGGAAGTGATGAGGCAAATGCAAGCACGGAGGGATCGAAAAATTTTGATGTAAAAAACTTATATTGGGGATTTATGAGAAATGATGAAATCCCAAGAATATTTCATTTTCGAAATAATGAAAATTTCATGGAAGACATGGATATTGTGTCATTGGATAATTTTATAAAAGAAAATGTATATGTATATATATTAGACAAATTTAAAAATAGATAGATAATAATGTATATATATAACAAATATATGTGTCATGTAATATATAGTATGTAATATATGAGTGTTAATTAAATAAAACAAAAAAATGAGAATGAAAAGGATAAAACAAAAAAAGACAAACAACATATATGTATAATAATAGATAAGACAAAGTATAGGACTAAAACATAAATAAAATAAATAAATAATATAAATAACTTTTATATATAATAATAATATATATATACATAATGGGGTATGAAATTGGTTTCAAAAAGAAGCCAATTCCCGCACCTTGTCCATTTCAAAAGAAACTGAGACCTCCTCTGTTTGCTGAAGCGAGAAGGAAAGAAAAAAAAATGGGGAAGAGAGTAGAGGCCGGTCGGGAGGAGAATAGGAAGAAACTGATTGAGACAGTGAGAGGGTGAGAGCAGAAGAAAGAAAGGTGGAAGATCAAAGAATCTGGAAACTAAAGCTATACTGTGAAGTGTGATAGGGCAAAAGAGAGAGGAAACCAATCAAATGCTAACCTACTCCCACGTCTGTGATTAAGAGAAAATGTAGCAGAGAATGAGTCTTCTGCAATCCGAGTGCCGAGAATAAAAATGAAAATGTGATTTGGTGAAAGGGAAAGAGAGTTTCGGAGAAAGAAGCAGACACAGATGAGGCTGGAAGAAAAGAGAATAGTGAAATGAAAGGAAATGACGAAATGAGAGGGGAAGAGTGAAGAAATGAACAACGACGAAGGGCCTCCATTCCGTGGAACAGAGGGCTTTCTTTGGGCTACAGGCACGCTGAATGGAGGGAGAAAGGGTGGCATTGGAGCAGATAGAAGTCAGGGGACGTGAGTTGGGTGAAAGCAGTGGAGAGGGTTGAAAAACAGGGGAAGCCTTGTGGGTTGCAGCACCACCATGGATAGGAGCACTGTGAAGAGCAAATCTGGAGCAGGATGGAGTGACCGAGGGTGGGTTTCCTCCATATGAACAGAAGAGAAAGCTTGAGTCTCTCGATTTTAAATTGTCGATGAAGACGATGATGATGACAAGTTGTTAGAGCAGTGAAGTGGAAAGCTGAATAGATGAAGCCAGAAGTGGGAGCCGAAAACGGAGGAAACAGAGGGGCACCCGGGCTGGCAGAGTTGTGAGGATGGTGGCAGAAACGCGAGGATGATGATGATGGAAGGCTGGAACCGAGGCAGTCACGGTAGCTGAAGAAAGAACATAACAGTGAGCACTAGGCGAGGAAGAAGAAAGGAAAAAAAAAAAGAAGAAGAAAAGGCTGGAAATTGGGAAAAAAAAAAGGAAGGTAAATTTATATATATGCATATTTAATATACATGTATATATACATATATGTTGGGATATAAGTATGTTAGTGTAAAATAAATTCGATGTGAAATAAAAATGGGAAAGATGAGAAGTAAAAAAATAAATAAAAATATGTGATAATGAATAATGAAAACAAATAATATATATATATATATGTGTATAAATATTTATGTGTATATACATATAGGTGTATATAATAAACGTGTATGTTAATATATGTACATACAAAAAATATATAGTAATAAATATATATATAAACATACGTGTTGGCCTAGGTATGTACGATTATACGCACACACGAAGTGGTAACGAATAGGTTACAATTTTAACGCAATTCGGACAATTTGTATGAATGGGATACTAAGTATACAAATGTCGGTGTAGGAGAATCATAGAAGGAGTTAGGGGAGACACTCGGAGGCGTCATCACTCGAACTTGGAATATCCGATAAATCGAGGTAAAGGGTACCTTTTAACTTGGTTTTGATAATGCATTCTTATTTCATCGATAAAAGATTTTATGAAGCAGTATTATATTTTGAAATGATTTATAACTGCTTTCATTCTTGTGGAACTGTTTACGAAGCATGTTTTAGTTTTAAGAAATATTCCCCGAGTGCCTCCATGTTATGAAATGAATTTTCCTAAGGTATGAAACGTATGGAAGCTTTACATTGATTTATGATTTTATATATCCATATTTTTAAAGAAACTTTTGACAATTTCAAAGGCATAGAAAAAGGGAAAAGAAGTTTTTGAGACTATAGGCTTCATGTATGGTTACTTCTTGTGGTGTTCTGGCTCCAACACTTGGGTGCCTGTACGTAGGGCTCCTGTAGCACTTAACTCAACCTGTGTGGAAGATGTTGTGCTACTGGTGGTTTATGATGATGATGTTTCGGTAGTATCTCGTGCCCGCGCAGCACACATTTATGTTTCCCACACGAAGAGTGCCTTTGGTGCCCGTGTCCTAGCTAGGTGCTAGTGAAAGTAAGAAAGATAGATACTACCCATATTTTATGAAAGGGTTGTACGACTCTGATCCAGTCTACAGCCCCCTTACCATGGCCATAGGTATGATGACTCTTTACGAAGAATGACACGTATCGCATGACTTAGTTATAGCCTAGTCTCCTTGATTTGATTATGAATGATTATGTGCTTTTATGATATTCATGATAATTGATTATGAAATGTTTACAAATGGAGATGATTTTGAGAACTCATCCATGAACAATGAAAAGTTTGTAAAATAGTTAAGCCTGTTATTTGTTTTAAAGACACTCATGCTTTATGGTTTTTTATGATGACTACGCATGAAATGACAATTTACATATTATGTTAAAGATTGGTTTTATAAACGATTTCACATGTTTTTACATATCAGAACTGCTTTAAACGTATTATCTTATTGGGTTTTTCCCCAAAAGCTCACCTATCTACCTTTCAGACTATTTGCAGTGATCTATAGGCGTTACCTGTCGCGTACACGATGTTGGCTGGTGGGAAAGAGCTACCTAGGCTACTTTTTGTACACGCAGAAAAGGTATACAATTACATTCCTTTACCAGACACATTTGTATGCACAGATATATATTGAAAATATTTTGTTGGGATGTAATTTGTAAGGAAAACCATGTAAAGAATATTACTTTTGGGATTATATTTTAAGATGATTGGTATTGAATCGAAATGGATGTATTGGGTCGTAAATGTAGATTTGGAAAGTATGTTTGGTAGTTATAGATATCTAGGATTGTTAAAACAATTGATTTGCAGATAGATAGGCTCATATACAAGTCGTTATGCTGCCGAAATTTCTATAAACCATATATGTCAAAACATGGAATTTAAATATAATTATGGATAAAGAATTAGGAAAAGTGATTTGACACTGTACAGGAATACAACGTAAGTGAATAAGGGAATAATGGGTAAATTAAGTTCAAAAAAAAAATTTCTCAATTTTCAAGGGTCAAGGGTCGTTACAAGGAACCACAATGAAGAATCGAGGAAAGGATTTGCTGGCGTAAGAAGGAGGAGAGGAAGGACGAACCTCTCGTCCAGTAGCTGAAGGAGCAGAAAATCGAGGGTTGAAAGGAAAAGAAAACAAAGAAACCGAAGCTTATATATGTGTGTATATATATATACTGACAAGGACGATATATATATGTGGTATTGGAAGACCAAAGCAACAGCTCTAGTGTAACCGAAGTAAATGATGGGAGGTCGACTGAACGCTCTCGATTTTCTTGGTGGCAGAGTCGAGGCCAGGAAACAGAGAAACAATGAAACAGGATAAGCGTTGGCTGGAGAGCTGTTTGGGTGCCTTTGAGTTGGGTTGATGCGTAGCTGAGGAAGGTGGAAGGCTGATTAAATAAGAAACTGAAGCAGGACGTGCTGGAGGACAAAGGCCTGGGTAGGAGACTGGGGAACTGATGACTCAGTCGGTGACCGAGAGAGACAGGGGTGAATGGGGGATAACAATCATGACAGCTAGAGAAACGGAGTTGGGTGCTGGAAGGATGAGACCCAAACCGAGAGTCGTGCTTGAAGTAGTGACCATAGGAAAAGCTGGAAACAGGGGGTCGAACAGAGGAAGGAAACCAGCAGGGGACCGAGAGGAGGAGGGGTGATGGCGAAGGTGATGATGAACGGAGAGAGCAACCAGTGTCGGACGGGACCATCAACGGTGGAGGGAGGCAGCACAGAAGGCTCGGCTATAAACAGTACTGTGCAAAATTGAAACAAAGAAGAAAGGTTGCGAGAAAGAAGAAAATAAATTCAAAAAAAATAAACAGTAACAAAAAAAGAGTAATATAAATATAAATTTATTAATATATATATTTATCAGGAAATAGAAGAAAATTAAGGAAAGAAAACAAATGTACTGAGAATTTAGATAACCCGAGAAAAAGAGGTTCTAGTGAAAATAACCCGAGTGGACCGGACCCTTCGGCTCGCTACGTTGAGACAATCGAGGACTATAGACAGACATTGAGGTAAGAAATTTATGCAAGTTTTAGATATAACTGTACGTATTTTATGATTTCGAGTAGCTAAATAAATATTGTAGAAATAAAAATTTCCTATACTACCCTTACCTATAAACTGAACCGTATCGTAAAGTATTGAAAAATCATAAATGCATAAATTACATGTTTTCAGTGATTTCATCGATAAATACTATTTCTAACGGTATATGGATAGGTTGGTTATTATTTTTACTGTCTGTATAAAATAACATGTTTTACTAAGTTAAGTGTGCTTGAGTGGGAGAAATTCCATGATGGGTGACCTCCCGGGAAGTCTCCACTCACATATCATTTATGCATTGTTTTTGTACTGAATATTGATTTTATATCATTTTTGAAAGAATTGAAACACCTATCCAATTTTTCGATACAAAACAGTGTTAGATCTCTCGTGTAGATTGTGTGTCACACTGAATTGCTCGCACTGAATTTTTATATGATTTATGAGAAAAACCGTGCTGGAGCCGTCGTGTATTGCTGTGTGATCTTGCACTGACATGTTCACATTGGATTTTGAGACTAAGGTGTTAGTTGATATTAATGTTCGGGGTAAATCCTTAAGACTACTCGGTACCCTCAGTCATATTGTACTGTATCGAGGTCTACGGCGTACGTTGTACCGTGTGGACACACATGGAGTACGTTACACTGTGTATTGAGTCTTCGGACTACTAAACTGAATTGTACTGTTGGACTGATCCATCCCCCCTGAGGCGTATAACACTCCCGCACACCTGGCCCGTGAGGTACGAGGTCACTGACTATGGCCATATGTCGATTGTACTGTTACTAATTAGATCCTATTGTTATTGACTGAATCCCAGCCTAGTCTCAGCAAACTGAATTGTTTACTGATAGAAAGAAAAGTGAATTGAACTGTTTACTGATTGAATGAATCGTTTTAAAGAAACGAATTTAAGTATTTTACTGCATTGATTGAACAGTAAATGGTTTCATCATACTGACTATATTCAATGCATATGTTTTACATATGGTAAAGTATATTACCGAAAATAAAGTGTGACTGAAAGTGTTTTTCAAAGAATGTGCATCGATTGTGAATCGTTTTCAATATTAATGAATTGAATTATATTCAAGTGTTTTACAGTATTTTATAACTAATCATGGCATACATTAGAAGTATGTAGATAGTATGGTTGTCGACTACTTACTTAAGTTTCTTGCTGAGCGCGTTAAACTCACTCCCTACTTTCCTCCACAGAGTCCCAACAGTAACTTGGATTGCTTTCGTTAGGAAGGCATGTTGCACAAATATGATTCTGCAGAGCATTTTTCTACGTCGAAGGTATACCCAGTTGTAAAAAAAAAAATTTGTATCTAAAATTATTATAAGTACAGTAATGCATATGAGATGTGTATGGAGAATGTGAACATATTTTGTTTAAATTTGTTATTAAGAAAGAAAAAAATTAATCAGACTAAATATTGTTCTGACCTAATATCGACTTGTAGCCCAGCCAAACTATGTGTAATTCGAGTCGTTATAGAAGTGGTATCAGAGTAAGGTTGACCTGATACAAGCCGATATTAAAAGTGAGCTAAATTTTGAAAAGTTCACATCCCTAGCGTTACTGTACATTAATTAGATACAAACAGGTATACCTGGCTGTTTTTTATTGAAAATTGTATCACTAAATGAAGGGAAACGGATAGATATGGCTGATTGGTATTACAACCATATTGACAGTTGGAAATGAACCGTTCCTCGAGGTCGTAGAGATAGGCCCAAGAGGTGTAGTGAACCATTGTCTTAGTGTACACCTTATAGTTTCACTGGAAATTTTTAGAGTCCGCTTCGTAAAATTTGAGCGGGACATGAAAACAATGATGATATTGTCGGGTCAAGTGGTAGTGGCCCCGTGATAATGATGATGATTGAGGTGTGACTAAGAGAAAGATTGAGACAATTTCAGAAAATAGTACACTAATATATACTAGAGTCAAGAATTCAAATGTGATGGATTGGATTAAATGAATTGGAAGAATTTATATGGATTCGTAGGGTACGACTGTAAACCTAATAGAGGTAACTTCAGAAGTTTGAGCCTCCGTTTTTCGATGAGGTTAAGAATCCAATGATTTCGAAAGACTGGATAAATGATATGGAAAAACCTTATGGAATTTTGTAATAACTCTACCGAGAAAGTTGCTCTTACAATTTTGTGGTAAAGAATTGGAAAAGTTATACAAACTTTCGAAGTGCACTACTATAAAAAGTAGTTTTTGTAGCATTAGTATCGAAATGAAAAGTCGAGCTCGGAGGGAAAACCCCTAATTCAATCCAAGAGTCGACATTAGAGAAATACATGAGAAATGTTTCTAGAGGCCTTTAGACGGCAACATATTCTGGATGAAGCATATTGAAAATTATAGTTGAAATGATTGAATCGGACATAAGAAAACAAGTCCGAGAATGAATATGAAATTAAATAGATTTAGAAGGAGTATAATCCGGATAAGTAGAGATATGAAACAGAGGAAGTTCAAGAAACTCGTAGAAGGTACTAAGATCCTCAATCGAGCTAAATTAGCTCCATTGGATTTTTTTTGAGGAAGCAGTGTGCAAGACGCAATTGTGATGATATGAAATGTATATTTTGAGGTTTTTAAGAAAATGAAAAGGTAAAGAGAGTGACAGAAAAATGATGTACTAAAGAAGCAGTGAGAGTGATAAAGTAAAGTCACTGTAACGAAAAAATGAATTACAGAAATAAAAGTATAAGTGAAGGTCACACTGCTTACATGATTGATAAAGTTAGGGCGTGTTCGGATTAAAAGACACCCCAGTAGATAGAGAGATTTTCGACATGTATTTGGATAATCTATCAGAGTTACCACTAAATTGAAAGGTGAAGTTTTGAAATTGATTTAGCACTTGGTATCAAATTAATTATTCGGACCACTGTACTTAGTGGCTTTGATTGAATTAAAAATGCTGAAAAAATAATTACAAGGACTACATGAAAGGAGATTATCGAACCAGGTGATCCACTTTGGACTGTACTGACGTTAATTTTTAAGGAGACCCGGAGTCTTCTAGGTCACGTTGTATTAAGAATGGGTGTCAATTGGATTCCCCTAAACAAGGATTATAAATCAGTGGGAAAAACCCAAAGCTGTTAAGAAGATTCAGAGTTTTGAGATATAAAGAAACTTTGGAGTACGAAATACGTTTCGAATTTAAAAATTGAAATTTGTGTGTGCTAACGTTTTGGATGCGAGACTTAATTCGAATGAGGAAAAAGGTTTCGTTATAATTGATATACAAAACGAAAAAGTGTTGAAATAGGATAAATCCTAAATGCAAGTTATATAGGAATAAGAGATGTATACAAGGTAAAAATATCTTTGATATGTGAAATGAATTCGGATTAAGTGATATGGATTGAGAATGGATTGTGTCCGAAGGATAAATGTGAGATTGCGATAAGTTTTAGTATCCTACTGTAACGACCCGTGACTTATAAAAATTTAGGGAATTTTTTTTTTGAAACTTCGACTTGCAACTTAATCCTTTATTCACTTAGGCTGTATTCCTGTTCAGTGTCAATCCTTAAAAATATTCCATTTCATTTATCCTTATACAAGTTTCATCCCGACACATTACTTTCAATAGATGTTTGTGCATACAAATGGTCTGGTAAAGAGATAAGAATGCATACCTCACGCATGTACAAAAGGTAGTCTGGGGAAGCTCATAACCACCAGCCTAAGTCGTCTACGCAGCATTTATTAACTGTAATTCACTGCAAAGATCTGAGTGGTGAAGGGGTGAGCTTTCGAAAAAAAGCCCAGTAAGAAATACAATTAAAGTAGTCCTAATATGTAAAAGCATGCAAGAAATCATTCATGAAATAAACTTTGCTTCAGAAAAACTGGTCAGAATTTTCTTTGAGAAACTAATATTTAGAAGATATGTAAACTTTTATTTCGTGCATAGTTGTCATAAGAAATTATGAAGCATGAGTTTCTTTAAATCAAATACATGTTTAACTACTTCATAAAATTTTCATCATTCATGGATGATTTCATAAAATCATCGTCATTCGTAAACGTTTCATAAAATATAATTTTTCGTAAACATTTCATCAAAATCTCATAAAAACATAATCATTCTTAAACATTTCGTCATAAATCATAATCGTTCGTAAACATTTCATCAAACTCTCGTAAAAATATAGTCATTCATCATCATCATCATCATCATTATAAACATATTCATAATAGTGGAGACTAAGTTGTAACTAAGTCATGCGATACGTGTCATTCTTCGTAGAGAGTCAATCATACCTATGGCCATGGTAAGGGGGCTGTAGACTGGATCAGGGTCGTACAACAATCATATCATAATCATGGGTAGTATCTTCTTATTTCTTATCATATACTAGCACGTAACTAGGGCACGGGAACCAATGACACTCGCCGTGCGGGAAACATTCATGCGTGCTGCACGGGCACGAGATACTTGCAAGACCCGAATTTAATAAAAATACGAAAACTAAATAAGAAAAGATAGAGGAAGTATGAAGGAAGTCGGGTTAAATTAATCCCGAACACGTGTAAGGGCAAAACGGTCAAAGGACCGAAAGCCGGAGTAAATTCGATAAGGAAATTTAATTAAAAATAAGGATTTAAGAAATCTTGGTCAATAAAGATGAAATAAAATTATTTCGGATTAAATTGATCAAGATATTAATTTATGAAAATTAATCGGGATTAATCGAGATTTTTAGTTCGGAAAAATAATCCCGAAAATAATCGAAAAATATGCCGAAAGGTCACCCGGGACAATATCCCGAAAATACGGAGCAATTATACCCGAAAAAGGATTAAAAATAAATTAAATAAAATTAAATTAGTTAAATTAGAATAAAATAATAATTTTGTAGATGTTTTGAGGTATTTAATATATTTTAAATGAATAGTAAAATAATTAAAATAAATAAAAATAAAAATAATAAAATTGATAAAATAGAAGAAAAAAAAAAAAGTAATTGAAACAAAAAAAAAAAAAAAAAAAGAGAGGAAAACCATCGGGGAGAGAGAAAGAAGCAGAGAAGCTGAAGACGAAGCAAAACGGAAGCAGAGGCCCGACCCCGTCGGCGGCCAGGGACCCCAGGCGAGGGCCGGCGAGGATGGCCCGACCTCAGGCAACTTATCAGCGGCGACGACGCGCCGTGGGGACGCCGGAATCCGGCGGAAATCGGAGGAGAAGCCCGCGGGAAAGAGAGGGCTACCGGCGGCGAACGGCGGCGATCCAGGTGAAACCAAGGCCCGATTTGGAGAGCCCAGTCGACGGCGGTGCTTTTGGCACCGGTGGCACTCAGCGAGACGGCCGGAATCGGCGGCGACGGCCAAGGGAAGAGAATGGGTCCGACGGCGAGGAGAGAAGAGGCCGGACCGGCGGCATTCCGGCGGCCTTGGGCGAATCCGAGCCCAGATTCGAGGTGCGGACGGCCTTGCGGAGCGTTTGGCGATGGAAGCCGGCGGAGAACCGGCCGGCAAGGCAGTGAACCGGCCGAACCGGAGAAAAACCGGCGGTCTGACCGGTCCGAACCGGACTGAACCGGTTCAGCCAAAAAGAGGGGAAAAAAGGGAGAAAAAGGGAAAAGGAAAAAGAGGAAAAAAATTGGGGAAAATTCCGGTGATGCAATCGAGCTTCGGGTAAGTCGATAAGCGGTCAAATTGACCGATTTAAATTTGGAATATTTTATTTAATTAATTTTGGGCTGAGAACTTACCCGGAAAAATTGTGGAATTGTGTAGCTCGACGATTGGCATCCACCGAGGGCTCGAGACAGCCTCGATTTGCGGACTAGCATGGAATCTCAGGTAAGTGACCCCTATTTACGACAATTTCCTCGTTATGCGTGATATTGATTAAATTTACGCATAAATTGAATTAATTTATGGAAATTTAGATTAATTGTCGTAAATATTAAATTTAGCTATTCGAGAATTAGAACGAGGCTCAATAAATTATTGATGGGCCCAATGAGCCCAATAGGCCTCGATAAAGAGAAAATTAAGTGGAAAACGGGCTTAAGGTCGATTAAGGCCCATTAAGGTGCAATCGGGCCCAATAGGGGTAAACGGGCCCAATGATTTAAATTAAGCCCAGAAAAGATTAAGTACAATTAAATCATAATATCTGACCTGAGGAATATTAATACGCAGTTCCGGGCATTGGATTGGAAACATATCGGACTGCGCGATGGGACTACATTGGAAAAGAGAAAGGTCAGACTCGACGAGAATCGAGGTAAGGGAATTCTGCGGACTGCTAGAGGTAACAGTACGCAATTTTAAATTCATATGCAGTCCTTTAAAATATCCTGAAGGGTCTAGAGGTCAAATAACAATTTTAGTGCCCCGAATGGGCAAATTACTAAAATACCCTTGTTAAGGGTAAAATTCTAAAAATCTAGGAAAAATTGGGAGGAGCAAGGACAAGAGGTTCCTGCTCGTTCTGGAGATATTTCAACGCATGCATGAGTAGGCTGGCTCGCCTTGAAAGAAAGTGCACCGCATTGCATACTTTCAACGTGAAATTGATTTGAAAACTGTTTTGAGTAAATAGAGCCGCCTACGTGTTTTATTGACATATGACGTGCTAGAGCTCAGCTCGCACGGTAATTTCGATTTGTGTGATGCATGCATTAGTGCTGGAGCGAGAGCTCGCACTAGAGTTTTACATGCATAGGTGCTAGAGTATAACTCGCACCAGATTTCACATGCTCTTTCGTGACACGGTGCTAGAGTCTGACTCGCACCATATTTTTACATGATTTTCGAGACAGAGTGCTGGAGTTTAACCCGCACCAGTATTTATAAAATTTTCATGTGATTTATAATATACAGAGTGCTGAGCTTAGCTCGCACTAGTTTTACCGGATTTGTGGAGTACCGCTGTCGGCCCTTGGAGTCAGCCAAAAGGCCCAACAGGCTCAAGAGACCTCTTAGGTGGGGTGAGAGTGAGGGATGAGGTTGGCGGCCTTGTGGGGATGTAAGCGGGCTCTGCCAGTTGACGTGTTTTGATGAGAGTGCTGAGCATCGCTCACACAGATTTTATGAGAACATGCGATGAGCCGTGCTTGGAGCATCGGGTAGACTGTGTGTCACCGATTTAATAGGCTCGCACGTGCGTTTTGAGACATGGCACGAGTATTGAGAAACAAACCTCTGTGGGAAGCAGGCCAATTGGGCCGGAGTACCTAGAGATATTACATGGGTTCATGGAGTACTATGTACCGTGCAAGTAGCATGGAGTACGATGTACCGTGTTGTATCTTCGGATACGGCATCTCCGGATGCAGCATCTTCGGATGCCGGGGATCGGATAAGACTGACGGGATGGACTGACCCACCTCCCGGGCGGTTCCCGATCATGGTGAGAACCCGCACACTAGGATCCGTGTAGCTGAGGAACTCACGAGGACAGATGTGGCCATAGTCCTAGTTATTTACCTATATACAGACGTTGCCTAGTCTCGCATGTTGATGATTTCTATGATGATTTAAACTGGGTTTTAAAACTAAATTGCATGATGGTATTTCCATGCTTTTCAAAACCCACGTGTGAAGTAAATGTTTTCATGATTTTGTGTGAGTCAGGATCACCCGCAGGAGGGGTCGAGTCCTGACTTTATTGTCAAAATCTTAATTGAGAAAGAATGATTTATGATAATTGCATGTTGATTTTCCGTGCAAATGTATTTTACATATCATCATAATGCATAGCATTGTTTTAAAATGTGTGGAGAAAGGGTGGTTTATGCATGGCACTACGTTCATGTAGGTAGTATGGTTACCTACTTGTTCGTAGGATTGCCTTACTGAGCTTGATGTGCTCACCCCTTTCATTTTCTCCCACAGATGATCTCCAGTTGAAGTTGAGGCGACTCAGTACTGCATTCCGGATATCCGCTGCTGCCCATCAACATAAGGTATATACACTTGTACTTATTGTATCTACATAAGCATAGCACAGTAACATGATTGTAAGTAACTTTAGGGGATGTATAAATAATATAACAATTATAAATGACTGGAGAAGAAATAAGTACTAGGGTAGATGTATGGTGGGACTGGCATTGACGCACAGCCCAATTAGTAGTGGAGTGTTGGTCACGATTCGAGGACAGGTAAGAATTAAGTAAGAAAATAAACAAAAACGCGAAAAAAATTCACTCTGATTTTTGGATAGTTGGGTCGTGACAATTATTTTGGTATCAGAGCGTAATTGGTCTGATGTGTGTCAGTGTCAGAAGTTAGGAAATTACATCCCCGTGTTACTGTGCTTAGTTAGATACAATAGTGTATATCGAGATGGGCTTGACTAAGAAATGGTTGAGAATGCAGGAATGCTTAATATGAGTCGCGCTAAATGAGATAGTGCACGAGGCAGAGGTCGTAGAGATAGACCTGAGTCTGCTAATGTCGTGCTGAGTTTGGCTATGAAAATCAGTATGAGATTGAAATAGAGGCTAATGTTGAAAATGCCTCACAGAGTCCGACAGAGAGATCGGACAGTATTGAGACACGCTTCGCGAGATTGGAGCGGAGTGTGGAGATTATTTTGAGGAGCTAATTACTCAGATTATGTACGAGATCAGAGGGCGCAGCGGAGCATTGGTGAAAACCCGCTCGACCCATCTTAAGAGCTGATATGAGAAATGATTATGGATGTATTCCGGTGACAGGATATCCTGGACATGATTTAAAGGAAATTTTGGATTAAAGTCCTTACTCTGACCCAGAGGATTTAATTTATTGACGAGTATGGAGACTCGATTATATTCTGGGCAGATATTACCTCGACACTATGAAAAGTGACAGTCGAGATGTCTAAAAGTTTATGGAAGGGCTCAGATTTTCAATTAGAGTCCGATTGGCCCGTGAGATATTACCTATACCGAGGCAGTGCACAGATTTACAGTTGGGTAAATAAGAACATGAATTGCATGCCTCTGAGACTTGGAAAGGTAGTGAGGGCCGAGATAGAGACAGAAAGAAAAGCGAGAAATGACAAGGATGTCAAAAAAGGGGAAAATTGGTAATTGGTAAAAGATCTGATGTAACGAGTTATGGGCTAAGATAATTGGTAAGGCCCTAGTGCATCTAATTTTGGGCACTCTTGTGGGCATTGTGATTGGAGGACCCCGACCTGCTACGAAGCAGAGTAGCAGTGTCATTACTGTGGAATGTGTGGTGGATACCACAGAAGGAGGGTCTATACCTACATGGTATTGATGAAAATGGTCGTTAAGTGTGGTATGATGGACCATTGATTTTGATTACACAGAGTTGGGCGAAATCGCCCCACAAAAAAGTAAAGAGACAGAGAAAAATTTCGTTGTTATAGCTGAAAACGAAAAGGGAGGCCATAGCCGAAGAGAAAAAGGAAAGTAGGCTATTGGACGAAGGCGAGTGGATGTCTTGGACCAGGATGCTATTGATGTTTCATGGATGTGGTGTAAGATACCACACTTGTTATGAATAACGAAGTACATATGTTCATTAATCCTGGTGCCACATATTTATTCATACCGCCTTCATTCGCATATAAGTGAGTAAAAGGCATGAATGCCTACGTCATCGGTTACAATATGGGTAAATGAGTACCCCAATAGAGGAGGATGAATTAACGGAATATAGATATAGAGATTTTAAGTTGATAAACAGGGGTGTAACGGTTGAAATTACAGGAGTAAAGGATGTACTCACAGAATGAATAAAGACAAGAGTTTCATTATAATTGATACGCAAAGGAGAAAATCTTCGAGATAAGATAGATCCTAAGTACAAGATGTATTGGAGTAGAGATATATGCTAGATAAGGAATACCTTTAATATGCGAAGTAATTGAGGTTAAACAATTAGTAGCGAATACAAATTATAACCAAGGACAAAGATGGGTATAACCATAACCGGTAGTTGTGGTTAAGTCTGAAGGCTAATAAAGGTATTTCAAAATACCTCCCCGCCTGAAGACTTGACAGCATCTAGATATATATATATATATATATATAATCTATAACGGAAAATCGATCATCGTAATAAATACCTTTAGCATTAGGTTACCTTACTAAGACGATAAGAACATTAAAATTCGACAAATTATAAAGGTTAACGTAGTAAAATTTGATAAGAGCCGTTAAGATAAGAAAAGGAAATAGCGCAGGTTAGCACCTGGAAAACGTAAGCGGTTGAGAAGGATCTTGTACGCCTTGCGTAAATAAGTCAAGGATTAGATCGAGTGTAATCATCATTAACGGTGATATGCTGGGAGTAGTTAAAGCCTAAGGCGAATTATAAGCAATAATTGGAAGATAGCTTTTACAGATGGATTATTGCGAGATTTAAAATGGTATACCCTGTTGACACGTTTAACTAAGAAAACGTGATCTTGGAATAAGATGATAAATAAGATGATAGATGTGACGTGAATTTGGCGTGATGAAGTATGAACTGACCACCATGATTAATTTCACCATGCCCAACAGCTCAAGAGGTTTTTCAGTGAGTATGAATGCCTCAAAGTTATGATGGAGCTGTGTATTGATGTATAATAGGAAGATAGTCAATTTTGGAGTCAGACAACTCTTCGATCACGAAATAAACTATCTGACCCATGATTTAAAGTTGGCAACAGTATTTGTACCGAGGATATGGTACTATTATGTACAGGGTGAGGAATTATGGATATGCACTGATCATAGAGCCCGAGTATCTGTTTTCACAGAAAGGGGCGAATATGAAAATACATATTGGGTTAGAGCTTCTGAGAGATTTTAATTTATGAGAATTGTACCACCCAAGAAAGGCGAATGTGATGACTGATGCCTTGAGCAGAAAGAGCCTCGGGATGGTACCACATATGATGGTCAGGGAGCGTGAGCTGCTAGATGCAGTTGTGGACCTCAGTATTGATGTGATCCCTTCTGAGGATGACAGTGATTGTGTGACAGCTAGCCTGATGACTAGTACCGGATGAGAGTGCCCGGATTTGTCAGGCTTAGCGTGATGATCGACCGGATGTCGATAGTTTGGGTCTGATTCAGAAGGGTACAGTGATAGAGTTCACAGTGGGTGATAATGAGTTACTGAGGATTCAGAGACAGTATGAGTGCTCCCCAGGACCACAGTTGATGAGATAGTGATATTGTCAGAAGCTCACTCTTCGGGATATACAGTGCATGCGGAAGGTAATAATAATATATATTAAAATCTCAAAAGGGGTATGGGTGGTCAGATGTGAAAAGAGATATTGGTGGAGATTGTAGAAAAGTGCCTAGTGTGTCAGCAGAGTAAGGTAGAGTATTAAAAGTCTGCAGAGTTATTGCAGCACCTACCTATATCGACACGGCACGAAAAACGAGAGTAAGTCTCCATGAATGTCGTGATGGGTTATAGGAGACCCGGATAAATCAGGAGACTAGTTGGATGGTAGTCGATAGAGTGACTAAGTCCACCCACCTTCTGGTTATGAACTCCCCAGATACTCAGAGTGTGTATGAGGATTCAGGTATAAGAAAGATTGTGGAACATTAAGTAGCGTTCCAGTGAGCATGGTATCATATAGGGATTCCCGCTCCACTTCCTACCTCAGGGAATATTTTTAGGAAGCTATGGGAACCCGACTGAGTATTAGCACAGCTTTACATCCTCAGACAGATGGTCAGTCAGGGAGGACTGTACAAGTTCTGGAGGATCCGATGAAAGCGTGTGCCATTGATTTTATAAGCTCCTGGAATGATCAGTTGATTTCTAATTGAAGTCGCCAATAACGACAATTGGCAATTGAGTATCGGGATAACGAGATATGAGGCAGTGTATAGCTGTAGGGGCTGTTCCCCAAATTGGATAAGAAAGAGTGGGTGACAGGTAGAAATTATTTCTGACTTTGGATAATAAGTCTCTGAGGATGTTTAGTTAAGGATGAGAGATTAAGAACACCTCAGAACAGATAGAAAAATATTGGAATTCACCCTTGGTGAATTATTATGGTTGAAAGTTACACGTCCTAAGAGAATAAGGACATAGCGGAACTTTTGGAAGAAGTAAATTGAGTTGAGCTGGATCGAATTCTTGAGAGATTGGACAAGTGGGAGATAAGACCTGTAGATTGGTGTTATCACCTGAAGTAACAGGCACCCACAATGTGTCTCAGATTTTGATTCTTCGACAATACTATCCAGATCCAGCATAGATGATCGAATATGAACTCCAAAAGTTCAGTTTAAGGAAAATATGAGTATATTGAAGAAGTTGATTCGGGCATTGAACAGGAAAGAGACAGTATTGGGGTTTAAGATAATCTCCCTAATTAAAGTCCTTTGGTAGTAATACACTCCGAAGAAGGTCGCATAAATTTTAAGAGTATGATATGATCGATATACCCGGAGTTGTATATGGACTCATATGACTTGGTTCTAATTTGGAGGACCAAATTCCTTAAGTGGGGGAGAATTGTAAGACCCGAATTTAATAAAAATACGAAAACTAAATAAGAAAAGATAGAGGAAGTATGAAGGAAGTCGGGTTAAATTAATCCCGAACACGTGTAAGGGCAAAACGGTCAAAGGACCGAAAGCCGGAGTAAATTCGATAAGGAAATTTAATTAAAAATAAGGATTTAAGAAATCTTGGTCAATAAAGATGAAATAAAATTATTTCGGATTAAATTGATCAAGATATTAATTTATGAAAATTAATCGGGATTAATCGAGATTTTTAGTTCGGAAAAATAATCCCGAAAATAATCGAAAAATATGCCGAAAGGTCACCCGGGACAATATCCCGAAAATACGGAGCAATTATACCCGAAAAAGGATTAAAAATAAATTAAATAAAATTAAATTAGTTAAATTAGAATAAAATAATAATTTTGTAGATGTTTTGAGGTATTTAATATATTTTAAATGAATAGTAAAATAATTAAAATAAATAAAAATAAAAATAATAAAATTGATAAAATAGAAGAAAAAAAAAAGTAATTAAAACAAAAAAAAAAAAAAAAAAAAGAGAGGAAAACCATCGGGGAGAGAGAAAGAAGCAGAGAAGCTGAAGACGAAGCAAAACGGAAGCAGAGGCCCGACCCCGTCGGCGGCCAGGGACCCCAGGCGAGGGCCGGCGAGGATGGCCCGACCTCAGGCAACTTATCAGCGGCGACGACGCGCCGTGGGGACGCCGAAATCCGGCGGAAATCGGAGGAGAAGCCCGCGGGAAAGAGAGGGCTACCGGCGGCGAACGGCGGCGATCCAGGCGAAACCAAGGCCCGATTTGGAGAGCCCAGTCGACGGCGGTGCTTTTGGCACCGGTGGCACTCAGCGAGACGGCCGGAATCGGCGGCGACGGCCAAGGGAAGAGAATGGGTCCGACGGCGAGGAGAGAAGAGGCCGGACCGGCGGCATTCCGGCGGCCTTGGGCGAATCCGAGCCCAGATTCGAGGTGCGGACGGCCTTACGGAGCGTTTGGCGATGGAAGCCGGCGGAGAACCGGCCGGCAAGGCAGTGAACCGGCCGAACCGGAGAAAAACCGGCGGTCTGACCGGTCCGAACCGGACTGAACCGGTTCAGCCAAAAAGAGGGGAAAAAAGGGAGAAAAAGGGAAAAGGAAAAAGAGAAAAAAAATTGGGGAAAATTTCGGTGATGCAATCGAGCTTCGGGTAAGTCGATAAGCGGTCAAATTGACCGATTTAAATTTGGAATATTTTATTTAATTAATTTTGGGCTGAGAACTTACCCGGAAAAATTGTGGAATTGTGTAGCTCGACGATTGGCATCCACCGAGGGCTCGAGACAGCCTCGATTTGCGGACTAGCATGGAATCTCAGGTAAGTGACCCCTATTTACGACAATTTCCTCGTTATGCGTGATATTGATTAAATTTACGCATAAATTGAATTAATTTATGGAAATTTAGATTAATTGTCGTAAATATTAAATTTAGCTATTCGAGAATTAGAACGAGGCTCAATAAATTATTGATGGGCCCAATGAGCCCAATAGGCCTCGATAAAGAGAAAATTAAGTGGAAAACGGGCTTAAGGTCGATTAAGGCCCATTAAGGTGCAATCGGGCCCAATAGGGGTAAACGGGCCCAATGATTTAAATTAAGCCCAGAAAAGATTAAGTACAATTAAATCATAATATCTGACCTGAGGAATATTAATACGCAGTTCCGGGCATTGGATTGGAAACATATCGGACTGCGCGATGGGACTACATTGGAAAAGAGAAAGGTCAGACTCGACGAGAATCGAGGTAAGGGAATTCTGCGGACTGCTAGAGGTAACAGTACGCAATTTTAAATTCATATGCAGTCCTTTAAAATATCCTGAAGGGTCTAGAGGTCAAATAACAATTTTAGTGCCCCGAATGGGCAAATTACTAAAATACCCTTGTTAAGGGTAAAATTCTAAAAATCTAGGAAAAATTGGGAGGAGCAAGGACAAGAGGTTCCTGCTCGTTCTGGAGATATTTCAACGCATGCATGAGTAGGCTGGCTCGCCTTGAAAGAAAGTGCACCGCATTGCATACTTTCAACGTGAAATTGATTTGAAAACTGTTTTGAGTAAATAGAGCCGCCTACGTGTTTTATTGACATATGACGTGCTAGAGCTCAGCTCGCACGGTAATTTCGATTTGTGTGATGCATGCATTAGTGCTGGAGCGAGAGCTCGCACTAGAGTTTTACATGCATAGGTGCTAGAGTATAACTCGCACCAGATTTCACATGCTCTTTCGTGACACGGTGCTAGAGTCTGACTCGCACCATATTTTTACATGATTTTCGAGACAGAGTGCTGGAGTTTAACCCGCACCAGTATTTATAAAATTTTCATGTGATTTATAATATACAGAGTGCTGAGCTTAGCTCGCACTAGTTTTACCGGATTTGTGGAGTACCGCTGTCGGCCCTTGGAGTCAGCCAAAAGGCCCAACAGGCTCAAGAGACCTCTTAGGTGGGGTGAGAGTGAGGGATGAGGTTGGCGGCCTTGTGGGGATGTAAGCGGGCTCTGCCAGTTGACGTGTTTTGATGAGAGTGCTGAGCATCGCTCACACAGATTTTATGAGAACATGCGATGAGCCGTGCTTGGAGCATCGGGTAGACTGTGTGTCACCGATTTAATAGGCTCGCACGTGCGTTTTGAGACATGGCACGAGTATTGAGAAACAAACCTCTGTGGGAAGCAGGCCAATTGGGCCGGAGTACCTAGAGATATTACATGGGTTCATGGAGTACGATGTACCGTGCAAGTAGCATGGAGTACGATGTACCGTGTTGTATCTTCGGATACGGCATCTCCGGATGCAGCATCTTCGGATGCCGGGGATCGGATAAGACTGACGGGATGGACTGACCCACCTCCCGGGCGGTTCCCGATCATGGTGAGAACCCGCACACTAGGATCCGTGTAGCTGAGGAACTCACGAGGACAGATGTGGCCATAGTCCTAGTTATTTACCTATATACAGACGTTGCCTAGTCTCGCATGTTGATGATTTCTATGATGATTTAAACTGGGTTTTAAAACTAAATTGCATGATGGTATTTCCATGCTTTTCAAAACCCACGTGTGAAGTAAATGTTTTCATGATTTTGTGTGAGTCAGGATCACCCGCAGGAGGGGTCGAGTCCTGACTTTATTGTCAAAATCTTAATTGAGAAAGAATGATTTATGATAATTGCATGTTGATTTTCCGTGCAAATGTATTTTACATATCATCATAATGCATAGCATTGTTTTAAAATGTGTGGAGAAAGGGTGGTTTATGCATGGCACTACGTTCATGTAGGTAGTATGGTTACCTACTTGTTCGTAGGATTGCCTTACTGAGCTTGATGTGCTCACCCCTTTCATTTTCTCCCACAGATGATCTCCAGTTGAAGTTGAGGCGACTCAGTACTGCATTCCGGATATCCGCTGCTGCCCATCAACATAAGGTATATACACTTGTACTTATTGTATCTACATAAGCATAGCACAGTAACATGATTGTAAGTAACTTTAGGGGATGTATAAATAATATAACAATTATAAATGACTGGAGAAGAAATAAGTACTAGGGTAGATGTATGGTGGGACTGGCATTGACGCACAGCCCAATTAGTAGTGGAGTGTTGGTCACGATTCGAGGACAGGTAAGAATTAAGTAAGAAAATAAACAAAAACGCGAAAAAAATTCACTCTGATTTTTGGATAGTTGGGTCGTGACAATACTACCAAAATATCATCATCATAAACCACAAGTAGCAAGACATCTACCACAGGTAGAGTCAAGTGCTACATGGGCCCTACGTACCGGCACTCAAGTGGTGGAGCCGAAACACCACGAGAAGTAGCCATGCATGAAGCCTATAGTCTCAAAAATTCTTTTCCCTTTTCTTAAATACTTTTGAAAATGTCAAAAGTTCCTTTCAAATCATAAATATAAGTTTTCAAACCATCATAAAACTTCCATGCATTTTCATACTTCGGAAATTCATTTCATAAACATAGATGTTCTTAGCGAACATTTCATAAAATGAAATCATGTTTCGTAAATCATTCCCTAAGTATGAAATCAATCGTAAATCATTTCAAAATATAGCATTGCTTTATAAAAATCTTTTTATCAATGCAATGAATGTTCATTATCAGAACTAAATTAAATTATACCCCTTACCTCGATTTATAAAAAATCCAAGTTCGAGTAGTGACGCCTCCAAGTATCTCCCTTAAATCCTTCTACGATTCTCCTACACTGAAATTTGTATTCTTAGTATCCTATTTATTCGAATTACCTACGATGCGTCAGAGTCGTAACCTTGCTTACCTAGGAAAATACACTTGAAATCGTAAAATACGTACAGTTATCTCTAAAACTTGCATAAATTCCTTACCTCAATGTCTGTCTGTAGTATTCGATTGTCTCGACGTAGCGAGTCGACAAGTCCGATCCACTCGGGTAATTTTCACCGGAGCCCTTTTCCCCGGTTTCTAAATTTCCAATATATTTATCTTCTTTCCTCTATTTTCTTCTATTTTCTAATATATATATATATTTTACTTTTTACTTTTACTTTTTTTTTCTTTTTTTTTTCAAGTTTTTTTTTTGAATTTGGCTTCCCGCCAAATTCTTTTTCTTTTCTTTCTTTCTTCCTTACACCACCTACTGTTCATCGTCTTCCTCCGTGTACTTCGGTCCTTCTCGGCACTGGAACCCTCTGTAGTCACCCTCATCGTGTCTCCCTCATCTTCCTCCCTACAACCAGCTCCGTTCCAAGCTTTCACTGGAACCACTATTGTCGAGGAGTCTCCCCTTCACTGATCATCGTTTCCCGAGCTACCAGTGCTACCACCTTCGTCCGATGCTGGTGGTTGTGTTTTCCTCTGGCCACCACATTTATGGCCATCTACCATCCTCGACACCTTTGTTTCGGTTTCCAGTTTTTCCAGCAGCTACGGTTTTTTCCTCAACCTCCTCGGCGGCCCTCGTTTCCTGACCTCTTTTCCTCGAGTCTCTCCTTTGCCTACTCTTGCGTCTCTACTGCTCCATTTCCTGCCCAGTTCACTCCTCCATTCTCATTCATCATCCTTTGTCTCACCTCATTCTAGCTCACAGCTGCTTCAGCCCCCTCTCTCTCTTGACTTTTTTTTTTTTGCTCTCAAATTCAGCAGAGAGGGCTCCTCTGTTCCTCTGTGCTTCAGTTTCGATTCATTGTTTGTCTCCTTCCTGCCAGCAGCTCTCTTGTTTTCGAAACTCTTCCCACGCGTCACAGTTCTCGATTTCCAAGGAGGGAGCTCTTTGTTCCAGCCTTCAGTTTCGACCCTCCCCTGGTGTCGTTTCTCTCGTCCTTAGCCTTTCTCGGTTTGTCCCTTTTCATTAGCCTCAGTATCGATCTGATTGAGATTGTCCAGCAGGAAATCAATCTATATACAGTCCATCCTGGCATATACAGTCCATCCTGGCATTTAGGTATGATTTTCTTTAATGTATTTAAACTTATAGGTGCAGCAAGTGAAACTGCCTGATTGCTGTAGTACAACTCTACTGCCTTCATTCAATTCAGTTTTCAGGCTTTCCCATACTCCTCGTGTATCCCTGTTTTCTGTCACACCTTCCCATGCCACTTCCTTCTCATTTTTAGTTTTCCAAAGCTTCGGCATTCCTCTCTTTCTCTACTGCAGCTTCAACCTCTCCATTCAATTCTTTTCAGTCATTTCCTTCCTAATTCCACCGAAAACCATCTCATCACCTTATCTCTCTCTTCGGTTGCTTTAGTTGTTTGTATATCATATTCACTGTCAACTTTCAGGTCACTACTCTCGGTTTCCTGCTGCATTACTTGCTGGGGTTAGACTTCATTCTCCCTCTTGCAACAGTTGTACACAATTGTACAGCCCCTTCTCGATCTCATGGCTTTATCCCTCAGTTTATGACCTTCAACACCTCTTTTAATTCCTCTTCAATTATCAAACCTGTTGCTGCTTCGGTATGTGTTAGTTTATTGCCAAGCCAGCCTATTTTCCCTAATCTTTTACCTAGCTATCAATCCTAATACATATATATATATATATATATATATTTGTATATTTCTCTTCGATATTCCCATTTTGCTTTCCTGCCACGGGATGTCTTGTCCCATTCTTTCTGCTGCCATTTCCTTCCACTGCACCAGAGTTGATTGCCTCATTTTCTCCTCATGGAAGGTTATTACCATATGTGCAAAAAGGGTGGGAGGGGCTCTCGGCCATGCACTGTACAAGTGATTAAAATACATATATATATATATATATATATATATATGTGTGTATTTTCCTTGATACACTAATATATGTATATACATATATATATATATATGTATATTCTTTGACACACTAAAATGTATATAAATACACATATACATATATATATATATATGCATATACCTCTATGTATTGATTGATTTTTTTATTTTTTTTTATTTTTTGGATAATACCCACTATATTACAAATTTACGGTATTTACACCTACTTTTTAATTGGGATTGAATCTTGAACTTTTATATCTGTAACCAGTTTATGTGATCAAGTCTGATGACTAATAAATGTATTTCAAAATATCTCCTCACCTGAGAGACTTGACAATGTCTAGAAGTACCCTAATCCATAACCTATAAATTGAAATTAACAATCGTCATATTCGTGTTGAAAGTTAGGATACCATTACTTGTGTGGTGAAGAATTGTGAAATTCTACTAATCATGAAGGTTTAAACATTAGATTTCACAAAGGCCGTCTAATACAAGAAAAATGAAATGACTCAGAGTAGTGCTTTGAGCAAAAGTGATTTCAGGATGGCGTTATGTATATTGGTCAGAGACATGAGTTATTGAATTATTGGTGGACCTCGATTTGGATGTGGTTATTTCCCTGACGCTGACATTAGTTACATGGTGGCTAGCCTGAGATATTAAAACTGGACTTGAGTGATCAAATCAAACAGGCACAATGAAATGATAAATACTACATTGATGTGGCTAGTCAGACCCAGATGGGTGCTGCAACTAACTTGAGTATTGGTACTGATAAATTATTGAGATTTAAAAACAGAATTTCGTACCAAATGATCTATAGTTAAAAGAATTGATATTGTCAGAGACTCATTTACAGAAATATAGCCCACATTCGGATAATAATAGGATTTATCAATCTCCTGAAGATATATTGGTAATCAGAGACGATAAGAAATATAACTGAATTTGTGACCAAAAGCCTCGAATGTCAGTATGTTAAGGTAGAGTACCGGAAGCTTATAAAGTTATTACAACTTTTATCCACACCAATATGGATTGAAGAGCATGTACCCAGATTTTTAAAACTCCAGGAAGGACCAATTGCCAATTTGCAAAGCTGCATATAATATCAATTACCACTCAAGCATCGAAATGACACCGTTTAAAGCGTAGTATGGTAAATAAATAAATAAATAAATATGTCGTTCACCGATTGAATGGAAGAGATAGGTGAAATGAAAGTTGAGTCCCCGTTATATTGGACCTTTCAAAATCTTAAACCGAATGGGAGGCAAGGTACACAGATTAGCCTTACCGCAAGAATTCTCAAGTATTCACGATATCTTCCATGTATCAATATAATGCAAGTATCACCCAAAATCCGACACATGTGGTTAGGTGTGAACCACTGAAATTGAAAAAGTATATGACATATGTTGAGAAACTGATTCGGATATAGGACAGGAAAGAAAAGATATTGTGTTTTAAGACGATTCCTTTGATCAAAGTTTTGTGGCCATGTAACACTTTAGAAGGGGCTGCATGGGAATTGAAAAGTTTAATGCGAGAAAAGTACCCATAATTATTTGAGGATTAATGTACATTTAAATTTTGTGATCAAATTTCTTAAGGTGATGAGAATGTAAATACCGAAAAATTTTTACATACTTGGTATTGTCTATATTAATAAGGTGGGAAATTAAGATTGATATGTGACCATGGTGAATCTAAATTAAGCATAAGTATTATACTAACATTATTCTATACTATATGAAAATTCAAATTGAGTGCATAGACATGCATATGTATATATGTACGCAACATTTTGTTTATTCCTTAATATTTATGATTGGATATATATATATATATATATGTGTGTGTACAAAGGTATACTAATATACACATATAATTATATATATAAAGGGATTAATGCACACATGTAGATATATGTGTATTTTATATATATATATATATATATATGTATGGGTATCTCAGTTACACATACCAAAGAAATCGAGAGCTTCTTGCAAGGATCTATACAAGGTAAACTGAGATACCCATGCATATATATATATATATATATATATATATATATATATATATATATATCGGTACATAAATGGGTTGGTGGAAGGATGGAAATATTCGGTGGATAAAGAGAAGATTGACAAAAGAAAATAGCTGGAAATTGAGACAAAAACTTGGGAGAAGAAATTGGTAGAATTCGGTAGCAAAGAAATAACACCCTACACATATAGGAAGTACTAGGGAAAAGATAGCATGACATGTCAGTCGATTATCACCTACCCAGCAGCAGTAGGAAAATGTAGTAAAGAACTGAAAATGATGATGGTTCTGACCAATAAGAAACGTGAAGAAAAGAAGAAACCTGGAAATGGTGATGATGGCTCTCGATTTGGAGAAGTGAAGGAAACTGACAGCACATGGAATGGCTTCCAAAGAGCCAATCCCGAGAGTTATATTTATATATATGTATATAAGGGAAGATGTAGAGAAATTGGAAACCGAAGCATAAGGACTGCAGCCAACAGTGGAAAAATATATTTACATATATGTACTAGGATGGACAGCTAGAGTAGAAGGATGAAGAAATGGGGTAGCTACCGATAAAGGGAAGGAAAAGAACTAGAAGATAAGAAGGGGAAATGGAGCTGGAAACAAAAGAAGATCTACGGTTGCTGTAGGAAAACCGAGCAGCTGATCTGCAGCAGAATACCCGTGACCCCTACCAGCAACTATAGCAGTTGGAACGAGTGAGAAGTCTGGTGTTGCAAGTCGTTGACGTGCACAAATCCATAGGAGCAGTGAGATAAAATTTAAATGAAAAATAACCGAGAGGGTAGAAGCAATAAAGAGGGAAATGATAGTGGTGTAGGAGACCGAGAAGAAGAGGCTGGATCATGAGAAGTTCCTCCTCGGGCTACAGGAACCACGATGAAGAATCGGGGAAAGGATTTGCCGACGTAAGAAGGAGAAGAGGAAGGACGAACCTCTCGACCAACAGTTGAAGGAGGAGAAAATCGAGGGTTGAAAGGAAAAGAAAACAGAGAAACCAAAGCTTATATATGTGTGTATATATATATATATATACTGACAAGGATGACATATATATATGTGGTATTGGAAGACCAAAACAGCAGCTCTGGTGTAACCGAAGTAAATGAAGGGAGGTCGGCTGAAGGCTCTCAGTTTTCTTAGTGGCAGAATCAAGGCCAGGAAATAGAGAAACGGTGAAACAGGATAGGCGCTGGTTGGAGAGCTGTTTGGGTGCCTTAAAGTTGGGTTGATGCGTGTCTGAGGAAGGTGGAAGGCTGATTAAATAGGAAATTGAAGCAGGACATGCTGGAGGACAAAGGCCTGCATGGGAGATTGGGGAACTGAGGACTGAGCAGGTGACCGAGAGAGACAGGGGTGAATGGGGGAAAACAATCATGGCAGCTGGAGAAACGGAGTTGGGTGTTGGAAGGATGAGACCCGAGCCGAGAGCCGTGCTTGAAGTAGTGACCGAAGGAAAAACTGGAAACAGGGGGCCGAATAGAGAAGGAAACCAACAGGGGACCGAGAGGAAAAGAGGTGATGGCGATGGTGATGATGAACGGAGAGAGAAACCAGTTCTGGTACGAACTACGCCCACTATAAGTGACCTAGACGTTTTATCTGTAAATGCACGGATCGTACAAGTAATAATGGAATTTGAGTCCCGGATTATCGTCCCATAGAGAAGTTGAATTACCTAATTAAGTACCAGTAAATTTTACCCTAAATATATCCTAACAAATTATGAATTTTTAGGGAGTGATCTACAAGACTAACAATACTAAAAATAATAAAAACTATAAACTAAAGAAAATAAAACCGAGTTAAAGTTACTTACAGAATTCCGAGTAATTAAAAACATTAACCTACAAAAGATAATTAAAACAATTAAAATTAATTAACGCAATTAAAAATACAAATATGAAAATAAGAGACAAAATTAATTAAACTAAAATTAAACAATCCTAAAAATAAAATATGCTTGTAATTAAACTAATTAATAAAAATACAAATTAAACTAACCTAAAGTCTAATAAAATAAAATTCTATTAACCTAAATAAATTCTTAAATGTAACTAAGAAATTAACTATCTATAAAATGATCCTAAATTAAATCTAACTTTAACTAATTACTAACAATAAAACGAAATCTAAATAATGCATGGGAACTAATATTTTTGGATTTTTCAATTTAAAATGAAAACTTAAAACATGTATAAAATGATTTTACTCTATTAATTCTAAGTGTAACACCTAACACTAAAATAAAAATTAACTAATAACATAATTAAATCTAAGTTTTGAACTAATCAAGCAAAGGAACTATAACTAATCATGCAAATTAATTTCAAACTCTAATTTCTTAAGCTAACAAATGAAATTGATATCAAGATATCTAAAATGCATGAAAATGGATTATGTAACTAAAATGTAATGGCTAAACAAGGCCTTAACCAATTGTCCAACCGAGTAGTCCCGACTGTGCAGGTACTATTCATGTTTCTTCTCCATTTCCAGGTCTGATCCTGGTGTTTTCTGCTGCTTTTGTTGCACGTCCTCGACTTGCCCAGCTAGCGTATGTCTCTGCACAGCAACAAAATATGCAGCTAACGTAGTGCTGCCATCAACCTTCTTCCCAGGTGTTGTTTTGTAGCGTTGTCCAGGTACCATCCTCGGCATGCCATAGGTGTTGTACTGTCCAGCCAAATACTAATCACTACAGCAAGGTGCAGCTCCTGGAACCCGCACCTCACAAGAGCACTGCTTCAGTAGCTAACCAACGCTTCAAACAGCCATAAGGGTAGCACACACTCCAGGTAAAATCACAGTACATCACCAGCAAAATGCAAAAAAAAAAATGGAAGAGCTATGCAGGCTAATAGATCTCTAAAGGAAACTATAAACTTGAGGATTATAAAACTTAAGGTAAATGTAAACTTAATAAGGCAGAAAACTGAAACTGAAAAGGTAAATAAATAACTAGAAACTATAGCATAAAATTGAAACGGGAGCTAAACCCGAGCTTGATAACACAAGCTCTACACCAACAACAACTTCAGTTGCAACCTGCCAAAGCCCTTCTCAGAAGTTCAGTGCTAATGTAAGCAAACCGCAATGAACCTGCAACCAGATAACGCATCATTATAGCAGAATAATCACATATAGAGACAATGAACAGTGCAAAGCTTTTGAAATAGGGTAGAACAAAGGAGAAAGCTCCTGCTACTGTTGCTTGGCTCTACACCGACGCTAGCTCTTGATTCAAAATGGCAGCTGAAATCTTAAACTGAAAGTGAGAAGAGCACTAAACTATGGAAGCACAAGATCCCTTGCTACTGCCTTGCTCAGCCATTATCAACAATCCCGTTGCTTCATGCCCCATTATCCTTCTTGGTTCTGCCCCACACTTCCAATCGGATTCATAATACAGAAAACTATATTGACAGAAATGAAATATTTCAAGAAATCAGGAAACCATGAATGCTAAATGATCAGTGGATAATAAAAAATTCAAACATAAAGAAAGCCAAATAGAAACAACGTTTTAATGAAGAAGAAATAACATTGAAAATATTAAATCAACAAAGGAGTGAAAAACTTGTGTAAACCGAGAGCAACTAAAGAAATCTAAGCTTTTCATAAAAAAAAATGGAAATTAACATGAACAGTAACTAAAACAAAAATGAAAAATGCTAACGAAAAAGCTTTTAAAGAAACAAGAAAAACTATTCTAACACTACTCCTACTTCTAAATTACTCTACCCTAACTACTACCCTAAAAACTACCCTAAATTCTACCTCTTTTCAATTGCTCATCATGTTCTATATATACACAAACATAGGGGTACAATGGTAATTTTTTATCCTAGATGAGTTGGCATTGTTTGGCCACTTGTCTTCATTTTATTTGCTGTAGAGTAGATATTTCCACGTCACTTGTCGGTTTGTCCAGTTGGTTGTGCGATGTGGCCCGACGTGTGTCTTCCAGAAGGTTGGCACGGTATCCGTTGATCTTATCTTTTCGAGGCAAATAAAATACAGACACCTGGCATCACACGTGTCCAGACGACTGGTGACTCGGTCTGCAAATTAGAAGTGGTCCAGTCTCCTTTAGCCCGTTTTCAGCCCATTTTTGACTGAAACGACTGAGTTTCGTCAGGATTTAATTTACCTGTACATTAAAGAATTTTAATTAAATAAAAGGGATAGTTAATAAAATAAATTGGAGATTTAAATAATTAATTAAGAAATTAATCACAAATAATTCTATTAAAAATAGAATTATCACACCCCTCAAACTTGAGCTTTTGCTTGTTCTCAAGCAAAACAAAATTCATGCAGGAATGATAAGTACCAACATAATAATTTCCTCAATATTATCCTCAAAGAAAAAGTACAGACTATAATCTCAAAGACTCACAATTACAAGTCCAACATTCAGAATCATTCAATCATACGTCCTAACCCAAATTGTACCCCTCATGTGTGTGTGAAAAATGTCAAAGCCACTTCATAGTACATTATCCAGATCAGATTATACAAACACAGTGAATGCAAAGTCAATGACAAGTGATCATTCACATAAGTTTGCTTTTCACTTATCTCTCCAGTAATGTAGTCACACTTAATCAAAGATCAATAGGACTTCATTAAGCTTGTAATGTAAGGTTGGGGCTAAGGTATGATAAAGTCGATTTAGGTTTAATTACCCCTTAACATGCATTACTTCTAGGATCTTAATGTAAGAGCTCAAATTATTTCCCATGAACTTATTTATTTTGTTAAACATTTTATTCTATTTTTGTATTTTTCATCTTTCTTCTTTTCATTTTCTTTTTCTTTCATTTTTTTTTCAAACTTTCACTATCTCCTAATACCCATATGTACATAGCTCACAATATATCCCAATGACTTTTCATGCTTTCGAGGTAAGGGATAGGAAAAGAGTGTTTAAGCTAAGAAAAATTTTTGCAAGTGTATTTACAGAGAAAAACTTATTTAGCTTAGATGAGTGACTAGGGATAAAATATGTACAGAGAGGCTCAAACGATCCAAAGATGGCCTAAATCATCTCCATAATTAAGTGTGATCTAATATTTCGCCTCGAGATAAGATCAAACAAATTCTAGAATATGATGCACAAAATCAATTGAACAAATGCAATCCTATGTCCACATAAGCTTTCTCTAAATAAATATTAATGACATGACATGTGCATAAAATAAGAAAATCACAATCAAAATCAAGATAAATTCAAGAACTCAACTTCATGCTTTTCCTATAATCATGCTTCTTATTCAATCAAATTCAGACTTAATCATGGGGTTATATCATCGGAATATGGGAAAACAACATGCTAAGCACTAAATCATCCTAAAATCAAACAATTTAAGCTCATATTTTCGAAAAAAATTTCAATTTTGCCCAAAATTGCTCAAGTGATATCCCCTCCCCCAAACTCAAAGTGCACAGTGTCCTCAGTGTGCAGATAATATAAACATTTAAGTTTAAGAACAGAGTACTCCCCTATCTAATGATGATGACGAACAACCGAAGCTTAATTGAAAAGGTAATGCTGTAAAAGAAATTTGCAAAATAAAGAAAGAAACAATGGAAAGGAAAAATAACTATAAGTGATAAGAAAAATTAAGCCACTTCAAATGCAACTAAAGAAAACAACACTCAGCAGCAAGACGAAGAGTAGGAGGATGAGCCAATGTGGTGACAAAATGTTAACAGTTATATCTTCCTGAGCTCTATCTACTTCCCTCATTCTTTCAGATTTCTTATGTTCTAGCCTTATATCATCCTCAATCTCCATCTTAAAACACTCTTGAGAGTCATCAGGGTGCTTCAAAGGTTTGAAAACATTAAACTTCACTTCCTGATCTTAGATTCTCATTGTTAACTCCCCATTTTGTACATCAATTAAGGTTCTACCAGTCGCTAGGAAAGGTCTGCCTAGTATAATGGGGACTTCCCTGTCTTTCTCCATGTCTAAAACAATAAAATTCGTAGGGAAAATAAATTTGTCCACCTTTACCAGTACATCCTCAATGACCCCCTTCAGATATTTAATGGATCGATCAGTTAGCTGAAGGGTCACTGTGGTGGGTTTGGCATGCTCTACTCCTAACTTCTGATAAATAGACAAAGGCATCATATTGATATTGGCTCCTAAATCACACAAGACTCTACCAAAGAACAGATTTCCTGTAGTACAGGGTATGGTAAAACTCCTGAGATCTTTGAGCTTGGGGGGTAATTTCCTTTGGATAATGGCACTACACTCCTCAGTTAAGGCCACCGTCTCATAATCTTCCAATCTTCTTTTCCTAGAGAGGATATCCTTCAAAAACTTCACATAACTTGGCATTTGCTCTAAAGCATCTGTGAAAGGAATGTTGATGTGAAGTTTCTTAAAAACCTCAAGAAATTTGGCAAATTGTTGATCCAATTTTTGATTTTGAAATCTCTGAGGAAAAGGTACTGGTGGTCTAACTGGGAGGGATGTAGTGGTAACATGTGTAGCATCAGAGTACGAGGAAGGCTGTGAAGAAGAAGAAGAAGGTAAAGATGAAGAAACGCCTAGCTTTGTTTCCTTTGTAGCCCGATCCTAATGTTCCTGCTCTTTCTGAGCTGCTTCGTTAGAACTTAAGGATTCTTCAATTATGTGCTGTTCAAGGTTGGACTTAACTTGTGGATCATCTAGCTCTCTGCCTCTCCTAAGGGTGATGGCTTTCACATATTCCTCACCCTCTCTTTGCCTAATAGGATTGGCTTTGGTGTTACTAGGAAGGGTCCCTTGGGGACGCTGGCTAAGAGCATTTGCTATTTGTCCAACCTGAACTTCTAAGTTCTTAATTGAGGCAGCTTGGTTTTGCAGGATAGTCATGAATATTTCCTTGAGTGTAGGCTTCTTCTCAGCTGCTGATGCTGGTGCAAGGTAATGTTGGGGCTGCATAAGTAGTGGTGGTGGTGGATGGTGAATTTGAGGTGGATAGGGGTGATGTGGAAATTGCTGCTGTGGTGGTACATGAACTGGTGGAGCTTGAAAACCAGGGGATTCTACAGGTCTGAAATTAGAAGGTTGCCCTTGATTTTGTCTCCAGGAAAAATTAGGATGGTTCCTCCACTCTGAGTTGTAGGTGTTTGAAAAGGAGTTGATCTGTTGCTTTTGAGATGGGGCAACGTACTGAACTGATTCTAGGTTAAGCAGACACCTATCTATAAAGTGTGTACCACTACACAGATCATAAAAAAGAAAAGGACTTTGGACAGGATAAACAGGATTAGGACTGGTGGAAGGATTATGCTGGGTACTGAGTGACTCTACCTTCTTCGTAAGGTTAACTATCTGAGAGGTCAAGGTAGACAGCGTATCCAGCTCATAGATACCCGCCGACTTCTTAAGCAGTTGCCTCTCCGAAGACCATAGATAGTTGTTAGCTGCCATCTTATCTAACAACTCGTAAGCTTCCTCATCTGTTTTGCACATTAGAGCTCCACCCGCAGCAGCGTCAACGATGATCCTATTTTGGCTAGTTAGTCCATTGTAGAAGGTCTGGACTTACAGCCATAAAGGTAGGCCATGATGAGGGCACTTCCTAAGAAGCTCCTTATATCGTTCCCATGCTTCGTAAAGGGATTCAGAATCGAATTGGGCAAAGGAAGATATGTCACTATGGAGTCTGACCATTTTAGAGGGAGGAAAAAACTTAGCTAAAAATTGATGGGCTAACTCGTCCCAAGTAGAGATGGATCTTGGAGGCAAGGAGGTTAACCAGTGTCGCGCCCTATCCCTAAGTGAGAAGGGCAATAATCTAAGCCTAAGCGTATCATCAGATAATCCATTGTGCTTGAATGTGTTGCACAGGTCCAGAAACTGCCCGAGGTGAGCATGTGGGTCATCATGAGGAAGCCCACTGAACTGTAAAGAGGTTTGGATCATCTGTAGGATGGCAGGCTTAATTTCAAAATTGTTTGTAGGGACAACTGGTGGCCTAATGTCGGTATAATATCCTTTAATCGTTGGTATTGCGTAATCCCCAACGGTCCTAATTCCTCTATTTTATGTCATCGTGTTTTGCAGCGAAGCTAATAATTTCCTAGAATCCTTTCAAAATTTTCTAACAGTTCGTTCAATTTCAGGATCTAAAGGAAAGCAATCATAACTCTCGGCTCTACGCATGCAAACATCACAAAGTCCTCATAATTTTTTTTTAATTTTTAATTTTTCAATTTTTTTAATTAGATCGAGAAAATTTAACTAACCTAACTAAAGCTCTAAATATTTACAACCTAAATATTTACAAGCTAGAATTACACCTAAGCATAATTTCACCGATATTAATTAATGGCTAATTATCTTCCTCGGCAACGGCGCCAAAAACTTGGTACGAACTACGCCCACTATAAGTGACATCGACGTTCTATCCGCAAGTGCACGGGTCGTACAAGTAATAATGAGATTTGAATCCCGGATTATCGTCCCACAGAAAAGTTGAATTGCCTAATTAAGTACCAGTTAATCTTACCCTAAGTATATCCTAGCAAATTATGAATTTTTAGGGAGTATCTACAAGACTAACAATACTGAAAATAATAAAAACTATAAACTAAAGAAAATAAAACTGAGCGAAAATTACTTACAGAGCTCCGGGTAATTAAAAGCATTAACCTACAAAAGATAATTAAAACAGTTAAAATTAATTAACGCAATTAAAAATGCAAATATGAAAATAAGAGACAAAATTAATTAAACTAAAATTAAACAATTCTAAAATAAAATATGCTTGTAATTAAACTAATTAATAAAAATACAAATTAAACTAACCTAAAGTCTAATAAAATAAAATTCTATTAACCTAAAGAAATTCTTAAATCAAACTAAGAAATTAACTACCTCTAAAATGATCCTAAATTAAATCAACTCTAACTAATTACTAACAATAAAACAAAATCTAAATAATGCATGAGAACTAATATTTTTGGATTTTTCAATTTAAAATGAAAACTTAAAACATGCATAAAATGATTTTACTCTAATTTAATTCTAAGTGTAACACCTAACACTAAAATAAAAATTAACTAATGACATAATTAAATCTAAGTTTTGAACTAATCAAGCAAAGGAACTATAACTTGTCAAGACCCAAACTACCCAAAAATCAGAGTTAATTTTTCGCGTTTTATTATTTACTTAAATTCTTACCTGTCCTCGAATCGTGACCAACACTCCACTAATAATTGGGCTGTGCGTCAATGCCAGTCCCACCATTCAATTACCATCTAACTTATTTCTTCTCCAGTCATTTATAATTGTGTACATTATTTATACATCCCCTAAAGTTACTTACAAACATGTTACTGTGCTATGCTTATGTAGATACAATATGTACAAGTGTATATACCTTATGTTGATGGGCAGCAGCGGATATCCGGAATGCAGTACTGAGTCGTCGCAACTTCAACTGGAGATTATCTGTGGGAGAAAATGAAAGGGGTGAGCACATCAAGCTCAGTAAGGCAATCCTACGAACAAGTAAGTAACCATACTACCTACATGAACGTGGTGCCATGCATAAACCACCATTTCTTCACACATTTTAAAACAATGATATGCGTTATGATGTTATGTAAAACACATTTGCACGAAAAATCAACATGCAATTATTACAAATCATTTCTTTCTCAATTAAAATTTTCACAATAAAGTCAGGACTCGACCCCTCCTGCGGGTGATCCTGACTCACACAAAACCATGAAAACGGTTTACATCACACGTGGGTTTGAAAAGCATGGAAATACCATCATGCAAATTTAGTTTAAAAACCCAGTTTAAATCATCGAAATCGTCGACATGCGAGACGAGGCAATATCTGTATAACGGCAATAACTAGGACTATGGCCATATCTGTCCTCGGGAGTTCCTCAGCTACACGGATCCTAGTGTGCGGGTTCTCACCATGATCGGGAATCGCCCAGGAGGTGGGTCAATCCATCCCGTCAGTCTTATCCGATCCCAGGCATCCGAAGATGCTGCATCCGGAGATGCCGTATCCGAAGATACCACACGGTACATCGTACTCCATGCTACTTGCACGGTACATCGTACTCCGTGAACCCATATAATATCTCTATACTCATGCCATGTCTCAAAACGCGCGTGCGGGCCTATTTAATCAGTGACACACAGTCTACCCGATGCTCCAAGCATGGCTCATCGCATGTTCTCATAAAATCAGTGCGAGCGATGCTCAGTACTCTCATCAATCAAGTAAAACTGGCAGAGCCCGCTTTACATCCCCACAAGGCCGCCAACCTCATCCCTCACTCTCACCCCACCTAAGAGGTCTTTTGAGCCTGTTGGGCCTTTTGGCTGACTCCAAGGGTAGACAGCGCTACTCCACAAATCCAGTAAATCTAGTGCGAGCTAAGCTCAACACTTTGTATATAAATCACATGAAAATCTTATAAAATCTGGTGCGAGTTAGACTCTAGCACCGTGTCACGAAAAAGCATGTGAAATCTGGTGCGAGTTAGACTCTAGCACCATGCATGTAAAACTCTAGTGCGAGCTCTCGCTCCAGCACTAATGCGTGCATCACACAAATCGACAACATCGTGCGAGCTGAGCTCTAGCACGTCACACGTCAATAAAAACACGTAGGCGGCTCTGTTTCCTCAAAACAGTTTTCAAAACAATATCGCGTTGAAAGTATGCAATGCTGTGCAATTTATTTCAAGGTGAGCCAGCCTACTCATGCATGCCTCAAAACACATCCAGAATGAGCAGAAACCTTTTGTTCTTGCTCCTCCCAATTTTTTTTCCTAACTTTGTAAATTTTACCCTTAACAAGGGTATTTTGGTAATTTGCCCATCCGGGGCCCTAAAATTATTAGTTGACCTCTAGACCCTTCAGGTAATTTTTAAATGACTGCAAATGAATTTAAAACTTCATAAAGTTTACCTCAGCAGTCCGCAGAATTCCCTTACCTTATTTTCCTGTCGAGTCTGACCTTTTCTTTTCCTCTGTTGTCTCGTCGCGCAGTCCGATATGCTCCCAATCAAATACCCGGAACTGCGTATTAATATTCCTCAGGTCAGATATTATACAATTTAATTGTATTTAATACTTTCTGGACTTAATTTAAATCATTGGGTCCGTTCACCCCTATTGGGCCCGATTGCACCTTAATGGGCCTTAATCGGCCTTAAGCCCGTTTACCACTTAATTTTCACATTATCGAGGCCTATTGGGCTCATTGAGCCCACCAATAATTTATTGGGCCTCGTCCTAGCTCTCGAATAGCTAAATTCACTATTTACGACAATTATCTAAATTTTCATAATTTAATTCAATTTATGCGAAAATTAAATCAATATCACGCATAACGAGGTAATTATCATAAATAAGGTTACTTACCCGAGATTCCATGCTAGTCCACAAATCGAGGCTATCTCGAGCTCTCGTTAGATGTCAATCGTCGAGCTACACAATTCCACAATTTTTTCGGGTAAGTTTTCAGCCCAAAATTAATTAAATTAAATACTCCAAAATTTAAATCGGGTCAATTCGACCGCTCACTGACTTACCCGAAGCTCGATTACACCACAGGAATTTTCTCCAATTTTTTCTCTTTTTCTTTTTCCCTTTTTCTTCCTTTTTTCCTCTCTTTTTGGCTGAACCGGTTCAGTCCGGTTCGAACCGGTTCAGACCGTCGGTTCACTGCCTTGCCGGCCGGTTCTCCACCGGTTTCCACCGCCAGTCGCTCCGCTGGGTCATTCGCATCTCAGATCTGGGCTCGGCTTCGCCCAAGGCCGCCGAAAAGTCGCCGGTCCGACCGTTCTCCTCCTCCGTCGGTACCCACTTTCCTCTCTTTCTGTTTCCGGCGTCGTCCGCCGGTTTCGGTGGCTGCCACCACCGCCAATCTGCTCACCATCACCTGGGCTTCCGAAATCGAGCCTTGGTGGGGCTCGAATCGCCGCCGTTCGCCGCCGGTGGCCATCTCTTCTCCCGCGACTTCTCTTCCGTTTTTCGCCGGATTCCGGCGTTCCCATGGCGCGTCGTCGCCGCTGATAGGTCGCCTGAGGTCGGGCCGTCTTCGCCGGCCCTCGCCTGGGGTCCCTGGCTGCCGGACGGCTCACCGGCCATCTTCTCTTTTCTCGACTTCCGTTTGGTTTCTCTCTCCCCGATTGTTTTCTTTCCAGTTTCCTTTTTTTTTTCATTTCTTTTATTAATTATTTTTATTATTATTATTTATTTTAATTATTACACTATTCCTTAAAATACTATAAATACCCAAAATATCTCTTAAAATTATTATTTTATTCTTATTCAATTAATTTAATTTTTTATTTAATTTATTTATTAAATTTTAACCTCTTTTTCGGGTATAATTTCTCCGTATTTTCGGGATATTGTCCCGGGTGACTTTTCGGTATATTTTTCGATTATTTTTGGGATTATTTTTTCGAACTAAAAATTTCGATTAATCCCGATTAATTCCAATAAATTAATATCTTGATTAATTTAACCCGAAATAAATTTATTTCATCTTTATTGACCAAGATTTCTCAAATCCATATTTTTAAATTAAATTTTCTTATCGAAATTATACCGACCTTTGGTCTTTTGACCATTTTACCCTTGCACGTGTTCGGGATTAATTTAACCCGACTTCCTTCATACTTCCCCTATCTTTTCTTATTTAATTTTCGTATTTTAATTAAATTCGGGTCTTACATAACTAATCATGCAAATTAATTTAAAACTCTAATTTCTTAAGCTAACAAATGAAATTGAAATCAAGATATCTAAAATGCATGAAAATAGATTATGTAACTAAAATGTAATGGCCAAACAAGGCCTTAACCAATTGTCCAACCGAGTGGTCCCAATTGTGCAGGTACTGTTCATGTTTCTTCTCCATTTCCAGGTCTGATGCTGGTGTTGCCCGCTACTTTTGCTGCACGTCCTCGGCCTGCCCAGCTAGCGTACGTCTCTTCACAGCAACAGAATATGCAGCTAACGTAGTGCTGCCATCAACCTTCTGCCCAAGTGTTATTTTGTAGCGTTGTCCAGGTACCGTCCTCGGCATGCCATGGGTGCTGTACTGTCCAACCGAATACTGATCACTGCAGTAAGGTGCGTACAAGCTGTAGCTCCTGGAACCCGCACCTCACAAGAGCACTGCTTCAGTAGCTAACCAACGCTTCAAACAGCCATAAGGGTAGCACACACTCCAGGTAAAATCACAGTACATCACCAACAAAATGCAAAACAAAAAAAAATAATGAAAGAGATAAGCAGGCTAATAGATCTCTAAAGGAAACTATAAACTTGAGGATTATAAAACTTAAGGTAAATGTAAACTTAATGAGGCAAAAAACTGAAACTGAAAAGGTAAATAAATAACTAGAAACTATAGCATAAAATTGAAACAGGAGCTAAACCCGAGCTTGATAACATAAGCTCTACACCAACAACAACTTTAGCTGCAACCTGCCAAAGCCCTTCTCAGAAGTTCAGTGCTAATGTAAGCAAACCGCAATGAACCTGCAACCAGACAACACATCATTAGAGCATTATAATCACATATAGAGACAATGAACAGTGCAAAGCTTTTGAAACAGGGCAGAACAGAGGAAGAAGCTTCTGCTACTGTTGCTTGGCTCTGCACCAACGCTAGCTCTTGCTTCAAAATGGCAGCTAAAATCTTAAATCGAAAGTGAGAGGAACAGTAAACTATGGAAACGCAAGACTTGCTATTGCCTTGCTTCTCTCTCGGTTCAGCCATTATCAACAATCCCGTTGCTTCATGCCCCATCATCCTTCTTGGTTCTACCCCACACTTCCAATTGGATTCATAATATAGAAAACTATATTGACAGAAATGAAATATTTCAAGAAATCAGGAAACCATGAATGCTAAATGATCAGTGGACAATAAAAAATTCAAACATAAAGAAAGCCAAATAGAAACAACGTTTTAATGAAGAAGAAATAACATTGAAAATATTAAATCAACAAAGGAGTGAAAACTTGTGTAAACCGAGAGCAACTAAAGAAATCTAAGCATTTCATAAAAAATGGAAATTAACATGAACAGTAACTAAAACAAAAATGAAAAATGCTAACGAAAAAGCTTTTAAAGAAACAAGAAAAACTATTCTAACACTACTCCAACTTCTAAATTACTCTACCCTAACTACTACCCTAAAAACTGCCCTAAATTCTACCTCTTTTTAATTGCTCATCATGTTCTATTTTTACACAAACATAAGGGTACAATGGTAATTTTTTTATCCTAGATGAGTTGGCATTGTTTGGTCACTTGTCTTCATTTTATTTGTTGCAGAGTAGATATTTCCACGTCACTTGTCGGTTTGTCCAGTTGGTTTTGTAATGTGGCCACTACAACAAATTTGACAATATGTGACGATTGTTCTATGTGACGCATTAAATTTCGTCACATAAACTATATCATACGTGACGAATAATATAATTCGTCACGGTTTTCTATTATTTTAATATTTTCTATGACTATATAAAAAATTGTCACATGAAAGTGTCACTAAATATTTGGCGCCAAATTTTTTCACTAAACATAAATGGAGGGAATTTTTTTGTGACGTTTTTTTCTTTTGGTGACGATTTAATTTATTGTCATAAATGAACACTTTATATGTGACAAATTATATTGCGTCTCATTTCTGTAAAAGCGTCACTAAATATTTGACACCAAATTTTATAATGAAATATAATTTGTGGGACATTTTTTTATGACTTTTTTTAATTTTTGGTGACGTTTGTGTTTTCATCATGAAAAAAACACATTTTATGTGACGAATTACTTTTCATGACGTTTTCGTAAAAACATCACTAAATATTTGGCACCAAGTTTTATCCCCAAAGATACATACTTTAATATTTTCGTGACCTTTTTTTTTTTAAATTCTCGATGACATTTTTGTTTTCATCATAAAATAAGCACTTCAAATGTGAAAAATTACTTAACGTTTCGTTTTTGTTAAAGCATCACTAATTATTTGGCGTCAAATTTTATCACCAAATATACATAATTGAAAATTTTTTTGTGACTTTTTCTTTTTTAATTTTTGGTGACGTTTGTGCTTTTATAATAAAATAAGCATTCTATATGTGACGAATTACTAAATATCTCGTTTTTGTAAAAGTATTATTAAATATTTGACACCAAGTTTTATATTCAAATATCATGTGAAAAATTTGTTTGTGACATTTTTTAATTAACGATGACGTTTGTGTTTTCATCATAAAATAAGTATTTTATATGTGACGAATTACATAACGTCTCGTTTTTGTAAAAGCGTCACTAAATATTTGATGCAAAATTTTATCACCAAATAAATATACATGGTTGAAATTTTTTTGTAATATTTTTTTTATTTTTGGTGACGTTAATATTTTCATCATAAAATAAATACTTTATATGTGACAAACTACATAACATCTCGTTATGTAATGAGGACTTAGTAAGCAAATTCAAGAGACAATATTGAGCTGAGAGAGTACCATGGGTAAAAAGATAAACAGAATAAGAAACAAAGACTTGAGCTTGGAGGCCTGTCAGCATTTGACTACAGTTGGTTAGACACATGTATTGTCCATGTAAAGCTTTGTTAGTATTTAATGGTTACAGTGATGATTTAAGTGGTAGAAAGATGTGATTATTACAATCATATAATTTTAAATATAATTTTATTATGTTTTAAAAATTTTGAAACAAAATAATATATATTCAAATTATAAGAATTATGGATGTAAATGAATAAAAATTTTAATGAATATTTATCAAATATGTTATTAATAGGGTTTTGAAATTTTATAAATAAAATTGAGATATTGACACAAATATTTTAAAGAAGATTAAAAAGATAAAAATAAAAAAATATGATATATTTTATCATCTAAAAAATTTCATAAACACTATATTTAATAATAATTCAAATTTATTTTTGTTTTGTTACAAAACACATTTTTCAAATTTTGTCAAATTTTTTGGTCTCACTTTTTCGGGGTTACCTCCGCTACTGTGTGTTGGGACAAACATCCGCCAGGGCGTGGATTGTGGAATCACCCATGAGCAATGACCCAACACGCTTCGACGATTCGACCCCCAAAGAAATTAAAAAATTGAAAACAAATAAATTAAATAAACACCCGAGACCGGGAGAGAAGCTACGGACTTGAAGCCTGAGAGAGCTAAAATAAAAAAGAAAATTTTTGTTAAGTCTTCGTTGTTCGTCCCCTTCCAAACCCTAAAATAGTACAATTTCCTTTCCTTGCTTGCTCCAGAACTCTCTGGAACTTTCTCTGATCTACCGGTTCTACTTTCCACTCTCTTCACTTCTTCCAATTCCAACCTTTTTCTCGCTCTTCATTTCACTGGTCAATTTCTCCTCCTTTCCCTTTCTTTTTTTCCCTATATGTTTTAAATTTTTACGCGGTTATGATTTTTGTTTGAATTTATTATCTTTTTGTAGGTTTTTTTGCTGGTAGTGAATCGTGAGGACTGAGTTGAACAGGAGAAGAGCTTAACTTTTTGTGCTTTGCTTTCGCGATCTGGAAAAGTACCACAGTGAACTTGCGATTTCATGTTAGAGGTAATATTGACTTCTCTTTATGTTTCTTTCGTTTCCTTATTGAAGCTTTTTAATGATAAATTATAAAGGTTTTTTCCTTCCTAATTTTTTATTTGTTGATAGAATTAGTAATTGTTTCTATTCCATTGATTTAACCTTTAAGATTCAAGAAAACAAGGAAAGTAACCATGGCAGACAGAAAATTAGATGCTGCATTGCTATAATACAATAAAAATGTTGAATTTAGAGGTAGAGAGAGAGACAAAAATATGAATGTTTGATGATCCATTTTGTTAGACTGAGTTAAAACGGTTGTTCTTTAGTTTATGGATAAAGTGTTGAAACAACATTCATTGGGCAGTTGGTAACACTGAAAAAAAATGTATTTTTAGTATTTAATATCATTTGTTCCTACTTGTTTAATTGTTTTCATTTCAACAAGATTTCTTAACCCTTTGTTCAAGAAGATCAGAAGCTTATGCTTTTCAAGTTGATTTGGGATTCTACTCAGTTTGTCCCTAAGAGATGGCTGGTGTTCTTACTGTAGTCTTCAGCTTTTCTTGCCTGGAGCCTTTGAAAGTAGCAAATCTTCAAAACTAACCCATAAGAATCAGAAGAACTCAATCAAATCCTATCCTGCAAGACCATATGAAATGGGTGCTGATCTGCCATATGGAAACTGTGCTCAACAGTCCATGTCGATAGGAAAAAGGCCTGCTAGTAGTCTAAATGTTAGCCCAATTCCAACAAAATTTGTGCATACTGGTTCCAGGCAGAGGGTATTAAGTCCTTTTAGCAGTGCAGCTGCTGCTGGGGGTTTACAGGTTCCGACAAAAACAGATGCTTCTAGTGGAGATCCTAATTCTTTTCAGGATGATCAGAGTACTTTGCAAGGAGGATTCCAGAGCCAATGAACAGGTGAAAATTTTATGTTTTATCTTGCCAAGTTGCTTATCTTGATATAAATAAACTTTTTCCTTTTCTTTTGCTCCTTTCTAGCTTAAAAAAAATTAACATTTTTTCCTTTTCTTTTGCTCCTTTGTAACCTAGAGGTCACGAGTTATAGTCATGGAAACAATCTTTTTGTTAATCCGGAGGGAAGGTTGCATACATTTTACCCTCCTTGAACCTCACAATACGGGAGTTTTGCGCATTGGGTTTGCATTTTTTAATTTATTTGTTAAGAATTTCAAATTTTTGCTGTCTCTTGTGTATGTCAATTTAAAAGTGTAATTTTACCTTGTATGAAATTATTTTTTCTAAGGATTACTGGTTTTTAAGTTGATTGCCATCCTTTAAGTTGGATTTTGTTCCTTTTTATTATTATTATTATTATTATTATTATTATTAAGGAAACTGCTAAACTTTTAAGTTCATTTTACTATTTTCAATTTTATGTCAGACTAAGTTGACATCCTGCTTTCCATGATAAATTTGAGGGTGTCACAAATCATGTCTTTTCATGCAGCATTGAATTTTATCTGCATGTTCTTATATTCTTCCCTTTTGTTTGCCTTTGCCAAATATTTTGTTCTAGGTACTACTTTCTAATTGATAATCTTATGTTTGATGGTGTTCTTTCTTTTGCAGAGGGATTATTCCAAAAAGAGACTGGAGAATCATCATTTTGATTCTAATGGAACTAGTGGTAAAACACTTTTTTCTCATATTTGATCTAATGGTTGGTTACTTGGTTGGATATGTCTATCTGGTGCCATGTTCTTTGTCGTTCTCATTTTCAGTTGTTTTTTTCTTAGGTTTATATGGGCAACATAATGCCAAGAAGCCAAAGATAATGAAGCAACAACAGATAATGCCTTTGACATCGCTCCAAGTGGATCTATCCCTTCACCGGTAGGGTCCCAAATGAGTAATATGTCCAACCCCAGCAAAATCATTAGACTAATTCATGGTTGTGACAAGGGTAGAAAAGCAAAAACACCCAAGGTGATTTTTTAATTTCGCTGTTTGTTAATAGTCTGGTTGATCATGTGCTTCTTAGTTGTTTCGTTTTGAAAAGGTTATTTGTCATACTTCTTCAATTCTGTGTTGCATATTTGTTTCTATGTTGAATGTTATCTATTCATTTACTTTGTTTCTATGTTGAATATTTCTATGTCTAATATATGAATGTGAAATTTGAGAGCTCCTTTTGATGGTTTGCTTGGGACAGTAGCAATAATCACATGTGCTTTCTATTTAGATTCTTAGCCACATAAAAGGCATGCCTATGATTGGTCTAAGAACAATCATAGCACACGGATGTAAATCCAAGTTTAATCTGGTAATTCCCTGCCTTCTTTTGTGTTAAATTACAGAGAAGCAAAGCATGTGAAATTTGACAAATCTGTCAGCTCTGAGTTGAAGATCGCTTGAAAAAGATTAATGTTGAGGTGCATGTAAATTATAACTGTAAAAACCAAAAAACAAATGGTTGGGTATTATAAAACTTTGTCGATTCTTGATAATTCTATTTCAACCAAGTCCAGTTACCAAAAAAGAAACTTGAAATTATCATGGAATTCACTGAGGTGCTATTTCAACAATGTATTTTCCAAATCCTGAAGATGCAGTGATCCAACAGAGGATGGAAAGTGTTGTTATAGATTCTTTTTTTCCGTGTAGAAAACAATTGTTCATCGGAATAATCGAAGAACAGAGTCTTTGGTTTACGTTAGGAGTCCATTGACGACAAAGGGCTGGGGAAAGCTTGTGAGCAAATCTTACTAAGTAAATTGTAATATAATATACGTGTTTATATATGATAGCGAAGATTACATCTCCTTTCTAGTAAATGTGTCTTGTCATCATGTGATCATGGCAGCTAATTCATCCTTTTTCTTTTCATTCTCTCGTCAGTTTTTGCCCTGCTTCTTCTATTCTTTATCTCGTTTCATAGTTTTTTTTTTTTTTCATTTTTGCTTCTATAATTATGTTTTTATGTTACAATTATGTTTACTTTCTTTTATAAGCAGTAAATTTGTTTATCATTAGTAAATGTTTCTTTGTTTTTGAAGTGCCATAACTTATCAGTGGTTTGGATTTCCCTTTGTCTAGTTTTTTGGGTACTCAAGGTTAATTGCATGAATTTATATAATTTTGGTTTAACTTTTTAATGCTAAAAGGATGATCGTTTCTAACTTTATACCTTTTTTGAGGCATTTTATTGTTTTTCCATTAATATTTCAGCTTGCAGATACTTTATGTTACATGCCTATTATTATTTGCATCTGATGCCGTCATAGATGTGAATCACCATGATTAATGTTATTTCACTACGACTTTTGTTGATATTTGCAATTGTTAATAATTGTTTATTGCAGCTTCAAGTGACTCAAACTCACCATCAACACAAACACCCTCTACACAAGATTTGGATTGAGAGCTATGAGATGAACTTGTACCAGTGATTTCTTATATTCGGTATATTTTGTTCCAAAAATTCAAATGTGACCATCGTACTTTATTTGAACTTTTGGATTTAGACAATGTGGATTATATTAGTTTTATTACATTTGGAACAGTAGTATTATTGGATTATGATTACATACTTTATTCAAGGTATTACATTTGAGATTCATTGCAAATCTTAGATCAATTATTTACTTTGCAATACTAGTTAAATTGGATTTTGTATGAGCAATATTATTTATATTTGATTATTTAAGAAAAATATAAATATTATTTAAATTTAAAAAAAAATTGTCAATATTATTGCAACATTAAATATTTTATGACGTATTATTGTCATAGGTAACAATAACTTATGTCACCTATAGTGTGACAGTTTATATTTCGTCACTTAAAATTAATTTTTTAACAATCTTTAGTGACAATTAAAAGTTTTTATGACGTTAATTATATAGTAACAAATTGAAGTTTCATCACCATAAAATAAATTTTAATTTTTTTAGTGACATTTGAGAAGTTTTTATTAGTATATGTGACGAAAATACGTCACTTATAGCTTGACGATTTAACATTTCGTCATGTAAAATTACAATTATCATTATCTTTAGTGACATTTGAGATATTTTTTTACGTCGCCTTACTATCATAGGTGACGATATATATATGTCACATAAAGTGTGACGTCACTAATATTTATAATTTTATCACATATTTTGTGACGTTATCAGTATTTAGTGACGAATATTTCTATTAATTTATGACTTACTCGGACGTCACAAAAAAGTAATCATAACATGACGTTGTTTACTATCGTCACGTTAAATTCGTAAATAGGTGACGAAATAATAATATCGTCACATTTGACCTTTAGTGACGGGGCAAAGGTGACGAACGTCGTGACAACATAATTTTCGTCATAGAAATATATTGGTGACGAAAAATTAATATTTTGTGACATTAATTTATGCGTCACAAATTGCTAAATTTGTTGTAGTGGGCCCGACGTGTGTCTTTCAGAAGGTTGGCACGGTATCCGTCGATCTTATCTTTTCGAGGCCAATAAAATACGGACACCTGGCATCACACGTGTCTATACGACTGGTGACTCAGTTTGCAAATTGAAAGTGGTCCAGTCTCCTTTAGCCCGTTCTCAGCCCATTTTTGACTGAAACAACTGAGTTTCGTTCGGATTTAATTTACCTGCACATTAAAGAATTTTAATTAAATAAAAGGAATAATTAATAAAATAAATTGAAGATTTAAATAATTAATTAGAAATATTAAGCACAAATAATTCTATTAAAAATAGAATTATCAAGTGTCGGATGGGACCGTCAACGGTGGAGGGAGGCAGCACAGAGGGCTCGATTATTATAAGACCCAAAAATTCGGTGTCATTTCTTAAAGAAATTGACATTTTAATCATGGACTTATGCAATCTTGATTAATAAAGAAGAAATAATTAAATTTTAATTCCAATTGATCAAGATACCAATTTATTGCGATAGAACCGAAAATTTTCCATCTTGAAAATTATTGTGAAAATATGGAAAACTATTTTCAAGAAAATAAAATAAAAATAAATAAATAAGGGATATTTTATTTTTATATTATATTATGTTAAAAAATAATATAATATATATAAAAAAATGAAATGAAAAAAAAAAGAACAGATTTGAAACGAAAGGAAGGAAGAAATAGTGAGGGAGAGGCGAAACCGAGAGGGAATCAGGGAGGAAGAAGGGAGAGAGGCCGAGAGCGAGGTGGAGGACGTCGACCCGAGGGAGTCAACGTCGGCCAACCTAGAGGAAATCGACGAAATGCGAAGATCAGAGAAGGAGAAGAAAGGAAGGTGTCGGGGAGAGGTAGAAGGGCTGAACCGGCCACTTTTCGACCAGCCCAGGCTTGGCCACCACCAGATCCACGCATTGCGAGGCCCGACGGACTTGCTGAAAGTGGAAGCCGATAAAGAATCGAACGACAAAGCCTCCGAACGGCGAAATGGCCCCTGAACCGGTTCAATGTGAAAAAGGGTTGAACAGGTCCGAACTGTTTCAGCAGGAGAAAGAAAGAGGAGAGAGAAAAAAATTTGTAAAAATATTCGGTGATGCCTCGGGTTACGGATACGCCGATAGGCGGTCGGAATTGATCGATTTAATTCTTAAAAAATTTATTTGAAATTATATTTGACCGAAATAGATCCGAGTAAATATATAAATATGTAGCGCGACAATAGGCGATAAATGTGAATTCGATCGAGCCTCGAATTTTAAGCCATCACGGGAACTCGGGTAAGTGAATCTTACTTACTATAACTTGTATAGTTATACGAGTTAGAGATTAATTGAATAAGTTACAGATTAATTCCGTATAAATTATTTTAGGTTTGAAATTGAAAAACGATTAGCGTAAATAATCGTGTGAGCTATCCAAAGAGACTGGAAAAGGCTTATGATAGCCCAATAAGAGTTAATGGGCTTGGTGGGCCCAAACGACTCTAGAGACCTGAATAGTAAAGTCGGAATGAGATGAAAAGAGAGTAGGGCTCAATAAGAGGTAACGAGGCCCAATAAGAGCAATTTGGCTCATTTGATGAAATAGACTGCATAGAAAAGGATAAATAAGTTATTCAACTTAATTAATGTGATTGATAACTATCTACAGCTCCAGGAGATATATTCGAAGCCGGATAGACTGATTTACAAAAAGTGAAAAAGGTGAAAAAGTGTATTCGACTAGATTCCAGATAAGGGATCTATGCGAGCTCTTAGAGATAGTTTTATGTATTTTTATCATCATTTACATACACTTAAATTTCATATAGAGTATGGATATGAAATTTCTGGATAGTACCAAAATATGAAATAATTACGAAAATACTCTTAGACTCAAAAATTTTTAAAAATGCATAAAGTGTATGAAATCCATGTTTTCTTTGTGAAAAAAAGATTTTGTGAACATGAAATGATATATTGGCTCATGATTTGACTGTATGTATTAAATTGCACGTTTTTCTAAAGTGTGATTTGATTGATGAGTGATTTGATGGGATGTTACCCTCTCACTCTGTTTTGTACCATTTTGTATATCGCACTCCGTTTTGAGTACCATTGCAGTGGAAAATAGAGCAAGCTGTCTATTTTGTGTGTGTAAAATTGTGCTAGAGCTATGATAAGATCTGTGGATTTATCCAGATCCGCTTGCACTTGATTTTTGTATGACATATGTGCAGACCGTGCTGGAGCACTGTTCAGACAGGATTCTGTTGTGATTTGTGATTGAGATCGTGTTGGAGCCCTCGTGTTGGACTGTGTGTTACACTGACTTGCTCGCACTAGATCTGAGATGACAGGCTATGGTTGATAATTTATTTGGTTAATGTGGTGAGCTTGTGACTCAGGTACCTACAACTATTTGGTAATATTACTCTGGTTCATAGAGTACGTTGTACCGTGTAGACAACATGGAGTACAATGTACTGTACAACTATGGGTTGTGAAGATTGTGTCTTTGGACTCGGGCATGCTGTGTCATTGTTTTGATTTGTGATAGTCCTTAGATAGGAGCCGATGGATAGACTAATCCCCTCCTCGGACTCAGAGACACCCTGGCACACCTGATCCGTGATAGCTTCTGGGTCTCGGACTTTGGCCAATTGTCCCTTGGATTTGTGTGGATCCTTGCCTAGTCTCACTTGTTTTTATTGGTTTCGGTGATGAAACTAATTGTGATTTGATTTCTGTGATGAAACTATTTGAAATGAAAATATGATTTAAATCTGAGTTTCAATAATGAACACATAAATATTTTACTCTAAATGAGTTTTGATATTTGGTTTTTGGCAGTAAATTGCTATGTGTTTTACTATAATGGTTTTGTGAATGCCACGGGTTTTTCGACATAAACCATGCATCATGAGCATCGTGGATAGTATGATTATCTACCTGCTTTCATATATTAATGCAAGTGTTTTGAAAAGTAAATGCATTTTTTTACGAGATGATAAAACATGCATTATGAGTATCGTAGATAGTGTAGTTATCTACCTGCTTTCATATATTTCTTACTGAGCGTGTTATGCTCATTCCTTTATTTTTTTCTCACTCTACAAAGCATTTCAGTAGAGTGTATAAGCTGCGTCCGTCCTGCAATCTTTTACACACAGCTATCCAGTAGCATCGAGGTATACACATATGTACTTTTTGTATCTGAATAATAGTGTACAGTGATGTAGTCACGTTATATGGGGGATGTATATGTAAGGCAATGTAAATGAGTTTCTAATTATGTATATGTAAGGCAATGTAAATGAGTTTCTAATTATGAAATAGTAACTTTATGAGCTTCCACGATGTTAGTGCCGAGGATGAGAGCATTGCCTGTTATGCATATATATAATATATGAAACTGAGTGATGGATATTGACTCACAGCCCAACAAGTGAAGTGTGGTAAGTTCGCAAAAAATTTGTAGTGATTTTTGGGAATTTGGGTCGCGACAGGAGTGGTATCAGAGCAGTGTTGGTCTGATGTGAGTCAATGTCAGTAGTTAGAAAGTATATATCCTCATGTCACTGTACATTATTAGATATAATTGTGTGTACCGAGCTGTGGTTAAACTGAGAAATTGACGGTGTGTACGGGACGATCAAGATGTCTGATAGACATCACAGCAGAGGGGAGAGTTTACGTTCTCGGGGCCATAGAGATAGGTTCGAGAGATGCAGTGATAGGTCCAAGAGACCTTGTGAATTGTCACGTGATCATGTCCCATCAGGTCCACTGAGACTATTGATGCTCGTGTTACGAGATTAGAGCGGAGTTGGAACACATTTATGAAGTTGTTCACTCAGGCTATGGCTAGGTTAGAGAGTAGGCAAGGTTCAACTGCTCAGACGACTCCTACTGAGCCGATAGCTGCTCCTGAAACACCTGCGCCTACACAGTCTGCACCTATGTCACGTGTTGTTGAGACCCCTGTACCACAACTCGTAGTTCTATGACAAACTGATGAGGATTTAGGGTATGATTATGAGCTTGATCGATTGAGGCAGTTTCAGAAACTGAAGCCTCCATCGTTCAGTGGGGTCAAGAATCCTGTAGTAACATAGGATTGAATCAACCAGTTAGAGAAGCGATATGGCTTTTTTCGATGTTCGACTTCTGAGAGAGTGAACTTTGCTACATTCATGTTAGAGGGCGAGGTAATGCATTAGTGGAAATTTGCCCAACCCATCCTGAGAGCTATATATATCAGATGTTTGATTGGGAGATCTTTTTGGATGCCTTTAGGAGGCAGTATATCCCAGCCACTGGTCAGTGAAGATTACAAATGAAATTTCTTAGTCTGATCTAGGGGAACAAGTCGGTAAACAACTATGAGTCTCGATTTACATCCCTGGGAAGGTATAACCCCGATACCAAGAGAAGTGGGATGCGAAAGGTCTGCAGGTTTATGGAGGGATTGAGACCTTCCATCAGAGTCAGATTTGCCCCATTTGACATCACAACTTACGAGGAGGTCATGTGTAGGACTCAGTTGTGTGAGCAAGACTATGAGATGCATGTCCTTGAGTTTGGTAAGGTCATGAAGGTAAGAATAAAGATTAGAAGAGATCAGTAGAGGACCGTAGTGTCCGAGTGGGGAAGAGATCGTTTGTTAGACGACCGAGAGTCGAAGAGTCACAGGGTAGAATGATTAAGCCTCGATGTATTAGGTCTCGACTCCAGCTAGGGGTATAGTGATTGGAGGACCCTGGCCGACAACAAATCAGTGTAGAGCATGTGGTAGATACCACGGTAATAGGTCATGCCTCCTATCGACTAAGACATGTTTTAGATGTGATAAGATGGAGCAGATAATAAGGGATTGCTCAAAGTTGGCTGAGCTAGCCCCACAAAGAAAGATACAGCTAGTACTTCTGCCCCGAAGAGGAGGGCTACAGCTGAAGAGAAGGGGAAGCAAGTTGTAGGATGTGGTCGAGTGTTTGTCTGGACCAGGTGGCCGCAGATGCTTTAACCGATATGATTAAAAGGTATGTTGCATAGGTGGTTAATACGGATAAGGCATACCCAAAATTGACAGATATTTCAATAGTCAGAGAGTTTCCTGATGTCTTTCCGGATAATTTACCAAGGTTATCATCAATATTGATTTGGTGTCTGGTACTGAGCCAATATCCAAACCACCATATCGTATGACTCAAGTGGAATTTGAGGAGCTAAAGAAGCAATTACAAGAATTGCTAGATAATGGGTTCATTAGATAGAGTGTTTCACCTTGGGAAGCACCGGTTTTGTTCGTTAAGAAGAATGATGGAAGCCTTCGACTGTGTATTAATTACAGGTTGTTGAATAAGGCCACCATCAAGAACAAGTACCCCATTCCGCGTATTGATGATCTATTGGATCAGTTTCGGGGAGCACAGATCTTTTTCAAGATCGATTTGAGGTCTGGGTACCATCAGTTGAGAATCCAGAGTGGAGATGTACCCAAGATAGCTTTTCATACCCGATATGGTCATTAAGAGTTTTTGGTTATGCCTTTCGGGCTAACGAAAGCTCATACAGCTTTTATGGCATTGATGAATGGAGTGTTCAAGCCATTCCTGGATCAGTTTTTCAAAGTGTTCATAGATGACATTCTGGTGTATTCGAAGTCCAAGGAAGAGCATGAATAACATCTGAGCATTATGCTACAGACCCTCAAAGAGAGGAAGCTATATGTCAAACTTAGTAAGTGTGATTTCTAGTTGGAACATATATCATTTTTGGGTTTTTACTGGATATTGCTGCCAATTTGTAGAAAGTTTCTCTAAATTGGATGCTTCATTGACTCGTCTCACTCGAAATAATGTTGCATTTGAGTAGGTGCATGTGAAAAGAGTTTTGGGAAATTGAAGCAGTGACTGACCACTGTACCTATTCTCACAATACCTATTCTCACCATACCAAAGAGCTCATGAGGTTTCTTAGTGTATTCAGATGCCTCTGGACAGGGACTAAGCTGTGTATTGATGCAGAACGGGAAGATAGTTTCTTATGGACCTAGACAACTTAAGGCCCATGATAAGAACTATCTGACCCATGATTTAGAATTGGCAGTTATAGTGTTTGCACTGAAGATATGACGCCACTATTTGTACGGTGAGAAATTTCAGGTATTCACTGATCATAAGAGCCTCAAGTATCTTTTTTCACAGAAAAAATTGAATATGAGGCAGAGATGATGAGTAGAGCTTCTGAAAGATGATGATTGTGAGATACTTTATCATCCAGTAAAGCGAATGTAGTCGTTGATGCCTTGAGCAGAAAGAGCCTCGGGATGGTATCGTACATGATGGTTAGGGTACATGAACTGTTAGAGCAGTTTACTAGCCTCAGTCTGGATATAGACCCTTCTAACACTGATGCATATTGTGTGATAGCTAGTCTGAGATTGGAACCGGATTTGATAGACCAGATCATACAAGTTCAACGTATTGATCGCTTTTGTGTTGATATGCATAGTCAGATACAGATGGGTAGAGTGACTGAGTGCACAGTTATTGATGATGGCCTGTTGAGATTCAGAGGTCGAATTTGCGTTCCTGATGACCTACAACTAAAGAGATTGATTTTGACAGAAGCTCATTCATCGAGGTATAAGAATCTTCGGAGAATGTAATGGTGGTCAGACATGAAGAAAGATGTTGCAGAGTTTGTGGCTAAGTGCCTTACATGTCAACAGGTTAAGGTAGAGCATTAGAAACCTGCTAGTTTATTACAGCCTCTACTTATACCGACATGAAAATGAGAGTACATCACCATAGATTTCATCATGGGTTTACCGAGGACCCGACAGAACCATGATACCATTTAAGTGATTGTGGAATGATTGATGAAGTCAGCTCACTTCTTAGCTATCAAGGCTATGAATACTCTGAGTGCGTTGGCGAATCTGTATGTACGAGAGATTGTGAGGCTACATGGCGTTCTAGTGAGTATTGTGTCTGATGGAAATTCCCACTTCACTTCTCACTTTTGGGAACATTTTCAGAAAGCTGTGGGAACCCACTTAAGTTTCAGTACAACTTGTGAGACCCCGTATATGTATAGTTATAATGTGTGTAATTGGATCAAATGAATGTCAATGGACTTGTAATGTAAAGTATAATTAATGTAAGTTCATGGATTCGACGTACATACGTGTAATATGATTTGTAATGTACATACAAGTTTCATTGTGTATGAATAAGAAGAAATGAGTTCTTATAAGTGGTGAATGTGATTGGAACTCAAAATGAGTAGTGTGGTGAAATGGGATGAAGTTATACTTCCATTTAGCTCGGTATGGTATACCTTTGGCTACAAAGAATACACACAAGTTCTAATGTGTATAAGGTATGAATGGATGCCATTTTCAAGTCTTACAGGTAGTTGGATGAGAAATTGACTATGGCAGCAAATTAAGGACATTTGAGTGTGAGTTGCTGCAAAAAAAACTACAAAAAAATCTAGAAAATATGAAGGCCATATCAATCTCATAGGATGAGAGATCGATCTAAAAGAGCCAAAATGCTCTTATTTAAGTAGTGGAATAGAGCAGATCGATCTCTCATGGGGCCAGATCGATCTCCTAAACATTCTGTAATGAAAAGATCGATCCTCAAGCAAACAGATCAATCTCCTTAGCTCTCTGTTTAGAACAAATCGATCTCAAGCTTCAACAGATCGATCTCATGCTTGAAAATGCCGTGAAAAAAAGGAATTTAAGGGGACAGATCGATCTCCTCCTAGTGCAGATTGATCTCCTCAAGTGATTTCTATAAAAAGGGCATTGAAAATCTGTAATTTTCGGGAAACAACAACACATTTCCATTTTCAACCCAAAACCTAAATTTCTCTATCTAAAATCCACCCATTCCAGTAAGATTTGAAGGGAGACCATTAGACACAAAATTGTTCATCTTGAGGAAGAGAACAACATAGTTAAAACCCAAAACCCCATTGTTGCTATTGAAGGAGCAAGGAACATTTCCTTTGGAGCAAGAAGAGAAACTAGATTTGGTAAGTTTCTAATACTCCAATCCAAGTACATTGTATATTTAATTGATTTTGGAGTAGATTTACATGTGTATTGATGGTTGGAGATACCTAGGAAGTGATGGAACTAGAGTGTGACCTAGAAAATGGAATAAGTTTAGTGTGAGAAATTATAATTTGGATGAGTTGGTGACTTGTGGGAATTGTTAAGTTTTCAATTGAGTAATGTGGATGATTTGAAATGGGTAAATGAAACTACATTGTGGGTTGAGTGGAATTAGGAAAATGAGCACATGTAGTGTTGATGGGAAAGCCATAGTGAGGAAATAAATGAGATATGAATACTATGAGCTTAATATCGATTTAATATCGAATTGGAATGAGTTAATAGGCCTTATGAGCGTTAATAGAAACTATAGGTCTAATCGACTATAGTAAACGCGAGAGTTGTGATATAATGGACTATAATGATGCAAAATACAATTTGTACAGTTTTGGAGAGTTCGTTGGAGACGAATCGAACTGCACGAGTAAGAAGCTTTAAGAAAGTGGAATCACGTGTCGCGATTCCAGGTAAGGAAATTCTGTAAGTATATAGAGGTAGCTGCTCGTATTTTGTGGGATTATAGGGTGTTTATGAAATGCATGAACATTTGAGAAATTGGTCGTTTGGTATGCGAAAATAGTTGCGAATGTTGTATGATTTGGTTTTATATAGATGTATAAAAAGGGATAGTAAGGCTAATAATTGCATAAATCACGTGTTTTGAATGTTTTCACAAAACACAATGATTTGAGCAAATAAAAGGATAAGAGGGTTAGTGTTTTATTTTTGTTATGGAATAGCACATGTGAACTGCTAAACATGTTTGTGATGTGTTTTGAATGCATATGAGCCGCCTATCGAGCTATGTGAATTAGCTCGCGTTGGATTTTGAAGTTTTGACTTGCATGAAAGTGCTAGAGCTTAGCTCACACTTTGATTTGATTTGTGAGGATATTTTATAAACCGTACTGGAGCTTCTGCTCGTGCGTGGATTTTAAATGGTTTTCTTATGCATAGAACCGTACAGGAGCTATGATCGTACGTGGTTTCTTTATGATTTGATACATGAGTCGTGCTAGAGCTTTACTCGCACAAGTTTGCACATTGTGGTACGTATAAGGCCGTGGAAGTGGTAAGATCCTCAAGCCCTACATCCTTAAGCCAACATCCTTAAGCCCGAAGAGGCGGGGAGGCTCTGTTAGGCAGGGAGGCTCGGTTCAGTGGGGAGGCTCTCTTACGGTAAGATCCTTAAGCCCTACATCCTTAAGCCAACATCCTTAAGCCCGAGGAGGCGGGGAGGCTTTGTTAGGCAGGGAGGCTCTGTTCGGTGGGGAGGCTCTCTTACCGAAGGATCCTTAAGCCAACATCCTTAAGCCTGAGGAGGTTGGGAGGCTCTACTCGACAGGAAGGCTCTCCTACATGGGTACAGAAGGATCCTTAAGCCCTGGAGGGGCGATGGGGCTCTGTTCAGCAAGGAGGCTTTCCTATATGAGTACGACAAGTTCTTGGTATGGGGTAGACAAGACCTACGACTGGCACCCCCAACCACAATATGAGTCCCCGGAGTACGCTGTACCGTGTATATCACATGGAGTACGATGTACCGCGTGATGATTATGTGATGAGAAAGTTTGGCGAGGGAATATCCACCTCCGTGCCAGCATGATACCCCGTACACCTGGATGCGTGTGGTCTGGGATGATTTATGATGTAGTTGGTCCACATAGTCACTTGGGATATAGTGACCTGGTCTTTTTATACATATGTGTGATTGTGATTGTTCAAGGTAGACCCGAGGGAAGGGTCGAGCCTTGTGGGATTTGAATTGTGAATTGGCAATGATGTTTGTGATTGAGAAAATGATTTGTGTTGGGATGATATGTATTGAGAAAGAGATGTGATTTCAAAAAGGATGTTTTCTTAAATGAATTGCCTGTTTATGTGGGAGTTGACGATTGATGAGCATGGGATGGTTTGTACATGATGATTTTACCATGTTTTTATATGAAAATTTTACATGATTTTGATACATGATATATATGTATACTCATATGGCATAGTTTTATTCCTCATGCTCTTATTATAAATGATTTATGCATAACATTATCAGCATGTAGATAGAGTAGTTATCTACCATGCTTCCATTATTGCCTTACTGAGCGTGTGGTTGCTTATCCCTCTCTATTTTTCCCCTCATATAGAGCGTGCATAGTTGCCCAGTGAGGACTGAGGCGTTTTGTTGAGACATCCGCTGCATCTCCATCACCCAGAGGAATATACACATAGATTCTTTTTGTATCTAACCAATTGTAAAAACACAGTAGTCTTTTGAGTCGCAATTATGGGGGATGTAGATATCAGTAATCATATTTTGTACAAATGAATGATTGACGTTCAAATGTATGACATCACTGTTATTAACTGAAAATGGATATTGCAAGATGATTATTATTGACTCACAGCCCAATAGTGTAGTGGTAAGTTTGTTCACGATCGGGTAAGGTAACAGTAAAACGCGAAAAATTTATTAAAATTTTCGATTAAAAAGAATGAAAAGGGTCGTGACACAACTTTTCACCCTCAGTCCGATGGTCAGTGAGAGAGAACCATCCAGACGTTGGAGGATATGTTGAGAGCTTGTGTGATGGATTTTACAGGCTCCAGGGATGACCAATTGCCATTAGCCAAATTCGCCTATAACAACAGTTATCACTCGAGTATTGGGATGGCACCGTATGAGGTGTCATATGGTCGTAGGTGTCGATCTCCGATTGGATGGAAAGAAGTGGGTGACCGAAAGATGTTTGCTCTCGATTTAGTGAAGCAAGCCTCTAAGGATGTTCAGTTGAAATGTGAAAGATAGAGGACAGCTCAAAGTAGGCAGAAAAGCTACACTGACATGAGGCGAAAGCCTTTGGAATTCATTGTAGGTGAATCAATATTTATGAAAATTTCTCCTTCGAAAGGGATAATGAGATACTAGAGCGAGTGAGAGATAAAGCCTGTAGGCTAGCCTTGACACCTAAGCTAGCAGGTATCCATAACGTCTTCCTTGTGTTCATGCTTTGGAAATATCATCCGGACTCGGCACATGTGATTCAGTATGAGTCATTAGAGCTCAAGGATAATATGTCATATATAGAGACGTCAATTAGGATACTAGATAGGAAAGAGAAAGTGTTACGGACCAAGACGATCTCTCTGGTTAAGATTCTCGGGTAGTACCACACTTTGGAGGAAGTTATGTGGGAATTAGAGAGCCTGATGCGAGGAAAATATCCATGCCCATTCGAGAATTAACTTGGTTCTAATTGGGAGGACCAAATTCCTTAAGGTGGGGAGGAATGTAAGACCAGAAAATTCGGTGTCATTTCTTTAAAAAATTGACATTTTAATCATGGACTTATGTAATCTTGATAAATAAAGAAGAAATAATTAAATTTTAAGTCCAATTGATCAAGATACCAATTTATTGCGATAGAACCGAAAATTTTCCATCTTGGGAATTATTGTGAAAATATGAAAAAATATTTTTGAGAAAATAAAATAAAAATAAATAAATAAGGGATATTTTATTTTTATATTATTATAATAATAATATAAAAATAAGAAATATGATATTTTATATATATTATATTATATTATATTAAAAATATAATATATATATATATATAAAAAACGAAATGAAAAAAAAAAAAGAACTGAACTAAAACGAAAGGAAAGAAGAAACAGAGAGGGAGAGGCGAAACTGAGAGGGAATCGGGGAGGAAGAAAGGAGAGAGGTCGAGAATGAGGTGGAGGACGTCGACCCGAGGGAGTCGATGCCGGCCAACCCGGAGGAAACCGACGAAAAGCAGAGATCGGCAAAGGAGAAGAGAGGACGGCGTCGGCGAGAGGGAGAAGGGTTGAACCGACCACTTTTCGGCTAGCCCAGGCTTAGCCACCACCAGATCCACACATTGCGAGGCCCGACGGACTTGCTGGAGGTGGAAGCCGGTAAAGAACCGATCGGCACAGCCTTCGAAAGGCGAAATGGCCCCTGAACCGGTTCAGACCGGTTTAGTGTGAAAATGGGTTAAACAGGTTCGAACCGGTTCAACAGGAGAGAGAAAGAGGAGAGAAAAAAATTTTGGGAAAAAATTAGGTGATGCCCCAGATTACGGATAAGTCGGTAAGCGATCGGAATTGATCGATTTAGCTTTCGAAAAAATTATTTGAAATTATATTTGATCGAAATTGATCCGGGTTAAATATATAAATGTGTAGCGTGACAATAGGCGACAAATATGAATTCAATCGAGCCTCGAATTTCAAGCCATCACGGGAACTCGGGTAAGTGAATCTTACTTACTATAACTTGTATAGTTATACGAGTTAGAGATTAATTGAATAAGTTACGGATTAATTCCTTATAAACTATTTTAGGTTTGAAATTGAAAAACGATTAGCGTAAATAATCGTGTGAGCTATCCAAAGAGACTGGAAAGGCTTATGATAACCCAATAAGAGTTAATGGGCTTGGTGGGCCCAAAAAACTCTAGAGATGTGAATAGTAAAGTCGAAATGAGCTTAAAATAGAGTAGGGCTCAATAAGAGGCAACGAGGCCCAATAAGAGCAATTTGGCTCATTTGATGAAATAGACTGCATAGAAAAGGATAAATAAGTTATTCAACTTAATTAATGTGATTGATAACTATCTGCAGAAAAGGATAAATAAGTTATTCAACTTAATTAATCTTTATCTTCGTTTACATACACTTAAATTCCGTATAGAATATGGATATGAAATTTTTGGATAGTACCTAAATATGGGAAAATTATGAAAATACCCTTAAACTCGAAAATTTTTGGAAATGCATAAAGTGCATGAAATCCATGTTTTCTCTGTGAAAAAGAGATTTTGTGAAGTTGAAATGATAGACTAGCTCATGATTTGACTGTATGCATTAAATTGCACGTTTTTCTAAAGTGTGATTTGATTGACGAGTGATTTGATGAGATGTTACTCTCTCACTCTGTTTTCTACCGTTTTGCATATCGCACTAGATTTTGAGTACCACTGCGATGGGAAATAGAGCCAGCTGTCTATTTTGTGTGTGTGAAATCGTGCTAGAGCTATGATAAGATCTGTGGATTTATCCAGATCCGCTTGCACTTGATTTTGGTATGACATATGTACAGACCATGCTGGAGCACTGTTCGTACAAGATTCTGTTGTGATTTGTGATTGATATCGTGCTGGAGCCCTCATGTTGGACTGTGTGTTACACTGACTTGCTCGCACTAGATCTGAGACGACAGGCTATGGTTGATAATTTATTTGGTTAGGGTGGTGAGCTTGTGACTCAGGCACCTACAATTATGTGGTAATATTACTCTGGTTCACGGAATACATTGTACCATGTAGACAATATGGAGTACATTGTACCGTGTAACTATGGGTTGTGAGGATTGCGTCTTTGGACTAGGGCATGCTGTGTCATTGCTCTGATTTGTGATAGTCCTTAGATAGGAGCCGATGGATAGACTAATCCCCTCCTCGGACTCAGAGACACCCTGGCACACCTGATCCGTGATAGCTTGTGGGTCTCGGACTTTGGCTAATTTTCCCTTGGATTTGTGTGGATCCCTGCCTAGTCTCACTTGTTTTTATTGGTTTCGGTGATGAAACTAACTGTGATTTGATTTCTGTGATGAAACCGTTTGAAATGCGAATATGATTTAAATCTGAGTTTCAATACTGAACACATAAATATTTTACTCTGAATGAGCTTTGATATTTGGTTTTTGACAGTAAATTGCTATGTGTTTTACTATAATGGTTTTGTGAATGCCACAGGTTTTTCGGCATAAACCATGCATCATGAGCATCGTGGATAGTATGATTATCTACCTGTTTTCATAAATTAATGCAAGTGTTTTGAAAAGTAAATGCATTTATTTTACGAGATGATAAAACATGCATTATGAGCATCGTAGATAGTGTGGTTATCTACCTGCTTTCATATATTTCTTACTGAGCGTGTTATGCTCATCCATTTATTTTTCCCCACTCTACAGAGCATTTCAGTAGAGTGTATAAGCTGCGTCCGTCCTGCGATCTTTTACACACAGCTATCCAGCAGCATCGAGGTATACAAATATGTACTTTTTGTATCTGAATAATAGTATACAGTGATATAGTCATGTTATATGAGGGATGTATATGTAAAGTAATGTAAACGAGTTTCTAATTATGAAATAGTAACTTTATGAGCTTCTGCAATGTTAATGCATGGGACGAGAGCATTGCCTACTATGCATATATATAATATATGAAACTGAGTGATGAATATTGACTCACAGCCCAACAAGTGAAGTGTGGTAAGTTCGCAAAAAATTTGTAGTGATTTTTGGAAATTTGGGTCGCGACAACTATGAATAGTATTATGCAAAATCGAAACAAAGAAGAAAAGAGAAAGAAGAAAGGTTGGCGGGAAAGAAGAAACTAAATTCAAAAAAAATGAACAGTAACAAAAAAAAGAGTAATATATATATATATATATATATTAATATTATATATATATATATCAGGAAATAGAAGAAAATTGAGGAAAGAAGACAAGTGTACTGAGAATTTGGATAACTCAAGAAAAAGGGGTTCTGGCAGAAATAACCTGAGTGGACTGGACCTGTTGGCTCACTACGTCGGGACAATCGAAGACTACGGACAGACATTGAGGTAAGGAACTTATGCAAGTTTTAAAGATAATTGTACGTATTTTATGATTTTGAGTAGCTAAATAGATATCGTACAGATAAAAATTTCCTATACTACCCTTACCAGACTAAATCGTACCGTAAAGTGTAAAAAAATCATAAATGTATAAATTGCATGTTTTTAGTGATTTCATCGTTGAATACTGTTTCCAACGGTATATGGATAGGTTGACTATTGTTTTTACTGCCTGCATAAAATAGCACGTTTTACGAAGTTAAGTGTGTTTGAGTGGGAGAAATTCCATAATAGGTGACCTCCCGGGAAGTCTCCACTCACATATCGTTTATGCATTGTTTTTGTACTGAATACTGATTTTTATATCATTTTTGAAAGAATTGAAACACCTGTCCGATTTTTCGATACGAAACAGTGCTAGAACTCTCGTGTAAACTGTGTGTCACACTGAATTACTCGTACTGGATTTTTATATGATTTATGAGAAAAACTGTGCTGGAGAATTTGGATAACCCGAGAAAAAAAGGTTTCGATAGAAACAACCCGAGTGGATCGGACCCGTCGACTCGCTACGTCTGGACAATCAAAGACTATGGACAGACATTAAGGTAAGGAAATTATGCAAGTTTTAGAGATAACTATACGTATTTTATGATTTCGAATAGCTAAATAGATATAGAGATAAAAATTTCCTATACTACCCTTACTTATAGACTGAACCGTACCGTAAAGTGTTGAAAAATCATAAATGCATAAATTACATGTTTTCAGTGATTTAATCGTAGAATACTGTTTCCAACGGTATATGGATAGGTTGGCTATTGTTTTTATTGTCTGCATAAAATAACACGTTTTACGAAGTTAATTGTGCTTGAGTGGGAGAAATTCCATGATGGGTGACCTCCCAAGAAGTCTCCACTCACATATCGTTTATTTATTGTTTTTGTACTGAATACTGATTTTTATATCATTTTTGAAAGAATTGAAACACCTATCCAATTTTTCGATACGAAACAGTGCTGAGCCCTCGTGTTGTAAGACTCGTATTTTTGGATATAAACTTTATGAAATCATGAGTATGGTGATGTATTTACAATGTAATGCATAAATGATGTAAGTCCATGGATTCGATGTACATACTTGTAACATGAGTTTGTAATGTACACATAAGTTTCATATTATATGAATATGGAGAAATGGACTTTTCTAAGTGATGAATGTGATTGGAACTCAAAATGAGTAGTGTGGTAAAATGGAATGAAGTTGTACTTCCATTTCTCTAGGTATGGTATATCTTTGGCTATACCATGAATATACACAAGTTCTAATATGTATAAAGAATGAATGGATGTCATTTTCAAGTCTTAAAGGTGGTTGGAGGAGAAAATGACCATGACGGCAAATTTAGGATGTTTGGGTGTGAGTTGCTACAGAAAAGCTATAGAAAATCTAAAAAATATGAAGGCCAGATCGATCTCATAGGATGAGAGATCGATCTGGAAGAGCAAAAAATGCACTTATTTGAGCAATGGAACAAGGCAGATCGATCTCCAATGGAGCCAGATCGATCTGCTAAACATTCTGTAAAATGAGGATCGATTCTTAAGGCAAACAGATCGATTTTCTTAGCTCTCGGGTTGGAGTAGATCGATCTCCCCTGGATGCAGATCGATCTCCTTAAGCTACTTCTTGAGACAGGTCGATCTTAAGCTTTCGACAGATCGATCACATACATTCAAATCGACGTGAAAATGAGGGATTTAAGAGGACAAGATCGATCTCAAGCTTCGACAGACCGATCTCATTGAGCAATTTCTATAAATAGGAGCAGTGAAATCTGCATTTTTCTTAGACAGAACCTTTCCTTTCCATTTTTCTCAAAAAACCTAGATTTTATCTCTCTAAAATCAACTATTTCTAGTAAGAATTTAAGGGGAGCTATTAGATACAAAGTTGTTCATCTTAAAGAAGAGAACAACATAGTTGGGAATCAAAACCTCATTGTTGGTATTGAAGGAGCAAGGAAAATTTCCCTTTGGAGCAAGAAGAGAAACTAGATTTGGTAAGTTTCTAATACTCCAGCCCAAGTACATTGTCTATTTAATTGATTTTGGAGTTGATTAGTATGTATATTGATGGTTGAAACTACATAGGATGAAATGGAACTAATGTGACCTAAAAAATAAAATGAGTCTAGTGTGAGAAAGTGTGATTTGGGTATGTTGATGATTTATGGATTATGTTAAGTTGTTATTGGAGTAATGTGGATAATTTGAGATAATTAAATGGAGTTGCATTGTGAGTTTGGGAAAAATTATGGAAAATGAGTATATAAATGCTTGATAAATGTCATAGTGAGGAAACCTATGGAATATGTACACTATGAGCTTCACATCGATTTAATATCGATTTGGAATGAGTTAATAGGCCTTAAAGGATCTATAGACTCGCATCATGGGTAGTGTAATGAAACGAGGCCTCATAAGCGTTAATAGAGACTATAGGTCAAATCGACTATAGTAAACGTAAAAGTTGGATTATAATGGGCTAAAATGTTGTGAAATACGTTTATGTGCAGTTTCAGAGAGTTCGTTGGAGATGAATCGAACCGCACAAGTAAGCCGCTTTAAGGAAGTGAAACCACGCATCGCGATTCTAGGTAAGGAAATTCTGTAAGTATACAGAGGTAGCTACTTGTATTTTGTGGATATATAGGGTGTTGTAAAATGCATGCGTATTTAGAAATGTGTTTGACGATGTATGGAACAACTATGAGTATTTGTATGAGATTTGGTGGTTTGAAAGGGTATTATAAAGAAATGGGATAGTAAGGCTAATAATTGCATAAATCGCGTGTTTTTGAATGTTTCACAAAACACAAAGCTTGTTTTGGGTAAATAAAAGGATAGGCTGGCTAGTGTTTTATTGATGTTGTGGAATGGCACATGTGAGGTGCAACTTATGTTTTGAGATTTGTTTTGAATATATATGAGCCTCCTGTCTTGTCTATGTGATTCAAATTACGCTGGAGCCTCCCTCGCACTAGATTTTGATGTTTTCATTGTATGAAAAGTGTTGAAACTTCGCTCGCAGCTTTGTTTGAAACTATGTTGATGTTTTATAAACTGTACTAGAGCTTCTGCTCGTACGTGGATTTCGAGTGGTTTCGTATGCATATAATCGTACTGGAGCTATGCTCGTATGTGGTTTCATCATGTTTTTATGCATAAATGTCGTACTAGAGCGCTGCTCGTATGAGGTGATTTAACGACAATACATGAATCGTGCTAGAGCTTAGCTTGCACAGATTTTTACACTGTGGTATGTATGATGTCATGGTGAGGGTAATACGGATTGGTATTCAGGGAACCCAACAGGCCTAACAGACCTCTTGAGTGGGGTGAGGGTGAGGGGCTAGGACCTGACATTAATCCATTCAGGGAACCCAAACGTAAGAGCATGAAGGGCTAGGACCTGAATCAGGGAACCCAAAAGGGGCGAGCAAGGCCATGAGGGGCTAAGACCTGGTATTAAGAGTACTCTCACGTGCACTTGAGACTATAGAGGTTACACTTGCTATGGGGTAGATAAGACCTACGACAGGCACCCCCAACCATGATATGGGTCACCGGAGTACGCTGTACCGTGTATATCACATGGAGTATGATGTACCGTGTGGTGGTTACGGGATGAGTAAGTCTGGCGGAGAATTAACCCACTTTCGTTCCAGCATGATACCTCGCACACCGAAATTCGTGTGGTCTGGGATGATTTATGATGTAGTTGGCCAATATAGTCTTTGTGATATAGTGACTGTCTCACTTGATTTACATAGTACCACATGTTTTGATATATAAGTGTGATTATGACTATCCGGGGTAGACCCGAGGGAGGGGTCGAGTTTTGTGGGATTTTTTATTGAGAAATGATAATGATGTTGTGATTGTGAAATGATTTTGATGGGATTTTGATGTATTGAGAATGAGATAAATCGAAAAAGGATGTTTCAAATTGAATTTCCCTTTTATTATGAGATTTAAAGAATGATGAGAATGAGATAATTTGTACATGATGATCTTACCATGTTTTATATGCCAACTACCATGATTTAAATACATGATATATGTATACTCATATGGCCTAGTTTTAATTCATCATACTCTTGTTATAAATTATTTATGCATAACATTATCAGCATGTAGATAGAGTAGTTATCTACTATACTTACATTATTGCCTTACTGAGCGTGTGGTTGCTCATCCCTCTCTACTTTCCCCCTCTATAGAGCGTACATAGCAACCCAGTGAGCACTGATGTGTTGTATTTTGGACATCCGCTGCTATCCATCGCTAAGAGGTATACATATGAATATTCTTTTTTGTATCTAAACAATGTACAAGCACAGTAGTCAATTTGTATTGTAATGTGGGGATGTAAAAGTTAGAAAACGTGTCATGTATAACTTAACTTGAAATGAATGACACAGCTTTTGATTATTTGAGAATGAATGTTGTGGGTGTTTATTATTGACTCACAGCCCAACTGTGTAGTGGTGAGGTTGTTCACGACCGGGTAACGAAAGGAAAACACGAAAAATTTATAGTGATTTTCGGTTAGACAGGATAAATTGGGTCGTGAAAGTGTAAGCTGTGTGTCACACTGAATTGCTCGCACTGAATTTTTACATGATTTATGAGAAAAACCGTGTTAGAGCCGTCGTGTATTGTTGTGTGATCTTACACTGACCTGCTCGCACTAGATTTTGAGACTAAGGTGCCAGTTGATATTGATGCTGGGGGGTAAATCCTTGAGACTACTTGGTACCCTTAGTCATATTGTATTGTATCGGGGTCCACGGAGTACGTTGTACCGTGTGGACGCAAATGGAGTACGTTATACCATGTATTGAGTCTTTGGACTACTAGACTGAACTGAACTGAATTGTACTGTATTGATTGGCCGACGAGCTGGACTGACCCATCCCCCTTGAGGCGTATGACACTCGCGTACACTTGGCCCGTGAGGCGCGGGGTCACTGGCTATGGTCATATGTCGACTGTATTGTTACTGATTGGATCCTACTGTTATTGACTGAATCCCAACCTAGTCTCAGCAAACTGAATTATTTATTGATAAAAAGAAAAGTGAATTATTGTTTACTGATTGAATGAATCGTTTTAAAGAAACGAATTCAAGTGTTTTACTGCATTGATTGAACAGTAAATGGTTTCTTCGTACTGACTATATTCAATGCATATGTTTTACATATGGTAAAGTATATTACCGAAAATGGAGTGTGACTGAAATTGTTTTTCAAAGAATGTGCATCGATTGTGAATCGTTTTCAATATTAACAAATTGAATTATATTCAAGTGTTTTACAGTGTTTTATAATTGATCATGGCATACATTATAAACATGTAGATAGTACGGTTGTCTACTGCTTACATAAGTTTCTTGCTGAGCGCGTTAAGCTCACTCCCTACTTTCCTCTACAGAGTCTCAACAGTAACTTTGACCGCTTTCATTAGTAAGGCATGTCGCACAAATATGGTTCCGTAGAGCATTTTTCTGCGTCGAAGGTATACCCAATTGTAAGAAATTCTTTTGTATCTAAAATTATTATAAGTACAGTAATGCATACGAGATGTGTATGGGGAATGTGAACATATTTTGTTTAAATTTGTTACTAAAAAAAATATTAATTAGACTGAATATTGTTCTGACCTAATATCGACTTGTAACCCAACCAAACTGTGTGTAATTCGGGTCGTTACATAATTTTTATTGTAAAAAATTTAAAAAAAATCATAAAAATTCTTTTGAAATGTAGAAAAAGAGAATTATATGTTGAAAAAGATAATCTTATAGGATATAAAAAAAATAAGACATAAAAGAGTATACATAAAATATTAAACATTATAAATATAATAATAATTATGAAAAATTGATTACAAATTAAAGTCACCATACGGCTTGAACAAAGTAACAAACTGTTCAAGTTCAATATTCAATAACTCAAATCTCAAAACTCAAACTGTCAAAAATCAGTTGGGTGAATGTAATTCAAAAGTATGCTTAACCTGTTCAAATCAATTGTTTGATTTCTGCATATAATATGAATAATAGAATATATGACTTGTGTACATGTACTTTTAAGTGTTGTTTGGTAAAGTAAAAAAGAAAAAATATGAAAAAAATAAAAAGATGAAAAATATTTTTTCCCTTTCGATTGATGTACTTAAAAGAAATATGTGAAAGAAAATTTTCTTTTCAACATTGTTTAGTAAATTTAAAAAGTGAAACAAAAGAAAATGAAACACTAATAGAAAAAAGATCATAGACTACAATTACAAAAAAAAAAGGTAGATTATGGATAATGAAATTGAGAGTAGTCTAATATTTTTAATTACAATTTTTTAAATTTTAATTGTTTTCATATTTCAGATATCATGGCTGTAACTATATTTATATAAAAAGCGTAGTTTTCTAACAACCTCTTAACTGTGTGGTTAAAAAAAAGTTGTAATAAATTGTAAGATTTATATTTTAATTCAAGCAACCTTATCTCTATCCTTAATTATTAAATATTTTTCTTGTAAAAAAAAACATAATTTAAAATAATAAAAGACAACATTTTAGTAATTAAACAAAAACTATGGTTTTCAACAAATTGTAGTTTTTAGAAATTAAAGCATATAAATTTATATTTTTATAAAAGCTATTATTGCAAAACACTACGATTTTACTGATACCCATAGTTAATATAATTAATTGTATAAATATAATTTAAATTGAAAAATATTATTCCTTATAAAAGATGGAAAATTTTGTTTTTCTTATTAAAATGTCGTACTATTATCTGTAAAAAGGCTATAGTTTTTGCTTCAAACGTAGTGTTTTGTAGCTCAATATTTTGTCTTCCAAGATTTAAGTACATTAAAAATGATTTCAGTTACAAGTAAAGTTGCTACAATTTCATTTATGAATAGACATTTTGTTGTTCGAATAAACAATGATTTTTTATTTATTAATAAACTATAGTTTAGGTTTTTAAACGTAATCTTTTATGTTTCATATCAAAATACATCCAAATAAAACAACAATTATTCATTATCCTTATTTGCATCCTATCATATAGTATTATAAAAAAACACTGCTTGAAAATAATAGAGCATACATGTCATGCTTCGGCTTTCGTATGATTACAGAAGCTACAACAAATTCAGGCCAATTTTTCTTTTTTCTTTTTTAATTTCCTTCACGTTTGTGTGTGAACAACTCAACCCACTAGTGAAAATTGTTTGTTTTAGTCCCTTAGACCTCATGGTTTTAAAAAGATTCACTAAGAGTATGAAGCATGTTAACTTATATACCTAACATCTCTCATGTGCTTTGTCGATGTAGGATTTGCCTAGATGTGTCACATACAACCCTTTTCAGGACTCAAAGTCCTCGTTGAGGTTTGATCTACAATCGTTCAAGAGGTCACGCGGAGCCGCTTTGATATCATCAAATAACAGCCCACTAGTGATATTATCCTTTTGATCCATTAGACCTTACAATTTTAAAAGGCCTCACTAGGGGTATGGAACATGTTAACTTATATACCCAATATTTCTTTTATGCTTTGTAGATGTGAGATTTGCTTAAAGATGTTGCAATACAAGAGAAAAATATATATACATATACCTATACATATATATATATATATATATATATATATATATATATATATACAAAAAATAATCAAAAGCATATGTTTTAGAAAGTTAGGATGATATTTCAAGCCTGTAGCGTATTTAGATAGATTTGAAAAACTCTCAAAATTCAAAACTCAATCTCTAAAAAGAATTAACTGGAATTTAGTGAGCGGGGACATAGTAAGTCACTTATATAAATGCAGAAGTAGGATTATATTGTTCTAATGCAAATGCATGATGTCTGCATGTGGAGATTCTACCATTGTATCATTGTAATTCTCGTGCAAACTATCTCAAATCATGTTTTTAAGGACTCTAGGTGTGCGAGGGTTTTAAGGGTATCGATGGAAGAATGCTTTAAACCACCTTATTATCCTCGCTCCTCGACACCTGTAAACAAACCGATCGATAAAAAGCTAGTTATCTCATCCCGAATCTGAACATGTGCAGTACACACAATATGTTTGCAAAGCATTATGCAATGAGATCAAATCATACTTAATTAAGTGGAAAGCATGATAATTTCCAAAAGCCCCATTTTGTTATAGTACATATGTTCTAAAACAGTGTTTAATTACATCGTTAATCAATGATACCGTCAAGGTTTCAATACTATATGTTCAATTAAAACTCATTTACCAAGGCTCTAGTCAATGCTCAAAGCTCAAGGTTCAATACCATAAATATATCATTCAATCATAATCTCAATTCAATACGATGTTCAAATCATATCAAGTAGTAATAACAAGAAAGCATCATCAATTATGTAACCAAAAAAAAAGGCATTATCATTTAAATATATTAATAAAGACTTGTTTTTTTACTATAGCTATCAGTGAATCAATGGGTCTCCAAGAACAAGAGAATTACCTATGGCCACAGATATTTACAATTCCCAATTCCACTTATCAGGTGCGAACAGAAACTTGTCCAAGACGACTGCCCAACCAGCTTGCATGCTTAATGAGCAAGCTCTAAGTTCCATCATACTTTATTGATCCTATATTAATGCCATAATCTCCAAAACCGAAGTACAATAATTTCAATAGTTCAAAAGATTCTGAAAACATGATGCCATATGCCATCTCATTTAAAAGCTAAACTTTAAGCAGTTTAATACGTGCCAATAGTTCGATAGTATTCCCATAAATGCATTTAAACCAATGCAAGTTTTTAAATACTTATGTTTTGTGTTATGCATGGTTATAACTTATGCGTAAAACATGAGTTCAAATATGATGATGTGATGATCACACGCATAATGTAAATAGTGACTAACATGGCCATCACATGACAAACAAGGTAAGGTGCCAAGTGTTATGCTAACATCAATATCACATCATTATCCCATGACTCATTAATCGCATAACTCTTATCTCAAGAAATTATATGCATCCCAATGGGCTATTATACTCTCCTTACGAAATAAGAGTACACAATCAATATATCAATATATATATATATATATATATATATATATATATATATATTCCTACACATCAGCTACTTGATCCTCGTTATTAATTTATCGAATGTAACATGTTGCTTATGATTATAACTTTAAATTAAAATGTATTATTAAAAAAAAAACTCTCTGCAGACCTAACAATGAAAATTCATAAGAAAACAAAAATTTACAGCTTTAATACAAGACAATCTTCTACACTCTAAAAATTTACAGTTCCAGCTGAGTAAGACATGTACAAATAGCATCTAGGCGGTGTCATAGGTAGATAGAAGTCGGCATCCCCTTGGACCTAATAATCTGACAAAAAAATGAGAATCCATGTTCTAATTTTGCTTATGCAGGAAGAACAAAAAAGGGGGCCCGAATGTTGCAACCACATAACACATATCAAAGAGCCTCAGGTCAAATGAGGAGTTTGACGGGCTACAGATTCTAATTCCATGGACTTGGCTGCCGAGCCTCTTTGAAAACTGAAGTGCCACCAGATGCGGCTGAGGAAGGAGACGATGCAAAATAATTTGTTCTTAACAGATACAGCGGGAGGATTCCCGGGGTGACCTTGATTTCCAGTAGGGGCAAACCGTGATGGGCTAACTGAGACCCCCATGCTTGCTCGAGATGGAAAGGGACCCTATATAAATAAAAGTAATAGCCAGATGTCATTAGCATAACTGACATAGTCAAATATGCCATCAATCAAACTTCACATAAACCCAAACTTCGTTTAACAGATTTTGTTCACTAATCTTAAGTTTATGCAGCATCTGATATACCAGGACACAAGATAGTCCAGTTTTAGTATACCTTAATGAATATCAACAAGTTAAATAACATACTCTTCTTGAAGTTAACTCAATACAACCTGATCCTCTGGTAATAATAAATAATGTTTTATTGCTCTACAGTAGCCATATAAACGGAACATATTTCAGTTGATACTTACTATCTTCTTCTACGAGGTCCCAATTTTACAGCTGCATGGTGCATCAATTTCGTAGAAAAAAAAAAGGTAACAAAACCATTGCATGTTTAATTTTCTTAATTAAAAAACACATGGGAAAAAACTCTAGACTAGACAAAGAGACCATTATCTAGCCATGACCAGGTGGGGATAACAAATATCGACAATTGAAGCAGCTTGTTTGTTTGTTACCTGCATTACAACTGTTATAATTTTTCCATTTTTCAACTGTTAATGTCACCTCAAAAATGCATCCATAAAACAAGTTAGAAGAATCTCACTTTACAAGGAAGAAGGGTCATATATTTCTTTTCCCATAGCCTTTCAAATGCTTCAACTTCTCTGAGAGAGTAACCGTGGAGATATTATGTAATTATGCTCATCTCATCAAAAGGAAAACTCCAACGAAGTTGAAATTTTGAGAGAAGCAGTGAGGCATTGATGACAAACCATGGAAAAAGAAACAGGTGAAGGACATGTGAATGCTAACTAGATTATGACACTAGCTCTAAAAGGAATAGACAATTAAATGGTGCATCAATTCACTCAATGACAATTACAATACACTACTGTACCAGTAACATAAGAAGAGTAACAGATGTTTCTGAGATACTAAGAATCATCAGGCCGTGGTCAGCATGAATTAGAGACAGAGATGACAGCGCTAGCCTTACACTTATCTTTGTAAATGATAATTTGTACTTTTCTTTTCATAATATTTATATATAATATATTTTGCAATTGATGAATATAATTATATCCATTATTTTATAATAAATATTGTAAGAAATTAAAAAAAATAAATAATTTTTGTCAAATAATAAATATTTACATGTAGAAATTTGTATTTATATAAATATTTATTAAAATTTAAAGTTATATAAAAAATTAAATTAATTATTATATTCAAAATTTAAAAAAATGTTCATAACTTCTAAATTTTCAAAATAATTTAAAGTGAATCCGCTAAACTCACTCTACTCGAATCGAGACCGAACTTTAAAATAATCAAAATTGAAAATAATCAAACTCAAAATAAACCCAAACCGAAATGCCGGAACTCTAAATTATCCAAATCCAAAAAAATTCAAACTCAAAAATACTCGAATCTGAAACGATCCGAATCTCAAACGATCCAAACTTGAAGACAACTCGAACCGAACTTGCTTGTTTACCACCTCTAGTTGAGTCTTAAGTTTTATCAACGTTAATCATGTATTTTAAATTTCTAGTTAATTAAAATTTTTTATTTATTTTATAATAAATTTTCAATTCTAAATATAAATCCAAAAAATTTTCTTTTTTTTTTTAATAATAGTGATATCAAATTTGTATATCATAAATACGAATAAATTGTTAAATTGAAAAATCGATATAAAAATTTCAATTGTACATGAAATTATTACAATTAAATAATATTTATTAATGAAATGATATGTCACATGAAGTTACTGAAATTCATCTATTTTATATGTTGAATGAGAGGTTAAGATTGCTTAATCAATATAAGCCCGAGGCCTTACTAAACCGTTTAAATCTTTTCGAATGAAATTAATCAAATCATCTTGTAGACATAAGGATCTTGAGAGACTTGAAAATTTTACCCAACGTGCTAAGATGTTTGCATAAAGATTTGTGTGTGCGCTATACAGAACATTAACAATCTCTACTTAAAAACATTTTACAACCTATTAACACTTGAAATAAAAGGAACCCTTCCAAGGACATGTGGCAACACCTTTTTTTCAATCAGTAAAGCATGAGCTCCGATGTTAAAATCAATTTATCTCAAATATGTTAAATATTAAATTTAATGTAATCTTATATTCAAGTTGATCCCTATGTCTATTGTTAACTGGTTTTAGGTTAAATGTTTAATATGGTATAAGAGCACAAGTTCTATTTTGTGATTCATACTTGTTATCCTTCGAAGTTTTTTTATATGGTAGACTTTCATGTTTCTGTCTATGTGTGTTAGGGGCCTATTAAAATGATGTTATCTAACATTTGTTAAATGTTGAGTTTATTGTGATCTTATACTTAAGTCATTTCACCTTGGTTTTAGTTAGATATCTAACAAACATAAGGCACTTGAAATCATAGTACTAAGCCAAAAACAGACCTGAATAAATAGCATAAAGTTTAGCCTTTAAGATAAAACCTCTATCAAGTTCTGTTCTAAAGTCAAAATCAAAGGTGTAAAATGAACCAAAGTCCACGGGCTGATTTGTTAGTCTGCGAACTTTCATAAGACCGGATATGTAATTCGGTAATCTATCAAAAAAATGGCCTAAATGGATAATCCAGCAAACTGCAATCTGCAGATCAATGCTCATCACTAGTCCACAGACCATGGTCCAGAATTAATTAAAGTAACCATGGCCCAACCCATTCCCATTTAAACTAAAGCCTAAACCCTTATCCTTACCCTTAACCTTACGTTTACTTAAGTACCCAATAAGAAAACCCAAGACCAATTGGCATTTGGCGTAATACCGATTAGTCAAGTCAAGTAGCCCTAAGGGCTCTCTAATTTCCTTTACATCTATAGGTCCCATAGCTCATTCCCTCTCTCTCGGTCTCCTTTTACCATTATCTACAGTTTTTTGCATTAATGACTACTGGTCCGCTTTTACTACCGCTAAGAACCAAGTTTGCTTCTCTGTTGATCTTACCAGTCTGCTTCTTCAAGCTTAAGCTATGCGAAAAGTAAATGTTGTTTATATTATTTTAATCTAGTAAAAAATATGAGCTTATATAATTTATCCGTAAAATCTTGTCTCTTTCCATTTTTATATGAAGTTAAGACTTAGAATATAGTTATGGATAAACCTTATAAGACGATTGCTTTATGATCATTATTTTGATAAATTAGTTGCCTTCCACCAAAATAGCAATATAACCAAAGTTCTTTTAATCGGAGATTTGTTGAGCTAACTCAAGGTAAAACTTATAAACGAATATGTTTGAGCTGTGACATTGTTGGGTCTTATTCAACTAAAGTCATTACATAGATGTGCTGCCACATGACCGTATAACATTAGAGGCAACTATTAGGCAAAAGTTATATGATGCATTTAGATAAAGAGTTATCACCTAATCAATATAACAGTTTTTTGGGAGGCAATTGGTAAGCTAAGTTACTGCTCCAATTACTTATATCACGATTTCTTAAGCTACCTCAAGGTCTTATTATAATGAAAGGGATCCTAACTCATCAATATATTTGATGTGGATATATTTTGTATGAATGGGCTCGGACATAAGGAATGCCTAGTTGATGACTAGAAACAAAAGACACGTGGCATCTCGAGAGTGAGCCACATGTCCTCTTCCTTGGTCGCCATGTGTCAAGTCCAATGACACATGGCAGAGGGGATAAGCGACTGACTCAACCGTTGGTCTAAGAAGAACCCTAGCGGCTAACCTAGCCACCAGGTTTACCAGAACTCGGTGGTTGACTTAACCGCTAGGCAAAAAGGAACCTCAGCGACTAATCCAGCCGCTAAGCCTAAACTTACCTAGTAAGACAACCTAGCCCTAAGCCCATTATGAGCACAATTGTCTACACCAATGCCTGAGTTAATTAAAACTCCAATTACAAAAACTAATTATGTAATTAATCACCTATTTACCCTATAAATAGATAATAGGTATGTTCTAAACTTAATTAATTAGTCTTTTTCTTATTGAGACTCTGCCAGATCAATTACTTATGCATCGGAGTGCGCACGCAGGAAAAAATCCTTACATCCCTCTGACTTCTTTTTTCTTGTAGACTTCTTAGTAAAGGAGTACGATGATCAAGATTCTTACATCAACATTGCACCATTGTTGTTTTGAGCAATAACAATCGGTGTCGTATGTGGGAAATACTTATAAAAAGTCGCATTCTAGATAAGATGGTAAGAACACGATTTGCTGCAACTAGGAATGATGGAGATGAGGGTTCCATGGGTTCCCTTGACCATGGCACTCAACGACAAACCTAAGGGAGAGGACAACAATCTGTGCCCACAGCCCCTCTCGTCGAGTTTAAAACTTTAAGGTGGGGAAATGCAAAAACTGTTTAAACTTTGAAAGCCATGGTAGACCTTTTCACTGGTGTTCTTACATAAATCAGTCTTTCTTGGGAAGTTCAAAATCTGATGGGCAGAACAAGCACTAGAGGACATATTGTAGAAGCAACTGATTTGCAAAATCAGATTCAGAAGGAGACTTAGCCGATGACCTAGAATCTGACCTAAGATCCAACTTGGAGGGGTACTCAGCCACTGACTCAGGATCAGACCTAAAAGGGTACTCAACCGCTGACTCGAGATCAAACCCAGAGGGGTACACAGCCACTAACACAAGATCAGACTTGGAGTGAGAGTCAGTCACAAACCTTAATATAAAGTCAATCTTGAGGTTATGGGCATACCCATAATCAAGGCCATGGTATAAAAGGCGTTCGGATAATTGATTCGGATATAAGAGCTCACAAATCCAGTAAGGCAAAAGGTGTTTAGTCATTGAATTAGGGAATGGATCTCACATGAGACCTAGAAATAAATTTAAGGACAGGGTACTGACTAGAGCTCGTAAAAACCTTGTTCCTAGAGTTCAAAGGGAAAGGAAAGGTAATCCTTAATGATGACCAAGTAGATTCATCGAGCTCAAAACAGGTAAAAGCTCATCCCGCCACTGGGATTGATGATGTGAAGATGTTAGTAGAGAAAATTCTAGAAGAGAAAATGTTGTATCCTCAAAAGACAGTCAAAAGAGGAAAATACCTTTCAGCATGATAATAATGGAAAAACCCTTACCCCATAAGTTTAAATGCCCTAGATACTGACCTATGCTGGGAAGACGGATCCATATGATCACATATAGAATTACGAATCCCCAATGCTCCTTCATGGTTAGGAGGATGAAATCATGTGTAGGGTTTTTTTGCTCACCCTAATAGGTCATGTCGTGAAATGGTTCAATAGACTCAAAGAAGGTTCAAGACATCTTTTTGATTAGCTTAGGGGGAATTTTTGAAGGCTTTTATGATTAATAGTCAAAGAAAAAAAGATGCCACTTATTTGCTTAGCCTTAAACAAGGGGGCCAAGAGTCTTTGAAAAGTTATGTGGACAGATTTAGAGATGCTACATTAGAAGTTCAAGATTTGCAAACAAGTGTTGTCGTGGCAGCTATGTTGCAAGGAACCAAATATAAGAAGTTGTAAGAATCTCTATCTCTTGATCAACCAACCACAGTTTCATATTTGTTCTTAAAGGCAAACAAGTACATAATGTAGGAGGAAATAATAAGAATGGCTCTACCCACAGATACTAAGGAATGAAAGAAACGTGTGAGAGATCCAGTTGATAGAAATACTTCGAGGTCAAATAAGCTTGATAAAACACCCAAATTGAAGAATGACAATTATACTCGTCTTAACGAGCCTACGACACCTGTTTGGTGGCTATAAACAGGACATGCTTATTGCAATTTTTGAAAAAGGTGGCTGGGAATCTTGAAAGAGATGTGGATTTTTATTATGATTTTTACTCTGCTCATGAACACTTAACAGAAAAGTGTAGAGAACTCATTAATCTGCTTAAAAAGCTTACCAAAAAAAGGGAAGATTGATAGATTTGTCTGAAGGAGTGAGACATTCCGCTATCTCACTCGGGATCAGAGAGATAATTAACCATAGGATAGACGAAATGATAATAGGAGAAATGGAGGAGAGAATAGAGAACGAAGAAGAAATGATGACAGAATTAGAGCAATAGAATGGAAGAGTATTACAATAACCCTATAGGACTGGCTATTAATGTCATCTCGGAAGGGGATTCTATGGCAAAAAGCTTTTTTTCATCTCGAAATGTGTGTGCTAGGCAAGTAAACCAAGTTAACTCTGTGATGAAAAAATTCAGAGATGAAGAATCGATTATTTTTACACAAATCGACAAAGGAGATGTAGTTACCCCTTATAATGACCCAATAATAATATCAGCAGTAATGGCTAAACACCTTGTGAGGCATATTCTAGTCGATAATGGAAATTTTACAAACTTTATCTATTGAAACTGTTTCAAGAAAATGAATATTTCAAAAAATAGGCTAAAAGCAGTGGTCACTCCACCTTATGGCTTTGCTAAGGAGAAACTAAAGTTATCAGGTCAATTACGCTAGGAGAAAGTTCCAAGAGTGTTACCCGACAAGTTCTATTTATGGTAGTCAAATCCAACTCAGTAGTTTACAATATGATTTTAGGACATCCACTCTTGAATGACATGAAAGGTATGGTTTCTTCTTCTTACCTACTTATGAAGTTTTCGACTCCCAACGGGGTCAGACAAGTTCGGGGAGATCAAAAGAAAGCGATAACTTATTACATTTTATCTACTACGTGTAAGGGGATTCAAAAGAAAGAAACTCTGACCATATCTGACCCCTGCAAGCCTAAATAGTGGAGAAGGTGAAAATTGTAGAGTTAGTTAGAGAAGATATGTGGGAAGTCAATTATCGAACGAAGAGAAAACAAAGATTATGGAATGTCTTCGAGAGAATTCTGATATATTTGCTTAGACACCAGCTGATATGCTGAGCATTAATCCATAGTTTATTTGCCATCGACCTAATGTCTGGTCGGATGCAAAACTAATCAAGCAGAAAAAGAGAAACTTTACCCTTAAAAGAAATAAGTTTTTGATGAGGAAGTTGGGAAGTTGTTAGAAGCCGAGTTCATATGAGACGTTAAATATCCTTAATGGCTGGAAAATGTGGTAATAGTGAAGAAGGCTAGTGGGAAGTGGAGGATGTGCGTAGACTTCATTGGCATCAATAAGGCATGTCTTAAGGACTCTTACCTTTTGCCCCAAATTGATAAGTTGGTGGATGAAACATTTGGGTATGAGCTCCTTTGCTTTTTGGATGCCTTTTCAGGATATCATCAGATTATGATGCATCTCGAGGATGAAAAGAAAGCCTCTTTCATTACTGACAATGGAACCTACTATTATTGCTGATGCCTTTTGGACTGAAGAATGTTGGAGCCACTTATCAACGAATGGTCAACAAGGTTTTTAAAGATTTGTTAGGCAACACTATGGAAGCTTACGTGGATGATATGATTGTGAAGAGTAGAAAAGAAAAGCCTCATGAAAAATAATTAATAAAGGTATATGGGGTATTGAGGAAGTTTAACATGAAGTTGAATCCAAGCAAATGTTCTTTTGGAGTACACACTGAAAAATTTCTAGGGTTCATGATTACCAATCGAGGAATTGAGGCTAACCTAGAAAAGATCCAAGCCATCCTTGATATGAAACCCCCAAGCATTGTGAGAGAAGTACAAAGGTTAACAAGGAAAGATTATTGCAGTTAACTTCTTATTGTTTAAGTCAGCAAAGCAAAGCCTGCCATTCTTTAAAACTCCACGAGGTGAAAGGAATTTTAAGTGGATAGAGGAGTGTCAGAAAGCCTTTAAGGAGTTAAAGAAGTACTACAAGAACTTTCTTTATTATCAAGAATCGAGATAAGGAAGCAACTATTTATGTATCTTAGAGTGAAAGAAAATGTGGTCAATTTCGTGCTCTTGAAAAAAGATGAAAATGGAGACAAACTTGTTTTTTACATGAGTAAGGTGTTATTAGAAGTTAAAACATGCTATCACTAGCTGAAAGAGTGGCTTTAGCATTGGTCATGGCTTCACGAAATTTGTGCCCTTATTTCCAAGCACTTGCTATCACTATCCTGACTGACCAACTACTAAGAAAAATATTTCAAAAGCTCGAGCATTCAGGGAGAATAGTAAAGTGAACTATAGAGCTCGGAGAGTATGACATCACCTTCCAACCTAGGCATGCAATAAAAGGTCAAGCCATGGCAGACTTCAAAGTTAAATGCACCATTGTGGAGGATGTCCCTAACAAGACATCTCATGGTGGAAGTTATATATAGACAGAGCATCAAGTGTAAATGGTAGTAGAGTTAGAATTGTTTTTGTAGCTCCAAAGGGAGATGTATTGGAGTACTCGTTATGCTTCAACTTTTTGAATTTTAATAATGTGGCTGAGTATGAAGCTTTGATAACAAGTATGAAGTCAGTCGAAAAATTGCAAGTGAAGAATTTGATGGCTCATTGCAATTCGCAATTAGTAGTCAATCAGTTCCATGGCCAGTATGAGACTAATGAGTCTACATTGGACCCTATTAAGAAAAGGTTCAATTTTTGGCGAGATCATTTAACCATTTCCAGCTGCTTCAAGTACATAGGACTGAAAATACCGATGCTGATGCCTTATCAAAGTTGGCTTCTTATAAAGAGATTGTCAGAAGAATGGTACAAGTGAAAAGGCTTGAGAAGCTAAGTGTGGAAGAAAACAAGGTGTATGATGCCAAGATCAGTCATGATTAGAGAATATTGAAATACTTATCAGAAAATAAGCTCCCTAAAAATAAAGAAGAAGCTCAGAGGCTCGAAAGCTAATAGTGATGAGTTCAAAGTCTACTCTGATAGGAGAAAAGTTGTACAAAAAGGGATATTCATCCCACTGCTGAAATGTTTGGGTCTTGGATAGTCCAACTATACATTAGTCAAAGTACATGAATGGATATGTAGAGAACATCTGAGGGCCCGAGCGCTCGCTGCTAAGGTACTACAAGCAAGTTTTTATTTACCTACATTGAAAAAGGATGCAAATAAGAAAGTACATAGATGTGATAAATGCCAAAGATTTATGCCCGTAGCATCTGCCCTGGTAGCAGCACTTCAAAATACATTTCAACCGATCCCTTTTGCACAATGGGGGTTGGATATCTTGAGTCATTTTCTGCTTACTACAGGTCAAAGGAAATATTCGTTAGTGGCTACAGATTATTTTACCAAATGGATTGAAGCTCAACCTCTGTCCACCATTACTGAAAGAAAGGTCATGGTGTGAAAGGATATTATCTTCCATTTTAGGATCTCGAGAGTCTTAAATGCAGATCATGGGAAGAAGTTTGACTATGATGCTTTTAAAATTCAACATTTAGCTTCAGATTTCCTCAGTATTATATCCTCAGGCCAATGGATAAGCGGAGGTTAGTAACTGAACTATACTTCATAGACTAAAAACGAGACTGGATAAGGCAAAGAAAGCATGGGCTGATGAACTGCCAAGCATTCTGTGGGCATATGGAACTACTAGTTGAGTATCAACGAGGGAGACGCCTTTTAACCAAGTATATAGAATTGAGGCATTAATACCGGTGGAGGTAGAGGCAATCTCACCAAGGTTGATCTCCTTTATTGAGAAGGAGAATTCATAGAGGTTAAGAGAGAACCTCGACCTAATCGATGAGTAGAGAGAATTAGTCGCGATGCGACTGTTAGCATATCGACAGAGGGTTGCTAATTACTACAATAGCAGGGTGAAACCTAGACCCTTAAGAGAGGGAGATTTGGTGTCACACCCCACTTCTAGGAACCCTTCCATCCATACTTACTCTACTACGGTTGGGCTGTAAGAAGATGCAATTACTAAAATTCATTCATTTACAGCGGAAGATTTAAAACTTTAATTCACACTCCCAGGTGTGTGTGTAGATATACAAAATCAATTGTATAAATACCATTTGCTTACATATCATCCCCATAATACTGTTTACAATTCCAAGATATAACTATGCGATACAATATATTAGATACAAAATACTTGTGTATACAAATCTTATACCTTTGCGGATTGTGGGAGTTGTTTGACACAAAAGACCTAGAGACCACCGCTCTCTTACTTCTCAGTACCTGGAGGGGGAAAATAGTGGGATGAGCAAACCACAGCTCAGTAAGGAAATGTATGCTAGTAGGTAGATATCGTACTACCTACATAACCTATGCATGTATAAACCAAAATCATGTTTTCAGTATAAATGGAAATATCATACGAAAAATGCATTTAAACATATATTTCTCAATAGCATTTTCGTACCAATCAAATATGTCGAGCTTCCATTTAAAACATGCTCATAAATAGTGCCCTTACGGCACAAATGTGAAATCAGAGATTTATCAAAACACAAAATCTCTTTCTTTTCTCAAATCACTCTTTCCCAAAAATCTCTTTCTTTTCTGAGATTGTCTCTGTTTCTCGAATCTCTAAGACAGGCATGGAATTTTCGACAATCAAATATCCACGACATATGGCCATAGTCAGTGATCCCAGGCCTCACTGATCAGGTGTGCATAGGGCATCACTTCGCCTGAAGGGGGATGGGTCAGTCCTGCCCTCCGGCTCATCTCAATCAACCTCATCTCCTCGTATACTCACGGTAAAGATACACCGTGTGTCATCTACGCGATACTCGTACTCACGTGCACCCAGCACGGTACATAGTACACCAACGGACAACTACACTGTACTACGTACGACTGTGTACCCAAGTCCATACTCCAACTCCGATGGACTTTTCATCCTGAACCATGTCTCATATACCAGGCGAGCAAGTAGCGTGACACACAGTCATCGCAAGGCTCTAGCGCGGTACGATCTATCGTTAAGGCTCAGCTCGTTCAAATGGTCATCAGCTGGTATCCCCTTGAGTCCCAGACCCCCAGGTTTACCTCAACTCAATAAAACAGGTGCGAGCAAAGCTCCCGCACTTTCTCAAAACCATCGTACGAGTTAGAACTCCAGCACGATACATCGAAGGCATTAAAATAGGTGTGAGCTAGCGTTTCAACACCAAATTTCATCTCAAAACTGATAGATGGCTATTTTTTCTTTTTAAAACTCAAAACATGTTTATTCATACAGCATGCCTCTTCATGCTAAAACATGTAAATTTAACCCACCTATCATTAACATTTCTCAATCATTAAGATCAATGTAAAATAGAGAAAAACATTGAAAACATGCATATCATGCTATTTCCTTACCCCATCCCATTTCTCAATACATATATACATCATAGTACTTTTCATGCTTCCATATCATTTCATAGAATTATAGTATCGTACTAGTTCTAGCAATATATCTACGAAATTGCTGTAAAATATGCACGAACATCTCTATAGCTAACACACAGTCCCTTACCTCGCTTTACTTGTGTGCAACTATCCTCCTCTACGCTTCTTGTGTTCTCATCTCGACTTGCTCCGACGTATCATCCGAAATTGAAATTCATCCATCAAACACTTGAGTTAACGTTTCTAACTCTTATTCAGCTAAGCATTTATCCAATGCCTTAAATACACATTTTACCCCTTATGGTAAATCTCATAATTTTATCCCAATATGAACATACCTAAACCATGCCCACAACATAATCATCCTCTCAAGATATCTCATTCATCATTAACACTTCTACATTCCACTTTCTCACACTAGACCATTTCTAAGTTATATTTATTTCATACCATTCTAGGTAGTTCTACCCACAATTGCACACCCAATTAACTTCATAATCATTAACTAGACCAATGTACTTGGATTTGTGCACTAGAACTTACCTCCTTAGATTTCCTCATTGCTCCAATTAGAAATGCCCCTTATTCTTTCAATCTGACAAATGGGGAAATGCCTCTAGACTTTGTTATTCTTCTCTTAGACGTGAACAACTTTGGCTCTAATAGCTTTTCCTCAAATCTTACTAAAAATGGCTGGATTTAGGAGTGAGAAAGCTAGGTTTTTGAGTTGAAGTGAAAAGAAATGGTTTATCCCAAAATCTGCAGATCCAACTGCTCCTATTTATAGATTTAACTTGATGAGATCGATCTTCCTTGGGTGGAGATCGATCTGGTCCTCTAAAAATCCCTCTTTTCTAAGACATTTTAAAGGTAGGAGATCGATCTATCGAGGCTTGAGATCGATCTGCTGTCAAATAGAAGCTTAAGGAGATCGATCTAGTCTTAGGGGAGATTGATCTGCTTCCAACCCGAGAGCTAAGGAGATCGATCTGATTCTCTTGGAGATCGATCTGCTCCATTCCATTACTCACATAAGAGCATTCTGGCTCTTCCAGATCGATCTCTCATCCTATGAGATCAATTTGGCCTTCATATTTCCAGATTTTTTGCAGTTTTTCTGCAACAACTTCATTCAAAACTTCCTCAATTTACCTCCAATCACACTTAGCACGTATTAAAACTTGTGGGCAATCTTTGTATAACCAAATATATACGATATTACCCGAATGGAAGTATACAACTTATGTAAGTCTTTCCTTCAATTTTACCACACTACTTATTCATAATGCAACTTGTACGTATAATCACGATTCTTATTACAAGTGCGTACATTATCTTATGGACTTACATTGCATATACATCACATTACAAATGTATCATCCTACTTATGATTTCATTTACATTTGTATGTTCCTATATACAGCTATACATATACAGGGTCTCACATTCTCCTCCACTTAGAGAATTTGGTCCTCCAAATTAGAACCAATTCAATCTGTGAATATCTCGGGATACTTTTCCCGCAACAAACTTTCTAGTTCCCATGTGGCCTCTTTCACAGTGTGATGTTGCCACAAAACCTTAACCAATGAAATCGTCTTGTTCCACAACACCTTCTCTTTTCTGTCCAACATTCGGATCGGTCTCTCGACATACGACATATCCTCCTTGAGCTCTAACGACTCATAGCTAATTACATGTGTCGGATCCGGGTAGTACTTCCGAAGCATAGAAACGTGGAAGACATTGTGGACTTCTGCTAGCTCAGGTGGCAAGGCTAGCCTATATGCTCCATCTCCCACTCTATCCAAAATCTTGAAGGGACCAATGTAACGAGGACTTAATTTTCCTTTCTTCCCAAACCTCGTTATTCCCTTAGAAGGAGATACTTTCAAAAATACGAACTCACCAACATCAAATTCAAGTGGTCTCCGTCTCCTGTCAGCGTAGCTCTTTTGTCGACTTTGAGCCGTTTGCAGCCTCTCGTATATTATCTGAACATCCTCGGAGGCTTGTTTAACCAAATCGGGAGCAAGCAATTGTCTGTCACCAACTTCTTCCCAACCAATGGGCGATCGACATCTACGACCGTATAGTGCCTCATAAGGGGTCATACCAAGACTTGAGTGATAACTGTTATTGTAGGCGAACTCAATCAATGGCAAGTGATCATCCCATGAGCCTCTAAAATCCAGCACACACGCTCTCAACATATCTTCCAGGGTCTGTATAGTCCTCTCTGACTGACCATCTGTTTGAGGATGAAAAGCGGTGCTAAAACTCAACTGGGTCCCCATCGCTTCTTGAAAATGTCCCCAAAAGTGGGAAGTGAAGCGGGCATCCCGATCAGAAACAACACTCACTGGGACTCCATGCAATCTCACTATTTCTCGCACATACAGGTTCGCCAGTGCACTCAATGTATCTGTAGATCTCATGGCTAAGAAATGTGCCGATTTCGTTAACCGATCTACTATCACCTATATCGCATCATGGTTCTTACGGGTTCTCGGCAATCCCATCATAAAATCCATGGTGACATGCTCCCACTTCCATGTTGGTATAGGTAGAGGTTGTAATAATCCTCCTGGTTTCTGATGTTCGACCTTTACTTGCTGACAAATGAGACATCTAGCGATATACTCAGCTATGTCTCTCTTCATTCCAAACCACCAATATACCTTTCGGAGATTTTGATACATCTTACTACTCCCCGGGTGTATCGTATATCTCGACGAGTGAGCCTCTGATAAGATCAGCTTCCTCAGCTCTAAATCCTTAGGAACACATATTCTATCTCCAAACCTTAGTATTCCATTTGAACTCAATATAAAATCGGCACCCTTCCCCTTCCGAATTTGGCTAATCATGTCAATACACCATTGATCAATTTGCTAACCTTGTCAGATTCTCTCAATCAACTCCGGTTCTAATCTCAAGTTAGCAATAATCCCATAGTTGCCAATCTCAGGTAGGGTCATATCCAGACTAAGATTCGTGAATTGTTCCAACAACTCGTGCTCTCTAACCATCATATGTGATACCAACCCGAGACTCTTTCGACTCAATGCATCGACAACCAAATTTGCCTTCCCCGGGTGGTACAAGATCTCACAATCATAGTCTTTGAGAAGTTCTAACCACCTCCTCTGTCTCATATTTAATTCCTTCTGTGAGAATATATATTTTAGACTCTTGTGGTCCGTAAAGATCTGAAATCTCTCACCATATAAGTAGTGGCACCATATCTTCAACGCAAACACTACGGTCGCTAACTTCAAATCGTGAATGGGGTAGTTCTTCTCATGATCCTTCAGCTGTCTAGATCCATAAGCTATTACCCTTCCATCTTGCATCAAAACATAGCCTAGTCCTTAATGCGAAGCATCTGTATACACCGAGTAATTCCCTGAACTGTTAGGGATGATAAGAACTGGCGTGGTGGTTAATCTGCGCTTAAATTCCTGAAAACTCCTCTCACAAGCTTCATCCCATGAAAACTCCACACTCTTTCTCGTAAGACGTGTCAATAGAGCAGCCAATCTAGAGAAACCCTTTAAAAATCTCCTGTAGTAACCAGCCAAACCCAGAAAGCTTCTGATCTCTGTGACTGTCCTAGGTTGTTCCCACTGAACAACGACCTCAATCTTGGATGGATCTATTGATACCCCATCCTTCGATACAATATGGCCTAGAAAAGAAATCTGTTCTAGCCAAAAGTCACATTTACTAAGCTTGGCATACAACCTTCTCTCTTGGATGGTCTGCAAAATAATCCTCAAGTGCTGCTCATGCTCTTCTCTGGACCTTGAATACACCAATATATCATCAATGAAAACAAATACGAACTGGTCCAGGTATGGCTTGAATGCTTCATTCATTAGAGCCATAAAAGCTGCCGACGCATTGGTCAACCCAAAAGGCATCACTAGGAATTCGTAATGGCTATAGCGGGTACGAAATGCTGTCTTGGGCACATCCTCCTTTCGAATCATCAATTGATAATATCCAGACCTCAAATCTATCTTGGAGAAGATCTGTGCTCCCCAAAGCTGATCCAATAAATCGTCAATGCGTGGCAAGGGGTACTTATTCTTGATGGTAGCCTTGTTCAACATTCGATAGTCAATGCACAACCTGAGGCGCCCATCTCTCTTCTTCACAAATAATACCGGGGCTTCCCATGGTGAGACGCTCGGTCTTATGAACCCCTTCTCTAGCCACTCTTGCAGTTGTTTCCTTAATTCCTCTAGCTTAACTGGAGCCATCCTATATGGTGACTTGGATATTGGTTCAGTTCCAGGCGTCAAGTCTATACCGAATTCTGTTTCTCTATCGGGTGGCAATCCTGGTAGATCGTCTGAAAAGACATCAGGGAATTCTCTGACCACTGGGATGTCCTCCATATCTGGATGTACTTTGTTCAAATCCACCACATAAGTAACAAAACCTTCAAAACAACACTCAAGTCATTTATATCAAAGTACTTTACTTAACACAAAATTTGAGATTTCATTTCTTCTCTTAAAATCTTGTAACCTTCTTCAGGTAGAGAAAACTTAATGGACTTAAAACGACAGTCTATGACAGCATGATTGGTGGCTAACCAATCCATTCCTAAGATTACATCAATGTCATACATATTCAACAAAATCAAGTTAGCTATCTTACACTTATCACTCACCCTCACTTTACAATCTTTATACATTTGCTCAACTAATTGGCTAACTCTCATTGGAGTACTTATTAGTAAAGTCCTACTCAAGTATGTGGGTTCTACAAAACCTTTTAACTTTGATGCACATGCAGGTGATTTAAAGGAATGTGTAGCACCAAAATCAAACAAAGCTATGACCTCCATATTGAAAATCAAGATTGTACCTTTTATCACTTCATAAGAGGTATCAGCCGATGCCTGGTCTATCGCATACACCCTGCCTTGACCCACAACTTGTTTTTCCTTTTCTTCAGCCGAGGCTTTCTTTCTTGCAGGAGGTGCAACTGTAAGAACCCTCTCTGGCTCTTTACCCCTCTGTAGAATTATCTCAACTATCTCCGGGCACTCTCTGGCATAATGTCCAAATTTACCACATCTGAAGTATCGGGTACCCTGAAGATGACATGGCCTACCACCATGGTATCGACCACATAGTCTACACTGATCTATAATCGGTTGGGGTCCACCAATCACTATACCCCTGGATGGTGTCTGAGTCGAAGGTGTAAAAGGTATAGCAACCTTTTTCTGGAACTCATCTGCCTCTCTTCGACACTTACTCATGAATTTTTGACCAAATTTGGCGCTCTTGCCATCTCCCAGCTTCCTCAGACCCTTGTCCTTACCCCAACTAAACTCAGAAGTCTGCAAGTCATAATCTTGCTCACATAACTGGGCCCGTCGCACAGCCTCTCTATATGTAGTGACATCAAATAGGGCCAACTTCACTCGAATCGAAGGCCTCTGTCCATCTACAAATTTACGGACTCTGATAGCCTCACTCCTGATCGAGTCCGGATCATACCGACCCAGTGAAGTGAATCGTGACTCGTACTTATCAACTGTTCGATTCTCTTGAGTCTGATTCAGAAATTCTATCTGTAGTCTACGTCGAGCAGTATTTGGGATGTATTGCTCTCTGAAAACGCCCAAGAACATATCCCAAGTGATAGTAATACCTTGAGCTCTCAACATCGGCCTGGTAGACTTCCACCAGTACTCAACTTCGCTTCTCAATACATAGGCCGCAAGCGCTACTCTCTTTGTAGCTGAACATCTACAGAAGTCGAATAACTTCTCCATCTGACTGATCCAGTCCTCAGCCACTGTCGGATCCTTTACCCTGCTAAACGAAGGAGGCTTAAAGTCCATAAAATGCCTTAATCTCTCCATATCACAGTCATATCCATACCCCAAATCATAATCATATTGCTGTGGGGCTACTGAAGGAGGTACTGGTCGAATATGAGGTTCTCGTGGCCTAACCGGTTCAGTTTGTGCAAGTGCAACATTCTCAGGTTCAGGTCCAGCTGTTGAGGGATTCGGTGCAGCCTGTCCCGCTGTACCAGGTGTACCCTCAAACCTGGTCATGATTTGACCCATCATGGTTATCATCGTGCGCATGTCTTCCTCCAATCGGGCTATTTGAGGATCAGAAGCCTCTATCTGTTCCTAGAGCTCATGACTAAGGGATGACCTACTGTGCCTCTCAGTCCTGTCATTTCGCCCTAGAGCTCTCGAGCTCTCTCCTCTCTTGCGGTGTCTCTCAGGCATAACTCACTAGCCTGATAACTTTCCTACGTTATAATAAACATTTAATTCACTACCAGCTCCGTACACACATTTGTATCTAAATATCGCACAGTAACTTGGGGATGTATGTTTTCTTAGTCCTAAGCATCAACTCACATCAGACCAACCATGCTCTGATACCAAACCTATCACACCCCATTTCTAGGAACCCTTCTATCCATACTTACTCTACTACGGTTGGGCTGTGAGAAGATGCAATTACTAAAATTCATTCATTTACAGCGGAAGATTTAAAACTTTAATTCACACTCCCAGGTGTGTGTGTAGATATACAAAATCAATTGTATAAATACCATGTGCTTACATATCATCCCCATAATACTGTTTACAATTCCAAGATATAACTGTGCGATACAATATATTAGATACAAAATACTCGTGTATACAAATCTTATACCTTTGCGGATTGTGGGAGCTGTTTGACACAAAAGACCTAGAGACCACCGCTCTCTTACTTCTCAGTACCTGGAGAGGGAAAATAGTGGGATGAGCAAACCACAGCTCAGTAAGGAAATGTAGGCTAGCAGGTAGATATCGTACTACCTACATAGCCCATGCATGTATAAACCAAAACCATGTTTTTAGTATAAATGAAAATATCATACGAAAAATGCATTTAAACATATATTTCTCAATAGCATTTTCGTGTCAATCAAATATGTCGAGCTTCCATTTAAAACATGCTCATAAATAGTGCCCTCACGGCACAAATGTGAAATCAGAGATTTATCAAAACATAAAATCTCTTTATTTTCTCAAATCACTCTTTCCCGCAAATCTCTTTCTTTTCTGAGATTGTCTCTGTTTCTCGAATCTTTGAGACAGGCATGGAATTTTCGGCAATCAAATATCCATGACATATGGCCATAGTCAGTGATCCCAGGCCTCACTGATCAGGTGTGCACAGGGCATCACTTCGCCTGAAGGGGGATAGGTCAGTCCTGCCCTCCGGCTCATCTCAATCAACCTCATCTCCTCGTATACTCACGGTAAAGATACGCCGTGTGTCATTTACGCGATACTCGTACTCACGTGCACCCAGCACGGTACATAGTATACCAACGGACAACTACACTGTACTACGTACGACCGTGGACCTAAGTCCATACTCCAACTCCGATGGACTTTTCATCCTGAACCATGTCTCATATACCAGGCGAGCAAGTAGTGTGACACACAGTCATCGCAAGGCTCTAGCGCGGTACGATCTATCGTTAAGGCCCAGCCCGTTCAAATGGCCGTCGACTGGTATCCCCTTGGGTCCCAGACCCCCAAGTTTACCTCAACTCAATAAAACAGGTGCGAGCAAAGCTCTCGCACTTTCTCAAAACCATCGTGCGAGTTAGAACTCCAGCACGGTACATCGAAGGCATTAAAATGGGTGTGAGCTAGCGTTTCAACACCAAATTTCATCTCAAAACTAATAGATGGCTATTTTCTCTTTTTAAAACTCAAAACATGGTTATTCATACAGCATGCCTCTTCATGCTAAAACATGTAAATTTAGCCCACCTATCATTAACATTTCTCAATCATCAAGATCAATGTAAAATAGAGAAAAACATTGAAAACATGCATATCATGCTATTTCCTTACCCCATCTCATTTCTCAATACATATATACATCATAGTACTTTTCATGCTTCCATATCATTTCATAGAATTATAGTATCGTACTATTTCTAGCAATATATCTATGAAATTACTGTAAAATACGCACGAACATCTCTATAGTTAACACACAGTCCCTTACCTCGCTTTACTTGTGTGCAACTATCCTCCTCTACGCTTCTCGTGTTCTCATCTCGACTTGCTCCGACGTATCATCCGAAACTGAAATTCATCCATCAAACACTTGAGTTAACGTTTCTAACTCTTATTCAGCTAAGCATTTATCCAATGCCTTAAATACACATTTTACCCCTTGTGGTAAATCTCATAATTTTATCCCAATATCAACATACCCAAACCATGCCCACAACATAATCATCCTCTCAAGATATCTTATTCATCATTAACACTTCTACATTCCACTTTCTCACACTAGACCATTTCTAAGTTATATTCATTTCATGCCATTCTAGGTAGTTCTACCCACAATGTGCACACCCAATTAACTTCATAATCATTAACTAGACCAATGTACTTGGATTTGTGCACTAGAACTTACCTCCTTAGATTTCCTCTTTGCTCCAATTAGAAATTCCCTTTATTCCTTCAATCCGACAAATGAGGAAATGCCTCTAGACTTTGTTGTTCTTCGCTTAGACGTGAACAACTTTGGCTCTAATAGCTTTTCCTCGAATCTTACTAAAAATGGCTGGATTTAGGAGTGAGAAAGCTAGGTTTTTGAGTTGAAGTGAAAAGAAATGATTTATCCCGAAATCTGCAGATCCAACTGCTCCTATTTATAGATTTAACTTGATGAGATCGATCTTCCTTGGGTGGAGATCGATCTGGTCCTCTAAAAATCCCTCTTTTCTAAGACATTTTAAAGGCAGGAGATCGATCTGTCGAGGCTTGAGATCGATCTGCTGTCAAACAGAAGCTTAAGGAGATCGATCTGGTCTTAGGGGAGATCGATCTGCTTCCAACCCGAGAGCTAAGGAGATCGATCTGCTTCCAACCCGAGAGCTAAGGAGATCGATCTGATTCCCTTGGAGATCGATCTGCTCCATTCCATTACTCACATAAGAGCATTCTGGCTCTTCCAGATCGATCTCTCATCCTATGAGATCGATCTGGCCTTCATATTTCCAGATTTTCTGCAGTTTTTCTACAACAACTTCATTCAAAACTTCCTTAATTTACCTCCATGGTCCTTTCCTCATTCATCCCTCCTTGAGACTTAAAAATGTCATACAATCACACTTAGCACGTATTAAAACTTGTGGGCAATCTTTGTATAACCAAATATACACGATATTGCCCGAATGGAAGTATACAACTTATGTAAGTCTTTCCTTCCATTTTACCACACTACTCATTCATAATGCAACTTATACGTATAATCACGATTCTTATTACAAGTGCGTACATTATCTTATGGACTTACATTGCATATACATCACATTACAAATGTATCATCCTACTTATGATTTCATTTACATTTCTATGTTCCTATATACAGCTATACATATACGGGGTCTCACATTTGGTGTTAAGAAAATTCACTATCACTAATGCCTTGAAAGAAGATAGTAAGTTCTGAGCCAATTGGGAAGAGCCATACCGAGTAAGAAAGGTAATAGGACCAAACACCTGTACACTGGAGACCCTGCAGGGAAAAATGATAGCAAAGACTTGGAATACTTGTTATTTGAAATTGTATTGCCAATAGACTTATGGTTATTCTTTTTTATTAGATGGCAACTTATTGCCTTAAAACGCTTTTAGTAAGACTTTACAGTATAATAAAAGAATTGAGAATTCCTCTATTTATAATTTTTAATTTACAATTACTTATATTACAACTATGAGTTCTGCAATCAAAATATCCAAAAAGGTATAATGCGTAAGAAAAAGATTAAAAGATGAAAGGCTTGAAGTGAAAACTGCACGAAGTAAGCCAAGCATGCGCTTTAAGCACAAAAGGCACGATATAAGTTATGCATTTGTCATGAAAGGCTTAAAGCAAAAAATGCACGAAGAAGCCAAGCATCCACTTGAAGCGAAAAAAGGCATAATGCAAGTCATACATGTATCTGAAAGGCTTAAAGCAAAAAGTGCATGAAGTAAGCCAAACATGCACTTAAAGCGAAAAAAGCGCGATGTAAGTCATGCAAATGCCTTGAAAGGCTTATAGTAAAAAGTACACGAAGTAAGCCAAGTATGCACTTAAAGCGAAAAATACGAGATATAAGTCATGCATATTCCATGAAATGCTTATAGTAAAAAGTGCGCGAAGTAAGTCAAACATGCACTTGAAGCGAAAAAGGCACGATGCAAATCCCGCATATATTGTGAAAGGCTTGAAGTGAAAATACACAAAGTAAGCAAGCAGACATTTGAAACAAAAAAGATGTAATGTAAGTCATGCATATGCCATGAAACACTTGAAGCGAAAAGTGTGTAAAGTAAGCCAAGCAAGCACTTGAAGCAAAAAAAGGCGCGATGCAAGTCATGCATAAATCATGAAAGGCTTAAAGTGAAAAAAGCACAAAGTAAACCAAGCATGCATTTGAAACGAAAACAGGCGCGATGCAAATCATGCATATATCATGAAAGGCTTGAAGCAAACAATGCGCAAAGTAAGCCAAACATGCAGTTGAAATGAAAAAGGAACAATGCAAGTCATGCATGTATCGTGAAAGGCTTGAGGTGAAAAGTACGCAATGTCACACCCCACTTTTGGGTGCCCTTTCATCCATACATACATTACTACGGTTGGGCTGTGAAGCGATGCAATCACTAAAGTCCCAAACATTTACAGCGAAAAATATTTTAAATTTAATTCACACTCCAAGGTGTGTAAATATACAAAATTGATTGTATAATAATATCTTTACATAACATCCTCATACCACTGTTTACATTTTTTTATTTGTAACTGTGTGATACAATATAATAGATACAAAATACTCATGTGTATACAAATCTTGTACCTTTGCAACCGGTAGGAGATGTCTAATACAAAAAGAGATCTGGAGATCACCGCACTGTCTTACTTCTCAATATCTGGAGGGGAAAAAGAGTGGGGTGAGCAAACCACAGCTCAGTAAAGAAATGGATGCTAACAGGTAGATACTGTACTACCTACATAGCCCATGCATGAATAAACAAAATCATGTTTCAGTGTAAATGGAAATATTACTAGAAAATGCATTCAAACATTCATTTCTTATATAAGACTTTTCAAGAAAACAAGCATAAGATATTCCCATTTGAAAACACGTCATAAACAGTGCTATCATAGCACAAGCATTTAAATCAAGAGATTTGTCAAATCATAAAACCTCTTTGCTTTTCTCAAATCCTTTCTTTTCTGAGTTTCTCAATTTCTTGTATATCTGAGACATGCATGGAATTTTTGGCAATCAAATATCTACGACATATGGCCATAGTCAGTGATCCCAGGCCTCACTGATTAGGTGTGCACAGTGCGTCACTTCGGCTGAAGGGGGATGGGTCAGTCCTACCCTCCGGCTCATCTCAATCAACCTCATCTCCTCATATACTCACGGTATAAGGTACGATGTGTGTCATCTACGCGACACTCATACTCACGTGCACCCAGCACGGTACATAGTATATCAACGGACAACTACACAGTTCTTCGTACGACCGTGGATCCAAGTCCATCTACCAACTCCAATGGACTTTTCAACCTGAACCGTGTCTCATACACCAGGCAAGCAATCAGCGTGACACACAGTCATCGCAAGGTTTCAGCACAGTACAATTTATTGTTAAGGCTCAGCCCGTTCCAAGGTCATCGGCTGGCATCCCCTTGGGTCTCAGACCCCTAGGTTTACCTCAACTCAGTAAAAACTGGTGCGAGCAATGCTCCAGTACTTTATCATTATAAAGCCACGTGCAAGTCACACTCCAAAACGGTTTATCAAGCATGCAGACGTATGCGAGTGAAACTCCAGCATAGTCTAATTCATCAAAACGGGCGTGAGCTAAAGCTCCAACATCATTGCACATCTCAAAACGGATAGGTGGCTATTTTCTCTTTTAAAAACTCAAAACATGTTTATTCACATAACATGTTGTCCCATGCTAAACATGTAAAAACTAGCCAGCCTACATATTATTATTTCTCAATCTCAAAATCAGCACATGGATGAGAAAACATCAAAACATCATGAATAGATATAAAACATTGAAAACATGCATGTTAGCTTGTTTTTCCTTCCCACATCCCACATTCTCAAATTATATCATAATACATTTCCAATCATATTTGGTTTAATAGCTAAGCATAATATCTCTAGCTTCATAACTATAAAAATCGCAGAGAAATACGTACAAATATCTCTATCGCTAACATACAGTCCCTTACCTCGATTTACTTGAGTGCGACTCTCTTCCTTTATGCTTCTCACGTTCTTATCTCACTTGTTCTGGTGTATCATTTGGGAACTGTAATTCATCCATCAAGCACTTGAGTTAACGTTTCTAACTCTTGTTCAACTAAGCATTTATCCAATGCCTTAAATATACATTTTACCCTTTGTGGTAAATCTCACAATTTATCCCAACATCAGTATATCCAAATCATACCCACAACACAATCATCCTCTTAAGATAACTCATTCATCATTAATACTTCTATATTCCACTTTCTCACACTAGACCATTTCTAGGTTATGGTGGATTCTTTACTTTCTAGGTAGTTTCTATCATTTCTATGCATACTAATCATTTCCCACATCAATATCCAAACAAATAAACTTGGGTTTTTGCATTAGAAACTTACCTAGCTTGATTTCCTCATTGCTCTAATAGAAATGCACCTTGTTGCTTAAATCCAACAAATTGGAAAAATGTCTTCCAATTATGTTGTTCTTCTCTTTAATGCAAACAACTTTGTCTCTAATAGCTTTCCCTCAAATCTTACTGAAAATGGCTGGATTTAGGAGTGAGAAAGCTAGGTTTTTTAGTTGAAATGGAAAAGGTGAAGTGTTTTTTTCGAAATCTGCAGATTCACTGCTCCTATTTATAGAATTGGCTTGATGAGATCGATCTGCTCTAGGAGGAGATCAATATGGTCCCTTTAAATCCCTCTTTTTCATGACATTTTAAGCATGAGATCGATCTGTCGAAGCTTGAGATCGATCTGCTCTAAATAGAGAGCTAAGGAGATCGATCTATTCCCTTAAGGATCAATCTGCATTTTTACAGAATGTTTTGGAGATCACTCTTGCTCCCTTGGAGATCGATCTGCCCTATACCATTGCTCAAATAAAAGCATTCTGGCTCTTCCAAATCAATCTCTCATCCTATGAGATCGATCTGACCTTTATATTTCCAGATTTTTTGTAGTTTTTCTGCAGCAACACATACCAAACACTCCCTCAATTTACTGCCTTAGTCATTTTTCCATCTGATCACCTTTGAGACTTAAAAATGGCATCCATTAATACTTCATACTCATTAAAACTCGTGCAAAATCTTTGTATACCCAAAGGTGCTTAATATAAACCAAATGGAAGTGCACAACTTATGTAAATCTTCCTTCCATTTTACCACACTACTCATATTCCATTTCACTCACATTCTTCCCATGTTTAAGTCCATTTCTTTATATTCATATATAATGTAACTTGTACGTACAATCATAACTCCTATTACATGTGTGTACCTTAAACTTATGGACTTACATTACATATAACTCATATTACAAGTATATCACCATACTTATGAATTCATTTACATATATATACATATATAAGGTTAAACCTATACGGGGTCTCACATTCTCCCCCACTTAAAAAATTTGGTCCTCCAAATTTGAACCAATCATTCTGTGAATAACTCGGGATACTTCTCCCGTATCAAACTCTCCAATTCCCATGTGGCCTCTTCCACCGTGTGATGTTGCCACAAAACTTTAACCAATGAAATCGTCTTGTTTCGCAACACCTTCTCTTTTCTATCCAATATCTGGATCGGTCTCTCGACATATGACATATCCTCATTGAGCTCTAACGACTCATAGCTAATTACATGTGTCGGATCCGGGTAGTACTTCCGAAGCATAGAAACATGGAAGACATTGTGGACTTCTGCTAGCTCAAGTGGTAAGGCTAGCCTATATGCTCCATCTCCCACTCTATCCAAGATCTCGAAGGGACCAATGTAACAAAGACTTAGTTTTCCTTTCTTCCCGAACCTTGTTATTCCCTTAGAAAGAGATACTCTCAAAAATACGGACTCACCCACATCAAACTCAAGTGGTCTCCGTCTCCTGTCAGCATAGCTCTTTTGTTGACTTTGAGCTGTTCGCAGCCTCTCGCATATTATCTGAACATCCTTGAGGCTTGTTTAACCAAATCGGGAGCGAGCAACTATCTGTCACCAACTTCTTCTCAACTAATGGGCGATCGATATCTACGACCGTATAGTGCCTCATAAGGGGTCATACCAATACTTGAGTGATAACTGTTATTGTAGGTAAACTCAATCAATGGCAAGTGATCGTCCTATGAGCCTCTAAAATCCAGCACATACGCTCTCAACATATCTTCCAAGGTCTGTATAGTCCTCTCTGACTGACCATCTGTCTGAGGATAAAAATGGTGCTAAAGCTTAACTGGGTCCCCATCGCTTCCCGAAAATATCTCCAAAAGTGGGAAGTGAAGTGGGCATCTCAATCAAAAATAACACTCACTGGGACTCCATGCAATCTCACTATTTCCCACACATATGGTTTACCAGTGCACTCAATGTATCTGTAGATCTCATGGCTAAAAAGTGTGCCAATTTCGTTAACCAATCTATTATCACCCATATAGCAAACAAAGTCCATGGTGACGTGCTCCCACTTCTATGTTGGTATCGGTAGAGGTTGCAACAATCCTCCTGGTTTCTGATGCTCAACCTTTACCTGTTGACAAATGAGACATCTAGCGACATACTCAGCTATGTCTCTCTTCATTCCAGACCACCAATATACCTTTCGAAGATTTTGATACCTTTTACTGCTCCTCGGGTGTACTGTATATCTCGATGAGTGAGCCTCTAACAAGATCAACTTTCTCAGCTTTGAATCCTTAGGAACACATATTCTATCTCCAAACCTTAGTACTCCATCTGAACTCAATACAAAATCTGTACCCTTCCCCTTCTGAATTTGGCTAATCATATCAATACACCATTGATCAATTTGTTGAGCTTGTCGGATTCTCTCAATAAACTCTGGTTCTAATCTCAAGCTAGCAATAATCCCATAGCTGCCAATCTCAGGTAGGGTCATATCCAAACTAAGGTTTGTGAATTGTTCCAACAACTCGTGCTCTCTAACCATCATATGTGATACCAACCTGAAACTCTTTCTACTCAATGCATCGGTAACCACGTTTACCTTCCCCGGGTGGTACAAGATCTCACAATCATAGTCCTTGAGGAGTTTTAACCACCTTCTCTGTCTCATATTTAACTCATTTTGTGAGAATAGATACTTCAGACTCTTGTAATCTGTAAAGATCTGAAATCTCTCACCATACAAGTAGTGATGTCATATCTTCAATGCGAATACTATGGCTGCCAACTCCAAATCGTGAGTGGGGTAGTTCTTTTCATGATCTTTCAGCTATCTAGATCCATAAGCTACTACCCTTCCATCTTGCATCAAAACACAGCCTAGTCCTTGATGTGAAGCATCTGTATACACCGAGTAGTTCTCTGAGCTATTAGGGATGATAAGAACTGGCGTGGTGGTTAATCTTCGCTTAAGTTCCTCAAAACTCTTCTCACAAGCTTCATTCCATGTAAACTCCACACTCTTCCTCATAAGACGTGTCAATGGAGCAGCCAATCTAGAGAAACCCTTTACAAATCTCCTGTAGTAAGCTACCAAACCCAGAAAGCTTCTTATCTCTGTGACTGTCCTGGGCTATTTCCACTGAACAACGACCTCATTCTTGGATGGATCTACCGACACCCCATCCTCGATACAACATGGCCCAGAAAGGAAATCTGCTCTAGCCAGATGTCACATTTACTAAGCTTGACATATAACCTTCTCTCTCGGAGGGTCTGCAAAACAATCCTCAAGTGATGCTCATGCTCTTCTCTGGACCTTGAATACACCAATATATCGTTAATGAAAGCAATCACGAACAGGTCCAGGTATGGCTTGAATACTTCATTCATTAGAGCCATAAAAGTTGTTGGCGCATTAGTCAACCCGAAAGGCATTGCCAGGAATTCGTAATGGCCATAGCGGGTGCGAAAAGCTGTCTTGGGCACATCCTCCTTTTGAATCTTCAATTGATGATACCCAGACCTCATATCTATCTTGGGAAAGGTCTGTGCTCCCCGAAGCTAATCCAATAAATTGTCAATGCATGGCAAGGGGTACTTATTCTTGATGGTAGCCTTGTTTAACATCCAATAGTCAATACACAACTTGAGGCTCCCATCTCTCTTCTTCACAAACAATACCGTAGCTCTCCATGGTGAGACGCTCGATCTTATAAACCCATTATCTAGCATATCTTGCAACTATTTCTTTAATTCCTCTAGCTCAACTAGAGCCATCCTATATGGTGACTTCGATATTGGTTCGGTTTCAGGCGTAAAATCTATACCGAATTCCATTTCTCTATCCGGTGGTAATCCCTGTAGGTTATTTGGAAAGACATCAGGGAATTCTCTAACCATTGGAATGTCATCCATATATGGGTGTGCTTTGTTCAAATCCACCACATAAGCAATAAAACCTTCAAAACAACGTTTATGTCATTTTTTATACTAATACACCTTACTTGCTACAAAATTTAAAACCTTTATTACTCCTTCTAAAATTTTACAACATATTCTTCGGGTAAAGAAAACAAAATGGACTTAGAATGGCAATCTATGAGAGCATGATTGGTAGCTAACCAATCCATTCCTAAGATTACATCAATGTCATACATATTCAACAAAATCAGATTGGTTGTCATGCACTTATCCCCTACCCTCACTTTACAATCTTTATACACTTGCTCAGCTAATTGGCTAACTCTCATAGGGGTACTTATTAGTAAAATCCTACTCAAGTATGTGGGTTGTACAAAACCTTTTAACTTTGATGCATATGCAGGTGATATAAAGGAATGTATAGCACCAGAATAATATAAATCTATAACCTCCAAATTGAAAATCAAGATTATACCTTTTATCACCTCAGAAGAGGTATCAGCTGATGCCTGGTCTATCGCATACACCCTGTCTTGACCCATAACTTGTTTCCTCTTTTCTTAATCCTAGGCTTTCTTTCTTACAAGAGCTGTAACTGTAGGAACTCTCTCTAGCTCCTTACCCCTCAGTGGGACTACCTCAACTAGCTTTGGGCACTCTCTGGCATAATGCCCAAATTTACCACATTTGAAGCATCGGGTACCCTGAAGATGACATGGCCTACCGCCATGGTATCGACCACATAGTCTATATTGATCAGCAGTCAATCGAGGTCCACCAATCATTATACCCCTAGCTGGTGTCTGAGTCTGAGGCACGAAAGGTCTAGCAACCTTCTTCTGTGACTCATCGGTCTCTCTTCGACACTTACCAGCGCCTCTCTGTCCAAACCTAGCACTCTTGCCAACTCCCAGCTTCCTTGGACCCCTGTCCTTACCCCAACTGAACTCAAAATTGTGTAGGTCATAATCTTGCTCACACAGTTGGGCACGTCGCACAGCCTCTCTATAGGTAGCAACATCAAATAGGGCCAACTTCGCTCGGATCGAAGGCTTGAGTCCATCTACAAATCTATGGACTCTAATAGTCTCACTCCTGATCGAGTCCGGATCACATCTGTCCAGTGAAGTGAATCGTGACTTGTACTCATCCACTGTTTGATTCCCTTGAGTCAAATTCAAAAACTCCATCTGTAACCTACGTCGAGCGATATCTGGGATGTATTGTTCTCTAAAAACACCCAAGAACATATCCCAAGTAATAGTCATACCCTGAGCTCTCAACATAAGCCTGGTGGACTTCCACCAGTGCTCTACTTTGCTTCTCAATACAAAGGCCGCAAGCGTTACTCTCTCCGTAGCCGAACACCTACAAAAGTCAAACAGTTTCTCCATTTGGCTAATCCAGTCCTCAGTCACTGCCGAATCCTTTTTCCAGCTAAAAGAAGGAGGCTTAAAATTCATAAAATACCTCAACCTCTCCATATCACAGTCATATCCATATCTCAAATCATCATCATCATACTGTTGTAGGGCTACTGAAGGAGGTACTGGACAAATATGGGGATCTCGTGGCCTAACCGGTTCAGGTTGTGCAGGTGCAACATTCTCAGGTTCAGGTCTAGCTGCTGGGGGATTCGGTGCAACCTGTCCCACTGTACCAGGTGTACCCTCAAACCTAGCCATAATTTAACCCATCATGGTCATTATCGTGCTCATGTCTTCCTCTAATTGGGATATCCGAGGATCGAAAGCAACTATCTGTTCCTGGGGCTCATGATTAGAGGACGATCTACTATGCCTCTCAGTCCTGTCATTCTGCCCTTGAGCTCTTGAGCTCTCTCCCCTCTTGCGGTGTCTCTCAGGCATATCTCACAAGCCTGATAACTTTCCTACATTTATAACAAACGTTTAATTCACTACCAGCTCCGTATACACATTTGTATCTAAATATCGCACAGTAACTTAGGGATGTATGTTTTCTTACTTCTAAACATCGACTCACATCAAACCAACCAAGCTCTGATACCAAATCTATCACACCTCACTTCTGAGTGCCCTTTCATCCATACATACATTACTACGGTTGGGCTGTGAGGTGATGCAATCACTAAAGTCCCAAAAATTTACAGCGAAAAATATTTTAAATTTAATTCACACTCCCAGATGTGTAAATATACAAAATTAATTGTATAATAATATCTTTACATAACATCCCCATACCACTGTTTACATTTTTTATTTGTAACTGTGAGATATAATATAATAGATACAAAATACTCATGTGTATACAAATCTTATACCTTTGTAACCGGTAGGAGATGTCCAATACAAAAGGAGATTTGGAGATCACCGCACTGTCTTACTTCTCAATATCTGGAGGGCGAAAAGAGTGGGGTGAGCAAACCACAGCTCAGTAAGGAAATGGATGCTAACAGGTAGATACTGTACTACCTACATAGCCCATGCATGCATAAACAAAACCATGTTTCAGTGTAAATGGAAATATTACTAGAAAATGCATTCAAACATTCATTTCTTATATAAGCCTTTTTAGGAAAACAAGCATCAGATATTCCCATTTGAAAACACGTCATAAACAGTGCTATCATAGCACAAGCATTCAAATCAAGAGATTTGTCAAATCATAAAACCTCTTTGCTTTTCTCAAATCCTTTCTTTTATGAGTTTCTCAATTTCTCTTATCTCTGAGATAGGGATGGAATTTTCGGCAATCAAATATTCATGACATATGGCCATAGTCAGTGATCCCAGGCCTCACTGATCAGGTGTGCACAGGGCATCACTTCGCCTAGAGGGGGATGGGTCAGTCCTACCCTCCGGCCCATCTCAATCAACCTCATCTCTTTATATACTCACAATATAAGGTACGCCGTGTGTCATCTATGCGATATTCGTACTCATGTGCACCCAGCACGGTACATAGTATACCAATAGATAACTACACAGTTCTACGTACGACCGTGGACCTAAGTCCATCTACCAACTCCAATGGACTTTTCATCCTGAACCGTGTCTCATACACCAGGCGAGCAATCAGCGTGACACATAGTCAACGCAAGGATCTAGCGCGGTACGATTTATTATTAAGGCTCAGCCCGTTCCAAGGTCGTCGACTGGCATCCCCTTGAGTCCCAGACCCCTAGGTTTACCTCAACTCAGTAAAAACTGGTGCGAGCAATGCTCAGCACTTTATCATTATAAAGCCACGTGCGAGTCACGCTCCAGCACGATTTATCAAACATGCAGACGTATGCGAGTGAAACTCTAGCATAGTCCAATTCATCAAAACGGGCATGAGCTAAAGCTCCAACACCATTTCACATCTCAAAACCGATAGGTGGCTAATTTCTCTTTTAAAAACTCAAAACATGTTTATTCACATAGCATGCTGTCCTATGCTAAACATGTAAAAATTAACAAGCCTACCTATTATTATTTCTCAATCTCAAAATTAGCACATGGATGAGAAAACATCAAAACATCATGAATAGATATAAAAACATTGAAAACATGCATGTTAGGCTGTTTTTCCTTCCCACATCCCACTTTCTCAAATTATATCATAATACATTTCCAATCATATTTGGTTTAATAGCTAAGCATAATATCTCTAGCTTCATAACTATAAAAATCGCAGAGAAATACGTATGAATATCTCTATCGCCAACATACAGTCCCTTTTTTCGATTTACTTAAGTGCGACTCTCTTCCTTTATACTTCTCGCGTTCTTATCTCGACTTGTTCCGGTGTATCATTCGAGAACTGCAATTCATCCATCAAGCACTTGAGTTAATGTTTCTAACTCTTGTTCAACTAAGCATTTATCCAATACCTTAAATATACATTTTACCCCTTGTGGTAAATCTCACAATTTATCCCAACATCAGCACATCCAAATCATACCCACAACACAATCATCCTCTTAAGATAACTCATTCATCATTAATACTTCTTATTCCACTTTCTCACACTAGACCATTTCTAGATTATGGTGGATTCTTTACTTTCTAGGTAGTTTCTATCATTTCTATGCATACTAATCATTTCCCACATCAATATCCAAACAAATATACTTGGGTATTTACATTAGAAATTCACCTAGCTTGATTTCCTCCTTGCTCTAATAGAAATGCACATTGTTGCTTAAATCCAACAAATGGAAAAAATGCTTCCCAATTATGTTGTTCTTCTCTTTGATGTGAACAATTTTGTCTCTAGCTTTCCCTCAAATCTTACTAAAAATGACTGGATGGAGTGAGAAAGCTAGGTTTTTTATTTGAAATGGAAAAGGTGAAGTGTTTTTTCGAAATCTGCAGATTCACTGCTCCTATTTATAGAATTGGCTTGATGAGACCGATCTGCTCTAGGAGGAGATCGATCTGGTCCCTTTAAATCTCTCTTTTTCACGACATTTTAAGCATGAGATTGATCTGTCGAAGCTTGAGATTGATCTGTCGAAGCTTGAGATCGATCTGCTCCGAACAAAGAGCTAAGGAGATCTATTTGTTCCCTTAAGGATCGATCTGCATTTTTACAGAATGTTTTGGAGATCGATCTTGCTCCCTTGGAGATCAATCTACCCTATATCATTGCTCAAATAAGAGCATTCTGGCTCTTCCAGATCGATCTCTCATCCTATGAGATCGATCTGACCTTCATATTTTTAGATTTTCTGTAGTTTTTCTGCAGCAACACATACCAAATAATCCTTCAATTTACTGCCTTAGTCATTTTTCCATCTGATCACCTTTTAGACTTAAAAATGGCATCCATTAATACTTCATACTCATTAAAACTTGTGTGAAATCTTTGTATACCCAAAGATGCTTAATATAAACCAAATGGAAGTGCACAACTTATGCAAATCTTCCTTCCATTTTACCACACTACTCATATTCCATTTCACTCACATTCTTCCCATGTTTAAGTCCATTTCTTCATATTCATATATAATGTAACTTGTATGTACAATCACAACTTCTATTACATGTGTGTACCTTAAACTTATGGACTTATATTACATATAATTCACATTACAAGTATATCACCATACTTATGAATTCATTTACATATATATACATATATAAGGTTAAACCTATACGGGGTCTCACTCACAAAGTAAGACAGACATGCACTTGCAACGAAAAAGGCGTAGTGTTAGCTAGCATATATAATGAAAGAAGTGAATAGTGCACGAAGTAAAGCCATGCATAAACAAAAAAAAGCATGTACCTGAAGCAAATCATGCAGAAATACTATAACATACAAATATGCGAGGAAAACCAATTAGAGTTCTTTATAAAAAATAGACTTCTTAAAAAAGAATTGCAGAGCATGGTCAAATACGGGAATATACATGCATAAAAGATAAATAATAGAGTTAGAGCTATACAAAACAATAAAACTAGAATTTTCATTAAATTGAAATTTCTATTACAAACTCTGGTTGTCTACGAATAAGTAAAATTTATAGAAAAACAACACTATGAATCAATTGGTACAGGATTTTGATTTGGAATAGCTTTAAAAGAGCGAGAAGCAGCTTCTTAAGTAGATAGAGGAGCATCTTGCGAAGATGGTATTGGGAGATCACCTAAGCTGGTAATGGTATTGGTTTGTAAATCATCTTAATTTGTGCCATCTAAATCGCTAAAAGCATTGATCATCCCAGATAGCTTGCGAGGAGACCAATGGCCAATGACGTTATCTAAGTCATCATCAACGCCTTCCTCTAGATAAGCTTTATACTCTTCCCCGTCTTGCTCTTAAGTGGTCCACTTTTTCTGCTTGAAAGACTCCAGCTCCTTAATAAACTGTAGCTCAAGAAAAGTCTCTTTTGGTCGTTTAGCATCCAGCCAAAAATGTTCCATGTAGAAATCAAACTTGGCAAAAGATGTTCCGCATACCAATTTCTTATCATGGCAGTCTTATGACAATCGGTACTCTTTCACGGTCTTAGCTCAAATATGACTTTTCTCTTCATCACTGAAAGATGAGACTGGATGTAGGTAATCCCGACGAGTAATCTTTACCTCCAATTCTTGGTTTCTATCACCAAGTTGCCTATGCTGCAACATAAGGTCATCATACTCAGCTTGTAACTTTTAAAGCTTAGCGGTGGTAGACTCATGCTCTGATTGTAGGTTTAGCTTATTGTAAGCTAAGGTGTAGGCATCCTTATACTACCTAAAAGACTTAGCCTTCCTTTTCTCATCAAATAACTCACCTTCAATATAGCTTTTTCAACTATAAGATCCTCATTTTTCTTCTTCAGTTCCTCCACTTGCTGGGATAATTCTCTCATATCCTCTTGAAGGCCATCCACTCAGCTTTCTCTTTTTGAAGTTGGTCAAGCTTTTGGTCATAGTGGATCTTGTAGGCTCAATTTTGAGCGTTGCATGCAATAGTTTGTTGGACAACCTCCAAAGGTTAAAAAGGAATTATCGTAATTGAAGAATTAAAAAAAAGGTGACACTAAAGTTAACGTACAAAAAAGGACTACCTTCATAACTAACCAGTCTAACCGGTTCTCGCTCTCTGAAAAACTTCGAAATAGGTCAGCTTCATCTCTAGGAATAATTGTGGCCTATCCGACATGACAAGCAACTCTGAGATCATCGATGTCATCATTATCATTAACTATCATCGAAACCCCTAATTCTTTACCCCTTACAACGCTCTCGGCATCTACCTTGTGGTGCTTGTTGCTAGCAGAGCAACCATGGGAAGCTCAAGCCTAGTTTTCATAGCTACCTCTATGTTTAAAAACAATCGGTCCATCCTTTCTAGGCGAAAGAGATTGCACTCGGGATTACTTTTTTCATAAGTTTATTTCTCCTTCTGATGTTTTTCTTAGCATATTAGCTTTCTTTTGCCATGTTCAAACCGTTGGGAAGAGCCAAAAGCATCGACTAACTATAAAGCCAGGTGAAGGGTACGCATAGACTTTGACACAACATTTTGGGCAAGAGGAGGAGTAGTTTGATCTTAAGATTTCTCTAAAATCACAACCTCATACTAAAGTTGCTTTTGTGAACGAAAGCTCGATAGCCTCTTCCCCTCTTTTTTTTTTTAAGCCCATGACAACTGAATCTGTATCAGCAAGAGAAATAAAATCGATAAGAAATGATGCATTAATAAGAAAGTTACGCACGTATAAGTTCAAAGTTACCCTCAACTAACTTTAGAAATCGATCAAGTGCCTCGATATTTAAGAAATTTTTTGGGAGTAGAAGGAATGGGGTTTCAAATCCTTCACCTTAGCCCTAATCATTATCCTCCCCAAAAGAACCTCCACCTTCTCTTCTATAACTCGACCACTATCATCTTATGGATTTGGGTTGCTAAAAGAAAGAGTAGCTAAAAAAGGGATTTCACGTTCTAAGGGTAAATTTATGGGAGGTATAAGATTTTCATATCCTGAAACTTGACCTACGGGTTCACTAAAGGGACCTTCCTAACTTGGATTAGGATCGCCTTGGCCCAGATTCAAAGGAGGATTAAGCTGAGTGCTAGAAATAGCCCAACCAACATCAAACAGATTCTCGGGGGTTATAAAGGAAGATAACTCCACTACTTTCCATGTACATAACAATGTTAGTTACTCCTTATAAGACTTTCTTAAGGAGAAAATAGAGGGTCTTGTGTAGCCTTGCTCCTAGGACCTGACCAAAAGATGGGAAACCTTACGCCCTCTGAGCCACTCGGACTCGAACCTATGAAGTTTATTATGATGGTCTTTAAATAGTTGTTTTTGAAATTAGCGACCGTTACCCGTTAAGTAGAATAAGGAACAACATTAAGAAACTGACGAATTCTATAGAAGGCCTTGAATAAACAAATCAAGGGGATGGTTCCTCTAAGGTGACATAAGATGGTGAAACCTACTACCTGACCTCATGCATGTGGGTGAAGTTGAGAAGGGGTAATTCCTTGATCTCTAAGCAGCTTAACTCTGAAACTAGAGAGAGAAAAATGAAATCCTAATTCTAAGGAAGCTCTGTGAATGGTCGTCCCATTAGAGGGCTAAGAAGGAGACTACTCGTTAGAATTGGGAAGTCTATACTAATAACCTTCGGCCAAAAAGAATCTCTCTTTGATTTCTTTTATGTCCGAAAGGGTTAAACTAGAAGCTGGACTTGGCTAATACGTTTTCCACTACCTTGGGAAGCCATAAAATTATGCCTAAAAATTGAAAAAAAAAACAACTAAAAACTTAGACACAAGTATGATACTGAAAAAAAAGGGCCTAAGTGAAATCACAGATGATAGGCGACTGAGCTTAGGGTGATAGGTAGCTAAGTCGTGTATGCCTGACGACTGGGTCAAGTATGCCTGGCAGTTGGGTTTAGGTGATTGCAGCTGGATAGCGGGTGGCAAGTAGGTGGCTTGCATATTACTAAAACAAAAGAGACGTGGCATCCCAAGAGTGAGCCACATGTCTTCTCCCTTGGCCACCACGTGTCAAGTCCCATGACACATGGCATTGGGGATTAGCGGCTGACTCAGTTGCTGGTCTAAGAGGAACCTTAGCGACTAACCCAATCGTCGGGTTTACTAGAACCCAACGACTGAGTCAATCAATGTGCAAAAAAGAACCCCAACAGTTGAAACAACCGCTGGGCCTAAACTCGCATGGCAGGACAACATAGCTGCCAGACTAGTGGGCCAAATCTTTGAAAGGCCTAATGGACGAGGATTGTGCACAATTGAAGCCTTGATCCTATGTACGAGCACAATTGTCTACATAGATGCCTAAGTTAATTAAAACTCCAATTACAAAGGCTAATTATGTAATTAGTCACCTATTTACCCCTATAAATAAATAACAGGTATGTTCTAAACTCAATTAATTACTCTTTTTCTTACTAAGACTATGCCAGATTAATTACTGACTTAAGGATCTGAGTGTGCACGCAGAAAAAAAAACCATTGCGTCTCTCTTACTTCTCTTTTCTTGCCAAGTTCTTAGTAAAATAGCATAAAGATCAAGATTCTTACATCAACATCACACCATTGTTGTTTTGAGCAACAACAATATTTAAAATCTTATACTCTGAAAATAGTAGGTATGGGTTATTTTTTTCTTGCTCAGGAAGAAATGTGTTCCTTCCCTATGTCATGAGCAAGTGTTTTGGGATTAAAGAGTCAAGATTAGGAATCTTGGTGGTGAGTTTTTGAAACTTAAACTGCAAGCACAATAATAATCATAGTCTAGCTCAACCTTTAAGAAAGTTCCTTTGCTACTTATGTGAATTATTGTTAAAAGTTGGACACTTAAACAACTTGGTTTGCGACAACTTTGTTTTAATGTACGTTTGAAATAAGCGGGATAAAAGTCCATTGAACATGATATCATTAAACAAGGTAAAAATTTTAAAATCCATTCTTTCGACATAGCCATGCTAAAATCGATTTCTCTGGTTTAATCAAGTTGATCCTTGTATGGACAGATTATAGACGAATTCATGGGTTGGGCTGTCTGCTTAAGCTTGAAGTCTATTTGATTTTTGGATGGGTTTCGACAAATACTAAACACATTAAATGAGTTCAGGCTAGCCAATAAGACCCAATAAAAAATTGGATCGAGCTTGGGCTCACCATTTAAGGCCTAAACCCGATCTAATCCAACCCAATTATACAATTTATTTTTATAACTTAGTTAATTTGATATTTTATTAAAATATGATATTGTATGTGAGTATTAAAAAGATTTTTGAAAATATGTCAAGTGAAGAAGTTATTGAAAAATATATTAGTGCATTTCTAATTATTCTAGACTTTTTTTTTTCTTGCAATTTAATTTGTGCTTATGTTATTTTTCTTTTAGATTTTGATTTTGATTTTCATGGTCATGTAGTCTTTGGAAATTATTTAAACTTACTTATTAACTATTATGTTTTTTATGTTTTTAGATTTTATTTTAATCTTTTTAAAGTTTGATAGTAATTTGGTGGGTTTGAATGAGATTTAATTGGGAGAAATGTGCATTGAATTAATTGTTATTTTGGATGAGAGGTGCAATTAGTTTCACTAATATTGAAAATAGAGGTGGTTGTGATGAGATCATTTATTATAATGGTGAGATTATGTACTATAGCAATGAAATTAAAATTAGTGGCGTTGGTTGCAAGTGTAATGGTAATAATGAAATGAAGTATAATGAAAAAGAAATTATTAAAAATATTAAATTAAATTTTAAATATAAAATAATAATTTATTTAATAAATTAAAATTACTAAAAATTATATTTATATCAAATAATATTGTTATTAATTATTTAAAATTTATTTTCATCTATTATTTAACATTTAAAAATATTATAAATTTTATTTAATAAAAATGATACATTTCTTATTATTGAAATTTTGAACTAAAAAATTTAATAATTATATATCATAAATATAAAATAATAATTTATTTATACATTTATATTAATAATTATTTATATTTTATATTATTAAAAAGCTAAAATAAAAAACACTCAAAATAAATGAAAATAAAAAATTGAAGAGGGAACAAAAACCACCATTGGCTCACTAATAGCCAATGAAATTCAAACAATTATTATCCCAATCTTATTGTAAAGAAAATTTATGAAAAAGTAGATAAAATGCACTGGAGCCCCTGCGTCTGTCAAAGCTAGTGCCGACTAGATTCGTTATAATCGACATCTTGCCCATGGGTAATACTTACCAAACGAGAGAATAATTTCTTGGGATATCAGAAAATCTTTTGCAGCCTTGGATTTGCATGAAAACAACAAGAACTTATACCTACTTAGCCAGAGAGTCATTAGAGAAGGTTGCTCTGGATACAGTTGTTAAAAGACAAATAATGATTGATGCAAGAGGCCATCCAAGAACGGATCTAAAAAAATTTATGAATTTGCCTCTATGGTCTGTCAAATTCCGTTTCTAAACAAGACGCCAGAAAAATAAAAAATCAAAATGAAAGTAGTTTACAAAATACTAAGGTTAGAGAAAGATAAAAAAGAAAAAAATAGAAGAAGATATCCGAAAAATACGATGAAATGATGAGAATTTATATTAACGATTTAATTTATATATTGATTTATATAAAATTTATTTTGATATTGAAATAAATATTCGACGATCGAAAACACCATATTACTATTACGGCATATGTCAATGATCTTGAGATAGATCTAAATATTCCATATGCTAGAGATCGATGGATATGATTTCCAGCATAAATATATGGAAAAAAATGCAGATAATTTGGAGCAGAATAAGAATAATATACATATTTTTAAAAAGTTAACTAAAAACTGGATATGTTTATTTATTCGTTTATCTAACAAATGTATTGATTCTTGAGTTTAAGGACATTCGGAATGATGTATGAGTTGTATATATTACCAATCTTCAATATGGTTTCTAAAATATTTATAAAAAAAAAAAAAAATTGGTTTAAAACAACTATTTATAAAACATTTAGTAACATATGCCTTGAATAAATGAAGATTGAAAGTATAAATAAACCTTGAAATGAAATTAACAAGACAGAAGTCAACTGCTGTTGTGTGGCGGTTGACTGCCTTGCGCCAATAAGGTCTTGCTTGAAGTTCTGGTTAAGGTGGTAGTTGACTACTAAACAGAGCTGTAAATTATGTTTGGAACAATGCTTAAGGTTTGTCAATTGCTCCGAAGAATTGCTTAAGGCAACTTATTAGGGACAGTCAACTACTTTTTGATGATATTTTGAAAAAATATATTGACACTCAAGAACCAAAAAATGCTCATCCAATCGACTTTCATACGTATTTTGGTTTTCTACTGAGAAATATTCAAAGGCAATCAACTACTTTGAAGGGTTAGTCAATTTTATTCCAAGAAATAGTCAATGGCAATCAAATGCTTTGAAACGGAAGTCAATTATTCTACCAAAATCATGATTTATCACTAAGGATATAATTATAAATACTTCTAATAATATTTATTTTGATACATTTTTCATTAAATCTCTTTAAAATTTCAAATTAATCTCTTGCACTCTGATTTTTTTTTTTTTTTTTGGTTTTGATTTGAGTGTGTTCAAAAAGAGTTGGAGGTGCTTGACTCTGTTTTGAATGTATATCATATCTCTTGGATAACATTTTCAAGAGACCATTGTGCATAAATGTGAAAAAACTATATCTTGTTGATTTAAATTGATATAATTATTCAATTTTTTAAATAAAACAATAAATTCAAGGAATATGAAAATGGTTATACAAAGAATTCTTTAAAATTGGAATTTTTTAGGAAAATAGTTAGTAAAAAAAAAGAAACAAAAAATAATTGTTTGATCATTGTTAATAAATAATAGTCCATAAAAAAATGATCATGTAATTGACAGTTTGATATGAGTAATGACAGTTTGATATGAGTAATGAAAATAACAAAAATTCAATTAATATTAATTACTAACATATAAATGATGCAAAAATGGTTTTAAAACTTATATTTGTTGCATGCTATATTCTAAATATAACATGCTTATATAAAATGATTTAAATGAATGCAATTAAGCGTAATATGATATAAATCAATAAATCATTATCTTTTTTATTAATAATGGAATCAGATTTTACAATGAATGTTTTGATAATATGAACATTATTATATTTTCATACCACGAAATATTTACATACATTAGGGTATACAATAATTATAAATATTTAAAAATAAAATTTAATTACAATTGAAATAGGTTCACAAAATAAATTATGTAATTCATGAATAATTACTTTTAATATATTTTATTATTAACTTTACTTTTATTTAAATCATTAATTATAAAATATAATTAGAGTAATATTAGCATATATTAACATAAACTTTGAGTCCACGTCAACTACAAAATTTAAATAAAAATTAATATCATATAATAAATAAATTTAAAAAAATTATAAATAATAAATATATATAATATTTTTTAAATAAGAAAATATATTTAAATAAAAAGGTTTGTTCATGCCGGGGCAAATTACTTTTACTTTTATTTTGGAGAGGCCATAAAAACATGTGGCTCACAGCTAACACCCGCTTTTTCAAGGGGAAGAAAGTAGGAAGCAGAAAACTTTCCAGGCTGAGAAATCACCGGGCAAATCCGGCGGTATGATTCCTTGATGGAGCTAATCATACTTCCATCAGGTCCTTTTTAGTGGTAAAAAGAGCGTTCCTAAAAAAAAATGAAAGAAAATGATCCAATGAAAGCAGTTTCTTTATTTATTTTTTAATCAATACTTGGAACTTTCATTAAATGAATCATCAGTCTATCATAACTTTATTATGAATAAAGGTTGAACAGTCCTCTAACCAAATGGCATCTAACTTCAACTCAACCGCGAACTTTCCTCACAGGTGATAATTAGATTGGCTTCTCTCCTACTATGAACAAATATGACATGATGAAAATTCCTATGCAATAGTTGTGCGCCTGCTACAATATCAGATTCAGAATTGTTGTTGAATACTACAATAATGATGAATTGTTGATGTCAGTCCTTTGATCTTTTGATCACGTCACTCTGTAAAAATCAGAACAGTTAGAGGAACGTAGGGGTTTCCCTACGTAAACACTTCAATACTTAAGTCGGAACGAGATTTCGGCAGAGTTTTAGTATAGTCCAAAAAGTGGAATCCAAATTGAATTAAAAATCATATATGAACCTTATTTATAAGGAACAATTCACTCTTTAACGACGTATTTGTCCAGTGACATTAACTGTAGGCATGTAGGGACAAAATTGTCCGAGTCAGAATATTGAATACAGAGTCTGCTTTTATATATATTCAATTTTAACGTGACACGTGGCACCTTATCTGAACGACACGTTATATTATTATTTTTTCTATTTTTTAATTTTATTTTGCTCATAACAATTGCTCCCCACTCTTTTGCGAGCCATAAAACGCGGAAGAGTACCATGTTTTCTCGTCGTCACTGCTGGCATATATATATAGCGTGAGAGTGAAGCCTCAAACTTCATTTCTCTCGCAGATCCAGCAGACTCTCACGGTAAATTCTCTCGTCTTAGTCTCGCGGCATATACTTGCGGCAAAGTCTTACGGCATACTCTCGCAGGAAGGTAGATTCTTGAGGCACGAGACCCTCTCGGCATCTGGACCTCGCGGCATTCACTTTGCGGAAGGGCAAACTCTCGCAGCAAGACAGACTCTCGTGGCATGGGGCTCTCGCAGCAAGACAGACTCTCGCGGCAAGTGACCCTCGCGGCATTGGACTCTTACGGCATTGAACTCTCGCAGCATTGGACCCTTGCGGCATTGGACTCTCACGGCATTTGTTACCGAAGGTAGCCCGAATCTTCTACTATCTTTGGTATCTTGTCTAATTTAATAGCCGGGCACGGTCGTGGAAAAGAAATAGTTTTAAACCCTTATTCTAGGCTTAGAGAGTCTGATCTTGAACAATTTAGAAGTATCTTTCCTCTTCCGGAGGGTTATATGTATAGGCTTTCGACTGCAACTAAACGCGCTCCCCAATCCGTTAGTAGTGGTGTTCCTGTACATCAGGCTTCACTGGAGTTTGGATTTCGTTTTCCTCTTCCCGAATTCGAAGTTATTTTCCTCCGTCACTACGGCATAGTTTCGGCTCAACTTCACCCCAATGGATGGGCTCAAGTAGTAGGGTTTACGATTATATGTCATAAACTTAATGTTAGGCCAACTATCCCTCTATTTAACTCCTTTTTTAGAGTTTGTAGTGTACGTAATTCGACATGTTTCTGTATTCAAAAAGTCTCTGGGAGAGGTCAGAGTAATAAACTTTTTGGGAAACCTCCTTCTAAACTTCATAATTATGCTTCAGATTGGTTTGTCGTTGAGGTTCCTTCATCTTTAAATATTCCTACTCGATAGAGTTGTTGTGGACCTTCTAATCTTAGCCCTATAGCTAATTTAAGAGATGCGTATGGTCCCCTCATTTCTCAGCTTCAAGTAGATGATGAGGATGCTTTGCTATCGGTATTGACTCCGGAGAACATAACTGCTGTGGGTTGAGGACGCGTTTCTGTTGACTCAACTTTCACACATGAGCCCTCTTCTCCATCTGGTTTTCCTGAGGGAAGTCAAGGTGTGGGTAATCCCACTAACCCTTCGGAGGAAGAGTTCGAGGACAATTTAGATTGGGGCCAGGGTGAGGCTTTTGGCAGCCCTTTTCTAGAATTGCCCACGGATGAGAGCTTAGCTAATATCCATTCCCTTGATGATTATTTAGATCCGGGTGATTTCATATCACATTTCATTGCATAAATTATTGTCCATTTTCTTCTTGTTTGGTTTTACTTTTGTTTTTCTGTTCTTTTTTCAGGAATAGACCCGCTTAGAAGAGCTTTTGGTCGGCGAGGAGGTGATGAGGATACTACTAGAGTCGCCCGTCCTTTTAAGCGCAGACGTCAACAAGATCATGCTCGAGAGTCCCGAAGCCATACTCATGCTTCTGTCCCAGACTCTCGAGGTGAAAGGTCGGGGTCTCCCCAAGCTCCACTTCCCACTCCTCCTGAGGGATCCGGCTCTCGTGATCAAGATAGGGGGAAACAGCCAGCCGTGGATCCTCAGCTTCTAGATCTCGAGATGGAAGAGCATCATCAGGCTAATTGAGCTGGGTGCAACACAACCCGCCCGTCTCGAATTGGGAGACGATGTTTGTTCATCAAGTCGTCCATGAGAGATACACCAGCGTTTCCTCCAGTTGTAGAACTTAACACTTTCAGATATGTGGTTGACGGTGGTGTGGCGGTTCATGGGAAACATTTCATAGTATATCCATGCGTTAATGATAACGACTTAATTTATGATCCTGGTGTGGCGGCTCGGATGGGTTGGTCAACCATACTCCCCAGAGATGAGGCGGAGTTGTTTAAGAGTTTTTCCCAGTCGGAGGACCGAGCCGATTATTTGGCCATGATGGTATCTCTTAAGTTTGTCTTCCCTCTCTGTCTCTCTTTTTATTCTTTATTTTCTTGACTGACCTTTTGATCTTTTTTACATTTTCAGATAGCTGATAAGTTGCATATTATACATATTAATTGTCATATTTTCCCATGATTTAGATTATTCTATATGCTTAATTTTTGGATTTGACTTATATTTTCGATTTTGTATTGTGAATGAAGGAAAATGGACAAAATGGATTAAAAGCTGCAAATTCTATTCAAGTCACAAAATCAGAAGAAATCTTAGAATTCAAGTCAAGATCTATCACTTGTAGCTGAAGTTGACTTAAACAGTCTAAAGATGGCAAGTGGAAGATTCTGATTATTAAGAAAAAGATATACAATTACTGTCTTTGGCAAGTAGTGGAAAAAGGAAAGAAGTTTAATTGTAATCAAACTCAATCAGAGAACTTTCCTTTAGAAACAGATTCTGGGGCTAGGATATCTAGTATTTATAGACTAAGAGTGGCTAGGGAGAGAGAACTAAATCTTCATATATTTTATTTTTCTTTAGTGCTTTTCTCTAAACTTATGGCTTGCTAAATCTTTAGTCTAGCCAAAGGTTAATTAAAGTTTGGGTTCTTCAAGAATTGTGAAATCTAATTAGTTTTTATATTGTTCTCTTATATCTTTATTATTTATATGTCTTCTGTTCTTGTTTAAATTATTATTTTGATTGATTGTGCAAAAAGGGCCCTTTGTTCAATTGTCAGGATAATATATCACCAATTAGAAACTTGAATCCGTAATTGTTTAGGCATTCTAATATAAGTGGTAAATAACATAATTGATTTCAGACAGGATTTCGATTCTATGTTAAGAAGATATATAATCTAGCCTAAATGAACCTACATGTGTGTTTGTTGGTTAGAATTGGTAGTCTCTCTAGTTTTCAATGTTGTTGGTAAATTAAATCTTATGATCGTATCTAAGGTTGTTTAACTGATAAGAGAAATAAATAGAGATCGTATCCTGATTATCGAAAAAGTAAGGAGGGATAGGTTGTTAGGTCGTACCAATAACCATAACCAATTTGGTAAAGATTAAAAGAATTTATTTTTGCATCAATGATCAATTCCATGAACCCATTCTAAAATTATTCCTTTGGTTAGATATTTTCATCATATCAATTTTCTCCCAATATTTTTACATAGTGATTTTTCTTTGCTATATTTTAATTTCTCTTTTTATTCTCACTACAACAAAATCCCCATTTTTCTTTTTAAATATTTTACAGAAAAAGAAATCTTACCAATCTCTTGGGAAACGACCTTACTCATTTGTACTACAGTTTTAATTTATTTTGAGTAGAAATTATTATTGTTGGTCTCGACAACCACCAATTTTTGACGCCGTTACTGGGGATTGATTTTTAATTAGATTTATTTTACTGCCTCATTCTTTTCGTGCAGGTACTGAAGAAATAATGGCTGAAGAAGAGCAAACTTTAAGGTAGTTGGCTGCACCACCTGTCAATCAACAATCGCTCTGCATTCCTTATCCAACTTTGCAAGCAGATTTTGAGTTAAGATCGGGTTTGATCCATTTGCTTCCCAAGTTTTATGGTCTTGAGAATGAAGATCCTCACAAGCACTTAAAAGAATTCCATGTGGTATGTGCAAGCCTGAAACCACAAGGAGTTACTGAAGAGCAAATCAAAATGCGAGCTTTCCCGTTCTCACTAGCTGATAGAGTAAAAGATTGGTTGTTCTATTTAACTCCTGGTTCTATAACCACGTGGACTGAAATGGTGAGATTGTTCCTTGACAAATTCTTCCCTGCTTCAAGAGCTGCCAACATTAGAAGAGAGATATGTGGAATTAAGCAAAAAGATATTGAGACTCTTCACGAATACAAGGACAAGCATCCAGAAAGCTGGAAGATCAAATGAGTCAGCTAGCCACTTCTGTGAGCAGACTGGAGTCTCAAGGAAAATTGTCATCACAAACAATTATCAACCCTAAATAGAATGTTAGTGTAATGACCTTGAGGAGTGGAACTGAGGTAGGGGAGTCTAGCAAGATAACCCGAAAGCACATTCCAGAAGAAGAAGCTTAAAAGGAAGTTACTGCACCATTGCCACTGTTGGATCAACCGAAGGAATCTAATGGCGAGAAACAAAAAGTTTTTGCACCAATTCCTCCTTTCCCTTATAGATCATCTAAATCCAAAAAGGATGAGGAGAAAAAGGAAATTTTTGACATCTTTCGCAAGGTTGAGGTAAATATCCCTTTACTTGATGCAATTAAACAAGTACCTCGATATGGAAAGTTTCTTAAGGAGTTGTGCACCAACAAGAAGAAATTAAAAGGTAATGAATTTGTGAGCATGGGTGAGAATGTTTCAGTTGTCATCCAGAAAAAGTTACCTCCTAAATGCAAGGATCCAGGTATGTTTACTATCCCTTGTAAGGTAGGTAATCTTAAAATTGAAAGAGCAATGTTAGATCTAGGAGCTTCAATTAATGTCATGCCTTTGTCTATTTATAAATCTTTGAATGTTGGACCATTAAAAGAGACTAGTGTGATTATTCAGCTTGTTGATAGATCTAACGTTTATCCTGAAGGTGTTCTAGAGGATGTTCTAGTGCAAGTAAATGGATTGATCTTTCCTGCTGATTTTTATGTACTTGATATGAAGGATGATGACTTATCTAGATCTTTAATTTTGTTGGGAAGACCTTTTCTAAAAATATCTAGGACTAAAATTGATGTGCATGATGGTACACTCACAATGGAATTTGATGATGAAATCATTAAGTTTAATATTAATCATGCCTATGAAAGCTCTGTGATTTATAAGGAAGAGATAAAAACTTTTCATGATCATATAGTTTCCAAGAAACAATTTTATGTTGGTCAAAAAGTTATATTATCTCATGCTAAATTAAAAATATTTTCTAATAAATTTCATTCTAGATGGTTAGGCCCTTTTGTTGTTACTAACGTGTTTCCTTGTGGTAAAGTTGAAATTCAAAATTTGGATACAGGTCAAATCTCTAAGGTCAAGGGTGATCGTTTAAAGTCTTTTTATGAAGGTTTACAAGTGCATGAAGTTGAACAAATTGGAATGTCCAACATAACTGAGCATGACCATGGTTAGCCAAAGACTTTAAAGAAATGCGCTATTTGGGAGGCAACCCAAAATTTCTCTTTATTTTCTGATTCGTAATTATTTTTCTTAATTTTTTTTGTTATTTTATTAATAATAGAGAAGATTTATGTGTTTTGATCTAAAAAAAACAGAAGAAGTGTTTACATAAGGCGTGCCCACGCCTTATGTTGAGAACACTTTTGATTTAAAAAAAAAAAGAGATAAATTTTATAGAAGCTGTGTTTGAACACGCCCTATTCAAAGACCTCTTCTGCCTTTAAGAAAAAAAATTATTATTTTCTTTTTTTATTATTATTTTTTTCTTCTTCTTTCTCTCATTCAACTGATTTTTTCTCTCTCTCTCTCTCTCTCGTAGGCATCATCTTCACCAAGCCATCTTCACCTTCTAAATTGCAGGTCCCTCGCGCCGGTCATCTTGCCTCTCTTCATCATCAGGGCCGATCAGCAACAGAACCGGCAGCACCATCGGTAGCCACAGCAGTACCAGTTCAAACGACCCACCGGAACCGAGATTGGCAACACACCCAGACTTCTCGGCCCCTTCCAGTTTTCGATTGCAACAGCCACCAAAGTTGAGACCCACAGCCGACAGCCAAACCTCCTTTCTTCCCGATCCCGACTGCATCCTTTTCTCCGACCAATGCCGGCAGCAACAGTTCCACCATCACCTCTAGAACCGAGACCCACCTTTCCCAGCTTCGAGACTCACAGCTCCAGGAGCATCGAACTCACCGGAACCGATCAGTAACTACCTAAACACCTTCTCTCGGCTGCAGTTCATCTCCACTGGAACCCAGCTGCAACCCGCGACTCCTTTCTGCTAGCTCCTTCTTCACGGTTCCAGCTCTACAGTTCCGACATAACAAGATTGCCAGCAGCAGCGGCAACCCAGCAAGTCGCTCCTGTCATCTCCCAAACACAGTAGCCTCTTCACTGAACCGACTGCGGCCCTTCTTCAATCCATCAATAGTACCAAATGTAACCTTCCTTCTCTCAGCTCTACAGTCCCGATTTCAGTATCTCCACCGACACACACCTAATCCATCAACAGCAGCCTGCTCTCTTGCTCCATTCTTCCGGTCCCCAACCATCTCCAGAATCGAGACAACCACCAGGCACCGATCATCTCACAGCACCCATCGGAGCTGAACCGCAGCTCCATTTCCACCGGCATCAACAATCTAGGATTTTATTTCATTTTTATTTTTTATTTTTGCTTTATTTTTCAGATAAAAAAATAAAATAAAATAAAAAAAACTTTGTTGTAGTGATTGTTTTACTTAATCGATAAATTTTAGCTATACTATTTTTATTATTTGATTTGGTGTAATTATTTTTACTTGAAGATTAACAATCACACGGTGTGAGGAAATTTTCTATGGGAGTGGAATTCAAGGAGCTTCTTTCGCTCGTGAGCGTGCTCGGATTGGTGAAGTCGTGGAAATCAACACAATACTTTACAGTGTTCAACATTTTTCAGGGAAGTTATTTCTCTTAATTATTTTCCAGTTTTTGAGCACTTATTTGATACATTAGGGACAATATATAGCCTAGGTGTGGGGGAGGATAATTAATTGTAACTCTGCTGTTTACTTTCTTTTCCTTTCATTCTTGATTAATTTTCATGAAAATTTTTGCAAATCCATAAAAATTTTGTTCCAAAAGGTACATTAGTTATTTTTTGTGATTTCTTTGAATTCTATATTTTTCCAATGCTTATCCCATGAAAAAAAAAATGTGATTTACACAGTTTTGAATTCTCATTAAAACACTGATTAGTTATTTTTGATTCATTAAATGAAAAAAAAATGTATATGTCACGACCCAAACTACCCAAAAATCAGAGTTAATTTTTCGCGCTTTGTTATTTTTATTACTTAAATTCTTACCTGTCTTCTGATCGTGACCACACTCCTCTAACAAATTGGGCTGTGCGTCAATGCCAGTCCCACCATTCAATTACCATCTAACTTATTTCTTCTCCAGTCATTTATAATTGTTTACATTATTTATACATCCCCTAAAGTTACTTACAAACATGTTACTGTGCTATGCTTATTTAGATACAATACATACAAGTGTATATACCTTAAATGATGGGCAGCAGTGGATACCCGGAATGCAGTACTGAGTCGCCTCAACTTCAACTGGAGATTATCTGTGGGAGAAAATGAAAGGGGTGAGCACATCAAACTCAGTAAGGCAATCCTACGAACAAGTAGGTAACCATGCTACCTACATGAACGTGGTGCCATGCATAAACCACCCTTTCTCCACACATTTAAAATAGATGATATGGAAGTTATGATGTTATGTAAATCGAGTTTACACAGAAAATTCAACATGCAATTATTTCAAATCATTTCTTTCTCAATTAAAATTTTCACAATAAAGTCAGGACTCGACCCCTCCTTCGGGTGATCCTGACTCACACAAAATCATAAAAATCAGTATACATCACACATGGGTTTAAAAAGCATGGAAATAAGCATCATGCACATTTAATTAAAAACCCAGTTTAGATCATCGAAATCGTCGACATGCGAGACGAGGCAATATCTGTATAACGGCAATAACCAGGACTAGCCATATGTGTCCTCGTGAGTCCCTCTAGCTTCACGGATCCCAGTGTGCGAGGTCTCACCCTGATCGGGAACCGCCCGGGAGGTGGGTCAATCCAACCCGTCAGTCTTATCCGATCCCACGCATCCAAAGATGCCGTATCCGAAGATACCCCGTATCACAAAGATACCGTATCCGAAGATACCCCGTATCACAAAGATACCGTATCCGAAGATACCCCACGGTACATCGTACTCCATGCTACTTGCACGGTACATCGTACTCCATGGACCCATATCACTCTAGGTACTCCAGCCCAAATGGCCTGCTTCCCACAGAGAGGTTTTGTTTCTCAATACTCATGCCATGTCTCAAAACGCACGTGCGAGCCTATTAAATCGGTGACACGCAGTCTACCCGATGCTCCAAGCACGGCTCATCGCATGTTCTCATAAAATCAGTGTGAGCGATGCTCAGCACTCTCATCAAATCAAGTAAAATTGGCAGAGCCCGCTTTACATCCCCACAAGGTCGCCAACCTCATCCCTCACTCTCACCCCACCTAAGAGGTCTTTTGAGCCTGTTGGGCCTTTTGGCTGACTCCAAGGGCAGACAGCGCTACTCCACAAATCCAGTAAATCTAGTGCGAGCTAAGCTCAGCACTTTGTATATAAATCACATGAAAATCTTATAAAATCTGGTGTGAGTTAAACTCCAGCACCCTGTCTCGAAAATCATGTAAAAATATGGTGCGAGTTAGATTCTAGCACCCTGTCACGAAAATCATGTAAAATCTGGTGCGAGTTAGACTCTAGCACCCATGCATGTAAAACTCTAGTGCGAGCTCTCGCTCCAGCACTAATGCATGCATAACACAAATCAAACATCGTGCGAGCTGAGCTCTAGCACATCACATGTAAATAAAAACACGTAGGCGGCTCGGTTATCTCCAAATAGTTTTCACAGAAATTACATCGTTTAAGGTATGCAATGCTATGCATTTTTCTTTAAAAGTGAGCCAGCCTACTCATGCATGTGTTAAAATACCTCCAGAACGAGCAGGAACCTCTTGTCCTTGCTCCTCCCAATTTTTCCTAAATTAGTAAGTTCTACCCTTAACAAGGGTATTTTAGTAATTTGCTCATTCGGGGCACTAAAATTATTAATTGACCTCTAGACCCTTCAGGTAATTTTTTAAAGACTGCAGATGAACTTAAAATTGCGTAAAGTTACCTCTAGCAGTCCGCAGAATTCCCTTACCTTACTTTCCTGTCGAGTCTGACCTTTTCTTTTTCACTGTTGTCTTGTCACGCAGTCCGTTATGCTCCCAATCAAATGTCCGGAACTGCGTATAATTATTCCTCAGGTCAGATATTATACAATTTAATTGTATTTTTTATTTTCTGGGCTTAATTTAAATCATTGGGCCCATTTACCCCTATTGGGCCCGATTGCATCTTAAATGGGCCTTAATCGGCCTTAAGCTCGTTTTCCACTTAATTTTCACTTTATCGAGGCCTATTGGGCTCATTGGGCCCACTAATAATTTATTGGGCCTCGTTCTAATTCTTGAATAACTAAATCGATTATTTACGATAATTTATCTAAATTTCCATAATTTAATTCAATTTATGCGAAAATCAAATCAATATCACGCATAACGAGGTAATTGTCATAAATAAGGGTTACTTACCCGAGATTCCATGCTAGTCCACAAATCGAGGCTATCTCGAGCTCTCGTTGGATGCCAATTGTCGAGCTACATAATTTCACAATTTTTCGGGTAAGTTTCCAGTCGAAAATTTATTAAATTAAATACTTCAAAATTTAAATCGGGTCAATTTCGACCACTACTGACTTACCCGTAGCTCGATTGCATCGTCGGGATTTCTCCCTAATTTTTTCTCTTTTTCTTTTTCCCTTTTTCTCCCTTTTTTCCTCTCTTTTTGGCTGAACCGGTTCAGTCCGGTTCAGACCGTCGGTTCTCTCCGGTTCGGCCGGTTCACAGCCAATTCACCACCTTGCCGGCCGGTTCTCCGTTGGCTTCCACCGTCAGTGGCTCCGCAAGGTCGTCCGCATCTCGAATTTCCCTCGATTTCGGTCGGGCTCGCCGGAACGCCGCCGGTTCGGCCTCTTCTCCCCGGCCGTCGGACCCATTTCTTTCTCTTCGTCGTCACCGGCGATTCCCGCCGTCTCATCTGCTGCAACTGGTGCAGAAAGAACCGTCGTCGCCTGGGCTTTCGGAGTCGGGCCTCGGTTCTGCCCGATTCGCCTCCGTTCGTCGCCGGTGACCCTTTCTTTCCCGCGGCCTTCTCCTCCGTTTTTCGTCGGATTCCGGCGTCGATTGGTCGTGCTGCCGGTGCCAGGGAGATCGCCTGAAGCTCCTCTTCCTTTTTCGGCCCTTGGCCTGGCCGTTGGCCGCCGGACGGCTCGCCGGTCTCCTTCTACCTCCTCGTGGCCTCGTCGGGGGTCGTCGGTCGCCGGTGCGTCCTCGGCTTCCTCGATTTTCTCGGCTGGTTTCCGTTTCTCTCCTCTCTTTCTCTCTCCCCGATTTCCAATCTTGTTCTTCTCTTTTTTTTTTTGTTTTATTATTATTATTATTATTATTATTATTTATTTAATTATTTCACTATTCATTAAAATACTCCATAAAATCCAAAATATCTACACTTATATTATTTTTATCCTAATTTAATTTATTTAATTTAAATTTAATTTATTAAATATATTTTTCTCCAAATTTTCGATATTATTCCTTCGCGCTTTTCGAGATATCGTTCCGGTAATTTTTTGGTATTTTTAAAATTTTCGAATCTTGATCAATTTGCCCAAATTGTATAATTTCCTCATTATCGATCAAGATATCTTACATCCTTATTTTAAATTAAAATTTTCTTATCGCCTTAATACCGGGTTTTGGTATTTTTACCATTTTACCCCTGCTCTTGTTTCGGAAATCAATTTTACCTGACCTTCCTTCATACATCCCCCATCTTTTCTTATTTAATTTTCGTATTTTAATTAAATTCGGGTCTTACAGTATAGGATCTAGCACATATAACCCTTTTTGGTGAGAATTGAGCCTAATAGCATTCATTACATCATGCTCCATTTATTTGTTTACGTGATTGTCATACATAGTTGATTATTCTAGAACTTGCTCTATCATACATGTCTCAATCAACCCCTTTGATGAATATGATGCGATAAATCAAATAAGGACATTTAGGTTAAACCATTTTTCTTGACATTGTACATTTCTTTTCTAGCCTACCCTTATCATTATTAACCCCTAGAGAAACCACTTTGAGCTTGACATTTTCTTTGGATTAAACCACATTACAAGCCATAATAAACTTTTTTGTTGATTTTTCCCTCTTTTTGAACATTGAATTGATGAATCACATAGATTTATGTACATGAAACTTCAAAATATTTTTGGAAAGATTACAACATGTTGAAAATTTAGTGTTCCAAGCTGTTATTTCCATTGAGTTTTTTTCTTTCGAAAAAAGAAAAAAAAGAAAAAAATGAAGAAAGAAAAGAAAAAAAAAAGAAAAATGATGAAAAAAATGATGAAAAAAAATGCTGAATAAATGTAGAGAAAGAGAAGTAAGATTTTTATTGCTTGGAATTAGTTCTGAAAATTATGTGATTGAAGAGCAGTCTTTTGAAATAATTGAGTTGAGTTTTATGTGAAAAGTTTTGTATGATTCCTTCAATTTCTATAACCCAAAAATCCTTTTATCATACCTTACCTAAGCCCCGATACAACCCTTTTAGACCCTTATATTTTTACATCTTAATTCATTCATTGGTGGAAGAGATGTGATGAATTTGCAAGCTTATGGTAAGAAATCTTCTATGCAATGACTTGAGAGTTTATTGATATATATACCCTAAACACTGAGAGTGTGATAAGTGGAATCCAATTGCAAGGGTGTTTGATCCTTTGTACTTTATGAATTTAATTGAATCATTAAAGTGCTATTCATGTGTGTTATGAGAATTCGCTTTAAAAACGCTTGTTTTAATTATTGAAAGGAATGTGTTTTGGATGAGCATAGGAAGAGTATGAAGGAATGATGAGAAGAGATTATGAATTTAGACTATTGTATGCTTGAGGACAAGTAAGGTTTAGGTGTGGGGGAATTTGATAAGTTGCATATTATACATATTAATTGTCATATTTTCTCATGATTTAGATTATTCTATATGCTTAATTTTTGGATTTGACTTATATTTTCGATTTTGTATTGTGAAGGAAGGAAAATGGACAAAATGAATTAAAAGCTGCAAATTCTGCTCAAGTCACAAAATCAGAAGAAATCTTGAAATTCAAGTCAAGATCTATCACTTGTAGCTGAAGTTAACTTAAACAGTCTAAAGATGGCAAGTGGAAGATTCTAATTATTAAGGAAAAAGATATACAATTACTGTCTTTGGCAAGTGGTGGAAAAAGGAAAGAAGTTTAATTGTAATCAAACTCAATCAGAGAACTTTCCTTTGAAAACAGATTCTGAGGTTAGGATATCTAGTATTTATAGACTAAGAGTGGCTAAGGAGAGAGAACTGAATCTTCATATATTTTATTTTTCTTTAGTGCTTTTCTCTGAACTTATGGTTTGCTAAATCTTTAGTCTAGCCAAAGGATAATTAAAGTTTAGGTTCTTCAAGAATTGTGAGATCTAATTAGTTTTTATATTGTTCTCTTATATCTTTATTATTTATATGTCTTCTGTTCTTGTTTAAATTATTGTTTTGATTGATTGTGCAAAAAGGGCCCTTTGTTCAATTGTCAGGATAATATATCACCAATTAGAAACTTGAATCCGTAATTGTTTAGGCATTCTAATATAAGTGGTAAAAAACATAATTGATTTCAGACAGGATTTCGATTCTATGTTAAGAAGATATATAATCTAGCTTAAATGAACCTACATGTGTGTTTGTTGGTTAGAATTGGTAGTCTTTCTAGTTTTCAATATTGTTGGTAAATTAAATCTTATGATCGTATCTAAGGTTGTTTAACTGATAAGAGAAATAATTAGAGATCGTATCCTGATTATCGAAGAAGTAAGGAGGGATAGGTTGTTAGGTCGTACCAATAACCATAACCAATTTGGTAAAGATTAAAAGAATTTATTTTTGCATCAATGATCAATTTCATGAACCCATTCTAAAATTATTCCTTTGGTTAGATATTTTCATCATATCAATTTTCTCCCAATATTTTTACATAGTGATTTTTCCTTGCTATATTTTAATTTCTCTTTTTATTCTCACTACAACAAAATTCCCATTTTTCTTTTTAAATATTTTGCAGAAAAATAAATCTTACCAATCTCTTGGGAAACGACCTTACTCATTTGTACTACAGTTTTAATTTATTTTGAGTAGGAATTATTATTGTTGGTCTCAACAACCACCAATAGCCCAGCAAGTGATTGCTTGTAATGCGCGATATCGGGCTTATAGGACTCGGGCTGATGCTGAACTCCAACAGTTGAAAGGTGAGAAGGCTGAGTGGCTCACTGAGAGGAACCAATACAAGAGGCTTCCCGAGCAACTCGATCGACTAAAGAAGGAAAAAGAGGATCTGAATCTCAGCCATTTTCACCTTCAAGAGGATTTTGCCAAGGAGCAAGAGAGCTCTAAGGAATACAAAGAGTCCCTAACTGTAACTCAAGAGGAGCTAAACTCAATTCTGCTAAAGTTACAAGATCTCCAAACTAATTACGACGAGCTGAAGTCTGACCATATGCAGTTGAAAGAAGAGGTCTCTAGCTCACGTAGAGGACCTTCGTCTTCCTCAGTTAGCCAAGACGCGCGAAACGAGATTCGTTTCGAAGCTGTTAGGGAGTACCGCTTATCACAAGACTGCCATGACAGAAAGTTGTTATTCGCTATCGACTTCGTGAAATACGGTTTCTATATGGCGCGTTCCTGGCTAGAAAATGAGAGATCGGGAGAGACTTTCTCTGAGCTGTAGTGGTCGAAACGGTTGGAGGACTATACCGGTGAGTTTCATGGTTGGACAAATTATGAGCCCGGTAATGAGGATTTCGAGACCTATCTTGAGAATGGGGCCTATGACGATCTTTTCAATCTATCGAGCCTTTGGGAGCCTCGTCCACAATCAGGAGTGATTGATGCACTGGGTGATTTAGATAGCAATGAATCAGATGCTTCGGGCGAAGGCACTCCTCCACTAGCTAATGAATAGTTTTAGTTCTTTTCCTTTGTTGCCAACGTTCTTTTAGTTGTACTAAGGATTTTGAGACTATATGCATAAGGAGTTTTACTTTTTCTCTGAAATACATATTAATAAATCAATTTACTTTGCAAATTCATGTTTTAAGTTTCCCTTATAGCTTGTTTTTACATGTTTTCTTTATATCGGTGGCTTACCTCGTGCATTGTTCGCTTTAAAGTCTTTTATCTTGAGTGTGTGGCTTATCTCGCGCATTGTTCGCTTTAAAACCTTTTATCTTGAGTATGTGGCTTTCCTTGCGTATTTTTCGCTTCAAGCCATTACACATTTTTTTCGTGGCTTACCTCGTGTATTTTTCGCTTCAAGCCCTTTATCTTGAGTGCGTGGCTTACCTCACGCATTTTTCGCTTCAAGCCCTTACACATTTTCTTCGTGGCTTACCTCGCGCATATTTCGCTTCAAGCCCTTTATCTTGGAGTTCCTTGTCAGAATCATTTTCGTCACCTCCTCTTGGGTGATGTACTTGTTTGCTCTAGTGAATAAGTCTGAGACTGTCGTTGGTTGATCCAAGGACAATGAATCCTGGAGTTCTTCAGACCTTATTCCCTGTAACATGGTTGTCACCGCTATCCCCACTTGTAGGTTACGTATTTCAAGAGTGGCATCCCAAAATCGATCTACATAGCTCTTTAATGATTCTTTATTTCCTTGCCTTAGGGTGAGCAGATAGGTGGTCTCCTTCCTTTTTTGGCTATTTAACCCAAAGGCTTTCAAAAATTCGCTTCTCAGCTGATTGAATGAAGAAATAGACCCTTCTGGCAAGTTGTTGAACCACTTCAGTGCGTGGCCCATCAAGGTTAAAGAGAATGCCCTACACATAATCTCGTCCTCCCATCCAAGTAGTAGCATTAATGACTCATAGCTTTCGACATGATCGGAAGGGTCTGCCTTTCCGGCATATGTTGTTATTTGCAGCATTTTAAACTTTGGAGTTAGTGGTTTCCCCATGATCGCTGAGCTGAATGGGATTCTTCGTCTTTGGTTTTCTTCAGTTGGAACCAACTTCTTCATTTCTAAGATTTGTTCAACCATTCTCTTCATGTCCATAGCATCTTAGATCTTTTCAGTATTACACGAATCAGCTTGATCACAATCAACAGTCTCTTTCCCCTTGCTGTATAGATTAGGAGTTTGATTTCTCTCAGTTCGAGATAAAAAATTTGCCTTTTCAGTAGGGGGTTCCATGTTGGATCTACCTCTGAGCCTCTCCTCTCCATATGAGATCTCGTCATCCCAGCACCTCCTATACCATCCATAGGTCCAGCGTCTATCTACGTTGGACTGTCAGGATCTCTAACATTCGGGCGTCGGAGGCCCCTAACAATCTCCCTTGCAGCGCCTCTTGTGCTTGGACATCTTGAATCTTCTGCAGTTTCGTGTGGGGGGTTCTCCGTGCGTGTAGGGTCCCGCGCACCCTGGCGACCTATTTTTCCTGTACCCTCATTGAAGTAGTCTTGCGGGTCATTGCGAACAGACCCTCGCGTACCCTGGCGCATCAGATTATCACTCGACCCTCGCGCACCCTGGCGGCCAATATCTCGCGCTCCCTGGCGTACTAAATCCTCCATTGACTCTGGCGCACCCTGGCAATATGAGTCTCGCGCATCCTCACAAACTGAGTCTCTCGCACCCTGGCGGCAGACTTCTGACGCACCCTGGTGCACTAAATCCTCCATTGACTCTCGCGCACCCTGGCGATAGGAGTCTCGCGCATCCTCACGGACTGAGTCTCGCACACCTTGGCGGCAGACTTCTGGTGCACCCTGGTGCACTAAATCCTCCATTGACTCTCGCGCACCCTGGCGGTAGGAGTCTCACGCATCCTCACGGACTGAGTCTCGCACACCCTGGCGCACCAATTCTTCTACTGACTCTCACGGATCCTGGCAGCAAAATTCTCGTGCACTCTGGCACACTAAATCCATAATTGATTCTCGCGCACTCTCACGGACGGAGTCTCGCGCACCCTGGCGTATCAATCTTCCAACAGACTCTCGCGCACCCTGGCGCACCAATCTTCCAATAGACTCTCGCGCACCCTAGCGGCATGTGTCTCGTGCACCCTTGCAGACAGACTCTCGCGCATCCTAGGCCTCCGCGGCTTCGCACATAAGGTCTTTCGCGACTTCGCGCAACAGGTCTTCCGCAGCCATACGCACAGGGGTTCCAGCACCCTAACGCCTTAAACTCTCCGCAGTCTCACGCCCAATCTCACCAGCCCTCGAAGCACTCCTTCTCTGTGCTCTTGGCTCCGCCAAGTTCTGAACACCCGGTGGAAGATTCACCTGCGGGAAGGCACCTTTAAACAGGTCGACCATCGCGCGTAAGGTTTGGGCGGTCTCCTCTCCCTGTTTCCTCATGGCCTCGAATTCTGCTACAGGGATAGTCATCATATGGCTCTCCTCCCGAGCTTCTTCTCCACAGTCCAGTGGAGAACTTGCCGTATCTTCATTTTCCTCATCTCTGATTGCTGTGAAACGCATCTTTACCATTGTTGTAGAATCACCAGCTTTTCTTTCGATTCCCACATACGGCGCCAATTGTTGTTGAACAGCACAACAATGATGAATTACTGACGTCAGTCCTCTGATCCTTTGACCACGTCACTCTGCAAAAACTAGAACAGTCAGAGGAACGCAGGAGCTTCCCTACGTAAGCACTCCGATGCTTAAGTCAGAACGAGATTTCGATAGAGTTTTAGTATAGTCCAAAAAGTGGAATCCAAATTGAGTTAAAAATCATACCTGGACCTTATTTATAGGGAACAATTCACTCTTTAATGACGTATTTGCCCAGTGACATTAACAGTAGGTATCTAGGGACAAAATCGTCCGAGTCAGAATATTGAATACAGAGTCTGCTTTTATCTGTAATCAATTTTAACGTGACACGTGACGACTTATCTGGATGACATGTCATATTATTATTTTTTCTATTTTTTTATTTTATTTTGCTCATAACAAGAACAATTTATTTCAGTGAAAAGTTAATCAAGGCGTAATCAAACCAAGCAACTTCAGTAAAAAAATTAAGGGTTCCAACTCTGTTCAAATTGAGTTAAACTTTACTTTTTAATTTGTATTCAACTCAAAACAAAAATTGAATTATTAGAGTTCATTTGATTTCTCAAGCTTGATTAATTATATTCAAGCTTACGTTCGAATTAATTTTATTTTTAATGACATTTCTCCATCAAAATGGCACACAAGATTGTGCTTAATGTCTTTCAAAGGGTTTCTATTTGGGTGTCAAATCGCTTTGTTTCGAAGACTTTAAAGTCTATGTATATTTGGGCATTTTAACCGGAAGGGTAGTTGGTCAAAGACACATCGTCATCAATTTTGGACTAGTTCTACGATGAAAATTTTCTATTCATTTCTTACATCTTCTTCTAGAACTCTCTGTATTCATTTGGATATTCAAACATAGAACTTAAGAGTAGATATCCTTGAAAGGTATAGATGATCGTGTACGAGAAGAATTGAACTATATCATTAAAATAACTAAAAGGTTTGTAGAAAGTATTGATAATGTGAGGGACTAGAAACGTCTTGTAGTATCTTTCATAGGTTTTCAACCAGTGATTCCCAATTGAAATTGGACGAAACTAATTGAAGAAGAGTTTCAGGTGTTGGTGGCTAGGGCCCATGAGATTGTTTTTGTGAGTGATGGTTGTCTCATGGAAGGTATGGAGTAACTTCTTTAGGTGTTGAAGAGAAAATTCAATGGCAATGTGATACATGTGGCAAAGATACCACATAAAGCAAATTGCTTATTTAGGAAAGTGTAGTGTTTCAAAGAAAATGAATGGGTGGATAAAGAGATATTCTGAAAGTATTCCCATAGGACCAACAGTAGTATTACCTGTAAATATCATAAATTTACAAACGTACTCAGTGTTGGTTATAAATAATAAATTGGACAATTAAAATTTAATATGTGATTATAGGTGAATTAAATTAAGTCTAAATATTAGGCAAATATAACTATAGAAGAAGAAGTAGAAGCAGTCCTGTGACTGTTGACTACAGCAAAAAAAATGCAGAGAGGAAATGAAGTGTTTGACACATTCACCTAACATAGAAATTGGACAACATGAGACAGGTTTGGCTTCCAATGAAGCCAAACCCGATAGCAATTTCTGCTGCAGTGAAAACTGCAGCAGAAAACGTCATGAAGGATGGTGTTGATGATGATGAATTGTTGATTAAAAAAAAAGGAAGAATTAATGAAGCCCACGGATTGGCTTCTAAATGAAGCCAATCCCGAAGGCTTAAGCAAAGCTTCTGCTGTAAACGGCCAGCAGTGGAGATAAAATGATGTTTATTTAAGTAAGGAAATGAAGCAGAAAACGTGTGCAGGAGGTGGTGATGAGATGGTTTTCGGTGGGATTAAGAAGGAAATACTGAAGCTGGCAGTCGACAGGAAAGACAGTACAGGGAAACAATATAAACCATAGAATACAAGTTGGTTAGAGTGAATGGAGAAGCGCTACAGGTGTGTTGTGTAACAAAAGAATTTCTATAAGGTTGAAAGGTAAGTTTTACATGATAGTTGTTAGACCTACATTACTCAATGATAGTGAATGTTGTGTTACTAAAGGAGTGCATACACAGAAGAAGAGTCTAGCGAAAATGAGAACGTTGTGATGAATGTGTGGATATACGAGAAAAGATAGAATGAGAAATGAAGATATTCGCAAAAAGGTTGGAGTGACACCTATCGAAGACAAGATGAGTGAAAGTCGTATACGTTGTTTAAACACATACGACGTAGACCTGCAGACACTCCAATTAGAAGAGTGGAGGTTATGAATGATGTAAAAAAGAGTCAAGGCTAGGGGAAGACCAAAAAAGACTTAGAATGACTTAATCCGAAAAGATATGACGGAAGAGTTGATTTAAAAAGGTCAAGACTAGGGGAAGACCAAAAAAGACTTTGAAGGAAGTAATCTGAAAAGATATGACGGAATAAGAGTTGAATAACGCATTGCATTAGATAGGAATGAGTGGAGGAAGAGAATTCATGCTAATGACTTAGCATGAATTTGTATATTAGTTCATATATCTTACCCCATTGTGAGGATAAAGGTTCTGATGATGATGATGATGATGAGTATTCTTTGGACTAAATGCAACCAAATGTCTAATTTGGTGGGTTATGTTGAAAAATTAGGGGAATTGATTTTCAATTCCCCCAAGTAAACACAAAGTAAAATAATAAAAAATAAATAAACAAAAAATTAAAATATCAAAAAAATTAAATAATATTTGAGTCTGATCTTATCGGGTTCAGACTTGCTTTATAAAATAAAAACAGCTTTAGATTAAAAATCAAATTTTAATTTACGAATCTGATCGAGTTTAGACTTGTATAGAAGTTATTATTATATGACTTGAACCCAGCCTCTTATCACCTCTGGCCACTGCATCTGATATGGCATATTACTTTTTTTTTTATTTTGGGATATAATATATTTATAATTCAGCACTAAATAATTATGATTGTAAACAACAACAATTATAAAATCTCTGCTTCTGTTTTACAATTGAAAACAAATGGCTAAAAAAATTCTTAGGCAACAATATTTTTTCCTCATTAATGAGATGAAATTGATATCAAGTTTATGTATTGTATGCTTTACCAAGATTTTATGGCTAAGAAATAAATTTTGTGGGGGTAAACTTCTGTTAAGCTTTTAAATTAATGTCTACCAATTTTGACTTAAGGATTTTTATGAAGCTATTGGTGTGCTAAATGGTCTAAAATTAGCAGAAGGGAGATAAAAATGGTAATGTGTCCGCCAATAAGGTAAATTCTATCGAATGGTCCTTGGTTTTTTTCATTTTAATTTTACATTCATCTTTAGTTTTTCAATTGTTTCTTTTGAATTTGAATCTTTTTAACTTTTTTTTTTTTTTTTTATAAATTTTGGTTCTTTTGTTACATTATTCTGTTAACAATTAAGGATTCACATTAAATGCTCATAGAATGTGTTCGATAAGTTGATTGTATTCTTGAATTTTTACTTTGATAAAACGCTCAATTGTTTTCGAAATAAAAATATCTAAAATTGTTATTTACAAAATACTCGACGCGTACGTGACCTTCATAAAATAATACCATAAGAAAGAAGTGATCATGTCACCAGCCACATCTTATTCAATATATAGGACGTAATCTTGCAGAAACATAATCCTATTTTCTCCTCCATTTTATGAACTCTTCTTCTTTTAATTTCTTTCAAACATTATATCGAAACGTGTTTCAAACTCTTATCTCTCATTCTCCTTGACTCTCCATGTTTGTGTAATAACAAGTCTTCATCATCTTGACCAAGCAATTAGTTGTCAATTACTTCCAACTTTTGAATTTTCTTCAATGCGTAACCTTCACTTCGAAGGATCGTTAACAAAAATAAGACTAAAAAAACAAATATCTTAGAAAACACATTGTGGATGGTTTTAAAATATATATTTAATTGTTTCTAAGAATTTGATATTATAAAATTGTTCAATTTTATAACTTTTTTGACCAAATATTTAATTATATTCCTTGAACAAAACACATCCTTAAAATAGATTGGTTAGTTCCATTTGCTTCCTTAGATGAATGTATCTTTAATTAAGAAATTGCTCCTTTTTCGTTTTTTCTTTTCTCAAATTTGGGAAAATGGGAGTGGGTTTGGCCAAAAATGTTTATTTCTTATTAATTACAATTTTGACTTAACTAAAAAAATCAAAATTTGCTGCCTAAAATCTATGGAACATTTAAAACTTTTGGATTAATTCAGTCACCACCGTCTATTAATAATGCAATGAATAGATATAACAACTAAAGCTTAATATAATGACTTTTTTTTTTTGGGAGTTAAAAAAAAGGTTAAACATTCTATTTTTTTTCCTTTGTACCTCTTAATAAATAAATAAAAACATACATAAGTTTTTTTCTTTAAAAAAAAAAAGAAACTTCATAACCCATTATTATAGTACCAATTCATGTGTTGAATATTTGAAATTTGTAATTTTAGCTTGACTTGTCTTCATCAACAATGGGTCATAGACTATTATTGCCTTGAACTGTCAAAGCGAAAATGGTTGCTTTGACTTATTCTCATTATTATTATTATTATTTTTTTATGTATAAATATTGTGTTTTATTCATTAAAGAAAGAAAAAAAAAACATATCCTGCTTCCATACAATTTATAATGAATTACAAACGTAAAAAATAAAAGAAAAAAATTATTTTGTACATACAAGCACAAAATATAATAAACTAATAAAAATCTCATTTGACCTAACTTTTTCTTTTGTCATATTTTAAATTCTTATATTCTTACCAAATAATGTATATACGTGGGCATTTCTATTTTACGTTTTTTTTCGTTGTTACCATTTTTCTCATTAATTTTTGAAAAAAATAAGAATTCTTTCTATATATCTATTTATGTATTTTTATTCTATTATTACACATGGGTAAAATATATTTGTATTCTTAAATCTTTTATATGAGTTTCATTTTGATCTATAACTTTTAAATTAATTCATGATAGTCTCAAACTTTTTTTAAAAGGTGTCAATATAATTTTATCTTTTATTTTTGAATAAAACTAAGGAAGAATTACAAATTAAGTTAATAAATTAAAAATTATTACTTATTACTATTATAGAAAAATTTATTTATTAGAAAGAAAATAACATTTTTAAAATTTCTTATATGGAAATGAAATTATATTTTTGCTTATAATTTTAGAAATTCAACTTAAAATAAAAAAGCACTTTTTTTGTCTTCTTAATAATTTTAAATTTTTTTATTTCCTTTCTAATAAATATATTTTTGCATGATAATAAAGAATAAAAATTTTGGATCCATTCCCTAATTTTTTATTCTTTCTTTATTTTTATTTTTTAAAATTTTATTTTTAAATATTTACAAAATTTGATAAAAATGCATAACTAAATCTTATTAGAGATATTTTTTTCACCAAAAAAAATACTTAAACAATTTCGATTTTCAAATGATTTATTTTTTTTCAAAAAATTGAAATTAATTCTGTATATACTAAAGAACATAATTAACAATATTCATATATAGCTTATACATGTTCAAGGATCGGACTATCCGTCTAAGCTCGAAGGTCGGCCTATTTTTTAGTAAGTTTGGATAAAATAGGTTTGGACATGAAAATTGAGGCTATGTAAAATATAGTTCAAGTTTGGATTCATCATTTAAAGTTCAAGCTTGGCTTAAAAATTATAATTTTTTTTTACTGTTTTTATACTAATACTCTTTTTTAGGAATTTAGAGTTTTTGTACAATTTAATTTGAGGTTGTATTTTTTTTTTTAGATTTTAATTTTAAAATTCTATGTTTCTAGTAGTCTTTCGTAAGAATTTATTTGAATTTATTGTGTTATATTTGTTAATTATTTTGTGTTTTAATATTTAATATTTTATTATATACATAAAAAAATCAATTGTATTTGAATGGACTTAGATGAGATTGGGTTTATCCATTGTGAGTAAAAATTGGTTTCGAAAAAAGTTAAGCCTTAATAATAGGGTCGAGCTGAGCTCGAACTCATGTTTAATTCCTTAATACATTACTTAGGTTTGACTCGAACCTAACCTGACCACCTCTAATCTAACTATAGTTTTAAACATAAATTAGAGAAGGAATTAAGCGGATTTGATGAATGATTTTAAATGGATTACTTCTCATAAATTATTTTCTCAAGAGATTATAGTCAGTCGTGTCAACATAAATTTAAAAAGTTTCAAATTATATTAGTAATAATACATAGAAAGAACTTTTTAGGATTGTTAATTAATATTTACTTTTATTTCATTAAGTGCTAAAAAAATTATTCGGGTATATTTCATATTTTTGTTAAAAAAAATTCTATCTTGAGTTTTAATAAGATTTCATTTATAATTTTGATCAAAATTTATAAAAATTTGTTTTTATTATTCAGAAAGAAACTAAAGGGTTATTTTTTCTTATTTTAAATAAAAATTTCAAAATCAATGACAAAATGGAACTTCATTTTATTCTTAAAATTTTTAAAAGTTTTACTTTCTTTTTAATAAATACATTTTAATATGATAATAAATAGTAATAATTTTATATCCATTATTTTAATTTGTAATGCTCTCTCATTTTTATGTAAAAATTGATGATAAGCCTTTAATGACACTTTTAAAAGGGTTTAGCATTATCATGGAACAATTTAGTGATTAGGGATCAAAATGAAACCTATATAAAAGGTTTGAGACTACAAATACACTTTACACTTTTGTTAAACTATAGTTTAAGTAAAATTTTACAAAAAAAAAAAAAAGAAATTAAGTGGAAATTTTGTATAATAAGATATCAAGAAGTGTTTGAGAATTGATATCTAACGTATGGGTAAATACACATTGAATTGCATATGTATATATAAAAAAGTATAATAATAGAGTTTACATTAATTTACATTTAAATTTAAACATTTAATCTATGTTTGAAACTTTGATAAGGAAAAAAAAGAGGAAAATGGAAGGAATGGAAAAAAGAAAAGGAATGTATACAAAGGATTTTTCTTTTACATGGAAATAGATCTGTTCGAGGGTAAGGCTGCTGGCCAAATCGAAGGTCGGTCCAATTTTTGAAAAGGTTTAAAAAAGTATTAAGCATGTTAAATGTGTTTAGATTTAAAAGTCAATGTCGGATAAAAAATCAGATTGGTTTTGGATTCACCATTTCAAATTTAAGTCCAACTCAATAATTATAATTTTTTTACTATCTTTTATACTAATTCATTTACTTTTGATTATTTTTATGCAATTTAATTTGAACTTATATTATTTTTTAAACTTAAGTTTAAGACTTTAAAAAATTTATGTTTCTTGTGATCTTTTTGTAAGAATTTATTTTAGGTATTATATTCTATATATTACTTATTATGTATTGTAATATTTTTTATATAGTTTTGTTATATTTTTAAAAAAATACTAATAGTTGAACGGATATAAATGAGTTTAGATTTATTTATTGTATGTAAAAATAGATTTTGACGAAAAATTAACTAAAAAATTCAAATCGGGTCGAGTTTGACACCATAAATCCTTTCATAACCTACCTAAATCCGGGTTGAACTTAGTCTAACTTAGCCTATGAACATCTCTGCATACAAATAATATTCAAATCTGTAATTTTCTAAAGTTGGGTTAGGAATCTTTTAAATAAAGCAAAAAGATTTCGCAGTGCACGTGCACTTGGATAGCACTTGTAATGCGAAAATTTTAAGCCCCCGTCTCTGGAGGGGTGAGGATCCAATTTGTGGATTGAATTGAAGGTAGAAACGTACATTTTTTTTAATCTGATTTTGTTTTTTAATTATTTTGTTAAATTTTATTTATTTATAATAATTTTAAAAATATATTTTATTTTTTGAAATAGTAAAATATTTTTAAATTTTTTAAAATTATTTAATAATAAAAATATTAATTGATATAAAATAATTTTTATTAATTTTGAATTTATTACAAAAATATTTTTATTTAAAATAATTTTATAAAAAATTTAATTATTTTATTAATTTCATAAATAAAAAATAAATTTTATAAATTTTATTATATACAAATTTTAATTCAATGTTATTAATCATTATTTTCTCTTTTTACTACTTTCATATTTATATTACTATTGTAATTATACCAAAACATATATCATTATCTCACTATTCAATTTTATTATGATAATAATTAAATTTTTTGTAACGATGTTTTCAAACCCATTAAAATTAATCTCATTATTTATTTAAACTTAAGCTTAATTAGTGAAATTAATAAGTGAAGGTGAGAAATCAAAATTTACCAAATAAATTTTCCAATTAAAAAAATCCCGTCAAAAATAAATAAAAGAAAAAATAAAAAAGAAGTGTGAATGCGTCAAAACGCAACGGAAACACCTGGCTGCTACAGTGAACCTGTAATGGACACCTAATATTAAGTGCCGGAAATTTAAAGCCTGCGAGCGACAATGCGACCTTTCCCATGAAGATTCCCACTCCTTTTTTTTAAATTTTGTTTTTTAAATAAACTCTCCATTAATCCTTCCTTAACCTTTCCTTATTTCAAAATAAGATCAATACTGGTAGTAAATTACTTTGAGTTATTTGTTTTACTTTTTATTATGATAATAATCCCTGGGTTTTTTGGACCGACCGACCTCGCCCTCTCTGTCTCTTCACGCGTTTGCTTCATTAGCTTTCCTTTATTTCTCCTCTCTTTGAAGAAATCTCTATAAATTCTCCTCCTTTTCTCAGCCTCTGTCTCTTGATCCTCCGTTTCTTTTTTTTTTTTGGTGGGGAGGGGATTGAGAAATGAAGAAATCAAAATTATCGAAGCCGGACAAATTGGACGGATTCGAAATGTTTATTTCCTTAACAAAACAACGATCGCTTCAGATTCTCTTCATCGTTGGTTTCTTGTACATAGTTTTGGTCACTGTCGAGATTCCATTCGTGTTCCAAACAGGATTTAGTACTTTGTATCAAGAGCCGTTTACTCGGCTTCCCAGACTCGCCAGCGAGGTCGATGTTCAAGAAACATACGCCCCAACTCGTCCTTTGAATTGGGTTTCCAAAAACGCGACTTCCCCAATTCAGTTTCAACATCATCAGCAACTCAGAAATCAGTCTAGGATCATTTCCAATTTGTCTTTTGATGCCAAAACCTTCAACCCGAGTAGCAAAGACGGGTCCTTGGAGCTCCATAAGTCCGCAAAAGTCGCTTGGGAACTTGGGAGAAAGTTATGGGAAGAACTCGAATCAGGGAAAGTTAATATTGACTCAATAAAGAAGGCCAAGAATGAATCGGAACTGTGTCCGCCTTCAGTTTCTTTATCCGAGCCGGAGTTTTTGGCACATGGCAAAGTCATAATGCTTCCCTGCGGGCTTACTTTGGGGTCTCACATAGCGGTGGTGGGGAAACCCAGAGGAGCCCATGCGGAGGCGAATCCGAGGATTGCGTTGTTAAAGGATGGAGAAGATTCTGTTATGGTTTCGCAGTTTATGATGGAACTACAGGGATTGAAGACGGTGGATGGGGAGGAGCCACCGCGGATTCTTCATTTTAATCCGAGGTTGAAAGGGGATTGGAGTAGGAAGCCGGTGATTGAGCAGAACACTTGTTATAGGATGCAATGGGGATCTGCTATGCGGTGTGAAGGGTGGAAGTCTAAGGCTGACGATGAAACTGGTGAGTTTGATTTTTCAATTAGTAGCTTTTGTTTGATTGAATTTGTGAAAAAGATGTGATATGTTTTTAAGCTTTCGTAGCTTGCTTAGAGGTGAATTATCTTGTGTTTAGCTTAGCCTTAGTAGATTGTTGTGTTCTATATGCAACTTATAGGAAACTGAGTTGATGCACAAATTAATTGGAGGTGGATTGTTTTGGTTATCGAAATTTTGTTGGATTTGAATTAGAACATGAATATTAATTTATTGATAGTTTGTAATTAACTTTTACCTTCTTCAAACTAGGAAATACTTGTGTTTCTCATTGATTCTTTTCTAGCATCTTATCGATAGGAGAAATATTTGGCTGTGGGCTTAAGACATGTCAGATATGTTTGTGTCTGAATGTATGTTAAGTCTAGATTTAGGGTGTTTGAGAATACAAATTTAATTACAGCTGAAGTTCTTAGTGAACTTATTTATCAGCATTACATGAAGAAAGGATAAGTTACTATGTGGATTTGGAAATGAAATTTCATTCCCTTTCAATTTTGTGCTTTGGGTTTTTCTTCTGCATTTACTTGATGGATTATGGCATGCATGCTGGTGATATTTGAGCTTTGCTTTTGTATTTCACTTGTAATTTTATAGTTGGCATGTTGGATTTTGTCTGCTGCGAGGAAAATGCTACTTTTTCGGCGATTTGCTACTTCAAAATCTCCTTTATAGATTTGATGATGGGTTGTCATTTAACTTGGGTTTCGTCAAAACATGGGCTACTAACGCATGTAATTTAGAAGCAGATAGGTAAATCTTTAAACTTGAATTAAATATTGAGGACATTTAACTTGAGTAGAAGCTGGAGTGTACCTAGACTCTTATCTAAGGTATAGAATATAGATTACCCCCCAAAACTTCTTAAACCCCAGCATATTTGCTTTGCAATTTAATTATATTGTACTACAGCTCTCTCTATTCCCCCAGTAAAGGAACAAAATAAGAAAGAAAGTTTTCCTTTCACATTTGGTTCCACGAATCTCCCTTTCTTTTCTTCCTCTTTCCTTGCTGTCCTTGCTGCTTTGCCACTGCTTGGAAGCCAGCAAAATAACAATACGATGTTTTGAATTGTTCGCATTGGTCTTCTCTATTTTCATCACTCATTCTCATGCCAGAAAATATCTACTTCTTTATACCTGCAGTTGATGGTCAGGTCAAGTGTGAGAAGTGGATTCGGGATGATGATGATCATTCTGAGGAGTCTAAGGCAGCATGGTGGTTGAAACGGTTAATAGGCCGAACAAAAGAGGTGACTGTTGACTGGCCCTTTCCATTTGCTGAAGGCAAGCTTTTTGTCCTGACTCTTAGTGCTGGTTTGGAGGGATATCATGTTAATGTTGATGGGAGGCATATTACTTCTTTTCCTTATCGAACTGTAAGTTCTAGACGTTGCATCTTGATACGTTCTTGATCATCATCTATTGATTCGTTCTTGATATGATTTGACAATTTTGACAGGGGTATACCCTTGAGGATGCCACTGGACTAACTTTGAATGGGGACATTGATGTCCACTCTGTATTTGCGGCATCTTTGCCTACATCACATCCTAGTTTTGCTCCTCAAAGGCATCTTGAGATGTCCAACAGATGGAAGGCTCCGCCACTTTCTGAACAGCCTGTGGATCTGTTTATTGGTATACTTTCAGCTGGCAATCATTTTGCTGAGCGAATGGCTGTAAGGAAGTCTTGGATGCAGCATAAACTTGTTAAATCTTCAAATGTAGTTGCTCGTTTCTTTGTGGCAATGGTAAGTTAAGATTATATTAGCACTTAAAGTTTGATAATTCAGGCCTAAATTTCTGTATTTAACCACCTTCTCCATATGTTTGGACAGCATGCAAGAAAGGATGTGAATGCCGAATTGAAGAAAGAAGCAGAATTTTTTGGAGATATTGTTATTGTGCCTTATATGGACAACTATGACCTTGTTGTATTAAAAACTGTTGCCATCTGTGAATATGGGGTAAGTGTGAAATTTTTCCGAGTTTTTAGAAATGAATAGTTTAAAGTGTTCCTTGAGATTGTTTTAAGGGGTTCTTTTTTTTTTTTTTGTCTTAGGCCCGTGTGGTGGCTGCCAAGTATATAATGAAGTGTGATGATGACACATTTGTGAGAGTAGATGCAGTTATTAATGAAGCAAAAAAAGTACATGAGGGCAGGAGCTTCTATATTGGTAACATCAACTATTACCATAAGCCCCTACGCTCTGGTAAATGGGCTGTAACATATGAGGTATGGATGGTCTTTGCTCTATTGTTTATTTCGGTTCATCTGTTAAATGAATCATGGGATGATTTGGCTTGTAGGGAAAACCAATCTTTATCAGTTGCACATTTCAGCTGTTTCTTCAGATAATTTTGCTCACTATTTGATTGTAGTATTTGTTGAAAGTTTAATTAATTGGAATATTCTTATAGGTTCTAACCCATGTGTTTGCTGTTTTCAGGAGTGGCCAGAGGAAGCTTATCCGCCCTATGCAAATGGACCAGGATACATATTGTCATCTGACATTGCACTCTTCATCGTGTCCGAGTTTGAACGACACAATTTAAGAGTAAGTCAACAATTTCCTCTCCTTTCCTCGAAGATCATTGTTTTGGCCATGTTTTTCTTGTATTTAAATGCCTCCACCATCCGCAGTTGTTCAAGATGGAAGATGTGAGTATGGGAATGTGGGTGGAGAAATTCAACAGCTCAAAACCGGTTGATTATCTGCATAGTTTGAAGTTCTGCCAGTTTGGATGCATAGAAGATTATTATACAGCCCACTATCAGTCCCCAAGACAGATGATTTGCATGTGGGACAAGTTGCAAAGGCAGACAAGGCCTCAATGTTGCAACATGAGGTAGTTTTTGTAATATTAGGATGCCATTCTTGGCATCTCTCGGATGTAGACAGATTTTGCAGCCATAGCTTCTAATGTATATTTTCTGGAAGGATGGTTAGCTGTATTTAGGTTGTTTTTAATTCAAATTTATTCTTTATTTCTGGGGTTCCTTTTTACTTTTCCTTTACTGAACTTGGAAAATATAAACAAAATATCTAAAATATCTTTAATTAGACTTATAATTTTATATATGATATAGTGATACGATATAAAATTAACACAAATAAAAAATATGGAGGTGATATGAGTTAAAGTATAAATTGTATATGAATATGATAAAAGTTAAATATATCTTGTATTTTTTATGTTGATGCGAATTTTGATATGAAATTTTTATATTTTACACTATATGAATCGATATGAATCGATTTTATATAACACGTAGACGACACAAAAACACGGATTGTCATGTTTACTTCTAATTTCAAGAGAGGTTGATCTTTCCGTAGGTTCCTCACATTTGGAGTTTGAAGTTGATGTACCTTTGGTATCTCATGCTCAATAAATTGAGATAAATTACATAAACTAATATATAAACTCATACTAAATTGTTAATATGAATTCTCCTTTATTCATTACTATCTAAGGCAATCTGTTTTTTCAATTCTAATATCGTCATACATTTTCAAATTATTTTCTTTCAAGTATTTTTCGGTCTTCCTCTAGTTCTGACATTTTTTTAACATTTATAACCTCTACTTTCTAACTGAAACATTTATATGTCTACGTCATATATGTCCAAATTAACGTAAACGACTTTCACAGATCTTGTTTTCAATAAGCACTGCTTCAACCTTTTATGGATGTCTTCATTTCTCATTTTATTATTTCTTGTATATCCGCACATTCACCGTAACATTCACATTTCTGCTACTCTCATCTTTAGTGTATGCAATCTCTTATTCATCCAACTCCTAGCAAGCAAGGTGCAACAACAATGGAGCTATTCCTTAGGCTTTCGCCGCAACTTCTAAGGTTCTTTATTGTTTAGGGATGGCCGGTATAATAAGACTTATATTGACTAAGGTTATGTCTATTTAAATGGTATAATTATCTTTTATTCCTTCAACTTATTATAATTATAATTGGGACCATAACTTAATTAAACAATTCTAATTAAGCCTATCTAATTAAACCTTTTTAATCAGGCCCAATCATAATTCACGTTAATAAGTCTATTTGGGAAATTCCAATTTTTCCAAGCCCATCAATTTAATTTAATCCATTTATTACATTTAACATGTGTGACCCATTAATTAGACTTCCAACATGTTGGTAATGAATTAAATCTCTATTTATTTATAGATCATGAGAACATCTAGCAATGCATTATAATCACCTAAATGTTAAAAAGGTCAAGTAGTTGGCCTAACTTATTCAATGTACAACATCTTACTGTACTTCGACTCTTTCATCTCAATATCTCAAAAATGGATAGAGCATGGATCGGTGTTTACTCTATGCATATTTCTATATTTACCTTTGAGCTACCAATATTAACTCTAACTTATAGTATACATTGGCTAAAGATTTCGAAGTCAATACGAATTAGGATATATGAGATATTATCCCCTTAGTCACTCGAAAAGATGAATCTTCATCTTGACTACTTATCTACCTTCATATGCTTCAGGACATACCCAAAAACACTCGTTTTAGACATTTAGGAATCTAAATCCATAAGGATTAAATAAAATATGACAGTTCACATATAAGATGACTTAGTATCTTAGGTCCAAGGATTACTTTCATTGCTGTCACATGAGAATATATTCTATAAACCCTCAAGTTACATTGCCATATGGAAACTTTCATAGCAAGTCATATTATGAACTTATTCTTTAATAATCACACACATACTATCCTTAAATATCTGCATATTTCAACCTATTAGTCAGTTGCATACTTTATAAGTATGAAACTTATCATGTACCAATATTTCAACCTATTAGTCAGTTGCATACTTCATAAGTATGAGACTTATCATGTACCAATATTTGAGCACTGTTAATGCTCATTCTAGATAATTCAATGACTAAAAACAAGTTTAGGTATAAAGCTTTGATGCATAATGATCCAATTTTGTTGCAAAGCTATTATGTCCAATGTTTTATCTTTATAAGTATAATAATCACAATTATTCTTTAGACTTATTAATAAAGAAATAATTCATTATTATTAAAACTCAAATTAATAATTATTAGTGACATAAATAATAACTATAATAGTGTTAATAACCAATACAAGTCTTGATTGACTTGTAGGGTTAAAACTAACAATCTCCCACTAGCTCTAAAGCCAATCGCCAACGTGTTTAATACCACATTCCTTCAAGTGACAATTATGTTTCTGTTAAAACAATACTTTAGTGAGAGGATCTCAAGATTCTCTTATATGGATACCCTCTTTATATAACTATCACCTATTGTAATGATTTCCCTAATTACGTGATATCGCCTAAGTATATATTTATATCATTGATGAGACCTTGGTCCTTTGTTTGTGCTATGACTCCATGGTTGTCATAATAATTATAACTAGACCAACAATGCTTTGAACTACTCTAACTTTTGTAATGAACTTCTTAATCCAAACTCCTCCCTTCCTAACCTCATATGCACAAATGTATTCAACCTTGGTTGTAAAATCCACAATCATACTTTACTTGGAAATTTTCCAACTGACTACATTGTCATCCAAAGTAAATATAAACCCATGCTGCATTTTGAAGCCATATTTGTCTAACTGAAAAGTAGCATCAGTCCCTTTACACTAAGCTCACCCCTTCATAAACTATAAACATATCCTCAGTTCTTCTCAATTACTTAAGGATATTTTTCATTCTAGTCGAATGCCTATCTTCTGGATTGCTTTGGTGTCTACTCGTCACACTGAAAGAATAAGATACGCCATGTCTCGTACATAGCATGGAACAGATAATGAAGCTTATTTCAAATGCATAAGGTATCAAGTCCATCCTCATTCTCTCTTATTGTGTATTAGGGCATTATTCTTAGAGAGAGTAGCCATGTCTCATAGGAAGATTGTCCCATGTTCTTATTATTCCATGCTAAATCTCATTAGCTTATTAGTTATGTATGTAGATTAGGAGAGTCTAATGAGTTTTTTTTAGATATATCTCCATAAATATTTATTCTTAGTATATCCATTGTTTCTTACAAAGCTTTCATGGAGAATTATTTAGACAACTAAACTTTAGTAACCTGCAACACCGACTTATCATTTCCTATAAGCAATATGTCATCTACATAGAGCATTAAAAAAATAATTGCTTGACCTTTTACCTACCTGTATACATAAGGGTTATCAGGATTCTCAAAGAAATCCAATTCCCTAATAGTTTTATCAAACCTGATGTTCTAGCTTATATTAACTTGCTTTAGCCAATAGATCGACTTCTGTAGCTTGCATACTTTATTGACATCTTGTTTAGATAAAACCCCCTCAATTTGTGTCATGTACACTTTTTCTTAGAGATCTCCATTGAAGAATGTAGTTTTCTCATCGATTTGCCAAATCTCATAATCATGGCATGCACTATAGCAAGTAGGATTCAAATGGATTTAATTATGACGACTGGTGAAAAAGGTTTTCTTATAATCTATACTTTCTATTTATCTTTAGCCTTTGGCTACGAGTCTAGCCATGTACGTTCGTACATTGCCATCCATGTCAATCTTTCTATTAATGACCCATTTACACCCTATGGGCTTTACACCTTTGGATAAGGTAACCAAAGTCTATACTTTGTTGACTTCCATTATTTCCAATTCAGATCTCATGGTTTCAAGCCATTTGGTTGAATCAATGTCAAACATTACTTAATCAAAGTTTGTAGGTTTATTGTTTTATAGATAATGTGCTCTTATCCAAGAGAAAGCCATATCTCTTTGAGACTTGTCTCAGCCTGCTAGATCTTTGTAGGAATTGTATTTCTTGAGCATTGGCTTTTGCACCCAAAGCATCAACCAGAAGCTCAGGTTTTGTTTGAGCATTAGTTTGTTGTTCTTGTACTTCTTCAAGTACAATTTTACTCTCACTAGTTTTTTGTGCGAGAAAATATTTCTTTAAGAAAATAACATGTTTTAAGACAAACACCTTTTACTCAATGGGGCTATGAAAATAATATCCAACACTTTCCTTAGAATACCTAACAAACTTACATTTATTAGTCTTGAGCCAAGTTTATCAAAAGATGCATGATTCATATAAGTATAAAATCCCTAAATCGTTGTATAAGACAAGTTTGGCTTCTTTACTTTCCATATCTCATATGGCATCTTATCTACATATTTGGTTGGAATCTTACTCAAAAGGTAAGCAACAATTTCTAAGTCATATTTCCAAAAGAATATTAGAAAGTCTGCCTTAGACATTATGATCGAACCACGTCCAACAAAATTTTATTCCTCTTTTCAAACACCTCATTTTATTGTGAGTTCTCAAAAATGTCCATTATGACAGAATTCCATGATTTGTAAGATAACCTAAGAAAATTTGGCTAAGATATTCTCCTCATTGATAAAATCTAAGAGCAAAGATATTTTTGCCACTTTGTTTCTCAACCTTAGCCCGAACTCTTTAAACTTTTCAAAGGCTTAGGACTAGTACTTCATCAAGTACACATACCCATATCTTGAGTGATAATGAAATACGAATAATGACCTTTGGTATCAATGTTCATTGGTCTACATTATACATCAAAATGTATTAAGCTCAATAATTGTTTAGCTCTTTTACTTTTCTTTGTGAAAGACATCTTGGTCATCTTATCAAAAGACAACTTTCATATCTCCCGTAGGATTCATAATTAAATGGTTCAAGATAGCCATCTTTGTGCAATTTGGCCATCCTTATCTCATTGATATGTGTAAGTCAACAATACCACACATAGGTTGGAATTAGATATTCTTTATTTGCCTTTTTAACGTCAATATTTAATATGGGCTCTATGGAATCCATTACACAAAGCCCATAGAATATGTAGTCATTCCATAACATGCCTCGTTTAGAATTATAGAGCAACTATTGCCTTTAATTCTTAATTTGAAATCATCGTGCATCAGAATGTATGAAATCGATATGATGTTTCTAGTTAATGTCGGAACACAATAACATTCTTTAAGTTCAAGCATTAGGTCCGTTGACATAGAAATAGAACAAGTCCCTATGATAGTAGCAACAACTTTTGTTTCATTGCTTACACGTAGACCTGGCAATCCGTGTCGTGTCGACACGACACGAATTTATGAAATACGAACACAACACGAATTATAAAACGTGTCTGAAACGTAAACACGAACACGACACATATTTTATACATGTGACACGACACGGTTGACACGTTATAATTATCTGTGTCACACGACACGACACGACACGACACGAATAGACACGGTTAAAAATAAAATATAATCAAAAATAAAAAAATCATAAGATTTAGTAATTTATAGCAATAATTTAATTTATATATATTCAAATATTATTAACAAATATAACATAATAATAATAATATTCAATCCATATCATCCATAATATTTATTTAAAATTACAAAATATACAAACAAAACATAAAGAGTTAACATTAAGTCATAAAATATAAATAATTAACAAATATTCAAACATTAAATTCACAGATACCAACTCAATACAATGTAAGAAATAACAATTTAAGAAAACGTGTTTCTCGTGTCGTGTATGTATTAGTCATGTATTCGTGTGACATGATTTAAGAAAACGTATTTCCGTGTCTTATACGTGTTTAGGCGTGTCGAATACGGTTAAACACGAAAATTATCGTGTCAAAATTCGTATCGACACGGCTAAACACGAAATACTAATTTTTCAAACACATACACGATTTTTTCGTATCGTATTCATGTCATATTACTCGTATCGTATCTACTTTTACCGGGTCTACTTACACGTAAAACTATCTCATTCTTGTTTATTTTTCTACCATGGGATATGTTTTATCCCATACAACTTGATGTTTTTTCCAACTATTTCTCATATCCTTACAAACCCAGCTCCCCATAAAGATCACGTCGATTACATCTCTCTCCTCTCAAGTCATATTCCGAAAGTTAAGATCTACTTTATATTTATAAAGTCAAATTACTTAATCACCAAAAATTCCTATTTAGTAATAACTTTTACCTACTAAGAATATTTCTTCTTAAATAAACTTTATCATCAAATAATTCTATGCTGTTCATCTCTTGCATAAGCCTTCGTAGTATTGCCATGCTAAACTTTTGAGCATGAACTTGGCCATGATTATAATCTCTAACAGCCACAAAAGATTCATATTCGTCTTTTTTTCTGAACAAGCATTCCACATCCAAAGAACAATAAAATTGTTTAGAGACAAAGATGATGTTCGTGACACCTGGCAATAGCAGGAAATTCGTTACTATGTTTTTTTGGGCTATTAGCCCATATCCAAAGTATACCTAAAACTGCTTTATCTGACTTGTTATTCTTTATCCGCTTTATCTTCCCTCTCCCAAAGAGATGACAATGGAGAAACATTGTTTTTTTTTTATGGGTTAAGCCTATCCATTCCAGAGCATTGTACAATATATTTGTAAAACATGAAATAATGTAAAGCAACCAAAATATGCCTCATGCACCTAAATGGATGGCCTATCATGTAAATGCACAAAAGTAAATTGTCTGGATTTTATTCTTTTCCAGTGATTGGAAGTTTAGTTTAAGCACAATATTTAACAGGTGAGCATGCAATATGACGACAAAAGAAATAAAAAATTGTAAGTATGCTAATTTAGTGCAAACATGAATCCTCAATCCAAAAGAACTCGCGTCCACTTGCCTTGGCCATTGAGAATGCGGTCTAATCCAATATTCTCTCTCTTTTTCTTTTTTTTTTTCTTGAAAGAAATGAGAACTACTTTTATTTTTTCCAATTGCCAAGTAATGATAACAAATTGTTTTACTTTGCCAAATGTACACACCAGCATGAGAACAAATTGTTTATTAAATATAATTTCACTCAATAATGTATGGGCTCTTGAACTATTCTCGTAGGGTTTCCTTACAATTTATATGTTTCATTTTTTTTTATTTGGAAAATAGAATTTAATTGTTCTCTTTTTCTTTGGTAATACAAGTCTAGGGTATTCTCAAATTTTATTTGAATTTATTTTTTTCGAATAATTTTAAAAGCACATTTGCACATTGAAATGATCCATTTAAATCTTCACTTTCACAGTATTCTTCCCAAAAGGTCAAACTTTTTTTTCTTAAAAAAAAAAAAGGTGAAACGAAGGTTAAACCCAAGAGGAGAGAATATTCCTAGCCTCTGCGGTTGTTCTTGCCATCGAACTCACTTTGTCGGCCCGCGGGTGCCATTCGCTAAAGAAGAACAGAGGAAAGTAAGCACTTCCCCTTACAATAAGAGATATATGTGGATCGAAGGTTTACTCGTTATTTCCTAAGTTTTGCCCAAGATTTGACCCACCCATTTAAGTCAAAATACACTAGTTTACCTTTCAAAATAATATTTAAGATATTAAAAAAAATGTTATATATTAATATTTTTATATTTTTAAATAAATTATAAAATTAAATTTAATAAAAATATTTTTTATTAACAAAATAGTAATTCGAGTCGAGCTAAAAAATTCTTGTTCGAGACCAAATCCAATTTGAATCCGTCATGCAAGGTTTCAACAAGCAGTCAATCTGTTGATAAGTCTATTTATCAATCATTATGAAAGTATTGGGCGACTAACTTTTATTTATCGAGATTTTTTGAAGCGGGATTGCTTACTTCAATTCCTTAGCCATCACACCTAAGAATTTTATAACGTAGAAATACTAATAAGTGGCTTTGCTTCCATTTCATTTCCATCAATTCATAAAAAGAAAAAAGAAAAAAAGGCGCTAAGGTAAAATGAAAAAGCGTTCCACTTAGAAAGGTTAAGAGTAAATTAATCTAAGTTCTTGATATTTGGATATAATTAACTTTAATATTTTAACATAAAAATAGATACTCCATCTTAATTTTTTAGTTTTACTTTGCAGATCAAGTAAATTTTTTATTAATTAATTGTTAAGTAAACTGTTAAAAATTTAACTTTAAAACTATTTTACTCTTGAAAAATACTTTAAATACTCAAAATCAAATAAAAATGAAAAAAAATGCTGAGGGATTATTAGGTTTTAAAATATTTATTTTTTTACTCCTAATTTATAGAAATACTTTTATGAACAATACCGTTTTATATTTACTTATTATATGAAATTTATTAAAAATATTATTTTTTTATTGGATTAGTATTAAGTAAATAACACATTATAATTATTTTATACTTTACTCTTTTTGTTACAAGTTAGGTATAATATAGCGTTCAAAATTGACGTTGATTCAAAAAATTTATTGAGTCCATCTAAATTGATTTAATAAAAATGTTAATAACTTAAATTAAAATAATATAACGCAAAATTATTTATATTTAAGATTATTTAAAATTAAAATAATTTAAAATTTAAAAAATTTTAAACATTTATTGAAATTATTAAAATTTTAAATTAAGCATAATTTTATTTTTAAAAATTAATTAGATTAAATATAATATATTTGAGAAAAAAATCACGGATTAAATAATACTCGTGAAAAAAAATGATGAATCGTAGAAGATAGAGAAAAAATTAAAAAAAATTCAAATTGAAAAATTTAAAGTAATAATTTTGTAATTGCTCACACTCTACTAATTTTTATTAACAGTTTAAGTTATTTAGAATAGAGTATCTATTTTTAATATTGATGAATTAAAGTTGAATTAAATTTAAAATTAAAAAAAATTAGATGCAATTACTTAAATAGTAAGTATTAAATAAAAATCCATATATTTATCCATCATTAGTTTAAATACTCACATGTCTCATATATGTATTATTTTCAAAGTACTTTTTACTTTTCTTTTTTTCATTTTATTAAAAATTCTTAAAAAGCATCGGATGAATTGCGAAAAACCCAAAAAAATTATCGAAGTAAATGTTAAGTATTAAATTAAAAATACATATATTTATCACTTATTGAATTAAATATTTGAATATCACGCCTTATATATATGTTTTACATTGAAAATACTTGATATCCTTTTGCCAACACACAGATGAAATTATATTGTGAAAACGTTTAAGGATATGGGAGCGAGCAACAAACTAATCCAGCAGTCAAATTCTTACAGATGCATTCATGTCGAATAGTCAAACTCTTGACTTCTTTTCTGTGCTATTAGCTAGTTTTGCTTCAATCGTTTCACTATCTGTCATCCATTCATCACATAAATAAAATCATGGAGAATTAAAAGAAAGAACAAAAAAAACTGAATGAGCGGAAAAAGGAAGCTAATTGAAAAAAAATGTAAACTACAGTGAAGTATCCGGGGTGGGGAGGGAGAAGTTGATGCCCCATTATTTGATATGACTTGACAAATTTTATCATGTAATTTGAAAAGGTGAAAGTGATTAAGTCGTATCAAATTGGCCTCCACGTAAAATGAGATTGTCTTTGTCTTGATTTTGGAGGAGAGTAGAGGGTGAAGAGAGTGGCCACATCATCGTTCTCTCATTTTTCTTGTGAGTGCAAATAGAGGGAGGGTACAATGGCAGTCTGCCTGCACCCTAGCCCCTTAGCCTTAAGGGACCACGCCCATTGGTCCAAGACTCTGACAGTGATACGCGATATTCAATGGAGCTTTGATTATTTTTCCCCTGCCCAAGCCACTATTATTGGTGGGTTTGGTTAGGAAAATTTAAAAAAATTTTATATATTTTTTTGTTATTTGATATTTTTTATTTGATTTGAATAATTTTTTTAATCATTTTATTTTATTTATAATGTTTAATTTTAAAAAAATTAGAGATAAAATAATTATTTTTAGATTACTTGAGTTAAAATTTTTTTTGATGTGAAGTAAATTTTTTTTTTAAATTTACCTCTTAAAAATTTTTTTCTTGATAAAAAATATTTTTTTTTTCAAACCAAACGCATTCTAAAGTGCAATCGAAATAGTATTAAATTCATGGTCATATTTATAAAATATTAGTATATTACAAATTTTTCTCTTCTAGTGAGAGAAAGTAGATCTTAGGATTTTTTTTTTTTCATTTTCATTGGGTCATGTGAGTGTTTTTCTTGAAATCTTCTAATTATTGATTTTCCTTTTTTGGTTTTAGTCTTAAGATTTGTGAGTTTTTTTTTTTCCTTAGAAAATATGGAAAGAGACCGAATCTTGCTAGCAAAGATTAGGAAAATAGAAGGGGTGGCTCAAAGTCGTACTTTATCTATTTTCAATATAGTATTAGTTAAGAACACTTCTCGGGAAAATTCTATTAACTAGGAGAATGGTGATACATGCCAAAAGGATGTTAGTCCGAGCTTGTAGTGCTAATTAATTAGTTAATTAGTTAATTAGTTGTTTAAGAGTTAATTAGTTACAAGTCATGAAACAACGAGCATATATAATGTGGGGGTTGATGATTTTACTCAGCGGCGTAACCAGAAAACTTATCCAGTGAGATCAAAAAGAAACTATTTTTTATTATATTTTTATTTTATTTTTTGATTTTTTAAAAATTATATTATCTTTTTGTTATCAAACATCCAATATTCTATATTTTTTATTCATTTATTACTTTGTATTTCTTAATCTATGAAAATAAAAAGAGTATAAAAAGGGACTAAATGTTATTTTTAAAATACACAAATATATTTATATAAATTTTTTATACAAAATCTTTGAAAAAAATTACAGTATCAGTTAAGTACAAGTTAAATAGTAACAAAAAAAATCTTATATGATAATAAAATTTTAAATTTTACCTATGAAATTAAAGAGTTAACGTATAATCATTAAGATATAAATAAAAAATAATAAATTATTAAATAAGAATTTAGCAACATTTTTATTTATTAAATATAAATAAAATTTAAAAATCAATCTCTTTTTCTATTTTCCCCTTATGTTCTAATCAAAATCTGTTTCGTTTCTTCATTCTTGTGTTGCTCACCATTTGAGCTGCATCATTGGTATCAGAGTCGATGATTCTCGATGATCTTGACCATGGTTGGCGACATGGAACCTTAGTCTATTGAACTGCACAAGGCGTTCAATCGGTTGATGGCAAAGTTAGATAAAATATTTTCAGATAAAAATGTCAGAGAAGATGCAATGTTCGTGAAAATGAAACCTCAATATAAGGAACGCATAAGTGGAAATCGATGATTTACAAAGGCAAAAATTAGAAGAAGTGACAGAAAATATTGGGATTGCAAAAGAAGTTGAGCTAAACCAAGATATGCCTGATCCATTTAAAGTGGCAACAATTGAGGAAAATGAGGTTAGGTAGCAAATTGTTCTTCGATCGAAGTTTTCTCTTGTGAATTTTTTAGAAGAAATGTCAGGTATTGCACCTTTAAAACCTACTACGATTTTATCTACCCTATCCATGGTTGTCACCACTAATCCCTTATCCTTATCTTTTTCATCGAATCTTTCAACACTTGTTTGTGATAGCCCATATTTTGTTTTGAACCAAGTTAAAAAAAAAAACCATATTACTGACATGCTAATACCTGAAGAGTTTAATGATTCTGAACTTGATTATATGCTTGGTGAAATGGTTATTGGAGATGTTAGGCCCTTGGTTAATGCTTCCTTCATATTAAAAATTGTGCCACCTTTATTTGCTGGTTTAACAATTCAATTTATTTGGGTTGCTTGCAAATGTAACTTGGTTAGGCAATTATTTTCTAGAGATTTTGATACTTGTTAGAAATTTGCAGAGGCTTATTCAGTGGTTTTAGTGACCATGAATAAGCTATTTACAGTCCATGTACCCTTATAGATTTAGACCTTTGGTGATGAGAAGAATGAGTAATGATGTGACCAAAAATATTGCCTTGTTCAAATTTGAGACTACCAAATACTGTTGTACTGCCATTGATGCCCTTAGACACCATGATATTCTCAAGAACATCATTATAGGTACCTCAAAGGTTGACTATGTTATTCTCATTATTGACTTGACCATTGGTGGTCTTAAAGCTTTTATATCCAAGGATGGTCAGACTCGTGAGCATGTTTTTATTGCATTTACCCTTAGAGTCAGGAAGATGATTTATTGCTGGAACATGATAGATGTAACAACCCAAAGGTGCTCCAAAACAAGGAAAGCAAACGACGTTGTAAAGGCTATGAAAAGAAGGTTGTAGTACAAGAGTTCTAAGGCTTAGATTGGTATGGAGTTCTTCATACCAAACTTCATGATTAAGTCTTAGTACCAAACCTCATGATTAAGTCTTAGTATACTTGGATTGATTTTTAAAGATGACTTGGATTATTTTACTTGAAGTCCTGAGAAGTAAGTAAGCCCTCCCATCATACTCATTTCAAACTCTCATTACATTAACTTAGAAAATTCTTTACATAATGACTCATTAATGGAATTAAAGTAAAAAATGTGGTTTCTACTTTTCCTCTAAAGAAATCTTTTTCAGTAAAAAAAAAATTTAGAAAGCATTTCATACCAAACTTTAGGAGCTTGCTTTAAGCTATATAAGGCTTTTGACAAATTGAAAATATGATTAAGAAAATTTGGGTTTTCAAATTCAAGATGTTATTCTACATATTCCTCATTTATTAATATAAATTAATAATGCATTTTAGTAAACTCCACGAATTTTTATACTCGAATCTAATGATATACGGTAATTAGATAAATGGAATTGAGGATGAGCACGAAGAATTAATTGGAAATATATTTGTGGCATGTGAGAGATTTAGAGGAATTAATTAAATTATATTGGTTCTAAGGAAGAATATCTATGGGAAATAGAAGTAAGATTTATATACATATGAGCTAGGAAATGTATATACATGTAATTTAAGTACAACTACTAGATTAAAGTCATTTTATACATATATATAAATACTACAAGAAAAAACTTTACCACGTACACATATATAAATATATATGTGTGTGTGTGTGTGGTGGTGTGAAATTATGCTCACTATTTAAATTAAGAGTATGAGTATATGTATGTATGTGTGTATATATATATATATATATATATATATATATATATATATATATATATATAAGAGCATGATCGGGAGTCCCATGACTGCTTAGGAAGCAATAGAACAGAAAGGCAATGATGTTGGCCTGACATTCTGGACTATTAGGTGTAGGTAGAGATGTATAAAATCATAGTATTGATACAACAGGGGGATGACGTGATGAGAGGGTAGCTGTAAGACACGAAGAAAAACAAGAAAAGAAAATGAAGGAAACTGCAGTAAGGAAAGAAGCATGGAACACGATAGAGTAGTGAAACTAAAAAAAAAAAAATGGAAACAATAAGGAACAGTGATGGCGTTAGGTCAGGAAATGTGTCATGCTCGAAAACGCGAAAAATGAGGCAATTTGAAAACTTTTTAACCTATTTAACTGAGTTGTGTTCTTGTCTATGTCAGTTTCTTAACTTTTATCATTTTATAAAAATTCGGCAGCATAACAGTTGCAATAACACTTAACCCAACTTGAAAAGTTTAAACGCAGTTTATATTTAATTTCAACCCACAACCACAATGCATTCATTCTCATTCTAGAATCTAATGACATTCTATACATATATTCATTTACACTGCCGAATTAAAACTCTGTACCATAATCATCTACATTGATTACTGTTGGCTCTACCGAGAGGGGGGGTGAATCAGTTTTCTAACGTTAATGGCAAATTTTAAATTAATCCTAATTTAATCAGCAAATGATAATGAGTAATACAATGAAATTAAACAATTTAATGCAAGATAGGGAAGAGACAAACAAACACAATCGTTTATAGAGGTTCGGCCAATCTCTTGCCTATGTCCTCTCTCCTTGACCTTTTTGTCAAGTGCTTTCTTTCTCTCCTTCAACAGAAGTTACAATGTTCCTTTTTCAGGTTAAGGAATAACCTCTCTACCCTTTGCAATACAAAGATGTATTCACCCTTTTACAATTTTTATCTCACTGAGGAACAATCCTCTTCTCTCTTAAGGTAAGGATGAATACAAAATCAAGCTTTTAATGTGGGTAGGACAATTACAGCTTTTGCACTTAAGCTTATACAACAAACTCAATAAATGAGGAATGAAGACACAAGGAATGAAAGTATTAAACTCTTGAGAATGTAAGAAATGTGCAGCAATAGTGTCTCTCTTCTCATTGTCTTCAATGCTTGGTTAAATACTGAAGGATTGGTAGTTGGAGCATTAAATGTTGTTTTCCCGTTGAGATTTTTGCAGAACTAGCCGTTGGGTACCTCCAGTAGAATGCCAGATCGATCTGCCATCTTGACCAGATCGATCTCTTAGTTATAAATCCTGCAAGATCAAAGCAAAATAACACAAGGAGATCGATCTCATATATGAGCAGATCGATCTCTTAATTTGAAAATGTTAGGGGAGATCGATCTGTCGAATAGGCAGATCGATCTTCCAATCTCTCTGTTTGAGGCAAGATCGATCTACAGATCGATCTGCCATGCATTCTCGTAGTGGGGAGATCGATCTCTCAATAACCCAGATCGATCTACAGATCGATCTGCCATGCATTCTCGTAGTGGGGAGATCGATCTCTCAATAACCCAGATCGATCTCCTTAGCTCTCTGACTTTGAGAAGATCGATCTCTTCCTTACCAGATCGATCTCATAAGCTCTCTGTTTGAGTGTAGATCGATCTTACAGATCGATCTACTGTCTTTGCTTTAAGGGAGATCGATCTCTTCCTAGATCAGATCGATCTCCTCAACTCCAGTATTAGGCAGATCGATCTCATAACCCTTATAGATCGATCTCACTCTTCCTCAATACCTTTGTATAGGTTCAAAGCTTGGCAGATCGATCTCATGTCTTCCTGAGATCGATCTCTCATCTAAGAAAAACCCAGGAGATCGATCTCTCATAACCCAGATCGATCTCTTATCAACAGAACTTTAAGTTCTGGTACTGATAACTTCTAAACATGTTTTTATATCATCTTTACATTATTGAATTTACTTGTTTTGTCATTTCAAAATATATTATCACAACAATCTCCCCCTTTTTGATATGACAAAACCTATTCACTCAACATGTTTAGTTAATTTGCACAAGCTCCCCCTTTTTGTAAGCTCCCCCTTTCTTTTAGCTTTTGACCTCGTTACTATCTTAACTCCCCCTCATTTTAATCATTCCTTTAAAACTTTAGACATGTTTCTTAAGGCCATTTACACATATTTTAATTAACCACATGTTCTCTTTTCTTCTCCCCCTTTTTGTCATATTAATGACACTAAAGATTAAGGAAACAGTCCAACTGTAAACACATTGTGCATTTCAAAATAGTAATTCATTTGAGCATATTGCAATAAGAAGTACATCATTTCATTCATTCAAGCAAATGCAGTATTAAAAATAACAAGAAGTACATATGACAACTAACTAATGTTTCCTAATATGCATAGCCTACGGCGGAGGAACGCGATCCATAAGATCCTCAATGTGAGTGCGAGCGACCTGAAGCTCATCATACATAGCCTGCTGAGTCTCATGAAGGTTTGCAAAGCCTTCATCTACTTTGCTGTTCAGCTCCTCGAACATCCGTTGCTGGGTTGCATGAAGGTTTGCAAAGCCTTCATCGATCTTTCTGTTCAGTGCACTCAACATTGTCACAATGGACTCCATGTCAGCGGTTGAGGAAGTAGGTGCAGTGGGCTGAGGAGTCGAGGACGATGGACCCGCAGTTGGTGCAGCAGGTGGATCCATAAGCTCATCGGAGGGATCTTCCTCTATAGCTTTAGCATACTGCTGTTCCCTCTTCTTCTTCTTCCAGTCGCCCCGAAAGTCCTTGTAGTAGCCTATGTGGTGGAGTGTCCCAATGTTGAGGACGCTCTTTGGAGAGGGCATTTCACACGTTTCGCAGCTGTTGTCTACTCTGATTCGTTGGAGAAAGTACGCCAATGGTTGCGAAAACACTATCGTTGTGGCTTGGTCGCGTACGATCTTCAACTAGTCTTGAAAGATAAAGTGGATGAGGTTGGGTTTTTGACTGGTGGAATGAATGTGGTGAATCCAGAACCTATCTAATCGCCTAACGGTGGAGTGACGGGTACCGAATGGACGAAGGTTCCACGATATGATGAGGTGGAGTAGCCGTGGGTGCATTGGGAGGTCACTCGCCTTATCCCCGGGAATATCAAACTCCAAAGGGACTTCCTCATCTTCGTTTGTCAACCCTTCATCGCGTATGTTGAAAGCGTGGACTAGGATTTCAGTGTCTATTGCAATGGATTTTCCCATGACATACGTTGTAAACCCAAGAATATTACAAGTGTCGTTAGGATCATAGGTGAGTTCGGCATTAGAAAAGAATGCTCGAACGATATTTGGAGGTACATGAGTATTGATTTTTAGGAACGACATCCAACCAAATTCTTCAAATTTGGATAGATAGGGAAAATCGATGCGGTTTAAAAAAGAGAAATCAATTGTTCGCCAATGTTTAATTGGCATGGTGGAAAAATATTCTTCATATCGCTTCCTTTTCGCAGGTGTTTTAAAATACCTGTTGAAGGTAGCGACTGAAGAGGGAGGAATGGATTGGGAAGATGACCCTTGTTCTACACTGGATCGAGGAGGTTTTTGGCCTGCTCTCTTAAGTCTAGGCATGGTTCTAGACACGGGAATTATTCTAAGACAGGTTCACAAACAAAAATCAATGGAACAGTGACTAGATTTGCCCTAGAGTGAAATTTAACACAAATCTTAAGAAATTTTTGAGAAAACAATAAGGAATGTGGGTTACTATACCAGTAAACGAAGGAGAGATGCGACGAAGACCGTACCGAGATCGATCTGAGGAGGAATCGAGAGAGGAAATGCGAGGGAAGTTAGGGATTTGAGGTTTTGGGGATTTCAAATTTGGGGATTTTTCGCCAGTTTTTATAGTCCAGGGCACAGGAGATCGATCTGTCGAGACGACAGATCGATCTGTCATTTCCAGAAGCCCGAAGAGATCGATCTGTGGTTCCATAAGATCGATCTTCAGAATACAGAAGCTTAAGGAGATCGATCTGTCGTATGCACAGATCGATCTGCTGTTTGACAGAGGCTTCGGGAGATCGATCTGCCAAATGCATAGACCGATCTTCAGAATACAGAGGCTTGAAGAGATCGATCTGTCGTATGCACAGATCAATCTGCTAGTTAACAGAGGCATAAGGAGATCGATCTTATGGATAGAAGATCGATCTGCTTAGCCTAACCTTAATGCTTTAGGCTTGTTGGAAGTATGGAGATCGATCTATATTGATAGGAGATCGATCTCTCATACTTGTTACCCAGAAAAATCTTTGTAAAACTTTTTTTAAAAACAACTTAAGACCAAGATTTTGAAGCATATATATCTTAAGGGATATTCATGAGTCCTAATTCACCTCTAAGGATACAAAACCTATCTCTATCAAGGGGTTTGGTGAATATATCAGCTATTTGATGTAAAGTGTCAATATACTCTAGAATTATATCCCCTTTTTGCACATGGTCTCTAAGGAAATGATGCCTAATCTCAATGTGCTTGGTTCTAGAGTGTTGAATAGGATTTTTTAGATAGGTTGATAGCACTGGTATTGTCACATTTAATAGAAACTTGTTTCATGTCAATACCATAGTCTTTCATTTGTTGTTTAATCCACAACACTTGAGCACTACAACTACCTGCTGCTATGTATTCAGCTTCAGTTGTGGACTGAGCCACACTGTTTTGTTTCTTAGAGAACCAAGAGATTAATCTATTTCCTAAGAATTGGCAGGTACCTGAAGTACTTTTCCTATCTATTTTGCATCCCCCAAAATCTGCATCTAAAAATGCATGAAGTGTAAAGGTAGAGTCCTTGGGGTACCAAAGTCCTAGAGAAGGAGTGTCCTTAAGGTATCTAAAGATCCTTTTAGTTGCTAATAAGTGTGATTCCCTAGGAGAGGATTGAAATCTAGCACAAAGGCATACATTAAACAAAATATTTGGTCTACTTGCAGTTAAATAGAGCAATGAGCCAATCATAGACCTATAGAGTTTAGTGTCTACACACTTACCACTTTCATCTTTATCAAGCTTGATGTTGGTGCCCATTGGAGTTGCTTGAGGTTTGCAATTGTCCATTCCAAAACGCTTGAGCAAATCCTTAGTGTACTTTGCTTGATTGATGAAGGTTCCATCTTTTGTTTGCTTCACTTGAAGTCCCAAGAAGAAGGTGAGTTCTTCCATCATGCTCATTTCAAATTCTCCTTGCATGATTTTAGCAAACTCTTGACATAAAGACTCATTAGTTGAACTAAAAATAATATCATCCACATACACTTGTACAACTAGTAAATCTTTATTTTTATTTTTGATGAATAAGGTGGTATCCACTTTTCCTCTTGAAAATCCCTTTTCTATTAAGAATTTTGACAACCTTTCATACCAAGCTCTAGGAGCTTGTTTCAAGCCATAGAGTGCCTTAGATAATTTGAAAACATGTTCAGGAAATTCATGATTTTCAAAGCCGGGAGGTTGTTCAACATAGACTTCTTCATTAATGAAACCATTTAAGAATGCACTCTTTACATCCATTTGATATAATTTGAAGTTTTTATAACATGCAAAGGCAAGTAACATTCTTATTGCCTCTAGTCTAGCTACCGGTGCATAGGTTTCATCATAGTCTATACCTTTCTCTTGTCTATAGCCTTGTGCAACTAACCTAGCCTTGTTCCTTATGATCACACTATTTTCATCCATCTTGTTCTTGAATATCCATTTAGTTCCAATTATAGAGTGATCACTAGGCCTAGGAACTAGTTTCCATACTTTGCTTCTCTCAAATTGATTTAATTCTTCTTGCATTGCTAGGAACCAATTATTGTCATCTAAGGCTTCATTGACATTCCTAGGCTCTATTTGAGATACAAAGGCTATATATTGACACATATTTCTTAGAGATGATCTAGTTCTAACTCCAAGAGTTGGATCTCCTACTATTTCACAATCTTTTACATATCCTAACTCTCTTGGTGCTCTAGACTCTCTCTCTAATATCTCTATTTCTTCTTCATCTTCTTTATTCAAGTCAAGTTTTTCTAATAAATCATCTTCTAAGTTTGGGATTTTCTCCAAGTTTTCATCAAATATTCCAACATCCTCATTATTGGTTGAATCTTTTGATACATCATTTGACTCATCAAATATAACATGAATAGATTCTTCAACCATCAATGTTCTTTTGTTATATACTCTATAAGCCTTTGAATTCAATGAGTACCCTAGAAAGATTCCTTCATCACTCTTGGCATCAAATTTTCCTAGGTTATCTTTACCATTATTTAAGACAAAACATTTGCATCCAAAAGGATGGAAGTAGCTAATGTTAGGCTTCTTATCTTTGTAAAGCTCATAAGGAGTTTTCTTTAGCATGGGTCTAATCATAGCTCTATTAATTATATAGCAAGATGTGTTTATAGCTTCAGCCCAAAAATACTTTGGTAAATTATTCTCACACAACATGGTTCTAGCCATTTCTTCCAAGGTTCTATTTCTTCTCTCAATTACTCTATTTTGTTGTGGTGTCCTAGGGGCTGAAAAATTATGACTGATTCCTTGATCATTGCAATACTCATCAAATCCTATGTTTTTGAATTCCTTGTCATGATCACTTCTAATGCTAGTTATTGTATACCCTTTTTCATTTTGAGTAATTTTTGTATAGGCTATGAATTTTTCTAAAGCTTCATTTTTTACTCTTAAAAAGAACACCCAAGTGAACCTAGTGTAATCATCAACTATTACAAATCCATAGTGTTTCCCACCTAGGCTTGTTGTTCTAGTTGGTCCAAATAAATCTAAGTGAAGTAATTGAAGAGGCCTAGAGGTGGATACACTATTCTTAGGCTTAAATGTTGTCCTTTTATGTTTTCCTTTAACACATGCTTCACATATTTTTTCATAATCAAAGGACATCTTAGACAATCCTATAACTAGATCCTTTCTAGCTAACTTAGAAAGTACATGCATGCTAGCATGACCTAGTCTTCTATGCCATAATCAAGATTCCTTTTTATTGTCTACCATTAGGCATATAGTTTCATTCTTGAGTTTGTTAAGATAGACAATATATATATTACCTTGCCTATGACCTAGAAAAAGAACTTTGTTTGACTTAGGATCTACAACATGACATTTCATGCAATCAAAAATTACTTTGTAACCTTTGTCACAAAGTTGACTTATGCTTAGTAAGTTATGCTTTAGACCCCTAACAAGTAATACATTTTCTAATGAAAAGTAGTCATTACCTATTGAGCCACTTCCTTCAACTTGACCTTTGGAGTTGTCCCCAAATGTGACTTCTCCACCAACTTTTGATTTAAAAGAATTGAAGTGGCTTCTATCACCCGTCATGTGCCTTGAGCATCCACTATCCAAGTACCATGCTTCCTTTGTTTTAGCTTTGTGGCTATGCTCAATCACCTACAAAAAGATTCAAACTCAAGTCTTAGGTACCCAAATTCTCTTGGGTCCTTTGAGGTTAGTGAATGCAATTCTTGATCCCTTTGGGATCCATTTTGCTAATGCATTAACATCCTTTGAGTGAATTACTTCTTTTGGAATCCATATCCTTTTTACTATTTTTCCTTTAAGAGAGCTCATATTTATATTGCAATTATGTGATACATGTCCCTTTCTATTACAATATGAACAAGAAGTTGAGAGTTTATTTATATTATTTCTAGCAACAAAGCTTTTAAGATGAGTCTCTCTACTTTTTGCATTATATCCTAACCCATTTTTGTCAAAGAATGCCCTTTGGGTCTCTAGCATGCTATCTAACTTTTGTTAACCCATGTGGAACCTATTAAAGGAATTATGTAGATTGCCATTTTTCTCTTTAAGGTCACAAATTTCAAGATTTGAAATTTCTAGTTTCTTTTCACATTCTAATTTGTCCCTTAGCATTAACTCATTTTCTTTTCTCAATTTGGATATTATCTTTTTATATTTCATACTCATGCATTCATACTCTAATGCAAGATCATCAAAGGCATCTTGCAATTCATCAAAAGAATATTCATTGAGGTTTGAAGTTACCTTTTCATCCTCAATAGTCATGAAGCACAAGTTGGCAATGTCCTCATTTGAGTCATCATCGGAGCAGTCACTATCGCTCCATGTTGCCACCATTGCCTTCTTTTTGTGGAACCTATCATTGGACCTTTTAAGAAGAGGGCAGTTAAACTTAATGTGTCCTGATTTTTTACATTCATAGCACACAATTGAATCTTTTCTACCTACTTCTTCTTGATCTCTCTTATTGTTTCTCCTATTAATACCACTAGCTCTCATTCTCATGAACTTGTTAAATCTTTTGGCAAACATTTCCATCTCAAGATCCTCTTCACTACCACTCTCATTCTTAATCTCCTCTTGAGCAGTGTATTTTAGAGCAACTCCCACTTTCTTGGGTGGCTCTTCATTTCTTCTTAATTTCATTTCATAAGTGAGTAGTGATCCTATTAATTCATCTAAAGACAATGTGTGAGGATCCTTAGATTCCTCAATTGCAGTCACTTTAGCTTCCCATGATTTAGGTAAGCTATTTAATATTTTCTTGACCATTTCAATATTAGAGTAAATTTTTCCTAAGGACTTTAATCCATTAATTACATCCGTGAATCTAGTGAACATATCACTAATTGATTCTCCTTCTTTCATCCTAAAAAGCTCATAGTCATGTGTGAGCATTCCTACCTTGGTCTCCTTTACTTGGGTTGTACCCTCATGAGTTATTACCAATTTGTCCCAAATTTGTTTGGCATTGTCATATCCGGAGACCCTATTATATTCCTTTGGACCTAAGGCACAAAATAATGTGTGCATAGCCTTAGCATTTAGCTGAGCACATTTAATGTCATTTGAATCCCATTCATCTTCTTCTTTAGGGATATCTCTTCCCTCTATTCTCTTTGTAGGGATTTGAGGTCCTTTAATTATAATCCTCCACATCTCATAATCATTTGCTTGAATGAATAACATCATCCTAGTCTTCCAATAGGCATAATGTTCTCCATTGAACATAGGAGGTCTAACCGTAGAATGCCCCTCTCCTACCAAACTAGTTGCTACATTGTTGTGAGCCATTTGATCGTTTCTAACTCTTGGGAAGTTGTTCCTATGTGATTAAAGAGTCCTAGCTCTGATACCAATTGTTGGCTCTACCGAGAGGGGGTGAATCGGTTTTCTAACGTTAATGGCAAATTTTAAATTAATCCTAATTTAATCAGCAAATGATAATGAGCAATATAATGAAATTAAACAATTTAATGCAAGATAGGGAAGAGAGAAACAAACACAATCGTTTATAGAGGTTTAGCCAATCTCTTGCCTACGTCCTCTCTCCTTGTCCTTCTTGTCAAGTGCTTTCTTTCTCTCCTGCAACAGAAGTTACAATGTTCCTTTTTCAGGTTAAGGAATAACCTCTCTACCCTTTGCAATACAAAGATGTATTCACCCTTTTATAATTTTTATCTCACTGAGGAACAATCCTCTTCTCTCTTAAGGTAAGGATGAATACAAAATCAAGCTTTTAATGTGGGTAGGACAATTACAGCTTTTGCACTTAAGCTTATACAACAAACTCAATAAATGAGGAATGAAGACACAAGGAATGAAAGTATTAAACTCTTGAGAATGTAAGAAATGTGCAGCAATAGTGTCTCTCTTCTCATTGTCTTCAATGCTTGGTTAAATACTGAAGGATTGGTAGTTGGAGCATTAAATGCTGTTTTCCCGTTGAGATTTTTGCAGAACTAGCCGTTGGGTACCTCCAGTAGAATGCCAGATCGATCTGCCATCTTGACCAGATCGATCTCTTAGTTATAAATCCTGCAAGATCAAAGCAAAATAACACAAGGAGATCGATCTCATATATGAGCAGATCGATCTCTTAATTTGAAAATGTTAGGGGAGATCGATCTGTCGAATAGGCAGATCGATCTTCCAATCTCTCTGTTTGAGGCAAGATCGATCTACAGATCGATCTGCCATGCATTCTCATAGTGGGGAGATCGATCTCTCAATAACCCAGATCGATCTCCTTAGCTCTCTGACTTTGAGAAGATCGATCTCTTCCTTACCAGATCGATCTCATAAGCTCTCTGTTTGAGTGTAGATCGATCTTACAGATCGATCTACTGTCTTTGCTTTAAGGGAGATTGATCTCTTTTTAGATCAGATCGATCTCCTCAACTCCAGTATTAGGCAGATCGATCTCATAACCCTTATAGATCGATCTCACTCTTCCTCAATACCTTTGTATAGGTTCAAAGCTTGGCAGATCGATCTCATGTCTTCCTGAGATCGATCTCTCATCCAAGAAAAACCCAGGAGATCTATCTCTCATAACCCAGATCGATCTCTTATCAACAGAACTTTAAGTTCTGGTACTGATAACTTCTAAACATGTTTTTATATCATCTTTACATTATTGAATTTACTTGTTTTGTCATTTTAAAATATATTATCACAACAATTACATCTCATTGTCTTATACAATAGTGTTTATGATGTACATCAAGTCTGGAACAAAAGTAAAGCTATTCCTCATTGCTACAAATGATCTGACGAAAGGTCGGACTGCCTCGTCCACGACCTCTAGCGCGTGAGTGCAGTAGAATCATTATAGGTAATCTGGAAGATGGAAAGGAAGGGGGTGAGCTTTTCAGGCTTAGCAAGAGATACATTTAGAGTAACCTTAATACTTAAAATCAGTAAAACACATGTAATGGAGTATAGATACTTACATTCACCAAAAGCAGTAAAAATGTGCTTTAAAATCAATAGTTTACACATCATGCATCATTTTCGTAAAACGTATCATGTTACATACATATCAGTTAGTGTAAACAATCATAAAACATCTCATAAGTTTCGAATCATACATATCATATTGTTCACTTTAAAGAGAAATTATAACTTTCATATGCACATTTCATAAAAACATCACTCATGGGCTACCTTAAAATCATAACATCATAAATAAGAGCTAAATAACAAATAGCATATAAGGTAGCATGAGATGTGTTAAAACATATTTCGTTTCTCTTGGAGATATGGCTTCATCATAACTGGTCCCGAAGGACATCATTAACATAACTAGTATATATGGTCATAGTACAGGGAACTGTAGAACTGGATCAGGGTCGTACAGTGCCCTACTGGACTGTGTGGTACAAAGCTATGATGGGGTGACTCACTACGTGCCTACAAAGGACTCGAAGTCTCTAAGCAGTCTCAACGCACGAACTTTAAATGGTTACATGGTACCACAAGTTATTCCATCTCGTCAGAGTCTTGCCCGTTCCCTGGCCGTTGGCTAAGAAGATCCTTGATCGTCTTTGTACCTTTTCTCAATGTACAAGAGCGACCCCAGATCACTTTAACCTCTTAACATTAATACTTCGTGCCATAGTCTCAAAACATTAAGCATGTTTTTCATAAACACATATATCTCGAGTATATATATATATATATATATATATATATATATATATATATCCCATATAATGAAAACATAGTTTCGTAAAACATTCCAGGGACTTTAATCCGTAACACAGAAAACATACTATGGTTTCATTCCATACATGATAATCACTTTTTATACCATAAACATGGATACTAAAATGTATCTCGTGCAATGAAAATCATTTTGAAGAGTTTGGATAAGTTTATCTCAAGTTTTGAGGGAAGAGTGCTTAGTTCACATTTCCAGAAAGCCCTTGTCCGTAGAAACTCAATTTAGTATCCCCATAAACATTTGGTAAGGTAGAAAAGTACTAATGCTACTCTAAATTATATCCCTTACCTCTTAGCATCGAAGGTAGTGCATGTTCCTCGATTTTTGAGCTTATCTCAAAATGTGTGTCGATAACTCGAGCTGTCACAAAGCAAGTTATCTCATCACATATAGCTCAAATTCATGTTAATATATTCGAATATGTGATTACATCTAAAATGTTGACCAAAAGTTGACTTTTTGCTACTTTGCTCGTTTTGCTCGATTTTATCTGTTTAAGCCTCGGTTTAAGCTTTCTTAACATGTTCTACACCTTTAAATTCATTTTCAATACCTCTACATCGTGTCTTACATTCCAGCAATTCATTTCGCTTCATACAAGACCTTAAATTATCGATTCTTGCATTATTTCGATAATTCACCTAGGTAAACACTAAATCGAACATTTGCAGTATAATTTTAACTATAAATTCATTTTAATTACATCCAATATCATCATTCTAGCAACTAAATCATGTTGGCAGCAGCTGAAATCCATCATATAAATCAATTCATCAAATTTCCTTCAACAAAAATTCATAAAAAATCACAAATTAACAACCCATCTCATCATCATCATCATCATCATCATACCTCAACTTCTTCACTCCTTTGACCAACTTTGACTTTAATTTCAAGCCTCTGAATTTCCACTCAGCTGTAATACAACATGTATAGAGCTTAGAAGTGTTTAGAATCATCCAAGAAACTCATCAAATTCATCCAAAAATTCCATCTTTACTTACCTCGAAACATGGCAGTTTTCTGTCTTGTTCTTCTCTCTAAAGTTTCAGTGGGTAAACGACTTCAATTAGGTCTGAATTTTTTATATGTGATATAGGGGAGGAAGAGGAAGATTTCATGTGAACAGACCGTCACCTGAAACTGGTCAGAGGGTGGTCGAAAAATTCAAATAAGTCAGAAGCAGAAGTACCACTTGTGGCAGAATGAGGGAGGGGTATCTCTTAGGTTTTTCCTCATTTTGGGATGATTTTTACCTTTTTATGGAGCTTATACAGTTTAATTTCAGACTAGAAAATATCAAAAACAAAAACAAATCTATAAGGTCATCAAATTAGTGTGTTTTCATTAGCTGATAGATTACAATGTGCAGGGGAGATGATTGTTCTGTTTTAGCAAAATGACCAAAATTAATCCTGATCAGATTTCTTCAAAATTTCACTTCTCAATTGTTATAATATGTCTGTAATGTATCTCATAAAAATTTGGGGGTCACTTTTTTAAGAAAAATTTCACGAACAAGCTCATTTTGTACGATTTAGCCAATACCGAGCAGAACGGAATTAAGGTTTCGATTCACTTCAAAAATTCATTTGGACCCCTAAATCTCCATATTTCTTCATGATTTTTATTTCCCATGTCAATTTCACCTTATATTAATTTTCTATGGCCTTGAAATAATTTTTACGAATTTCTAAAATTTTATTCGAATTTATTTCCCTTATTAGATATGTTTTCTCGATTTAATTTAAAACCCGAGTTTAACTCACTTTTTCATCTCAAATCACTTAGTTTTTCCTGATACACATCATTTCATGCATGAACATGACATTTTTAAGTAATTCTCTAGTCTAGGACCTTATCTCGATTCGCGTGCCATCAGGCCCCACGCTAGAACCGAGTGCTTTAGTTGTCTACGAGCCTACAAAACGTCACATTAAGTTATAATTTACTTCTCATAAGCATCATAATATAGAAAAATATCAGGTTTCACATTTCTCCCCACCTTTTAAGAATTCAGTCCTTTGAATTCAAGCTGGTCCATCGAATAGATGAGGGTACTTCTCCCTCATTTGGCTCTCTAGCTCCCAGGTAGCTTCCTATGTCTCATGATGTCACCAAAGAACCTTCACTAGTGGGATAATCTTAGTTCTTAGCACTTTCTCCTTCCTATCGAGAATTCAGATTGGCTGCTCAACATAACTCATGTCCTCATGAATCTCTAATGGCTCGTACTCGATGACATGAGAAGGGTCCGGATGATACTTCCTTAACATCGAAACATGGAAAACATCATGTATACCCGACAACTGTGAAGGTAGTGCTAGCCGATATGCTACATCTCTCACTTTACTCAAAATCTTAAATGGACCAATGAAACGAGGACTCAGCTTTCCTTTTTTCCCGAAACGTACTATACCTTTCATCGGTGACACCTTAACAAATACAGAGTCCCCAACCTGAAACTCAAGAAGATGTCTTTGCACATCTGCATAACTCTTCTGTCTACTCTGTGTCATCCTCAATCTATCACAGATCAACTGAGCACATCTATTTGCCTGTTTAACTAACTCGGGAGCAAGGATCTTTTTGTCACCCACTTCTTCCCAAGCACTCGAGGATCTGCATCTCCTGCCATATAGAGCCTCGTATGGAGCCATTCTGATGCTAGCTTGATAACTGTTATTGTAAGAAAACTCTGCAAGAGGCAAGTTGTCGTCTCATGAGCCCTTAAAGTCCAAGGCACACGCTCTTAACATGTCCTTTAAGGTCTGTATAGTCCGCTCGGACTGACCATCTATCTGAGGATGATAAGCGGTGCTTATGTTCAGTCGAGACCCCATAGCTTTCTGAAATCTAGTCTAGAATCTAGAAGTGAAGCTAGAATCTCTATCAGATGTGATGCTCACATGTGCCCCATGCAACCGTACTATCTCTCTGACATATAAATCAGCTAGCTTATCCAGTGAATCTGTGCTCTTGATGGCAAGGAAGTGAGCGCTCTTAGTCAGTCTGTCCACAATCACCCAGACTGTATCATGACCTCTCTGGGTCCTTGGTAACCCCATAATAAAATCCATCGTAATATGTTCCCATTTCCATGTAAGAATCGATAGTGACTTCAACAGTCTTGCAGGTCTCTGGTGCTCAGCCTTAATCTGTTGGCAAACTAGACATCTGGCTATAAAGTCTATCATATCTCTCTTCATCCCAATCCACTAATACACCTCTGGAGATCCTGGTACATCTTGGTACTGCCTAAATGCATGGTGAATATAGAACAATGAGACTCCTTCAGTATGCTCTGTCTCAAGGTGTCATCGTGTGGCACGTAGATACGGCCTTTGTATCTCAGTAATCCATCATCACTGACCATAAATTCATACTAAGATCTCCGCTCTGCCTGGCTAACCATATCCAGTAATTTCTTATTATTCCTCTATCTAGCTCTAATATGATCTAGTATACTGGGCTCAATCCGTAGGTTAGCCATGTATCCATACTCAATCTCATCTACACTGATCTTGAGCTCGACGAACTGTCCCAACAAATCTCACTCTCTGATCATCATGTAAGACACCATACCCTTTCTACTCAGGGCATCAGCTACCATATTCGCCTTGCTTGGATGATACAAGATCTCGCAGTCATAGTCTTTCAGGAGTTCTATCCACCTCCGCTGTCTCATATTGAGCTCTTTCTGATCAAACAAATACTTGAGACTCTTGTGGTTAGTGAAGATCTAAAATCTCTCTCCATACAAATAATGCCGCCATATCTTGAGTGCAAACACTACTGCAGCTAACTCCAAGTTGTGAGTTGGATAATTACACTCATGATCCTTTAGCTGACGGGATCCATAAGCTACCACTCTACCATGATGCATCAGCACACAGCCGAGACCTTGGTGGGAAGCATCACTATACACCACATATCCCCTAGAACCACTCAGAATGGTCAAGACTGGCGCCATAGTTAACCGACGTTTGAGCTCTTGAAAGCTCTGCTCACACTGCTCTGTCCATACAAATAGAACCTCCTTATGGGTTAATTTGGTTAATGGAGCTGCTATACGTGAAAACCCCTCAACAAACCGTCAGTAATACCTTGCCAATCTCAAGAAACTTCTGACCTCCGTAACTGTTCTCGGTCGTTCCCATTGCAACACTGCCTCTACCTTGGACAGATCTACAGACACCCCGTCCTTAGATACTACATGTCCGAGGAAGAAAATTTGCTCTAGCCAGAATGCACACTTACTGAATTTACCATATAGTTTCTTCTCACGGAGAGTCTGGAGCACAATCCTTAAATGTTGCTCGTGCTCTTTTCGGGATCTAGAATAGATCAAAATGTTATCAATGAACACTATCACAAATCTATCTAGGTATTCTCGAAAGACATCATTTATAAGGCTCATAAATGCAGTTAGGGCATTAGTCAGTCCAAAGGGCATCACCAAAAACTCTTAGTGCCCATGTCAGGTCCTAAAAGTTGTCTTCGGTATATCAGTCTCCTTAATCCTTAGCTGATGGTAACCTGATCTTAAGTCTATCTTTGAAAATACTGAAACCCCACTCAGCTGATCAAACATGTCATCTATTATCAGCAGGGGATACTTATTCTTAACTGTTGCTTTATTTAAAAGCCTGTAGTCTATGCAAAGGTGAAGACTACCATCTTTTTTTCTAACGAACAGTACCGGAGTACCCCATGGTGACACACTAGGTCTTATAAACCCCTTATCGAGTAATTCTTGCAACTGCTTCTTTAATTCCTCCAATTCTACAAGTGTCATTCGATAAGGTGGCTTAGAGATGGGTTGAGTATCTCATACTAACTCAATGGCAAATTCAACCTCTCTCTCAGGTGGTAACCCCGGTAAGTCCTCTGAAAATACATCGAAAAACTCACATACCATCGAAACATCCTATATACTTGGTGGTTCCCGACTCTCATCAGAAATAAAGGCAATGTATGCTTCACACAATAAACAAACATTATACGTTAATCTCACACATATATATCATATCTTCACATAACACATAACACAAAAGCTTTCATCAGCATGCACTTTTATTTCTTTCTCGTAAAACATACATTGAACTTTTCTGGTAAGGAGAAGGTCAAAATCTTAGTGTACCAGTCTACATTCACCCAATTGGTAGCTAACCAATCCATGCCTAATTTATATCAAAATCCTTCATGTTTAATAAAACTAAACTTGCTAGAAATTTCTTATCTCCTACCATGATTTCACAATCCTTCCATATCATATCAGTCTTTTGCACTACGTGCATGGGTGTACTTATATGTAGCATGTAATCTAGTGACTCAGGTTTCCTATTCAACTTACATGAAAATTGTGGTGACACAAAAGAGTGTGTGGAACCTGGGTCAAACAATACATGTGCTTCATGGTTACAGACAAGAAGAGTACTTCTAATAGTGTCGGAGGATGTATCGACTGTCTCTTTATCAATAGCATATACTCGACCTTGTGAGACAGGCTTCTTGCCCTTGTCTGTAACTGTGGCTCTCTTCGATGGTGCTTGCCTCTGTGGGGCCTAAGCCGGTCTCTCAATCAGTATATGTGCCTCTCGAGGTTTCTGAGACCTCATAAGTGGACAGTCTATCATTAAGTGCCCTGCTTCACCACATCTGTAGCAAGTAAATGTACCCGCTCGTCAAGATCCAAGGAGCATCCTGCCACATGTCCTGCATCGTGGCACTCTCATCGTAGAACCTCTGATAACATCCGTAGTACCCACTGTAGTCTTGGGCTTACCAGCCCCTATATGAGATCCTTCCACCCTCTGTCTCTTGGGCTGACCCCCTCTAAAATCATATCGATAAGTAATTACTCTCTTCCCCTTACCTCTGACTGATCTCCTGAAACCATGCTCTTCTTGAGTAATATCCAATCCCCTCTCTATCTCTTGAGCTCTCCTTAGAGCATCTTTGAAATCCACAATGTTCTGACCCAACAGCTTATCTCTGATCTTGGATCTTAATCCTACCAAAAATCTCTCTGTCCAGCGCTCGGGATCTCTAACTGTCTCTAGATCGTATCTCATCAGGGTCATAAATCTATTCTCATACTCATGTACTGTAGAACTTCCTTGTCTCAAATCCAAAAACTCTACTTGCATCTTCTTTCGAGCTGCATGCGGCACATACTGCTCTCCGAATGCGACTAAGAAAGTATCCCATGTGATTTCTGAGGGATCCTCAGCTAATATCGTTTGTGTGGATCTCTACCAAAACTTAGCTTGACCCTTCATCATATAACTTGCCATGGTCACTCTCTCCCTATCAGTACACCCTAACAACTGGAAGATCGCTTCAATATCCACTATCCACTCCTTAGCCTTAACTGGGTCTTTAACCCCTGTGAACTCCGGAGGATGCATGCCCAAGAAATCTTGCACCCTCTGAGTCTCTCTATCATCCCTATGCTGGGGAACTGTTGGCTGAGGAACTGGGGCTACTAGAGGAACTGGTGGTGCAGAAAGATCAGGCGTAGGAGTAGCTATATCTGTGCTAGGTGTATGTGTCCCAAACTGCTGGGTAAACATGGTGGTAAGAGTTATAAGTCCTTCCTCATACCCTGTATTGTCTCCTCGAGCCTCCTTATTCTCTCAATATGGCTCTCAGGTTAAGGTGGGGATGGGGGAGCGAGTTGAGCCTGTCTTCGTGGACGGCCTCGTCTACCACTCTTGGTTAGTGATCTACTATCTGTACAAAATCCAAGAATTTGGTCATAATTTGATAGATATGCTTACTTTATTACCAGACTAACATAGACACTTTGGGATATAATCTAATATTACTTCTAGACACAAACAGTATCACACAACTATTGCTCTAATACCATGCAAACTGTCACGCCCGAAAACGCGAAAAATGGGGAAATTTTAAAACTTTTTAACCTATTTAACTGAGTTGTGTTCCTATCTATGTCAGTTTCTTAACTTTTATCATTTTATAAAAATTTGGCAGCATAACAGCTGCAATAACACTTAACCCAACCTGGAAAGTTTAAACGCAATTTATATTTAATTTCAACCCACAACCATAATGCATTCATTCTTATTCCAGAATCTAATGACATTCTATACATATATTCATTTACACTGCCGAATTAAAACTCTGTACCAAAATCATCTACATTGATTACATCCCATTGTCTTATACAATAGTGTCTACGTTGTACATCAAGTCTGTAACAAAAGTAAAGCTATACCTCGTTGCTACAAATGATTTGACAAAAGGTTGGACTGCCTCGTCCATGACCTCTAGCTCGTGAGAGCAGTAGAATCACTGTAGGTAATTTGGAAGATGGAAAGGAAGGGGGTGAGCTTTTCAGGCTCAGCAAGAGATACATTTAGAGTAACCTTAATACTTAAAACCAGTAAAACACATGTAATGGAGTAGAGATGCTTACATTCACCAAAAGCAGTAAAAATGTGCTTTAAAATCAATAGTTTACACATCATGCATCATTTTCATAAAACGTATCATGTTATATACATATCGGTTAGTGTAAACAGTCATAAAGCATCTCATAAGTTTCGAATCATACATATCATATTGTTCACTTTAAAGCGAAATTATAACTTTCATATGCACATTTCATAAAAACATCACTCATGGGCTACCTTAAAATCATAATATCATAAATAAGAGCTAAATAGCAATTAAAACATATTTCGTTTCTCTTGGAGACATGGCTTCATCATAACTGGTCCTGAAGGACATCATTAACATAACTGGTATATATGGCCATAGTACATGGAACTGTAGGACTGGATCAGGGTCGTACAGTGTCCTATTGGATTGTGTGGTACGGGGCTATGATGGGGTGACTCATTACGTGCTTGCAAAGGACTCGAAGTCTCTAAGCAGTCTCAACGCACGAACTTTAAATGGTTACATGGTACCACAAGTCATCTCATCTCGTCAGAGTCCTGCCCGTTCCCTGGCAGTCGGCTAGGAAGATCCCTGATCGTCTTTGTACCCTTTTCTCAATGTACAAGAGCAACCCCAGATCACTCTGACCTTATAACATCAATACTTCGTGTCGTAGTCTCAAAACATTAAGCATGTTTTTCATAAACACATATATCTCGAGTATATATATATATATCCCATATAATGAAAACATAGTTTCGTAAAACATTCTCAAAACTTTAATCCGTAACACATAGAAAACATACTATGGTTTCATTCCATACATGAAAATCACTTTTATATACCATAAACATGGATACTAAAATGTATCTCGTGCAATGAAAATCATTTTGAAGAGTTTGGATAAGTTTATCTTGGGTTTTGAGTGAATAGTGCTCAGTTCACATTTCAAGAAAGTCCTTGTCCGTAGAAACTCAATTTAGTATCCACATAAACATTTGGTAAGGTAGAAAAGTACTAATTCTGCTCTAAATTATATCCCTTACCTCTTAGCGTCGGAGGTAGTGCATGTTCCTCGATTTTCAAGCCCGCCACGAAATGTGTACCAGTAACCCGAGCTATCACATACCAAGTTATCTCATCATATATAGCTCAAATTCATGTTAATATATTCGAATTTGTGATTACATCTAAAATGTTGACCAAAAGTTGACTTTTTGCTACTTTGCTCGTTTTGCTCGGTTTTATCGATTTAAGCCTCGGTTTAAGCTTTCTTAACATGTTCTACACCTTTAAATTCATTTTTAATACCTCTACGTCGTGTCTTACATTCCACCAATTCATTTCACTTCATATAAAACCTTAAATTATCGATTCTTGAATTATTTCGATAATTCACCTAGTTAAACACTAAACCGAACCTTTGTAGTATAATTTTAATTGTAAATTCATTTTAATTACATCCAATATCATCATTCCAGCAACTAAATCATGTTGGCAATAGCTGAAATCCATCATATAAATCAATTCATCAAATTTCCTTCAACAAAAATTCATCAAAAATCACAAATTATCAACCCATCTCATCATCATCATACCTCAACTTCTTCACTCCTTTGACCAACTTTGACTTCGATTTCAAGCCACCTAATTGCCACTTAGCTGTAATAAAACATGTATAGAGCTTAGAAGTGTTCAGAATCATCCAAGAAACTCATCAAATTCATCCAAAAATTCAGTCTTTACTTACCTCGGAATAGGCAGTTTTCTATCATGTTCTTCTCTCTAATGTTTTAGAAGGTAAACGACTTCAATTAGGTCTGAATTTTTCATATGTGATAGAGGGGAGGAAGATAAAGATTTCGTGTGAACAGACCGTTGCCTGAAACTGGCCGGAGGGTGGTCGAAAAATTCACACAAGTCAGAAGCAGAAGTACCACTTGCGGCAGAATGAGGGAGGGGTATCTCTCGATTTTTCCTCATTTCGGGATGAGTTTTACCTTTTTACCTCATTTCTGGTAGCTGACCACTTCCACAATGATTGACATCTCGGCACACCTGGCCCGTGAATTGACCGGAGTCACCGACATTAGCCAATAGTCATTTCTAATATTTGATATAGCATGTATGCTTTGTCTCATCTATTTGAAATATTTTTCTAAATTTGTCTACTTGAATTGAGATATCTGAAAAATCTGTTTGTTTTGCTACTGAAAAACTTTGAACTTTCTGGATTTACAACAGTAGCTAAATTTAATATCGATACATGTTCTGTTTCTGAAAATCTGTTCTTGGTATTTGTGTTTTTGTCGATACTAAATCTGTTTTTCAAATTCTGACTCTGGCATCTGAGAAATGACCAAATTATTTGTATACTTCTGTGAAAATATTTCAGATTTGACAAATATAAAAATATATATATTTTGTAGGTAGTGTATTTATCTACCTGCTATTGGGTTTTTCTTACTGAGCATGTTGAGCTCACCCCTTACTTTCCTCCACAGAGTCTTACGGTAGTTTGGAAACGCATCCGTTAGTAAGACATGTCGCACAGCTACGGTTCTGCGGAGTATCATTCTGCGTTGAAGGTATACCTAGTTGTAAGAAATTCTTTTGTATCTAAAATTTTTATAAGTACAGTAATGTAACGAGATGTGTATGGGGAATGTGAACACATTTTATTTAAATTTGTTACTAAGAAAGAAAATTAATCACACTGAGTATTATTCTGACCTAATATCTACTTGTAGCCCAACTGAAATATTCGTAAATTTGGGTCGTTACAATTTTTGTCATCCATTTGGTAATGCTTGAAATCTTTAAAACATGCAAAGGCTGATAACATCTTAACTAACCTAGCTATGATGGCATAAGTTTCATCATAATCTATCATTTCTTTTTTGTGCAACTAACCTAGCCTTATCTCTCACAATATTACTATGCTCATCATGCACTTATTTCTTATGATGGATGATCATTAGAACTAGGAACTGAAGTCCAAACTTACTTCTTTAAAATTGATTAAGTTCCCCTTACACAGCTAAATCCTACTACATCTTTGAATGCCTCATAAACATTATTGGGTTCTAGTTGAGAGATAAAAGCTATAAATTCACACACATTCCTAAGTGAGGATCTAGCCCTTAACTCTAGAGTTGAGTCTCCAACTACTTCTCCATCTTTGACATATCTAAACTCTTTAAGGTATTTAAGTTCACTTTCTAAGTTTGTTGTTCTTTCCTCTTTCTTCCTCTTTGTTATCATCAAATTATATTAATTTCTCATCATTATCCTTATTTAAAGATGTATCCTTAATATTTTCACTAAATGTTCCTACATCATCATCTAAATTCTCTACCCTAGAAAAGTGTCAGACTCATAAAAAATCACATGGATTGACTCTTTTACAAGAAGTGTTCTTTTTGTTAAAAACTTTATAAGCTTTAGAATTTAAAGAATATCAAATAAAAATACCCTCATCACTTTTAGCATCAAAATTTTGTAGGTTATTTTTACCATTATTTAAAACAAAATATTTACAACCAAAAGGATGAAAATAGCTTATTTTAGGCTCCCTTCCTTTAAAAAGTTCATTTGGAGTTTTCTTTAAAATAGGGCTAACCATAGCTCTATTATGATATTGATGTGTTTATAGCTTCTGCCTAAAAAAATACTTTGGTAAATAATTAATTTCACAAATCATAATTCTAACCATTTCCTCTAAAATTTTATTTTTCCTTTCTACTACCCCATTTTATTGAGGAGTTTTAGGAGTAGAAAAGTTGAAACTAGTTTCATAGTCATTGCAATAATAATTAAAACCAAGATTTTCAAATTTCTTACCACAGTCACTCTTAATGCTAGTAATTGAGTAACTTGTTTCATTTTGAATTTGTTTTGCAAAGCGATCAAATTTTTCTAAAGCGTTGTTCTTTGTACTTAAAAAAGACACCTATGTAAACTAGTGAAATTATCTATAACAAAACCACATTGTTTCCCAGCTAGGCTTGTATACCTAGTTAGTCCAAAAAGGTCTAAATATAACATTTGTAAGGCATTGATGTAGTCACATATTTCTTAGGTTTAAAAGAACTCTTCCTATGTTTTCCCTTCACACATGTATCATATACTTTGTCACTCTCAAAATTCAATTTAGGCAACCCATCCACAAGATAATTTTTAGCTAATTTTGAGATAATATGCATACTTGCATGTCTTAATCTCTAATGTCATAACCAAGGTTCATCTATTTTGTTATCCATGAAGGAAATGTTATGATTTGTTAAGTTATCTAAATGTATAACGCAAAATTTTCCTTTTCTATGTCCTCTCTCTCTCTCTATATATATATATAATCCTATTTGTTATAGCATTAATGACATGACAACTTAAAGAATCAAAAACAATGTTAAGACCTCTATCACAAAGTTGACTAATGTTAAGAAGATTATATTTTAAGCTTTTAACAAGTAAGACATTTGCTATATCAGGGGAGGTGTTACCTATAGAGCCAATCCCTTTAATTTGGCCTTTGAAGTTGTCCCCATATGTGACATCTCCACTATTTATAGGCTTCAACCTTTTTGAATTGGTTTTTGTCACAAGTCATGTGTCTAGAGCAACCATTATTAAGATATTATGGTTCCATTATTTTTTTTTTTTTTGTGGTAATGATATTCCTCTTGTAAAATCAAAAATCAAAATTTTGACTTAGGTAACGAACTTTGTTGGGTCCTTGAGAGTTAGTAAGCACAATTTTGGTTCCTTTAAGGATCCATTTCAATCTCAATGCATCATAACATGAACTAATCACATGTTTAGGAATCCATATCTTTTTAATCACTTCTCTTCTAAAAGCTGGTTTTCTAGAAATGAATTGATGTGAAGTGTGACCTCTCCTAAGACATAAACTACACAAAAAAGAATTATTATGTACATCATATTTATTGCTAGAAAATTCTTTAAATGGGTTTCTTATTCACATTCCTTATAATCTAGACCATATTTATAAAAAAAAATGCTCTTTGTGTTTCTAGCATGTGGTCTAGTTTATATTGGTGCATAAGAAACCTTATAAATAAATTATGTAAGTTTCCATTTTTCTTGTTTAGTTCACTCACTTCTAGCTTAAGATCATTTACTCTTTTTTCAAGTTCCAATTTGGTACTTATCATTAATTCATTTTCTACTTTCAACTTAGCTAACATTTCTTTATATTTTGCATTCATGTTCTCATATTCACTAGCTAATTCATCGAATGCATCTTGTAGTTCATTAAAAGAATAATCACTTGTAGTGAAAAAACTAAAGATTACATTTGAATTATCAATGGCCAAAAAGCAAAAATTTGCTACATTCTTAATTTATTTCTCTTTGTCTGATAGGTCACTATCACCTAAAGTTGCCATCATAGCTTTCTTCTCAGGCCTTTTTTTCATTTTATCTTTTAAGTAAAGGACAATCAAATTTAATGTGTCTCGATTTCTTAAATTCAAAGCACGCTATGGGATCTTCATTCCTTTTACTAGACTTGACCTTATTTTCTCTTCTTTAAACTCTTCTACTATCCCTATTTGACCTCATTTTCAAGAGTTTATAGAACATTTTGGCAAACATTGCCATTTCAAAATCATCATCACTCTCATCTCTATCTCATCTAATATTCTATTGGGTATAAGATTTCAGTGCAACACCTACATTTTTAAGAGGGTTTTGGTTTCTTTTTATCTTCTCATATGTTAGTAATGACCCCATGAGCTCATCAACTGATAAATAATGAGGATCGTTAGATTCTTGAATAGCCGTCACTTTAGCCTCCCAACTTCTTGGTAGGTTTTTGAAGATCTTTTTGATCATCTCCATATTGGAATAGGTTTTTCCTAATGAATTGAGTCCATTTACTATGTTGGTAAACCTATTAGCCATATCAGCTATGGATTTTTCAGACTTCATTTGATAGAGCTCATAATCTTAGGTAAGCATCCCAATTTTTGTCTCTTTCACTTGATTTGTTCTTTCATGGGTGATATCTAATTTATCCTATCTATATTTTGTATTTTCACACAAGAAAACTCTATTGTAATCATTAGGCCTTAAAGCACAAAATAAGGTGTGCATTCGCATGACATTCAATTATGCCTTCTTATAATCACTAAAATCCCATTCTTTTTTATGAATTATATATCCCTTACTCTTTTCTTAGGCTTTAAGGAACCTTTTACTATTATTCTCCATATTTCATAATCATCAGCTTAAATAAAAAAAAACATCATTTTAGTTTTTCAATAAGCATAATTACCACTATTAAACAACAGGAGCCTAATGGTGGAATGTCCCTCTAATTTTAATGAGATTGTTACGTTGGTTTGAGACATTTATAATCTTTTTACTCTTAGGTGGTTAAATATTGTTGATCAAGAGCCCGAGCTTTGATATCAATTATTGGCTCTAATAAACTGAAAAGGGGGTTAAATTAATTTCCTAGCTAATTTTTTAACAAGCTTTAAATCCAACCACAATTTCAAGTAAAAAAAAATCACAATTGAAGACCAAATTGAGAAAAAGAAAGGAAAAAGAAGTACACACAAAGAAATTTATAAATGTTCCACCTTCCTTGCGCTTACGTACATCTTCTCCCTTAAGGAGTTATCAAAAGTAACCTTTTACACTTTGTTTTCAGGACTTAGAAAGAAACCTTTCTCACCCCACTAAATATGGCTACCCAAATCCTTATACAATTAATCACTCTAGGGTTTCACTCCCCCTAGCTCAGAATAAATGTGTTTTGAGTATTTAAAAGTAATCTTAACATTTAACAACCTCAAAGAAGGTAAGTGATTACAACTTTAGCTCAAGAATTAATTGTGAGATGGGTACAATGTACAAGAAGATTTGGCTCTAGATAAAAATTGAAGATTTAATGATCATTTAAAAAATATTGGAAATCAAAGCATTAGTTAATGGACCTCTTGAATGATTGCATTTACACCCCTTCATTGATTTCTGGTATTTGGTGAGCATTAAATGAAAATCTTTCCATTGGCTCTCATAAAATTACCCATTGGTACTTGCCAGACTCAAATGGTATCAATATCTTAAGAAACAAATTTTGCACTTTACAACAAGGAGTGTTGATACCTAAGCCCTAGGGTATCGATACCAAAACAAAGCATTTTGCTATAAAGGTATCGATATTGTGTAAGACCCGAAAAAATTAATCGTAAATTTTTATGAGGGATGAAAATGGTCACAAATTAAATGACTGAGATTTGGACTGGAAATAAGGATTTAAAATGCAAAATGAATGAGTATTCCTGAAAGGAAGTCGGGTTAAATTAATCCCGAACACGTACAAGGGAGAAACGGTCAAAAGATGGAAACCGGTATAATCCGACAGGAAAAATTTAATTAAAAATAATAGATTTGAGAATCTTGATCAATAACAAAGAAATAATTAAATTTCGAGTCCAATTGATCAAGATCCAAAATTTTTAGAAATACCGAAAAGTCACTCGGGACAATATCCCGAAAATACAGAGAAATTATACCCGAAAAAGGGTTAAAAATATAATAGATAAATTAAATAAAATTAAATAAATCTATTTGGAATAAAAAATTAATTTTATAGATATTTTAGAATATTTTTGACTAAAATAATGAATATAATAATAATAAACTAATTTATAAATAATAATAAATAAAAATAAAATAAATCAAAAAAAAGAAGAAAAAAGAAGAAATCGAAAATGATTGTCGGGGAGAGAGAAAATAAATGAAAACGAGGAAGGAGATCACGCGTGGCCCGACCGACCGACAGCCACCGGCGACTGACGGCCCCAACGAAGGATCGAGGAGGAAAAGCATAGGCCGACGAAGCTGTTGGCACCGGCGACGCGCGCCAAGGAGGTCGAAAATCGCCGAACGAAGGAAGAGAAGCCCGCGGGGAAAACATGGTCGATACCAGCGATCCACGGCTGCTGGGCGTGAACGGAGGCCACCGGTGAGATCAGGAGGATGAGCCGATTCTTTGAGATCGGTATTGGCCGACGAAACCGTCGAAATTCGACAGATCGAGGGAGAGAAGGCCGAGAGGGAGAAGAAAGGAACGACGGCCACTGACGGTGATTCGGTCCCGATCGAGGTCAGTTGAAGGTTGCCCGGCCAAAAATGAGTCGAATGGCGCCAGAAACGAGCTGAGAACCGACCGAAAACGCCGTGAACGACGACGAGAAGGTCTGAACCGGTATGAACCGGTTCAGCAAAGAGGTGAACCGGATTGAACCAGCTGAACCGGGTTGAACCAGACTGAACTGGTTCAGCCAAGAAAGAAGGGAAAAAAGGAGAAAAAGAGAAAAAGGAAAAAGGGGAAGACTTTTTGGGGATACACCGGACTTCAGCTAAGTCGATACGAGGTCAAAAGTGACCTATTTGAAATCTAAAAAATTTATTTAAATTATATTTAATCGAAAAGTAACCCAGAATTAAATATTAATTGTGCAGTTGTACGACAAAGCCCGAACGAGAGCCGATTGAGCTCCGATTTTTGTACCCCGCATCATATTGGGTAAGTATATTTTAATTACGAGAATATGAGTCCTTTAATACAGAGTTTCGATTATTTTACGAAATTTATGGATTAATTCTGTATAAAAAGGGATATTTATCGAAATTGCAACGTAATTACCGTAAATAGTATACGGGCTATCCAATAAGTTTGGAATGAAGCCCGATGATTATTGGTAAGCTGAATAAGCCCAGTAAACTCGAAGAAGGGATTTAATAAGTATAAACGGGCTGAAAACGGGCTCGAGACCCATTAAAGTGCAATTGGGCTCAATAAAGTAAAACGGATCCAGTACGTTAGATTCGATCAGTAAATGTGATATACTGATAAAAATAAGTGAATTGACCCAAAATATTTGGTTATATGCAGTTCTGTAGACTTGGTTGATGCGCAGTTGGACTAAGAGATCGGATATTATCGAGACGAGATAAGTTTACGCGTAAATCGAGGTAAGGGAATTTTGTAGGTGCATAGAGATACCTATACGTAATTTTGAGGGGATGTACAGGGTTTAGAATTCCTTAAAGTATCTAGAAACGAAATAATAATTTTTACGAAAATCGGGGCTTAGGTGAATAAAAAAAAGACGATTTTGCCCCTGAGAGTAAAATTTACAAAAAGGGTATTAAGGCAGATAAATTGCATGATTTCATGTTTTTATTGTTTTATATGAATGTATTGCTTTGGTTTAAGCAAATTTACACATAGGTTGGTTGTTGATTTTATAAATTATACAAAAAGGTACCGGTTTGTACCGGTTACGATTTTAAAAGATGTTTTATCAAGATTGAGCCACCTATCGTATTTACATGAATAAAATGAGTGTTAGAGTCTTACTCGCACTCAAGTTTACTGATTTATTACTCATGAAAAGCCGTACTGGAGCATTACTCGTACGAGAAATTTGTGTGTGCACAAAACCGTGCTGGAGCTTCGCTTGCACGAGATTTTGGATATCATGATATACATAGCGTGGTGTTGGAGCTTCGCTCGCACTAGACGTGAGTTGACATGCATATAGTCGTGCGGAAGCCTCCTGTAGACTGTGTGTCGCAGAGAGTTGAGATGCTCGCACGTATACTTTGATACATGGGTTGGTTATCGACATAGTATTGGGGTGGATAAGACCTACGATAGGCACCCCTAGACTATGATATGGGTCCACGGAGTACGATGTACCGTGTATGTCACACGGAGTACGCTGTACCGTGCAGTCATGATGACTCGATGATGTTACTTGATATTCTGGCGGGTAGGACTTGACCCCACCTCCCATTACAGTTGTGATGCCCCGCACACTGGGATCCGTGTAGCCTGGGATCACAGGGACAAAGTATGGCCATAGTCCTCGATTTTTCATACAATAACCTACATGCCTCACATGATATCATACGGTCTGAATAGACCAGGACGAACCCGAGGGAGGGGTAATGTCCCGATTTATGTTTTTAAACGAGATGCGATTTAATAAATCAAGGTATTCCCAAGTGATGGGTTTAGCCTTGATGTGGTTGTTTTATGATAAAACAAATGAGTTTTAACGTGATGAGTTTATGATGAAACAATAAGTTTTTAATGTGACGAGCATGAGATGTCATACATGATAATTTTTTCATGGTTGTTTTATATATCGATTTCATGATTTCCTTTATATGATATATACATACATGTGGCATCGTTTTAGTCATACCTCATGCTCCCAATGTAAACAATTTTATATCACGACATTATCAGCATGTAGATAGTATAGTTATCTACCTGCTTACATTATTGCCTTACTGAGCTGTTTATGCTCACCCTTTCATTTTCCACCCCACAAGGTATATTTAGTAGAAGAGAACGACAGTAGTCATATCCTCTACTTTTTATCAAGACCAGGTATACACATTTGTATAATTTTTGTATCTGAACATATAGAGGCACAGTACTATACATGGATGTAATATTGGGGATGTATTTATTTAAAATAAATTGATATGTAAATGAAATATGAAAATGGAATGGTAAATAGGTGAGAGGTGACTAACACCGAATCATAGCCCAACTGTTTAGTAGTGTAACTGTTCACGATGGGTAAGGAAATTAAAAAGCGAAAAATTTACTCTGATTTTTAGGTAATTTGGGTCGTGACAGAAAAGATGGTATCAGAGCAGAGTTGGCCTTATATGAGTCGGTGTTAGTGGTTAAGTAAATTTACATCCCCATGTACTGTGCATTATTTAGATACAATTGTGTATATCAAGGTGGAACAGCAGCTAAGAATTTAGTTGCGAATGCAAGAATATAGTTTTTATAACTGATAACCGCTATGGTAGAGAGACGAGTACATATGCTCGAGACCATAGAGATCGGCCTGAGAGTCGAATGAGTCATCACATGAGACTCAAGATGAGAGTGAAGTGGAGGCTGATGTTGAGCATACTCCACAGGGTCCTATAAAGAGAGCAAACAGTATTGAGACACGTTCCAAGAGGATGGAGTGGAGTGTAGAAAATATTTTGGACTTGTTTACTCAGTCTATTGCAGGTAGTTGAGGATAGGCAGAGTAAAGCCTGAACAGAGGCCTCAAACTATAGAGATTTTCACACCCCTCTGGTATATAGCGAAGTAAAGAAACCAATAGTTACTGAGGACTGGGTGTATGAGATAGCGAAGTTGTATGGATTCTTTCGGTGTATGTCGACCGAGAAGGTGACTTTTAAATACATTTATGTTAGAGGGTGAGACGAAACATTGGTGGAAGTCCGCTCAACCCATCTGAATAGTTAGACGTCCAGAGCTGACATGAGAAATAATTCTGGATGTATTCTGGTGACAGAATATCCCAGACACTGTTTAAAGGAAATTTATAGGTAAAATTTCTTACACTGACCCAGAGACACTAGTTGATTGATGAGTATGAAACTCAATTTATATCTCTGGGCAGGTGTGAACCTGACACCATGGGCAGTGAGAGTCGGAAAGCCCAAAAGTTCATGGAATGCTCAAATTGTCGATGAGAGTCTGATTGGCTCATTACCTATGTCGAGGCAATGCGCAGAATACAGTTGTGTGAATAGTATCATGTGTTGCACGCCTCTGAGATTGGGAAAGGTAGTAAGGCCGAAATAGAGACAGAAGAAAATAGAGAATGATAGAGATGTCAGAGTGGGAAAGAGACCAGTTGGTAAGACATTAGAGTTGATGAGTCACGGGGTAAGATGATTGGTAAGGCCCCAGTATATCCAATTTCAACACTTATGAGGGGTATTGTGATTGGAGAACCCCGACCTGCTACGAAGCAGTGTAGCAGTGTAAGCAAAGTTAGCAGTGTAGGATGTGTGGTAGATGCCACGGAAGTAGGGTCTACACCTACACTTTATTGAATAAAATAGGCGTTAAGTGTGGTAAGACGGGCCACTTAAGTAATGATTGCTTAGAGTTGGGTAAGACTACCTTACAGAAGGGCAAAGAGACAGAGAAAACCCTATTATATCTCTACACCAAAAAGGGAGGTCATAGCAGAAGAGAAAATGGAAAGTAGGCTGTTGGACAAGGGCGAGTGTATGCCTTGGACCAGGACATTTTTTATGTTTCATATGATGTGGTGAAAGATACCACACTGGTTACGAATAGAGAAATAATTATTTTAATTAATCCTGGTGACACGTATTAAGTCATACCTTCTTTAGTTGCTTATAAGTTAGTAAAAGACGTGAATGCCTACACCTATGGGCACAATGCTGATAGTTAGTACCCCAGTGAAGGAGGGTTAACTAACGAAATAATTATGAAGAAATTGTAAGTTGAAAACGGGGGAAGAAGTATAAACTAGCCGAATGGACTATGAATAATTTGAAGTAATATTTGAGAATAAATTAGTTGGCTGCAAATTATGATATTTAGAGTTCTATTCTAAGATAGTAATATAGTTACCCCTGGAAAGTATACTGTAAGTTTTGACAACTAATAAAAAGGGAGCAGCGATTGAAATTAAAGGAGTAAATGATTGTACTCACGAAATGAGTAATGATAGAGTTTTGTTATAAGTAATATACGAAAAGAGATAGACTGGAATAAGAGACGTATGTAAGGTAAGAATATCTGTGATATGTGAAGTAATTAGGATTAAAGCAATTAGTAGCGCATATGAATTGTGACCACATGAACTAATATGTAAAGTAATAGTGGTCAAGTCTGAGGGTTAATAAAGGTATTTCAAAATACCTCCCCGCCTGAAGACTTGACAGCGTCTAAAAGTATACACATAACCTATAAATTGAAAGCGACAGTCGTAATATATACATTTAAAAATTAGGGTACCTTTACTGGTACAATAAGAAATATAGAATTCGATTAATCAGGAAGGTTTAAAATTTTAAAATTTTATAAAAAGCCGTTAAAAAGGAAATGACGCGGGTTAGTATCTCGAACGGAAGCAATTTTGAAATGACATTACACGTTTATGCGTGCATATGTCAAGGATATGAGTGATTGAAATATTCAGTGAAACTCAACCACGATGAGGTATTTAAAATTTACCTGGACCGATTTGTTATCATCCATATTGATGATATTTTAGGTGTATTTACAGTCCAGGAAAAATTATAAGTAACAATTGAAAATTGTTTTTACTGATGATTTGTTGAGATTTTTTTTAATGGACTACTTTATTGACACGTTTAACTTAGAAAAAGTTGTATTTGAATGAGATGATAACTGAGATGATAGATGTGACATGAATTTCGGTGTAGTGAAGTATGAACTGACCACCGTGATTATTTTCACCATACCCAACAGCTCAAGAGGTTTCTCAGTGTGTATGGATACCTCAAAATCATTAATGAGCTAGGTATTGATGCAAAAAGGGAAGATAGTCGATTGTGGATCCAGACAACTCAAGGATCATGAAATAAACTATCCGACCCATGATTTAAAGTTGACAGCGATAGTGGTATTGAGTATATGACAATACTATGTATACGGTGAGAAATTTTAGGTATGCACTAATCATAAAAGCCCCAAGTATCTGTTTTTACAGAAAGAGTCAGATATGAGATAACAAAGAGGGTTAGAGCTTTTGAGGAATTATGATTGTGAAAATTGTACCACCCAAGAAAGGTTAATGTAATGGCTAATGCTTTGAGCAGAAAGAGCTTCGGGATGGTATAACATATGATGGTCAGGGATCATGAGCTGCTAGAGCAGTTGTAAGCCTCAGTAGTGATGTAATTCCCTTTGATGATGACAGTGATTATGTGACAGCTAGCCTGAGATTAGAACCGGATTTGAGTGACCGGATTTGACAAGCTTAGCGTGATAATTGGCAGGGTGTCGATAGTGTGGGTCAGATTTAGAGGGGTACAATGACAGAGTTCACTGAGAGAGATGATGGCTTACTGAGGTTCAGAGACAGTATAATAATATAAGTGCTCCCCAGGACCACAATGATGATATAATGTTATTGCCATAAGCTCATTCTTCGGGAGATACAGTGCATCCGAGAAGTAATAAATATATCAAAATCTTAGAAAAGGGTATTGGTGGTCAGATATGAAAAGAGACATGGTAGAGATTGTGGAAAAGTGTCTCGTATGTCAGCAGAATAAGGTAGAGTATTAGAAGTCTGCATGGTTAGTGCAGCCTCTACCTATATATCGACACGACATGAAAAATGGGAGCAAGTCTCCATGGATATTATGAGGGGTTACAGAGGACCTAGATGAATCATGAGGCTATCTGGGTGATAGCCGATAAATTGACTAAGTTTACCCACCTTCTGGTTATGAAATCCCCAGATACTCTGAGTGTATAGGCGGATTTATGTGTAAGAGAGATTCTTGAACAGTTTGTAGCGTTCCAGTGAGCATTGTATCATATAGGGATTCCCGCTTCACTTCTCACTTCTGGGAATATTTTTCAGGAAACTATGGGAGCCCGATTGAGTGTTAGCACAGCTTTTCGTCCTCAGACAGATGGTCAGTCAGAGAGGACTATACAGGTTCTGAAGGATATGATGAGAGCGTGTGCCATTGATTTGATAAGCTCCTGGGATTATCAATTGTTACTAATCGAATTCGCTAATAATGACAGTTGTCACTTGAGTATCGGGATGACCTTAGATGAGGCATTGTATGGCCGTAAGGGTTGTTTCCCCGATTTGGATAAGAAGAAGTGGGTGACAGATAGAGAATTGTTCCCGAATTGGTAAGACAAACCTCTGAGGATGTTCAGTTAATTGTGAAGGATTAAGAACACCTCAGAGCATATAGAAAAGCTATGTTGACAAAAGATAGAAACCATTGGAATTCACCGAGGGTGAATTAGTATTGTTGAAAGTTACATGCTCTTATGACATAGCATAAGGACGTAACAAGATTCGGAAAGAGATTGGACAAAGTGGGAGATAAGACCTGTAGGTTGGTGTTACTACCTGAATAAGCTGGCATCTACAATGTGTCCAATCTTATGATGCTTCGAAAATACTATCCGGACCCAACATATGTGATTAGATATGAGCTCTAACAATTTAGCTCAATGAAAGTATAACATATGTTGAAAACTTGATACGGGTGTTAGATGAAAGGAGAAAGTGTTGAGGTTTAAGATGATCTCCCTAATTAAAGTATGTTGGTAGTATAACACTCCGGAAAAAGTCAATTGAGAATGACATTCTATGATACAATAGATGTACCCGAAGTTGTTTATGGATCCATTTAACTTGGTTCTAATTTGGAGGACTAAATTTCTTAAGTGGGGGAGATTATGTAAGACCCGAAAAAATTAATCGTAAATTTTTATGAGGGATGAAAATGGTCACAAATTAAATGACTGGGATTTGGACTGAAAATAAGGATTTAAAATGCGAAATGAATGAGTATTCGTGAAGGGAAGTCGGGTTAAATTAATCCCGAACACGTACAAGGGCAAAACGGTCAAAAGATCGAAAGCCGGTATAATCCGATAGGAAAAATTTAATTAAAAATAATGGATTTCAGAATCTTGATCAATAACGAAGAAATAATTAAATTTTGAGTCCAATTGATCAAGATCCAAAATTTTTAGAAATACCAAAAAGTCACTCGGGACAATATCCCAAAAATACGGAGAAATTATACCCGAAAAAGGGTTAAAAATATAATAAATAGATTAAATAAAATTAAATAAATCTATTTGGAATAAAAAATTAATTTTGTAGATATTTTAGAATATTTTGACTAAAATAATGAATATAATAATAATAAACTAATTTATAAATAATAATAAATCAAAAAAATAAATCAAAAAAAAAGAAGAAATCAGAAATGATTGTCGGGGAGAGAGAAAACAAATGAAACCGAGGAAGGAGATCGCGCGTGGCCCGACCGACCGACGGCCATCGGCAACTGACGGCCCCGATGAAGGATCGAGGAGGAAGAGGATAGGCCGGCGAAGCTGTTGGCACCGGCGACGCGCGCCAAGGAGGCCAAAAATCGCCGAACGGAGGAAGAGAAGCCCGCGGGGAAAACATGGTCGATACTGGCGATCCACGGCTGCTGGGCGTGAACGGAGGCCACCGATGTGATCGAGAGGATGAGCCGGTTCTTTTGAGATCGGTATTGGTCGACGAAACCGTCGGAATCCGACGGATCGAGGGAGAAAAGGCCGAGAGGGAGAAGAGAGGAACGACGGCCACCGGCGGTGATTCGGTCCCGATCGAGGCCAGTCGAAGGTTGCTCGACCAAAAACGAGTCGAATGGCGCCAGAAACAAGTCGAGAACCGACCGAAAACGCCGTGAACGGCGACGGGAAGGTCTGAACCGGTACGGACCGATTCAGCAAAGAGGTGAACCAGATTGAACCAGTTGAACCGGACCGATCTGAACCGAGTTGAACTGGACTGAACCGGTTCAGCCAAGAAAGAAGGGAAAAAAGGAGAAAAAGAGAAAAAGAAAAAAGGTGAAAAATTTTCGGGGATACACTGGACTTCGGGTAAGTTGATACGAGGTCAAAAGTGATCGATTTGAATTCTGAAAAATTTATTTAAATTCTATTTAATCGAAAAGTAACCTGGAATTAAATATTAATTGTACAGTTGTACGATAAAGCCCGAATGAGAGCCGATTGAGCTCCGATTTTCGTACCCCGCATCATATTGGGTAAGTATATTTTAATTACGAGAATATGAGTCATTTAATACAGAGTTTCGATTATTTTACGAAATTTATGGATTAATTCTGTATAAAAAGGGATATTTATCGAAATTGCAACGTAATTATCGTAAATAGTATACGGGCTATCCAATAAGTTTGGAACGAAGCCCGATGATTATTGATAAGTTGAATAAACCCAGTAAACTCGAAGAAGGGATTTAATAAGTATAAACGGCTAAAAAGGGGCTCGAGGCCCATTAAAGTGCAATTGGGCTCAATAAAGTAAAACGGGCCCAGTACGTTAGATTTGATCAGTAAATGTGATATACTGATAAAAATAAGTGAATTGATCCAAAATATGTGGTTATATGTAGTTCTGTAGACTTGGTTGACACGCAGTTGGACTAAGAGATCGGATATTATCGAGACGAGATAAGTTTACGCGTAAATCGAGGTAAGGGAATTTTGTAGGTGCATAGAGATACCTATACGTAATTTTGAGGGGATGTACAGGGTTTAGAATTCCTTAAAGTATCTAGAAACGAAATAATAATTTTTACGAAAACCGGGGCTTAGGTGAATAAAGAAAAAGACGATTTTGCCCCTGAGAGTAAAATTTACAAAAAGGATAGTAAGGCAGATAAATTGCATGATTTCATGTTTTTATTGTTTTATATGAATGTATTGCTTTGGTTTAAGCAAATTTACACATAGGTTGGCTGTTGATTTTATAAATTATACAAAAAGGTACCGGTTTGTACCGGTTACGATTTTAAAAGATGTTTTATCAAGATTGAGCCACCTATCGTATTTACATGAATAAAAAGAGTGTTAGAGTCTTACTCGCACTCAAGTTTACTGATTTATTACTCATGAAAAGCCGTACTGGAGCATTACTCGTACGAGAAATTTGTGTGTGCACAAAACCGTGTTGGAGCTTCGCTTGCACGAGATTTTGGATATCATGATATGCATAGCGTGGTATTGGAGCTTCGCTTGCACTAGACGTGAGTTGACATGCATATAGTCGTGCGGAAGCCTCCTGTAGACTGTGTGTCGCAGAGAGTTGAGATGCTCGCACGTATACTTTGAAACATGGGTTGGTTATCGACATAGTATTGGGGTGGATAAGACCTACGGCAAGTACCCTAGACTATGATATGGGTCCACAGAGTACGATGTACCGTGTATGTCACACGGAGTATGCTGTACCGTGCAGTCATGATGACTCGATGATGTTACTTGATATTCTGGCGGGTAGGACTTGACCCCACCTCCCATTGCAGTTGTGATGCCCCGCACACCGGGATCCGTATAGCCTGGGATCACAGGGACAAAGTATGGCCATAGTCCTCGATTTTTCATACAGTAACCTACATGTCTCACATGATATCATACGGTCTGAATAGACCAGGACGAACCCGAGGGAGGGGTAATGTCCCGATTTATGTTTTTAAACGAGATGCGATTTAATAAATCAAGGTATTCTCGAGTGATGGGTTTAGCAATACGTTTTTAATGTGACGAGTATGAGATGTCATGCATGATGATTTTTCCATGGTTGTTTTATATATCGATTTCATGATTTCCTTTATATGATATATACATACATGTGGCATCGTTTTAGTCATACCTCATGCTCCCAATGTAAACGATTTTATATCACGACATTATCAGCATGTAGATAGTATAGTTATCTACCTGCTTACATTATTGCCTTACTGAGTTGTTTATGCTCACCCTTTCATTTTCCACCCCACAGGGTATATTCAGTAGAAGAGAACGACAGTAGTCATATCCTCTACTTTTTATCAAGATCAGGTATACACATTTGTATAATTTTTGTATCTGAACATATAGAGGCACAGTACTATACATGGATATAATATTGGGGATGTATTTATTTAAAATAAATTGATATGTAAATAAAATATGAAAATGGAATGATAAATAGGTGAGAGGTGACTAACACCGAATCATAGCCTAACTGTTTAGTAGTGTAATTGTTCACGACGGGTAAGGAAATTAAAAAACGAAAAATTTACTCTGATTTTTAGGTAATTTGGGTCGTGACATATTGTCTCTTTACATAGCCAAAATTCAAATAAAGGTATCGATACCTTTACCAAGGGTATTGATATCTTCATCATGAAACATATAATTTTGGCAATTAAATCATGCATTCAATCTTCCAAAGGTAATTTTAAAATCACCAAACATGCCATGGCAATGTTATCATTCAAGCACATGTATATTGAGTCTTAATCAATCTCCAATTAATTCAACAATATTTCTATCTCTAATTTATCAATTAACTCCAATAGAAAAATACTAAAGTGTAAAACTAAAATATATTTTATTTAAGTTTCATTAGTTTATCAAAATCATATATAATTCAAAGCTATTATTGAATCTCGAAAGATGAAATATCAAACACAAAAGGATATATTTAAAACCCTAAATTGCAGTTAAATTTATTCAAACAATCATAAATGACGTTGCATCAATCTTGCTTGAAATTAAAATAATTTCGAATGTAATTCAATATCGAAAAAAAATATTGAGTTACAAAAAACTACGTTTAAAAACGTAAATCGTGGTTAAATTTATTCAAATAGCAAAATATATGTTCATAAATGACGTAAAAAAAATCTAAACTATTTTCCTGAGTAATAATAAATATACATTGGTGATTGGCTAGTATTAAATGAGTTAAACGATTTATGACATGATACGATACGATTCGACACAATATAGTTCGGCACGAAGCCCATGCTTGGCATGATCATCTTTTAAATAAGCAGGTTAGGCCAAACACAACATATATACATGTGTCATGTCAGGTTAAAAGCTTTTAGGCACATGATTCGGTACAGCATGACCTATTAAGGATCAGTATTAGCACCTAACACGTTAGCTAGTACAACACAACATGCAAGCACATGTGTCGTACCATATTAGCGCATAACTATTATAAATGGGTTTAATTTGTTAGTCATTTAGACTTATTCATGTTATTTTTTAATTTTATGATGAATTTATATTTACTTTTAATATTTTGTTGATAATTTATAAAAAATAAAATTATATTGAATAAATATGATTGTGAAATATGTAAATTATTTGTACATATATTTATAATTATTTCATTTTGAATAAAAAATGTATGTCACTTTATATATATATATATATATATATATATATTTATATAACTTTTATGAAACTACATTACTAATAAAAACTCATTAAGAAAATAAATTATTAAGAAAAATAATTTTCACTTAATTTAGTAGCAGGAAATATATGAGATATCTTTAGTACGATAAAAAATTTTGAAATAAAATAATGATTAATAAAAATAAATTGAGATTTCAAGATGAATACAAATTTAATATTAGTAGATTATATCATAATTCCCCATGGATGTAAACATTTTCTTAAATTATTAAGATTATAAGTTTTAATATTTTTCTTTAGTAAATTGTATTATACTTTTTCATAAATGCAGATATTTTATCAAATTATATAAATTATGTGTCTTTTAATTTTATTTAAATAAATAATGTTTAATATTATTCAATACAAAAAAAAATAATGATGTGGTTAACCCAATATCACCCATGAAAGTTGTGGGCCATATATTGTTTTGGACCACTCCTTTAATCTTCATGATGTGTATTAGTTTGACTCATTAAAAAATAGTATTGGCTTGTAAAAGCCAATGACTAATAAATTAGCATTTAAATATGTTGCACCGGCCTTAGACAACCTATTTGACATCTGTATGGTTGGCCAAAATGCACTTTTACACAACCTACTTATCTAGCTAGTACGACACAGCTAACCTAGTGTCATGTCATATCGATCCATAATTATTAAAATGAATTCTATTTATTTATCTTTTAAACATGTTCGTGTTATTTTTTATTTTATGATGAAAATATATTTATTTTTAATATTTTATTGATAATTTGTAAAAATAAAATTATATTAAATAAATATCATTATGAAATACTTAAATTATTTGTCAATAAATTTATAATTATTTCATTTTGAATAAAAAATGTATATGCCACTCACTATATATACACTTATATATAACTCTATATAAAACAACATTACTAATAAAAAACTCATCAAAAAATAAATTATTAAGATGAAAAGAAAAATTATCACTTGATTTAGTAGTAAGAAAAATATATGAGATATCTTTAGTAGGATCAAAAATTTTGAAACAAACTAATGATTAATAAAAATAAATTAAGATTTCAAAATAAAACAAATTAAATATCAGTAAATTATATTATAATTTCCCATGGATGTAAACATTTTTCTTAAAATATTAAGATTATAAATTTTAATATCTTTTTTTAGTATATTCTATTATGATTTTTTATAAATGCAAGAATTTTTTTGAATCACATAAATTAATTGTCATTTAATTTATTTAAATGGACAATGCATAACACAATCTGACACAAAAAATAATAATACGTCTAAACTCAATTCCACTAAAATTATGGGTCCTGTATGGTATTAAACCATGTTTTTAATCTCCATAGGCCGTACTAACTGGATTCATTAAAAAATAACGTAGGCTAGGATAAGCCATTGACTAATAGATTAACATTTAAATAGGTTGCAACGGCCTTACACAACCTATTTAAGGTCTCTATGATTGGCGAAAAAAACTCATGGATATATTTAAAACGTGTGACAATCAAGTTCTTCATCTACAATTTTTTTTTTTTCAATTCTTACCCTTATTCAAGAAGGTAAATTTCATCTGCAATTCCTATTTTTTCATTCAAATATCACTTTAATCCCAAATATCTGAATTATTTTATTTAGATTCTTAATTGTTTTAATAATTAAATTTTAACCATTTCGTCAAATTGTTGTACTAAATTTGACATAACGTCCATTCTTGGAAAATTGAGCTCAACCAGACCCATTTTGTCAGTTTTGATTATGACAATGTAAAAGTCCACAATGCCCCACTTGAGTGATTTTGATGCTTTAAAATGCTTGTTTGGCACCTATATTTTCATACGTTGGTTGTGTGGTGGATTAGGACTAGGCCTCATAAATCACCTTTTTGGACCACTATCCACTCACCCTGGTGCCCAGGGCCATGACCCCCCTCGGCCCTCACCAACCAAATATGGACGACATCAATCAAATTTTGAAATTAAATTCTACTGTTAGACTAAACAAATACAATACACAATAGATCTCTTTTAGATTTATTATTCAATATAAATTTAAAAAGTTTATATTGTAAACTGTTATTTTTTTAAAATGTTTGTATAATTTTTTCACACTTATTGAATTCATTAAATAACGCTATTGTATTTAATTTTTTTAAAATTTCATTTTGATTAATAAATTTTTGAAAAATATTCTTGTAAATATATTTTATTTAATTTATATTTATTATTTTTTTATTTTTTGAAATAAAAAATCGCAAATATGATAACATTTTACAAATTAATATATTAAAATACTTTTTTACTTCTTGAATATTTTGTAATATATTTTATATTTTTATCAAATTATTAATTTATATAGAAGTTGAGATCAAAATTTTACACTAAATTTTAAAATGAAATTATTTATTATTATAGTAATGAGTTTATTAATTTTCTCCTCTAATTCAACTCGGAACCATGATTTTTAATAATTCAAAGAAATTATTAATTTAAAGGATATTAATTTAGAGAAATTCTAGTATCATTGGCATTAATTAAAATTTGTCATATGTTTATTTTAATATATAGGAAGATTGTTTCTGATAATTCTGTTAACCCTATATATGAATTAAAAAATTTAATTCACCATATATCAAATAACTTTTCTTAAACATACTTTTATTTTTAAATAAAAATTAATTGATTATAATTTATACAAATAAATTAAAATTATAATACATATTTTTATTTTTTATATTTTTTTAAAATGATGTGTCACCTACTTCAATTCTTTTTATAAAAACTAAAAACATGGCTGCTGGTAATATTTTAGATAATAATTTCAAAAAGAATAAATAAATTATAATGAAGTGCACTTACAAGTAAAAAGAAGCATTCAGCCTTTTTTTTTTCAGTAACCCAGAAAAGCCTAAGAACCAGACAGAAAGCAAAGGATTTTACCAACTCCTTTTGCATCAACTTTTATAGTTGAAGACACAAAGAGCAAGTATCAGAAAACAGAAGAGAGAAACAAAAAACAAAAAGGATTTCGCATTAAGCCCAGAGGCAGAAAGAGATCAAAGAAAAAGCGAGGAAGATGGTGCCCTCAACAATGACTGAGATGTGGACAACAATGGGCTCAACCATTGCCAGCTTCATGTTCCTGTGGGCTATAGTTCGGCAATATTGCCCTTACGAGGTACGCCGTTACTTTGAAAAATATAATCATAGAATCATGGGGATTTTCTACCCGTACGTTAAGATTTCAATCCATGAGTTCACTGGAGATCGCCTCAAGCGCAGCGAGGCTTATGTCGCTGTTGAGGCATATCTGAGTGCCAATTCTTCCAAGACTGCTAAAAGACTCAAAGCTGAGATGGGGAAAGATAGCACCAACTTGGTTCTCAGCATGGATGAGTATGAGAGGGTGACAGATGAGTTTAGAGGTGCTAAAGTCTGGTGGCTCGCAAACAAAGTTGTGTCACCATCCAGGCCCATGTCGTATTATCCAGAACAGGAGAAAAGGTATTACAGGCTTACTTTTCATAAGCGGTATAGAGAGATGATAACCGGGGCTTACTTGGAGCATGTGGTGAAGGAAGGGAAGGAAATCAGGGTGAGAAACAGGCAGAGGAAGCTTTATACCAATAGTCCTGGATATAAGTGGCCAAGCTATAAGCAGACTATGTGGAGTCATATTGTATTTGAGCATCCGGCAACATTCGAGACAATGGCGATGGAACCAGACAGGAAGAAAGAGATTATTGAAGATCTTCTGACTTTTAGCAGGAGTAAAGAATTCTATGCAAGGATTGGAAAGGCCTGGAAAAGAGGGTATCTTCTTTATGGGCCTCCAGGGACTGGGAAATCGACTATGGTTGCTGCAATGGCAAATTTGTTGAATTATGATGTTTATGATCTTGAACTTACTGCTGTGAAAGATAATACAGAGCTGAGGAAGCTATTGATTGAGACAACCAGTAAGTCCATTATAGTAATTGAAGATATAGACTGCTCGCTTGACCTTACTGGTCAAAGGAAGAAGAAAGCAGAGAAATCTTCAGACGATGAGAAAGAAAAGATGGACAAAGAGAGGAAAGAACCAAAGGAAGATGGCGGCAGCAAAGTGACTCTTTCAGGGCTACTGAATTTCATAGATGGACTCTGGTCTGCTTGTGGGGGAGAGAGGTTGATCGTTTTCACCACCAATTATGTGGAGAAGCTGGATCCAGCTTTGATAAGAAGGGGTAGGATGGACAAACATATTGAGCTCTCTTACTGTAGTTTTGAGGGATTCAAAGTGCTTGCAAAGAATTACCTGAATCTGGAGACTCATCCCATGTTTGATACAGTTGATGGATTGATGAAAGAGACCAACATCACACCCGCAGATGTGGCAGAGAACCTGATGCCCAAGTCTCCGTTGGACAATGCTGAGAAATGTCTTTCAAGCTTGATTCAAGTGCTTGAGAAAGCGAAGGAAGAAGCTGCCAAGAGGAATGCAGAAAAAGAAGCAGCCAGAAAGATAGCAGAGAAGGCAGAGACAACTTCCAAGCAAATTGAGGATCCTGTTCTTGCCAAAGATGCTGCTCAATCCCTGGAAAACGGTGTGACAGAGAAGCCATTGTGAACTAATGACGTAACCAGGTTGCAGATTGATTTGAAAACAAGTGTACTGATTCCAGATTCATGAAGTGATTGTTAGAAGAGATTCTATTTAGCTGTTAAAGCTATGCTATGTGAGCCTCCGATTAGAATTAGTAGCGTTAACACAAGTAGTTGCATTTAGGTAGCTTGAGCATGACATGTATGTTCAGCTACTACTGGAAAACCAAAAGACATATATATATTATATCAAGAACAATGTATAACATTATGGTTGTATTTACAGAGGGTGAAACGATTGCTGAACGGGAAAATTGAACTTTGTTATTCTTGATTCTTGAGAGAAACGTTAACTTCATTTTTCCTGTAGGGAGACGGGCTACACTAAAATAAAAGAAAAAGGTTTCAACTGCAGAGCCAATCACAAATGCAAAAGTAGATAATTAAGTAACCAAAATCCTATCAAGCTTGCTGAGATTATCTACGTAATGTCCTTGCAGAAGTGTATTGGTATTTGGAAAATTTATGAAGTCAAGTCCTTTCATGTTTAATTTGCAATTCGAGTGAGGAGATAACTTGGTAAGAAATATACAGATGATAATAATGGTGCCAGCAATTGCAACCCTCAGCTGCAATGATTTTCCACTACAGCTGCAAAGTACAAACTTCAGTCTAAATACAAACGAAGGCAAAAAGAAATGAAGGGAAAGAATTCCTGACATGAAGATGAGAGTGAAAACAAAGGAACATTACACAGCGATTTGAATAAGGAAACTCTAAATACCTTTGTGGGAGGATGGTTCCGTTACAATAAAAGAGAAAACAAAACATACCTTCAATGGTGGCCAACCAACCCAGAAGGAGGGTGATAAAAGATTAAAACTACAGGGCTTGACATCTAAAGCCATTTTTTCTCAGTTACAATATTAGTTAAAAGGTTATTGTACATTAATTTCATAAGCTAAAGAACCCCGAATGAATTCCCAAATCCCCATCAACCTGCCTGCTGTAGGTTTCTTTCAATGTAGACAAGCTAAAAAATGACTACCTAATCTACACAACTCTCATCATGTTGCTTCCTCGCTGCAACGCAAACCCTGAATGAATTGCATCAAGGTAGAATAAAGCCACGGAGGAATGCGACCACAACTTCCTCCATAGGCTTTTCGCAAAATTTATAAATTTTACTACCGTACACTTTGCTTCCCCAGGAGAAAATTACAACCTTAGCTCTCCAGCAGACAAGCTCTAGAAATCATTTCTATCATCATCTTTCATTATTGTATTTGGACCATCATCCAAACCAGAACCGGGAGCAAGCTCATTTAGGTCAAGGAAGCGTCTTTTTCGAACTCCATCCACTTCATCTTGCTCGAGGCCATTTGATTGCTCGGGTGGTTGGCTTTGCTCTTTCTCTACTGTCTTGGAGTTACCATCCACATGTGGATCAACTTTCATTTCCTGGTCATCATCACTGCCATTGGAATCTTGACTTCCTTCTGAAGACTCCTCATTCTCACTTGCATCTGATTGTTCATCTGATGGATTCGACTTTTCAGGTTTTGATTCTGTTTCAGACTCCGACAGCTCGTACTGTCTATAATTAATACGATTTCTGGTGACTCTTTTACTGCGTCTTAGACCTGACTGAAGTTCATCAACTGACCTTAATTTGGTTTCCCTAGGTGTGCGGCTTGGCAATTTCTTCAATTTTGGAGCCTCATCACTGTCCTCACTGATACTTAATGAATCCTCTTCTTCCTCCTCTTCATCTTCAGCATTTTCCTCATCCCAATGGTATTCCTCATCTCCTTCAGAGCTGCTCGATTGCCTTCTCTGTTTTCGTTTTCTCAGGTATTCCTCATCATATATAGCTTCCCCAACTATATCATCATCACTGTCAAAGTCAGCCTCATTGTCTGAAACAGCTTCAACGAACTCCTTTGCTGAATATCGTTGTGGTCTCTGCCTCCGCCGATGGCTACAAGGAATTAAATCAGATCAAAGTTTTACAGCAACAATAGAAGCCTTACAACAATGAAAATTATCATACCTACGATCCAACTCTTCAGATCTATTATCATCAAAATCATCATAATCAGGTGATTTGGGGGATGGTAGATTGTAATTGTCCTGTTCAGATCCATGTGAAGGATCACTCAGTTTACCGTTTGCAGAAGGTTCAGGTTTGGCAACATCTCTTCTATTCAGAGGATCTGGCGATGGTGGTTTCCGCCTGTCACATGGTCAAAAAGTGAGAAACCATATCAAAGGCAGAAAATACAAAATGATCACAAGGAAATTCATATTATACATACATACATACATACATACATATATGGGTTCTGGAATATATCTAAGTTATAAATTACATACTTGGTAATCTTAATAGCCTCATTTATTGACCGATCATAATCATCTGCAAAATCATAAGAAACTATATCAGCTCTGATAAAAGCATTCACCAAGAATCTGAAAGTTAATGATCCCAACATAAGTCAGTTTAAATAAAAACCACCAGAAAACTTGGATCTCTTGTAATTAAAACTGCAAAAATCCAGTAAAAAAGGGCATGTTGGAGTTTAGAGTTCCTTGCCGAATGTGTAAGTGACAGGTTTTCTGTCACGAAGGGAGCGTCCTGGACCAAGCCCATCAACAGCCAAGAAGTTATCAAGAAGAAGAGCTTGTCTATGTTGTTTTTTGAGTAACCTCTCCTTCCTCTGAGAAAAAGAAAGAATCATGTAAGGAACAGTTTTTACCCTAAGAAAAGGATAACAGTTCAGGGTGCTGCTTAACGACAACAAGCAACTTTCAATACCTTATGTTCCTTTTCAATCTCAGGAAGCATGTCATTCTTTAACTTCTTCCCCAGCGAAGCCTCCGTTCTATTTTTACTGGAAAAAAGTTTCGCCTGAAGCAGCAGATGGACAAGATAATATGAATAACAGGATTAAAAAAGCTGTAAAAACATTGCATTTCTAGCAAATATCAACCAACTTTTAAGTCCTATACACGAAAATCAGTCTGCTCATCACCAGTAGGTGGATGGAATATCTTCCTCATCCAAAGTTCCATATGACAATTTATTTACATGTATGACCACATCACAACAGATATGATTAATTCCAAAACACCACAAAAGTTTTTGAATCTTGAGATATTTCAAAAAAAAAAAGGAAAAGAAAACATTATAACCTTGAGAAAGTAAAGGGCAATGCAAGCTTTTTTAGAAGATGAAATTAATTGCCTCAGTCAATCATTTTTGTTACAATTCCCCCTCAAAAAAATAAAAAATAAAAAAATGCAATGCTAAAACACTGAGCAACTTCAGCGCTGCTGACATGCATGAATCAAAGTTGGACAACGACATCTATAATTACAGACCATACACCCTAACAATAATCCTCACTTAGTACATATACAAAGAATGAAACTTCTCAGCAATTCTATATAAGTAGGCAAGGTAGGGATGTAACTCATCAACTTGAATTTATTGGATCAGAATACTGCTATCATTATGTTTGTTATCGCTTTCGAATGAGATAACAAGAGATGCGGGGAGAACAAGGAGCCATGATAAACATGACTGCAAACAACATCCAGTAAAATGATCTGTTGCCTGCTTCCTACCTTATATCTAACTTGGGAAGTAAAAAGAATCACAATCATATTATTCTGAACCCCATACAATCAACTGAACACCTAGTGCCCTGCTCCATATTGTTAATGCCATAGTTTAAACTGTCATCCATCTCTAGGGGCTATTTCTTAGCTCCTGTGAACTCCAAACAACAAGGTTACTACATTAAAACTTCAATAACATAACTCTTCATTTTCAAAATCTTTTCTCATTGTCAACATGAATTCCCCTATCCACTTCTTCCACAAATTGCCATTGCAATTTTACTCCAAAAACCAGTTTTCAAGACTCAGCTCATGGAGGTTGCCACCATTAGATAGTTCGGTTTTTGCCAGATGATAGGGTTAGCATGACATATTGTGGAGGGTGATGTTCTCAGTGTCCCTACCTTAAACGATCAACATTATGATTTATCATACAGGGTACAGCCTGCATACTCTGAAGGTTGAGTTGGATACAAAGACATACTAGTTCCAGATTCTGCTCTTTGAGCCATGTTCAAGAAGAAGGAAACAATATGGTCCAATGTCCATGCTTCAGCCAACAAGATTGCCTTGAGAATAGTATGGCGCATTAATCTGTTTGGCTTTTTTCTTTTTTTTTTTTCTATTAAGAATCCCATCAGAAATTCCAACATAAATTAACTTAGCATCAGCTGCAATGAACCAAAAGCAACTCTCGAGTTTCAATATTATTGAGCATTATATGAACTGCAAAATAAATTCACTAGTGCATAAAAGAATTATATATATACATATATATATATATATATATATATATATATATATTATTGGCTTATTATGTAGTTCACCTAATGCACCATAACTCTCGGGTTATTTATACAACGCTCCTATTTAAGAGCAAGGCAAACAGGCAGAGTTTTAGATCATAGTTACAACATGGACATTTAATTGTCTGTGCAATAAACCTATCGTAATATATAAATTCATATTCATCATTTTTAGATTTGTGTGTTTACTTATAATTACGTCTAAATTTAAAAAATGGAAAGGATTTTACTAAGAAGTTGTCAAGACCAAATTTTAATGAGGACACGAGCTGAAGATTATCCAGAAAGAAAACACAAAAGGATGGGCCATTACAGTAACTTACAGAAACATCTTGAAATTCTTCCAAGTTAGTTGCAACTGTTTCCCACAGATATGTTGCACCATTGGGGACATGGGAACCTTTCATCTTTGATTTCTTCAACTCAACTTTCCTTATTTCGCGGTATAAGCGATGACCAACTACCGGATCATCTTCATACCTGTGCGAACAACCAATAACTTAAACAACAATGCCCAGCAGAGATATCTTCACGAAGAAACTACTAAAAAAATTCTCTACCAAGTGCTACACGCAAACAAAGCTAGCAACAAGAGGGAAACACATAGAAGCTTAACTGAATCCTTTTGATAAGCCCAATAGATATTACCAGTAATTAATTCCCTGAGAATCACCTCCAATACGTTCTTTACGAAAGGCTGAAAGTTGAACACCATGTTTAACTGAGTTGTCAATGTAGTTCCGTATGTCTTCTTGCTGCAAAAGATCACTTGGATTCAACTCCTCAGTAATCGAGACAATAGATTTACACAAAGAAGCACACACAATCGATAACAAATATCGCATCCCTTAGCAAGCTCCAAAAATATTATGTTAGCGCGAAAATAGGATCTATGATGACATATAATTGGAAAAGAAATAAAGAAAAACTCTCCAAGTAGTCAACCATTCAGAAGAGGAAAAACTGCATAACTTGTCTATAGTGAGCATATTACAATAACATAGAAGATTAAAGCAGGCATTTAGATCTAAAAGTCTTTGTCAAGAGGAGCTATTTACTTGCTTAGGTTCATAGCAGTTTGTTTCAATGTATGAAGGCATTAAAAAAGAAGGAAGCCTTCATATACAAGACAATGACACCAAAAATGTACGACAAAAACTGTATAAACCAACATGTTATACATTAGTGCATCAATGGTTAATAAAATGCAACTGTAATGCAGGTCCCATGTAAGGTCAACAGGTGTCAAACCATCCAGGTATCCAATACAAAGCTACAGGAGTTCCACCATTCAGGACTTATTTGAAATAATTGCAAACTTAAAAATTCTAGTTCCACCAATATTACATGAATAGACTTGATGCTGCCCACAAAATTACAATATAATACAAACAAGGAAATCAAAGTCAAGAACAAGATAAGAGAAACATCGAGCATTTACAATGGAGAGTTAAAAGATAATTTATTGATGATTAAAATACCTCAACACGAATATCACATAGTGCTTTCAAGATCACAACACGAACTCCAGGATCAAGTGACTTGTACACTTCAACCTCCACCCTAACAAATCAGTATTCATTAGAGACACCAAAATCATTATATGTTATGATTATTTCAAAGATGCATGGCAACTCACCCATGTGAAGCAACAATGGGAAGATCCCCATCTGCAACCTGCAAACAAGCAGAATTTATATGAATATTGACTAAATATAAATGTAAGCTATGTATGCCACAATATTATTAAAAGTAAATAAAAGGATTAAAGAGATCAAGTTACCCAATGCCACCAGTCTCTTAATTTTCTGCAAAGAACTGTAATCCAGGTATCACGTGTGAGGGCCATCCGAGTAATTGGAGGGATTGCCTGCAACGATAAAATTATATTATAAGCCATCACAGCTGCAGAAACAAGTGACACTCCTTTCAATGTAATAGATTTTCAAGCAGCCTCGGAAATGTAATAGATTTTCAAGCAGCCTCGGAAGGATAGTTTCAACAGAAGAAATCAAATTCTTTAACCGTATATATGCCATTTACCAACAAACTTTACACTATTCAGAATCTATAGATAGCAAGTAAATAGTAAAGTAGTTTTCTGCCTGACTAATTCATTTAAAATGTCCATTAAGAAGTAAACCCATTGATGCATAATTAAAAAAATACAAGAAGGTATGATATGATATTCTAGTTAACAAGGCTTCAGTTTTCTAAACATATTAGAGACTGCACTGCTACATGTGGCATTCAAATGATTCAATATAGCATTATTTTAAGCGATTTTTCCAGAAGAGAAGACAAAACACCTCACATGAGCAATGAAAAAGTTTAACAGAATAGAAAGTTGAAAAATTCAAACCTCAGATGGAAAATTTATCTTTAAATAATCATTGTAAAAGTCATTACTGAATAGAATAAAGAGGATCTATAGTGTAATGGTAAAAAGTGAATAACAGAATTTATTTGGCTTAATATCCTTCTTTATTGCCCTAAATAGGTTCATAAATATTTAAGCAAGCCATTGAAACTGACGAATTCAACAGAAACCAGTCTCCCCCTATCTTTCATTAAGTACGTCCAATTTTACAATAACAAATACTACTTAGCCAACATGTATGTGGAAGCCGGCATTGAAAGTCACAACCTAGAAATCCTTTCTCCAATCACAGACAAGGGTAAACAGCCATAGTTCTTTAGCGTTCATTTTCATTTTGAGGGCAACATATCTCCTTTTAATGCTTGAATTGCAAAAACGACACTACAGATATCAGATGCACATTTTGCAACAGAAACAGTCTTCTACACAGATGGAAGACACAAGGGCAACAGCCAACCAAAACCAGGCAGCGGCAACCAGGAACAACAGATATGATGTACATTAGAACCAGGCTATTGAACCACACATGATGAGCTTCCAATAATTTACACAAGCTCACTACAACATATATACAATTTCCGTCCAAAGATAAACCAGGTTTAGGATTTAGAATTATATTATTGGTAATTCCAAGTCAGTTACCAATAACAGTGCCTACCTAATAACTACTTAGGGCCACTTAAGGTTTTTACTTTTCATACATGAAGCTGTCTGTAAACCTTTCCAGGACAAGTCTTCAGTGAATCAGTGTTCCATTAAACCTAAGGCAAACCATGGATTAGAATATAAAACTAATGGAAGTTCCTACCACCAAGGTATTAACTCCAGGTATCATTCTTCGAAGCAATAATACATATCACCGTGTTTGCTTCCATAAAAATTTGACATCTCATTTACAAACAATCCAATATGTCATCTGGCCATAAATCCTACAAAAAGGATACAACCGTGAACAGAACCATTAGTTATTTATCAGCATGTTCTTTCTTGATGCTTCACCATGCTTAATCCAGCTCTCCATGTCAAAAGAATAAATCCAAATTAGTTAGCCATACAAATCTTTTTTCCCACTATGTCTTTGGAGAACAAGATATAAACCACTCTAAGCAAGTACCAGACTCAGGAATCTGCCAGAAAACCCCACACAGCAGCTGATTTGGACTAGACGTAGTACCTGAAGGCTCTCCATAAGTTAACAAATTTATTTATTACTATTCATTGTATAGAAAGACTATAGCAAGCAATGCCATAAGGCTCTCCATAGCTATAAACATATTCTCAGCACCATATCGGAGTTTAATAGCACAAGAAAAGTCTGAATATGAAATTATTTCAGGTCTAACCATGGAAAACAAAAGTTTTCAGAAGCATACAACATAAAAAAAAAAAAATCAAGACTCTTTTTGTTGTCTATTTCTAGATGACCAAAAAGTTTACCCAAAATTTCTACCAAGAGAGCTTAAAGCTTAATGCATTAGGTTGATTTCTCAATATTTACTCAAGAAAATAAACACTTCAATTCTTTATCTCAATGCTCCAATAAAGATTCAATATCAAAAGTTCAAGGGTTTCAAGTTTCAATTCTAACACATTCAAAATTCAAACTCTTAGAAGAAAAATCAAGTTTTATCATGTCAGAAACCTGAATTATAGATATTCCAAAGGAGACAACTTATTCATTTAACCATTTTGCATGTTGTTTTTAACTTCATTGACCCAATATAAGAAACCATTGACCTAAGAAGATGAAAATCACCCTCAAGCCCCAGTACATGTAGAAAGTTGGTTTATGTCTTATACAACTATTTCCAGGGGTTCATCAATAGCTAAAGCTCTCAAAAGAGCCCAATCATACCAATAGCTTCATGAAGAAATTAAATTCTTCACTAAAGAAAGCCATAACTCGAGATAGATTCTAACACAACATATGACAAACAGAAAATTGTTTTTTTTTTTTTTGTTTTGTATTTATTGTTACTCAGTTAGTTCAATTAGTTAGGCTAATTAGTTAGAATAGTTAGTTAGCCAACTCATCATTAGTTAGTTCTTGTTCATTTTTCTCTGTATATAAACAACCTCAGCTTTGTAATTTAGAATATATACATATACAAAAATTAGTTTTCTCAGCAAGATTCTCGAATTCTCTCATGGTATCAGAGCGCGGGTTTTTCCTCTTCTTTTCTCTCGTTTGATTTCAATTTTTCCAGTCATTTTCTTTCTAGCCAAACAGTTATTTGTCCTTCTTCTTTACACAATGAAATCCGATAACTCCAGCAAATCTAATGAATCCAGTAAACTAGACGAATACAGTCCATTCTTCATTCATGCCAATGAAAGCCCAGCGTTGGTTCTCGTCTCTACCATTCTCATTGGATCGAATTACCATTCTTGGTCCCGAGCCATGATTATGGCGTTATTGTCAAAGAACAAGTTGCAGTTTGTCGATGGCTCCATTTCTCCCCTGAAAAAGATAGATCCGTTGTTTCCGGCATGGCAGAGGTGTAATACGATGGTGTTTTCCTGGATCTTTCACTCAGTCTCTCCATCAATTGCTCAAAGCATTCTCTGGATCGACACTGCACTTGATGTTTGGAATGATTTGCGAGATCGCTTTTCTCAATGCGATGCTCTTCGAATCTCAGAGCTTCAAGAAGAAATTTACACTTTCCAGCAACATTCTTTGATGGTAACTGACTATTTTACTAAGTTGAAAATGCTTTGGGATGAGTTGTTAAGTCACAAACCTATTCCTTCTACATGTAGTTGTGGTGCAGAGAACATAGCTACACATATCAATCTAATGACTATGTAATTCGGTTTCTCAAAGGTCTTAATGACTCATACTCTACTGTGAGAACACAGATCTTATTAATGGATCCATTACCTTCCATTAACAAGGCTTTCTCGTTGGTTATTCAACAAGAAAGACAGTTGAATGCATTAGTTGCTTCTCAGTCTGTTGAAACAAAAGTTCTTGCTAGCAAGGTGGTAGCAGGAAATGGTTCAGGCAATGGAGGCTTCAGACGAGCTATGGCTAATAACAGAAAACCAGTTTGTTCCTATTGTGGATATACAGGGCATACCATTGACAAGTGCTACAAGAAACATGGTTATCCTCCAGGATTTAAACCACGAATCAAACCTGCTGCAACCAACAGTGTTGAAGTAACAAAAGGTTTTGCTGTTGGTGCACAAGATGAGCAGCTTATGATTCAATCATTATCAATTGATAGACTTTCGAGAACTTTCACTGATAGTCAATACAAAAAATTGCTCTCTCTGGTTCAACCTGCTGAAATGGACTCCTCTCCAATGCCTTGTGTGAATGCAGTTACTGATTTTAGTCAACACTCAGGTACATTGGTTAATACTTGCTCAATTACTTGTTCTACCATTTCCTCAAATTTTATATTAGATACAGGTGCTTCAGACCATATAATCTGTTCCATTGATCATTTTCAAACATATAAACCAGTTAGAGCAACCTCTGTCAAATTACCTAATGGTTACCAAGTATCAGTATCACACATAGGTACTGTTAGACTTTCACCTTACCTTGTTTTACAGGATGCCTTGTTTGTTCCTAGCTTTTCTTTCAACCTTATCTCAGTAAGTAAACTTACTAAGACAGCTCATTGTGTGCTTACCTTTTATCCTAACCTTTGTGTTATTCAGGATGCACAGACTTTGAGGATGATTGGATCAGCTAAGCAGTTGTCTGGTTTATATCATTTAGTTCCATGTAAACAATTCGTTCCATCAGATTTAACATCAATACTCTCATGTCATGTTTGTTCAAATATTTCCAATAATGTTTGGCACTATCGTTTAGGACATCTTTCTCATAATAGGATTAAGATTTTACATGATCTTGATTCTTCCATTTCTGTACAAGAACACTCTCCTTGTGATATTTGTTACTTTGCTAAACAAAAACGTATTCCTTTTCCAATAAGTACTTCAATTTCTGTAAAGTCTTTTGATTTGGTTCATATTGACATATGGGAACCTTATCCCATTGCTTCTTTGTATGGACATCACTATTTCTTGACTATTGTGGATGATCATAGTCGTTATACTTGAGTGTATCTTATGCAGTTAAAGTCTGAAGTTAGATTTTTAGTATAGAATTTTTGTAAACTTGTCGAAACTCAATTTGATAGTAAAGTCAAAGTTGTTAGAACAGACAATGGACAGGAGTTTAACATGGTAGATTTTTATTCATCTAAAGGGATAATTCACCAAACTTCTTGTATACAGACCCCACAGCAAAATAGTATAGTTGAGCGAAAACATCAACATATTTTGAACGTAGCTAGAGCTTTAAAGTTTCAAGCTCACTTACCTAACAAGTTTTGGGGTGATTGTATTTTACATGCTACCTATCTTATCAATAGACTACCTACACCAGTGCTCAAAAATAAAACTCCTTTTGAGTTGTTATTTCACAAACCACCTAGCTTTTCTCCTTTGAGAGTGTTTGGTAGTCTCTATTATGCTTCTACTTTGTCCCATGGCAGAACCAAGTTTGCGTCTCGAGCCATAAAGTGTATTTTCATAGGTTTTCCTTTAGGAAAGAAAGGGTATAGATTGTATGATCTTAATAAAAACACAGTCATAGTGTCGAGAGATGTAATTTTTTATGAGCTTATTTTTCCCTTTGCATATGAACCAAAATCAATAGACTCATTCTTTGATACACATTTTACCACTTCTTTCACTTTACCTGTCCTTAATCATTCTAATTCAGAAGCTAGCTCTTCTCCTGCAGATTCTATAATGTTTGATAATATCGATTCTTGTTTACAAACAAATTCTTCTCCAGCAAATTATGATCCTTGTTCTGATTCTTCTCATGTTACTGATTTTACTACTCAAACACCTGTTTCTGACTCTTCACCTCCTCTTAGAAGGTCAAATAGAGTTAGGACTCTTCCATCTTATTTGCAGGATTATCATTGTGCCTTAGCTGCATCTCATTCTCCTCAATCTGTTCTTGCTGATACTAAACCTGCCATATATCATCCATTATCTAAAGTCTTTTCCTATGGCAAATGTCTTCCCATATAAGTTTTTTAGTGAGCATTACTAGTGTAGTTAGGCCTAAAACCTATAATTAGGCTATCCAACATGAGTATTGGAGGAAGGCTATGGAGGCTGAGTTGGATGCATTGAAAGCCAATTATACCAGGGAAGTTATTGATTTGCCTCATGCTAAGGAACCTATTGGCTGTAAATGGGTGTATAAGATCAAACATAAAGCTGATGGGAGTATAGAAAGATTCAAGGCACGTCTTGTTGCAAAGGGGTACACACAACAACATGGCCTTGACTAAATTGATACCTTTTCACCCGTGGCCAAGATGCGTACAATTAGAACATTGCTTGCTGTTTCTGCTGCTAAAGGCTGGTATCTTCATCAGCTAGACATCAACAATGCCTTTTTGCATGGGGATTTAAATGAGGAGGTTTACATGCACCCACCTCCAGGTTTTTCAGCGGCAAAACCAGGACAGGTTTGTAGACTTCTCAAGTCCTTATATGGATTCAAACAGGCTAGTAGGCAATGGTATTCAAAATTGACCACTGCCTTACTTGCCAAAGGATTCACACATGCTGTTTCAGATCCAAGTTTATATCTTAAAAGTTCCGGTTCTTCTTTCATTGCCCTGTTAGTCTATGTGGATGATGTGATTTTGGCAAGCAATGATCATTCTCTCATTCAGGACACTAAAGGCTATCTAGATACTGCTTTCAAAATCAAAGACCTAGGAGTTCTTAAATATTTCCTAGGCCTTGAAGTGGCACGATCATCTGCTGGTATCCATCTTTCTCAACGAAAATATGCATTGGAAATTTTACAGGAGGCTGGTTTTTTAGGTTGCAAGTCTGCCCCTTCTCCCATGATAGCATCTCTCAAACTTGCTAAAACATCTAGAGTGCCTTTATCTGATCCACTTCTTTATAGACAGTTGATTGGGAGATTACTTTATTTGTCCACCACCAGGCCTGATATTTCTTTTGTCGTTCAGCATCTTTCTTAGTTCATGGAAGCACCTACTGACTTGCATTTGAAAGCAGTGCATCGAGTCCTTCGCTATTTGAAGGGTCATCTTGGACAGGGACTTTTTTTTTCTTCCACTTCTGACTCGGTGTTGAAGGCCTTTAGTGACTCTAATTAGGCCAGTTGCCCTGATTCCAGGCGTTCGGTGACTGGTTACTATGTTTTTCTTGGGGATGCTTTAATTTCTTAGAAGTCAAAGAAGCAAACTACTGTTTCTCGATCATCTTCTGAGGCTGAGTACCGTGCACTTGCTTCTTTGACTTGTGAGGTTCAATGGCTCCTTTACCTTTTGCATGATCTTCAAGTAACTCATGCTACTCTAGTCTTACTTTACTGTGATAATCAATCTGCCATAGCTATTGCTGAGAACCCTGTCTTCCATGAGAGGACAAAACATATAGAGATTGATTGTCACATCATCAGATAGAAGATTCAAGCTGGAGTACTAAGATTGCTTCATGTTCATTCTTCAGCACAACTTGCTGATTTGTTCACTAAGTCTCATCCACCTGCAGTGTTTCAACCTTTGGTTGCTCGATTTCCTTTTCTCAATCTTTATACTCCAGCTTGAGGGGAGCTAACACAACATATGACAAACAAAAAATTGTTTTTTTTTTTTTGTTTTGTATTACCGTTACTCAATTAGTTCAGTTAGTTAGGCTAATTAGTTACAATAGTTAGTTAGCCAACTCATCATTAGTTAGTTCTTGTTCATTTTTCTCTGTATATAAACAACCTCAGCTTTGTAATTCAGAATACATACATATACAAAAATTAGTTTTCTCAGCAAGATTCTCGAATTCTCTCATTCTATAGCCATAACTCGAGATAGATTCTATAACCATCGAACTATTGCTATGCCACGTTCAAAGTACTAAGTAAAAATCTACACTCTTCTATATCATTCAAATTAACAAACACATTGCTAAAAGAAAACTTAGACACAAGAAAGATCATATTGCCTCAATAAGGACTAAAGTTATGCTAACAACCATGAAAGAAACACATACAAAAGAAGAGCATGTCTCAAAGAACCCAAAAACAAAATCAAACTTTTAAAGAGTTGAAGAGAAAAGAACTAACCTTTAACAAAGGAATATGAATATCTCCCAAAGTATCATTAGGTGTAATCAACGCTGTTTCAAACTCCTCCGCGGACAGCTCCACAGCAATATTTAGAAGCGGCCTGAAAACCTATTACATTCAAAACCCATAAGTTCCCAACAAAAAACAAAGCTTCATAAGGAATAAATAAAAGCAAAATAACACAAGGACTTTAACTTACATGCAGGAAATTAAGTACTGAAGCTAACTCCCACATAGACCGAATGCTCCACCTGGGCAACTGCGAGGGCTCCGGAGGCGCCACTAATGGAGTAATAATCTTGCCACTGCCGCTGCATTGCTGCTGCGGCGACGAAGAACCATCATTCTCATCCTTGTGTTGCTTCTGCTCCTGCTGCTGCTGCTCCTTCTTTGCCGGTTTCTGCCGCCGCTCGATCGCAGCTTGCTGTTTCTGCGCGTAAAGCCGTTGGGCCGCTCGGATTGTACAAGCCCGCGAGGGACGATTTCTCCTCGTTAAGGGTGGGGTCGGCGTTGGCGTAGCCTTTGCGTCAATGGTTTCCGGGGTTTTGGTAGTGGTGGTGTCGTTTTGGGCGGGAAGGGTGTCGTTTTGAGGTGGGTCGGGAGGGATCGGAAGGGAAGAATCGAGGGACATGGTGGAGAAAGGAGAGATCGGGGAAGGGTTTTAGGGGAGTTATGGTGGGATTAAGAGTAGGAGATTTGCATTATGGAGGAGAGAAAGAGGAATTATTATTATTATTATCAAAATCAAAGTTAAAAATAAAAAATAAAAAAATTAAGAAAAAGAGGGAAACAAATTTTTGGGTGTTTTGATTGAAGGAGTTTTGTTTGGGTCAAAGAGAAGCGAATCGAAGAAGAAAGCAGAGCCAAAGGTCCAAACCACCCTTCTTCTCTCATTCACTTCTATTTTTCATCATCAAATTTTAATAAATAATAATAATCTTTTAAATTGTGAGAGTTTTCTGTTTGGTCGGATGGAAAGAGGAAGCCGAGAGAGAGAGAGAGAGAGAGAGAGGAAATGGGGGAGGAAAGGTAAAGGGAGGGAATTGGGGAAGGAAAGCAGAGGAAAGGCAATACCTGGGAATTTGGTAGAGGTTGGGTTTTACTATTTTAAATTTTACTTTTAACCATAGGTAATTTTTTTCTTAAATTTGTATTTATAGTTAAACTTGAAAATTTTAATCACAGTATGAAAATAATAAGAATGGCAAACATAAAGATGATAAGATATGAATATGATTTTTAAAATATAACATAAATTATAAATACGAATTATCAAATCTTTAATTATAACATAACATCTATATTGTTTTAAATATGTAATCGATAATTAACAAAATTTTCTTTTGATAATTTTAATGCACTCACTTAGTTTTTTTAAGTCCTAGATTAACTAGAGAGTTGGTATTTTTTTCACCGTTTTAATTTAACATTTTAAATTTAAATAAAAAAATTTTAAATTACAGTTTCCAACCCAACTTGCCTCAGAACACCGGTGTTAAATTGAGTTTCTTCACTATTCAATGATCTTTTTATTTGATTAGCTTTGGTTAAATTGTAAGAGGATTTCTCTTGTTTGTTATGAACCCGACCATCTTTCTCTTTAATACGTACCAATTTACAACCTAATTATAGAATCATGCTTTTACTCAAAAACAAAAAATTATAGAACCATACTTTCGTTGTCTATTTTTCACCAATTTTACTATTTTGTTTAAGACGTTATCAAATTCAATTTACTCATTAATTATTTCAATTTTATTTATTTATTTATTTATTTTCAAATTGAATTAAAACTCAATTTATTGGAATAACAAATTGAACAGAATTTAAGTATTTTAATGTTCAAATCGAGTATTTTATAATTTTAATTAAATTTTTTAATATTTATTATTTTAATTTTATAATATATGATTAAAAATGACAATCGAATTTATCAAATTTAATTTGAGTGACTCAAATATTTTATCAAATCAAATTCAATGTTAAAAAATTATTAAACTCAAATAGAATTTTGAATTTCTAATTTTTAAATCAAATCACATTTAAATTTAATATTAAATCGTTATATTTGATCCAACTAAGCAACTAATCCACTTTCAGGATGCAACACTTTTTTTCATACAAAATATATATAAATATATATATATATATATATATATATATATTGTCTAAATTTAAAAGTTCTTATGTGACGTATATGTTAAACTTTTAACATCATTCAAAAAACATACATGGAGGAAGGGAAAGGTTTTTTTCTCCTAGAATATCTCACTCTCTCATTATTATAACTCAAAGTTAAACAATGTTTTGTTGATGGAAATTAGAAGAAAAGTTTCCTTCTTAGTAGTTACCATAATTAATTTAGTGAGTATTATATATATAAATGGGTTGGATATAATTTATGTATTGCGTAATAAAGAAATTTTGTATTGAAGAATAAGTGAAATAAACATGTTTCATTTATATTAAATTATTTTAAATTTTATTTATAGTTTTTTTTATTAATGAGTTGTTTAAAAACTTTTATTGGATAGTTTTAAAAAAACACCATTCAAAATTGTAATTTATTTAATAATAAATATTTATTTTTAAATTATTGGATCTATTAAAAGGTTTATTATTCAAACAGCTAATAAATGATTATTTTAAGTATTTTAGTAAATAATCATTTTTATAAAAAATAAAAGTACATTGAATTTAAAAATAACTAAGAAAAAGTCCAAATAAAATTGATGATTTAAAATATTTATATTTTTATATACAAATTAGTTATTATATGATCCAGGCAAAGACCTTATTAGATTGCTTGCATAATTGCTGAATTCTCATAACATATATATATATATGGATTAATATACAATACATTATCAATGAAGTTTTTTCACGCCACAAGTGAAATTAGAATGATGATACATGTCTTTTAAAAATATTAAGAAAATAAATAAAATATCACATATGTTATCATCCTAACCATATTTGTGGAGTTAAAAAAATTTCATTTGACAGTATATAGGATAATTATCCTATATATATATATGATTCCCATAAAATTTCATTCCCATATATGGAATATATATAATGATTTTATTCATGCATATATGGAAAGATATTTTATATTTGTATCTTGATTAACTGTTAGCTTTGAAATATTTAGAATTTTGATATGACTTTATAAACATAATAATATAATTTTAATCATACTAGCATGTTTCTAACTTGACCTTAAATGTGAAATTAATTATAGAAATCATAGTAGGTGTTATAGGATTGAATAAAACTTAAATATGCACATGCTTGAATGATTGAACCTTTATATTCATGTTTGATGTTTTAATATATGATTTATTGAGTGATTCCATGTCTTGATATGTCAAAAATATGCCTTGAATGCTCAAGGTATTGATACCTTTGGTAAAGGTATCGATATTGTTTAATTTAAATATTGACGGGCTTAATACAAGTATCAATACATTATCGTTACCCTTGGACAGAAGTTGAATTCTCTATTCAAGTATCAATACATAAAGGTTAATGTATCGATACCCTTCTATTCGTCTTATATGAATCCTCATAAAGTATCGATACCTTGAAAGAATGTATGATTCCCTCGAGTTTGACAAGTTCCAACAGCTAGATTTTTATATCTATTAACGAGAAGATTTTCAAATCTAGCAATCCAACAGGTAGAAACACAAGAGGAAGTATAAAAGGAAGTTTCAAAGAGTTTAAGAATTAAGAGCTATAATTCCAAATCAACCATCTTATCATCATAGTAAAGAGGATTAAATACAAGAAGGATTTAAAGATAAGAAAATTTCTTTGAGGGCATTTATATCCTACTTGTCTCATGACTTCAATTTTAAAAGCTCTCCGTTAATTGACTAAACTTGATAAGATAATGCCTAGACTTTTGCACTTACAATTCTCCTTATATACACTTAAGCTTATTCTCAAATGAGGATCATTAGTACTACTATAACATATAATTAACATTCATAAAAAAGTGCCACTTTATGACATTAAAAACAATGTTATATAAACAATAGTTTCAAGCTCATTTGCTTATTTTAAATGATCAAATACATGTATGTTTGTTTAGAAATATAGATTACAAGTATGTGTCAAAAACTATGCAAAGGTTAGGTAAACAATATAACAAAAAAAATTATATGTAAACAGGTTACTAATCCTTTAAATAAAGTTTCTAGAGCATATTGTCCTTCTATCGAATTCTTTACTGCTCTGTGCTCTAACACTCACACAAAAGAAACTTCATTTTCTTTTAAAGGAAGTATTATGTACATCCTTTTTCTTTACAAGGAAATTCCTAAGATGTTTCTTTCTAACTTTCTTTGTATCCTAATCCATTTTTATCAAAGAAGGTTATTTGAGTTTCTAGCATGTGATCTATTTTTTTGTTTGCCCATATAAAATTTATAAATGGAATTATGTAAATTAATGTTTTTCTTTCTTAACTCTTCTACTTCTAAGCTAAGACTTTCTACTTTCTTCTCCAATTCTAAGTTACTCCTAATTAAAAACTCGTTCTCACTCGTTAGCTTTGAGATCATATTTTTATATTTTACACTCATCTTTTCATACTTATTTGCTAAATCATCGAAGGCATCTTACAGTTCTTTAAATGAATGATCATTAGTATCATAAAATTAAAAGTTGCTCTAGGTTCTTCTATTCCCATAAAACATAGTTTAGCAGCTACATTCTCTACATTTTTCTTCTTTATCAGAGCAGTCACTATCGCTTCATGTGGCTATCATGGCTTTCCTAGGTGTCTTCTATTCCTTCTTCCTAAGCACAAGACATTCATTTTTAAAGTGTTCAAGCCTATTGTATTCATAACAAATGATGCGATCTATATCCCTTATACTAGTCTCTCCTCTAGCATCATTTTTATAAAAAAATTCTTTATCATTTTCCCTAGCTCTAAGCTTCATGAATATATCAAATCCTTTGGCAAAACATTGCCATTTCTAAGTCTTCATCGTTGTCCTCCTCTACCCTAACATCTTCATGATTAAAGAATTTTAATGCTACTCCTACATTCTTCGAAGGCTCTTCTCTTTTTTTTTTTCAATTTCATTTCATATATCAATAGTGACCCTATTAATTCATTTATAGAAAGTATGTGAGGATCCTTAAATTGTTTTATCGCAGTCACCTTAGCTTCCTAACTTTTAAGTAATCTATCAATGTTGAAGTAGGTCTTTCTTAAATCTTTAAGTCCATTTACAATATCGGTGAATCTATTAGCCATTTTGCTTATGGATTCTTTTAGTTTCATTTTAAAGAGCTCATAGTCTTATGTAAGCATTCCTATCTTTGTTTTCCTAACTTGATTAGTGCTTTCATGAGTAATAACTAATTTGTTGCAAATCTCTTTGGCATTGGCACATAAGGAAGCTCCATTGTATTCATTTGGTCCTCATACACGAAATAGTGTGTGCATTGCTTTTACATTTAATTGTGTCAGTTTCAAGTTATTCTCATCCTATTCTTCTTCATTTTTAACAAACTCAATATCTCCTATCAATTTCTTTGGGATAGAGGGACCTTTGATTATGATTATCTATATCTCATAACATTAGCTTGTATAAAAAACATTCTTTTAGTCTTCCAACGGACACAGTTTTCACCATTAAAGAACGAAGGTCTTACGGTTGAATGTCCTTATAAGCTAATAGAGTTTCCTATATTGAATTGAACCATTTTAATGGACCATTTATACCTTAAGGTTGTTAAACATATAATCTAGAGTTCAAGTTATGATAGTAATTGTTGACTTATATATTAACCAATAGGCGATGACTTGATTTTGCACTAAACTTAAGTTCTATTTTGCTAAACTAAATTCTATGCTCCTTTTATCTTACGATTCTAACAAATCAAACTAGATAGACTACGCTTAGTTAAACGAAACATAGTCGTAAATATTACTATTTATTTAGGAAAAAAAGAAATATATGTAATCTAAGGCTTCTCATTGTTGACAATGCTTGATCTTCTTGTCTTGAATCACAAAACCACTCTATGCAAGATGGTCTCTAACGTAAGTCTAAACAAGTAGTTGTAGAGCCTTCAGGAATTTGAATTGAATTATGACCATCATCATACTACTGGTTTAAGTATCATAAATCACCACCCAAGCCTTTTAGATATCTTCAAGTTCTCCATAAGGAAGAATACACATTTTTTTCTTTAGCTCACAAGATAACAATTAAGAACGAATGTGGGAATCAACAACCACAGGGCTTTTACTGTTGTTGACTTCTCATTAGCATAGTTCTCAAGGGTGGCTAGCCATAATGGTGTATAAATAGGCTAGGTTAAATGTGTTTCATTAATTAATTGGGTTTTCTTCCTTATTAAACCATTTAATTAAAAGTGAGGCCCAAATTACAATTAAAAGTGGGAGACCACAACTTAATTAAATTATTTTAATTAAGTCCACTTAATCAACACTTTTAGTGAAGCCCAATAGTTCATTTTAATTATAGTTTGACCCAATGACCTAATTAAAACCTTTTTAATTAAGTCCACTTAATTAAATACATTTGATTAAGCCTAATTATAATTTTATTTAATAAGTCCAAATATGAAATTCAGAATTCCCATAATAAGCTTAATTCATTTTCATCCATTAGCTACAAATTTGTGTGTGATCCATTAAGCTCTTAGTATCACAGAAATGAATTTAAATAGCAATTCAAATTCATAGGATTAAATTGGGCCTCTACAATACTATATGATCATCCAAATGTTAGAGAGTTTAAGAGTGATTCTCAACTCAAGCCTTTCATTGATAACCTCTCAATTAATTAATATCCTTCCATCAATTATATATAAAGGAATAGATACACATGGTACAATGGCTACTTATTCAATTCCTTATATTAGTTCTTGTAATTTTAGGATTGACTCAAATAATCCTATGAAACTAATTTCATTATTGACTCATTATGCCATGGCCATGGACTTGCACAAGTTAATCTTAATTCAAGAACAACTAAGACATGTCCCCTTAATTCACTTGAGGTGATGGATCCTCTTTTGACCAGTCATCCACCTCTATGTACTTTAGGCTATACCATAAGGCACAATTTTTAAGCATTTGGTCTACTATATCCATAGAGGTGAAATCAAAGTGTAACGTTGTGACGCCATATGACAAATTTTAAACTTTTTACTCATCAATCACAATTAAGGGTGCATTCTTGTGTAGTGTCATACATCATCATGCATATCATGCCTCGGGATCTCATCATTTAATAGTATATATCATATCATATACATTACTCAATTCCAAGTTAATTAATCCTAATACATTCGATACAATATTGTACATCAAGTGTCTGTAATTACAATAATTGTCTGGGTACATGAAAAGATAAATTATACCTCAAAATACAATATATATGACCTGGAGCTTAAGTCCTCCACTAGCCACTACTTCGTACGTCGTAGGGAAACCCTTTTCACTTGAAAAAAATCTGGGGGAAGAGAAAACATGGTGAGCTTCTAAATTGCTCAGTAAGGAGGTAAGGGACTCATCAATAATTCAATGATTTGCATAGCACAATCATTTTATCTCATAGTTGAAAACTCGATAAAAAAATGTAGCATGATTCAATAAAACATCATTCTCATCCCATTCTCTAAAATCATGTACAAACATGAGAGTACATAACTCAGTATAAATTACATTTACAAGCATGTGAAAATCATGATGCGATAATGGCTTTTCTCATTAAAACGTGATAAAAATCACCGTTATAAAATGTACGTGGCACAGCCACAAAACATAACTCATGTGTAAAACGAGACTAGGCAATAAAACTCATATAAAACTTATCATGGCACATCATAATAAATCTCCTCTGGGTCCACATCTTAGGTATCCTCATAAGAGGGAACGTTGACATATGGTCGTGTACATGGTTTATTGGACTTACGCGTTACCAGAACAAGACCCGACCTTACATGCTACCAGAGCAATACCTCTCCTCATGCACACTATCATGTGGTCCTTGGGTCGGCTCCCAGGCGACCCACTCTCTCGGTCTTACATGCTACCAAAGCAATGCCACCCAGCGTTACCAGAACGGGAGTCATCTCACGTTACCACAATGGAGGCATCTCTCGTTACCAAAACATAGGAATATCGGACTTACATGCTACCAAGGCAAGGCCCGAACTTACATGCTACCAGAGTAAGGCCTCCCAACACTACCAAAGCGGAGGAATAATTGGACTTACATGTTATCAGAACAAGATCCGGACTTACATGTTACCAAAGCAAGGCCCGATGTGTATTCAACATGACACGCCTAAGTCTCAATCATTAGCCATTATCATATAAAACATTTTGCCTTCACGTAGAACTCATAATGGTTTTCTTTCATAAATCTCATTTAAAACATTTGTGTACCCAACACAAAACATGTTAAAACCGAGTTTCAACCGACAAAACCACGCACACATTTCTCAATCTCAGTACGCCTTAACGTAGGGCCCAAATCTCTTTTCACATTTTAAACACAAAATGATTGTAAAATATTTTCACGCTTAGTTTATAACTCACAAAGGTTGGGCCCCAACCGGTTATAAAATCGTGTGCACTACTCATTCACAACTCATAAAAACATTCTTGTTTGCTCAAATCACTTTTCATATTACAATTAACATCAAAACACATACACAAACGAATTTAAGTTTTCCCTTACCTCTTTGCACCTCGTATAGTGTAATCGTTCCCCCGTATCACGGACTAGTCTCGCATTCCTCTCTGGAACTCCCGAGCTGTCCAACGATGTTAAAACATCAATATCTCATTATCACATAACCTTCAAATCTCTACATCGAGCACATTGCCCATATTCTCATTAAATACCTCAATTATCCCATTTCTTATGACTCTATCACAATTCATAATCTCATCCATTACATCTCAACATTCTACATTTCTCATGCATAATGCCCATGCCAAAATCACCTCATTGCCTCAATTTTCAATTTATAGACAAAAATCTCAATTTACCACAATTTACTTATGTAAGACCCGAATTTAGTTAAAACACGAAATGAGTATGTTCGTGAAAGGAAGGATCGAAATGGTCCCAAATTAAATGAACGGGATTCAGACTGGAGATAAGGATTCAAAACATGAAATTAAAAATGCAAAAGGACTGAAATGAAATTTTTGAAACACGTTGAAAGGCAAAACGGTCAAAAGATCGAATGTCGGTATAAATTCGACAAGAAAAATTAATTAAGAATAATGGATTTGAGAATCTTGATCAATAACAAAGAAATAATTAAATTTTGAGTCCAATTGATCAAGATCCAGAATTTTTAGAAATACTGAAAAGTCACTCGGGATAATATCCAGAAAATACGGAGAAATTATATCAAAAAAAGGATTAAAATATAATAAATAAATTAAATTAAATAAATTTATTTAGAATAAAAAATTGATTTTTGTCGATATTTTAGATTTTTAATATATTTTATTGATTAAAATATTAATAAATAAATAAATAATTAATTAAAAAAACGAAAATGAAAACACAGAATCGCGAAATCGCGATTCTATCGAAGGGAACCGAGGGACCTCACCGATGGAGGCGGTCGGCGGCGAGCCCAGGTGAAGGAATTCCAGCCGAGCCACCACCGGCCTAAAGGAGCCACGAACGGTGGCGATCGGCGAGAGGAACGACAAAAAAATGGAGAAACCGAGAGGGGGAGACAGATTTTCGGCAAACGGCACCGATCTAGCCCCACCAGACCACTGCCGAACGTCTCCGAGGCCAAGACGAGCAGATTGGTGGTGGCCACAGCTGCCGAAATCGACGGACGGCGCCGAAAATGATGAAAAAGAGGATGGCACCGACGGCGAAGGGAGAACACACCGGACCGGCCACTTTTCGGCCACCCTTAGTGAAACCGAGGCCAGATTTATGAATCGGACTACCCAACGGAGCTGCTGGCGGTGAAAGCCGGTGGAGAATCGACAGGTGAGTCATCGAATCGATCGAATCGGACTGAACCGACTGAATCAGACCGGTCTGAACCGGGTTGAATCGGATCGAACCGGTTCAACTAAGAAAGAGAGGAAAAAAAAGAGAAAATGAGAAAAAGAAAAAAGGGAAAGAAATTTCGAGGGTACACCAGACTTCGGGTAAGTTGATACGAGGTCAAAAGTGACCAATTTGATTTTCGAGAAATTTATTTAAATTATATTTAATCAGAAAGTAACCCGGGATTAAATATAAAATTGTGCAGTTCGACGATAAATTCCGAACGAGAGCCGATTGAGCTCCGATTTTCGTACCCCGCATAACATTAGGTAAGTATATTTTAATTTCGACAATTAGAGTTGTCAATACAGAGTTTCGATTATTTTACGAAATTTACGGATTAATTCTGTATAAAAAAGGAATATTATTCGAAATTTTACAGTAATTACCGTAAATAGTATACGGGCTATCCAATGAGTTTGGAACGAAGCCCGATGATTATTGGTAAGCCGAATGAGCCCAGTAAACCCGAAGAAGGGATTTAATAAGTAGAAACGTACTGAAAATGGGTCGAGGCCCATTAATGTGCGATTGGGCCCAATAAGAGTAAATTGACCCAATTAGTTAAAATCGACTGTAGTAAACGCGAGAATTATATTTATTGGGTTAAATTGACATGATAAATAATTATCTGCAGCCTCAAAGACTGGATTAGCAGCAAATCGGATTGGACGAGCCTCCGACAGTGAAATTTAGATACGCGCTCGACGAGAATCAAGGTAAGGGAATTTTGTAGGTGCATAGAGATTTCTATACGTATTTTTGAGGGGATTTACAGGGTCTAGAATTTCTTTAAGTATCTAGAAATGAAATAATAATTTTTACGAAAACTCGGGGCATGGGTGAATAAAAAAAGACGATATTGCCCTTGGGAGTAAAATTTACAAAAAAGGTAGTAAGGCAGATAAATTGCATGATTTCATGTTTTAATGTTTTATATGAATGTATTGCTTTGATTTAAGAAATATACACATAGGTTGGCTATTGATTTCATGAATTATACGAAAGAGTACCGGTTTGTACCGGTTACGATTTTAAAAGATGTTTTTATCAAGATTGAGCCACCTATCATATTTACACGAGTAAAAAAGAGTGCTAGAGTCTTACTCGCACTAAAGTTTACTGATTTATTACTCATGAAAAGTCGTACTGGAGCATTGCTCGTACGAGAAATTTGTGTGTACACAAAACCGTGCTGGAGCTTCGCTCGCACGAGATTTTAGATATCATGATATGCATAGCGTGGTGCTGGAGCTTCTCTCGCACTAGACGTGAGTTGACATGCATATAGGCGTGCGGAAGCCTCCTATAGACTGTGTGTCGCAGAGAGTTGATATGCTCGCACGTATACTTTGAGACATGGGTTGGTTATCGACATAGTATTGGGGTGGATAAGACCTACGACAGGCACCCCCAGACTATGATATGGGTCCACGGAGTACGATGTACCGTGTATGTCACACGGAGTACGCTGTACCGTGCAGTCATGATGACTCGATGATGTTACTTGATATTCTGGCGGATAGGATTTGATCCCACCTCCCGTTGCAGTTGTGATGCCCCTCACACCAGGATCCGTGTAGCCTGGGATCACAGGGACATATTATGGCCATAGTCCTCGATTTTTCATAAGTAACCTACATGCCTCACATGATATCATACGGTCTGAATTGATCAGGACAAACCCGAAGAAGGGGTAATGTCCCGATTTATGTTTTTAAATGAGATGCGATTTAATGAATCAAGGTATTCCCGAAAGATGGGTTTGACCTTGATGTGGTTGTTTTGTGATACAACAAATAAGTTTTAACGTGATAAATTTATGATGAAACAAATAAGTTTTAAATGTGACGAGCATGAGATGTCATACATGATGATTTTTTCATGGTTGTTTTATATATCGATTTCATGATTTCCCTTATATGATATATAAATACATGTGGCATCCATCATTTTAATCTTACCTCATGCTCCAAATGTAAACGATTTTATATCATGACATTATCAGCACGTAGATAGTATAGTTATCTACCTGCTTACATTATTGCCTTACTGAGCAAGTTTCGCTCACCCTTTCATTTTCCACTGCACATGGTACATTCAGTAGAAGAGAGCGACAGTAATCTTGCATTTCGGTTATCCTCTGCTTCTTATCAAGACCAGGTATACACATTCGTATAATTATTGTATCTGAACATATAGAGGCACAGTACTGTACACGGATTGTAATATTGGGGATGTATTTAGTTAAAATAAATTGATATGTAAATGAAATATGGAAAATAAATGTTAAGGTAAGTAACATGACAGGAGGGACTAACATCGACTTATAGCCCAACTGTTAGTAGTGTAACTGTTCACGACGGGTAAGGAAATGAAAAAGTGAAAAATTTGTAGGGGTTTTTAGGAAAAATGGGTCGTGACAACTTAATATCATCATCACTCCAATAAAATCACAATTTTTGTCAACTTTAATCCTTTCCTAACTATTTTAATCACAATGCTCATATTCACAATCACTAAAAATCACTTTAAAATCCAAGATTGAAGTTTAGAGATTACCCAAACTTGTGGAGTGCTCAACTCACACCTCGATTTGATTCGTCTTTCGATTTCCAAGTATGTTGTTCTCCTTTGGGTGAGGAACAACTTTCCTTCTTGCCACAACCCTTGATTTGTACGAAAATGAGGACTTTGAAAGAGAGAGAAAGTTAGGGTTTAGTTGAAATAGAGGTTTGGGAGAGAGAGAGATCCATTTCCAAGAAAAATAAAAGGGTCTTTATATAGACTAAGGGCAGGAATCGATCTGGCTCTTGATGAGATTAATCTGCATTTGAATTTAGGGATGATTTAGGCCAATTTTATGCCTAGGAGATCGATCTGTCATGGAGTGAGATCGATCTCTTAAAGGCTTTATGAGATCGATCTGCTCCAATTATGAGATCGATCTCTAGTTTACAAAATGCTTCACGAGATCGATATGCTCCTTGAGGAGATCGATCTTCTCCTTATAGAATGCTTCATGAGATCGATCTACTCCTTGAGGAGATCGATCTTGTCCTTTACAGAAACATTTTGAGATCAATTCCTTCCTCATGAGATCGATCTCTTCATTACAGAATCATAAGGAGATCAATCTGCTTCCTCTTTCCTTGTCATTTTTGGCCTACCAGATCGATCATCTCTTCTCCAAGATCGATCTGGCTCCATAATTTCACACTTTAACATAAATTCTCATTTATAACTCATTTATCACTTCAAATTTCATTCCATACCACCTCAATATAGAGGTACATCACATTTAGTTCAATTCAATTACACTTTATGTTCTCATTACTTAGTTTAGATATGTACAAAATTCTCAGATCTCACATCCTCCCCACCTTAAAAGAATTTGGTCCTCCAAATTTAACTCAACTCGTCAAATAGATGGGGGTACTTCTCCTTCATGAGATTCTCCAATTCTTAAGTTACCTCTTCCATTAAGTGATGTTTTCATAAAAGTTTGACTAATGTGATGCTTTTAGTCCGCAACACTTTCTCTTTCCTATCAAGGATCCAGACGGGTTCCTCAGTGTAGCTCATGTCTTCTTGTATGTCCATCTCTTCATACTCTATGACATGAGAAGGGTCCGGGTGGTACTTCCTCAACATAGAAACATGAAAGATGTTGTGTATTTCGAACATCTGTGGGGGTAATGCTAATCTGTAGGCTACCTCTCTCATTCTCTCAAGAATCTCAAATGGTCCTATGTATCGAGAACTCAATTTTCTTTTTTTTTTCCAAATCGCAGGATACCCTTACTCGGTGATATATTCAGAAATACTGCATCACCAACATCAAACTCGAGTGGCCGTCTATGCACATTCACGTAGCTTTTTTGTCTACTCTGTGCAGCTCTTAATCTCTCACATATGAGTTTCACACTCTGTGCAGCTTGCTCAAAAAGCTCGGGAGCATTTATCTTTCTGTCATAGACTTCTTCTCAAGCTACAGGGGATCTACACCTCCTACCATATAGAGCCTCAAAAGGTGTCATTCCAATACTCTAATGATAGCTGTTATTATACGCAAACTCTGCTAGGGGCAGGTAATCATCCCATGATCCCTTAAAATCCATCATACATGCCCTCAACATATCCTCTAGGGTCTGAATAGTCCTCTATGATTGACCATCTATTTGAGGATGATAGGCGGTACTAAAACTCAATCGAGATCCCATGGACTCCTGAAACTGGGTCCAAAATCTGAAAGTAAATCAAGAATCTCTGTCAGAAGTAATACTCATTGGAGCCCCATGTAATCTAGCTATCTCGCTGATATATAACTCAGCTAAGGTATCCACAGTATCTGTGCTCTTGATGGCAAGGAAGTGGGCACTCTTGGTCAGTCTATCCACTATGACCCATATCACATCACGACCCCTTTGGGTCCTCGGTAAACCCATAATAAAGTCCATGGTGACATGCTCTCATTTCCACATAGGTACAAGTAAAAGCTGTAGTAGTCCTCCTGCTTGCGATGCTCAGCTTTCACTTGCTGGCACACTAAACATCTGGCCACGTACTTTGCTACGTCTCGCTTCATACCACTCCACCAGTACACCTTTCTCAAATCTCGGTACATCTTAGTACTCCCTAGGTGCATGGTGTATCGCGAGTAGTGGGATTCTCTCAGTATCTGTCTCTTCAAGGTATCATCGTCCAGTACACAAATTCGTCATCTAAATCTCAACAATCCATCCTCGCTGATTGTGAGATTCGACTGCGAAGTCTGCTTAGCTTGGCTAACCATATCTATTAATCTTTGATCATTGCACTGCCCAGCTCTAATCTGATCCATGATCCTGGGCTCTATTCATAGGCTAGCCAAAAATCCAGTCTCTACCTCTTTAACTCTGATTCGAAGTTTGGCAAATTGCTCCAATAAATCCCATTCCTTGATCATCATAGCAGATATCATACTCTTCTTGCTCAGGGCATCAACAACTACGTTCGCCTTACCCGGATGGTATAAAATGTTGCAGTCATAATCCTTAAAGAGTTCCATCCATCTCTTTTATCTCATATTTAACTATTTCTGATCGAAGAGATACCTCAAACTCTTGTGGTTAGTGAAGATCTGGAATCTTTCCCCATATAAGTAGTGTCGCCAGATCTTCAAGGCAAATACTACAACGGCTAACTCCAAATCATGTGTGGGGTAATTCCGCTTATGGTCTTTCAATTGTCGCGATCCATAAGCGACCACTCTCCCATGCTACATGAGCACACACCCCAATCCTTGATGAGAAGCATCACTATACACCGAAAATCCTCCTGATCCCTCAGGGATAGTCAACACAGGTGCCGCTGTTAATCTCCTCTTTAACTCCTGAAAATTGAGCTCACATTGATCAGTCCATATGAATGGAGTCTCCTTGCGCTTGAGCTTAGTCAAAGGAGTGGCAATCCTGAAAAATCCTTCCACAAATCTTCTATAATACCCTGCCAAACCAAGGAAGCTTCGTACCTCTGTAACTGTTCTCAGTCTTTCCCAATCAAGCACAACTTTTACTTTACTTGGATCCACTGATACTCCTTCTTCTGAAACTATATGTCCAAGGAAAGCTATCTGATCCAGTCAAAACTCATACTTACTAAGCTTTCCATATAATTGCTTATCTCAGAGTATCTGAAGTACTAACCACAAATACTGTACATGTTCCTCATATGACCGAGAGTACACCAGGATATCATCAATAAAGACTATCACAAACTTATCTAGATAGTCTCTGAACACCTCATTCATTAATCTCATAAATGCTGCAGGGGCGTTCATCAATCCAAAGGGCATTACTAGAAATTCATAATGGCCATACCTCGTCCTGAAGGCAGTCTTCGGAATATCTTCCTCCTTAATCCTCAATTGGTGATAGCTCGATCTCAAATCAATCTTAGAGAAGACCAAGGCCCCTCTCAGCTGATCAAGTAAATCATCAATCCTGGGCAATGGGTATTTATTTTTCACTGTGGCTTTATTCAACAGTCGGTAGTCTATGCACAATCTAAGACTACCATCCTTTTTCCTTACGAATAACACTGGTGCTCCCCACGGTGAAACACTAGGTCTAATAAATCCTTGATCCAATAACTCATGTAGTTGTTTCTTCAATTCCTCAAGTTCCACTAATGTCATCTTATGTAGAGGTCTGGAGATAGGCTGAGTATCTGGTACCAAATCAATGGTAAACTCCAGCTCTCTCTCTGGTGGCAAACCGGGCAAATCTTCTAGGAAAACATCAAAAAATTCACACACCACAGGTATATCCTCAATCCTCGGATGTTCCCGATCATAATCGAAGATGAATGTTTCATAACCTTCACATGAACAATCACATTTAATACTCTCAAAAGCAACATCATAATTTTCAATTACTTACAAAATTTCATATGTTTTTTTACTCAATATTTTAAACGGACACTGTAAGGTTCAGGTAGGGAGAAAGTTACAATCTTAGTGTAGCAGTCTAAACTCACTCGATTGGTTTCCAGCCAATACATTCCCAAAATTACATCAAATCCATGTATATTTAATATTATTAGATCTGCTAACATTACTCTATCTCCCACCTTTATTTCACATCCTTTACAGATCAACTCGATTCTCTGGGATTCACGCATGGGGGTATTTACATGTAGTATATACTCTAGAGGTTCAAACTTCAAATTTAAACTACATGCAAAATGCTCAGAAATAAACGAATGCATGGACCCGGGTCAATCAATACATGAGACTTATGATTACAGACAAAGAGTGTACCTCTTATAATTTCTGCTGAAGTGTCTGTTGTTTCCTTGTCCAGAGCAAACACACGTCCCATTGTAACGGGCTTCTTCCTTTTCTCTGCAGCAGTGGCTCGTCTTTGAGGATTTACTCTCTGAGGCTGCTGTCTAGTAGATTTCGGAGCATGTGGTATCTGAGGTTGAGGACAGTCTATCACTCTATGACCCATGTCACAACATCTAAAATATCCACAGATTATCTCTGTATAGCTTCCCTCATGCGATCGGCCACAGTCTCTACAAACCCTTATTTCAGGCTTAACATATCGAGGGGTCTCCCTGATGATGGGATAAGCTCTGGGTCTCTCCAATCTGCCCTTCTGTACCTCAATCCTCCATCTCCTGAAGGAACCTCTCTGAACCTCAGCCTGTGACATCGCTGGCCTCTTGCCCTTATCCCTAGTCACTGCTCCGAACTCATTCTGGGATTGTACAATTTCAATTCACCTCTCAATCTCTTGTACTCGTCTCAGAGCATCTCCAAACTCATTAATACATAACCCTATCAATCGATCTCTAATGATGGGCTTCAATCCATGAACTAATCTCTTTGTGCGGAGCTCTTCATTCTTGAAGGTTTCTAGATCATATCTCAATAGAGCGGTAAATAGGCTCTCATAATCGTCCACAGACATATCGCCCTGTACCAAACTCTGCTTGCTTCCTTCTCTGGGCAGCTTGTGGTACGTATTGGCCTCTGAAGGCTGTCTGAAACTCTTCCCAACCAATCACATCCTGGTAGGACATCAGAATACCCTGGGTAGTACCCCACCAATCTCGCGCTCTCCCTTTCAACATATAAGCGCTCATACTGAGCCTCTCAGCATCAGTGCATCCCAAATAGTCAAATATGACTCTCAACTCAATCAGCCACTCTTCAGCCTCAGTGGGACCCTTTTTCCCTTTGAATGCGGGCAGATTTATTTTTAAAAAGTCATTCAATCAGACCATACTTCTGTTATCAAGTTGAGTGACGGGAGGCATTGGGTCCATCTGTACTGGGGGCACGGGAGGTCCTTGTGGTGGTGTAGAAGTAGTACCCGAGGCATTAACTTTAAAATGTTGCGCGAATAGCGCTGCCATTTGCTCAAATCCCTGCCACACATCTATCTCAATCAGGTTAAATCAATAGTTAGGACTCTTAGATTGTGGGGCAGGTGGTGGAGGGGACTCTGCCTGCCTCCTCGAACGACCTCGTCTTTCACTCATTCTCAATCTCAATAAGTTTCCTACGCGTACACATCAAATTTGATGAAAATCTCAATCCTCAATTCCAATTCATGACCAGACTTATACAGATACTTATGATGTATTCTATTTCACTGTAAGACCCGAATTTAATTAAAATACGAAATGAATGAGTATTCATGAAGGGAAGTTGGGTTAAATTAATCCCAAACACGTGTAAGGGCAAAATGGTCAAAAGACCGAAAGTCGGTATAATTTCGATAAGAAAATTTAATTAAAAATATGGATTTGAGAAATTTTGGTCAATAAGGATGAAATAAATTTATTTTGGGTTAAATTGATTAAGATATTAATTTATGGGAATTAATCGGAATTAATCGAGATTTTTAGTTCGAAAAAATAATCCCGAAAATAATCAAAAAATATACCGAAAAGTCATTCGGGACAATATCCCGAAAAATACGGAGAAACTATATCCGAAAAATGGTTAAAATATAATAAATAAATTAAATAAAAATTAAATTAATGAGATTGGAATAAAATAATAATTTTAAGGGATATTTGGGTATTTTTAAGGTATTTGAATGATTAAAATAATAAAAATAAAATTTATAAACAAAAAAAAAGGAATCAGATTGAAACAAATCGGGGAGAGAGAAAGAGAAGCAGAAACAAAAATGAAGCAGCCGACCGAGGAGTCCGACGAGCCACCGGCGGCTGTTGAGCCCAGGCGAGGGCCGACGAAGGAAGCCCGACGCCAAGCGAATCATCTGCCACCGGTGACGCACGCCAAGGACGCCGGAGAACGCCAAAAAACGGAGGAGAAGGCCGCGGGAAAGAAATGGCCACCGGCGGTGAACGGCGGCGATTCGGGCGGAACCGAGGCCAGATTCTGAAAGCCCAGGCGACGGCGGTTCTTTTGAGATCAATATCAGCCGACGAAACGGCGGGAATCGAACGGCGACGACCAAGGGAAGAAATGGGTTTTCGACGACCGAGGGAGAAGAGCCGAACCGACGGCGTTCCGGCTACCTCGACTAAAATTGAGGGTAGATTCGTGCTGCGGACGACCTTGCGGAGGTGCTGGCGGTGGAAGCCGGCGGAGAACCGACCGGCAAGGCGGTGAACCGGTCGAACCAGAGTGAACCGGGGTGAACCGGCGGGTCTGAACCGGTCCGAACTGGACTGAACCGGTTCAGCCAAAAAGAGAGGAAAAAAGGGAGAAAAAGGGAAAAAGAAAAAGAGGAAAAATCGAGAAAAAATTCCAGTGATGCAATCGAGCTTTGGGTAAGTCGGTAAGCGGTCGAAATTGACCGATTTAAATTTGAGAATAATTTATTTAATTATTATTCGACTGGAAATTTACCCGAAAACTCATGAAATTGTGTAGCTCGACAATTGGCATCCAAAGAGAGCTCGAGATAGCCTCAAATTTCGTACTAGCATGGAATCTCGGGTAAATGACCCTTATTTACGATAATTTACATCGTTATGCGTGATATGAATTTAAATTTCGCATAAATTGAATTAAATTATGGAAATTTAGATAAATTGTCGTAAATAATAAATTTAGCTATTCGAGAGTTAGAACGAGGCCCAATAAATTGTTGGTGGGCCCAGTGAGCCCAATAGGCTCGATAAAGTGAAAATTAAGTGGAAAACGGGCTCAAGGCCGATTAAGGCCCATTAAGGTGCAATCGGGCCCAATAGGGGTAAACGGGCCCAATGATTTAAATTAAGCCCAGAAAATAGAAAATACAATTAAATTGTATGTTATCTGACCTGAGGAATATTGATACGCAGTTTCGGGCATTGGATTGAGAGCAGATCGGACTGCGCGACGTGACATCAGTGGAAAGGTCAGACTCGACAGGAAAATAAGGTAAGGGAATTCTACAGACTGCTAGAGGTAAACTTTACGCAATTTTAAGTTCATTGCAGTCTTTACAAATTATCTGAAGGATCTAGAGGTCAAATAATAATTTTAGTGCCCCGAATGGGCAAATTACCAAAATACCCTTGTTAAGGGTAAAATTTACAAATTTAAGAAAATTGGGAGAAGCAAGAACAAGAGGTTTCTGCTCGTTATGGAGACATTTTAATGCATGCATGAGTAGGCTGGCTAACCTTGAAAGAAAATACACAACATTGCATACTTTCAACGATGAAATTGTTTTGAAAACTGTTTTGAGGAAACAGAGCCGCCTACGTGTTTTTATTGATATGTGACGTGCTAGAGCTCAGCTCGCACGATGTTTGATTTGTGTGATGCATGCATTAGTGCTGGAGCGAGAGCTCGCACTAGAGTTTTACATGCATAGGTGCTAGAGTATAACTCGCACCATATTTCACATGCTTGTTCGTGACACGGTGCTAGAGTCTAACTCGCACCAGAATTTACATGATTTTCGTGACAGGGTGCTGGAGTTTAACTCGCACCAGATTTTATAAGATTTTCATGTGATTTATATATAGAGTGCTAGAGCCTAGTTCGCACTAGTTTTACTGGATTTGTGGAGTAGCGCTGTTTGCCCTTGGAGTCAGCCAAAAGGCCCAACAGGCTCAAAAGACCTCTTAAGTGGGATGAGAGCGAGGGATGAGGTTGGAGGCCTTGTAGGGATGTCAAGCGGGCTCTGTCGATTTTACTTGATTTGATGAGAGTGCTGAGCATCGCTCGCACTGATTTTATGAGAACATGCGATGAGCCGTGCTTGGAGCATCGGGTAGACTGTGTGTCACCGATTTAATAGGCTCGCACGTGCGTTTTGAGACATGGCATGAGTATTGAGAAATAAACCTCTCTGTGGGAAGCAGGCCATTTGGGCTGGAGTACCTAGAGTGATATGGGTCCATGGAGTACGATGTACCGTGCAAGTAGCATGGAGTACGATGTACCATGGGGTATCTTCGGATACGGTATCTTTGTGATACGGGTATCTTCGGATACGGTATCTTTGTGATACGGGGTATCTTCGGATACGGCATCTTCGAATGCGTGGGATCGGATAAGACTGACGGGTTGGATTGACCCACCTCCCGGGCGGTTCCCGATCAGGGTGAGACCTCGTACACTAGGATCCGTGTAGCTAGAGGGACTCACGAGGACACACATGGCCATAGTCCTGGTTATTGCCGATATACAGATGTTGCCTAGTCTCGCATGTCGATGATTTTGATGAGATCAAACCAGGTTTTAAATTAAATGTGCATGATGGTTATTTCCATGCTTTTTAAACCCATATGTGATGTGAACGGATTTTCATGATTTTGTGTGAGTCGGGATCACCCGAAGGAGGGGTCGAGTCCTGACTTTACTGTGAAATTTTAAACGAGAAAGATATGATTTTGAATATAATTGCATGTTGAATTTTTCGTGCAAATGTGTTTTACATAACATCATAACTCATATCATCTGTTTTAAAATGAGTGGAGAAAGGGTGGTTTATGCATGGCATTACGTTCATGTAGGTATATGGTTATCTACTTGTTCGTAGGATTGCCTTACTGAGCTTGATGTGCTCACCCCTTTCATTTTCTCCCACAGATAATCTCCAGTAGACGTTGAGACGACTCAGTACTGTATTCCAGATATCCGCTGCTGCCCATCATTCAAGGTATATACACTTGTACAAATTGTATCTAAATAAGCATAGCACAGTAACATGTTTGTAAGTGTCTTTAGGGGATGTATAAATATTGTAGACATTTTATAAATGACTGAGAAAGAATTAAGTTATATGGTAAAGGTATGGTGGGACTGGCATTGACGCACAGCCCAATTTGTTAGTGGAGTGTGGTCACGATCAGAGGACAAGTAAGCAATGAAAGAAAATAACAAAACGCGAAAAATTAACTCTGATTTTTGGGTAGTTTGGGTCGTGACATTCACTTAACCGACACTGACAGTTCTAAGCACCCTAAGCTCTGATACCAAGAAAACTCTGTGACGCCCAGGAAGCGCGAAAAATATGGCAAATTTAAAACTTTTTACTTATCAATCACTATTAAGGGTGCATTCCTGTGTAGTGTCATACATCATCATGCATATCATGCCTCAGGATCTCATCATTTAATAGTATATATTATATCATATACATTACTCAATTCCAAGTTAATTAATCTTAATACATCCCATACAATGTTGTACATCAAGTGTCTGTAATTACAATAATTGTCTGGGTACATGAAAAGATAAATTATATCGTAAAATACAATATATATGGCCTGGAGCTCAAGTCCTCTACTAGCCACTACTCCATACGTCGCAAGGAAACCCTTTTCACTTGAAGAAATCTGGGGGGAAGAGAAAGAGTGAGCTTCTAAATTGCTCAATAAGGGGGTAAGGGACTCATCAATAATACAATGATTTGCACAGCACAATCATTTTATCTCATAGTTGAAAACTCGATAAAAAATGTAGCATGACTCAATAAAACATCATTCTTATCTCATTCTCTAAAATCATGTAAAAACATGAGAGTACATAACTCAGCATAAATCACAGTTACAAGCATGTGAAAATCATGATGCGATAATGGCTTTGCTCATTAAAACGTGATAAAAATCACCGCTATAAAATGTACGTGGCACAGCCACAAAACACAACTCAAGTGTAAAACGAGACTAGGCAATAAAACTCATATAAAACTTGTCATGGCACATCATAATAAATCTCCTATCGGTGCGCATCCCATGCATCCTCATAAGAGGGAATGTCGACATATGGTCGTGTACATGGTATATTGGACTTACGAGTTACCAGACTAAGGCCCGGCCTTACATGCTACCAAAGTAATGCCTCTCCCCATGCACATTATCATGTGGTCCCTGGGTCGACTCCTAGGCGGCCCACTCTCTCAGTCTTACATGCTACCAAAGTAAGGCCACCCAGTATTACCAGAACGGGGGTCATCTCATGTTACCAAAACAGAGGCATCTCTCATTACCAAAACGGAGGAATATCGGACTTACATGCTACCAGAGCAAGGTCCGGACTTACATGCTACCAGAGCAAGGCCTCTCAACACTACCAAAGCGGAGAAATAATCAGACTTACATGTTACCAGAACAAGGCTCGGACTTACATGCTACCAAAGTAAGGCCCGATGTGTATTCAACATGACACGCCTAAGTCTCAATCATTGGCCATTATCACATAAAACGTTTTACCTTCACGTAGACCTCATAATGGTTTTCTTTCATAAATCTCATTTAAAACATTTGTGTACCCAACACAAAACATGTTAAAATCGAGTTCCAACCTGTAAAACCACGCAAACATTTCTCAATCTCAGTACGCCTTAACGTAGGGCCTAAATCTCTTTTCACGTTTTAAACACAAAACGGCTGTAAAACATTTTCACGCTTAGTTTATAACTCATAAAGGTTGGGCCCCAACTGGCTATAAAATCGTGTGCACTACTCATTCCCAACTCATAAAAACATGCTTGTTTGCTTAAATCACTTTTCATGCTACAATTAACATCAAAACACATAAACAAACGAGTTTAAGTTTTCCCTTACCTCTTTGCACCTCGTATAGTGCAATCGTTCCGCCGTATCACGGACTAATCTCACATTCTTCTTTGGAACTCACGAGCTGTCCAACGATGTTAAAACATCAATAACTCATTATCACATAACCTCCAAATCTCTACATCGAGCATATTGCCCATATTCTCTTTAAATACCTCAATTATCTCATTTCTTATGACTCTATCACAATTCATAATCTCATCCACTACATCTCAACATTCTACATTTCTCATGCATAATACCCATGCCAAAATCACCTCATTGCCTCAATTTCCATTTTATAGACAAAAATCTCAATTTACCACAATTTACTTAATATCATCATCACTCCAATAAAATCACAATTTTTGTCAACTTTAATCCTTTCCTGACTATTTCATCACAATGCCCATATTCACAATCACCAAAAATCACTTCAAAATCTAAGATTGAAGTTTAGAGATTACCCAAACTTGTGAAGTGCTCAACTCACACCTCGATTCGATTCGTCTTTCGATTTCCAAGTATGTTGTTCTCCTTTGGGTGAGGTACAACTTTCCTTCTTGCCACAACCCTTGATTTGGATAAAAATGGGGACTTTAGAAGAGAGAGAAAGCTAGGGTTCGGTTGAAATGGAGGTTTAGGAGAGAGACAGATCTATTTCTAGGAAAAATAAAAGGGTCTTTATATAGACTGAGGGTAGGAGATCGATCTAGCTCTTGATGAGATCGATCTGCATTTGAATATGGGGAAGATTTAAGGTAATTTTATGCCTAGGAGATCGATCTGTCGTGGGGTGAGATTGATCTCTTAATGGCTTTATGAGATCGATCTGTTCCAATTATGAGATCGATCTCTAGTTTACAGAATACTTCACGAGATCGATCTGCTCCTTGAGAAGATCGATCTTCTTCTTACAGAATGCTTCATGAGATCGATCTGCTCCTTGAGGAGATCGATCTTCTCCTTTATAGAAACATTTTGAGATCGATTCCTTCTTCATGAGATCGATCTCTTCATTACAGAATCATAAGGAGATCGGTCCTTTTCCATTGGAGATCGATCTGCTCGCTTAAATTCCTCATTCCTTGTCATTTTTGGCTTACTAGATCGATTCTCTCTTCTCCAAGATCGATCTGGCCCCATAGTTTCACACTTTAACATAAATTCTCATTTATAACTCATTCATCACTTAAAATTTCATTCCATACCGCCCAATATAGAGGTATATCACATTTAGTTCAATTCAATTACACTTCATGTTCTCATTACATAGTTTAGATATGTACAAAATTTTCAAATCTCACAAACGTTCCACATATAACATAACCTAGTATCACAAATCAAAAGATCACTCACATAGCTATCATCTAAGAATGTTTTTGAGAGCTCAAGTGTTTATGGAAATCCTTGAGGAGGTAAATAAGGTTGACTTTTAATTTTCCTAAATTATTGTTTTCAATAAAGTTCGATGGGAAAATAACTATTCAATTAAAATGATAAAACTTAAGGCATAATTGAATTCTTAAGTGTGTAGGGATAGAAAAAAAATTGAAACAAGTATTTCTAGAGGTTTGGCCAACCATGCCTACATCCTCTTGCTTAACATTCTTACTATGGAGTTCACTAACTCTCCTTTTAAAAGGCTGAGGAGTAACTTTTCTACCCTTTCCTTTTCATGGGATAAGGTGGAAATTTCTAGACTCTCAGTTTTTGCAAGTTAAAGAGGAACTTTACAATTCCCTATCTTTTTCAAAAGCTAAAGATAGAAACCTTTATAATAGGTGAGTTTCTAAAAATTCTATAAAATGACTACAAGAGGATAACACCTCCTCTTGATGAATTGCAAGTTCTATTACAAGGTCTGCAAACTCTAAAATCGCTACTAAGGTTGGGTGTTTGCTAAATTAAGCTCTAGAAATAAAATTGAATAATGAATACACATTTAGGTATAAGATAGGAAGAATAAACACTAGATCCTTGAACACTATTGATTTTGGTGGAAGAGTTGTTTCAATCCTCTTAAGGACGGGTGTAAACGAGTCAAACTACTCGTGAGCTAGTCAAGCTCGACTAGATAATTACTCAAATTTGACTCGTTTTTTTCAACCCAAGCTTGAGCTTAAGCTACTCAAGTAACGAGTCGAGTCGAGTTCGAGTTTCTAAATATTTGGCTCAAACAGCTCGCGAGCCTTATCGAGCTTTTTTAATATATATTTTTAATATTTTATTATTAATTTACTATTTTACCCTCATAATATATAATTGAAAAATGATAAATCGAGTCTAACAAGTCGAGTTTGAGCCTATAGAGTCAAGCTCGAACGGCTAAGGTATCCTGTCGAGTCAAGCTTGAGCTGTGAGATCCGCATCTTTGTATGACATTCCTTATGATTTTCACATTGTATGACGGTATTGTCTGTTAATGGATTCATAATGTTGAGTTAATGTATTTTGAAATGACAAAACAAGTTAATTCAATAATGTTACGATGATATACAAACATGTTTAGATGTTATTAGTACCAGAACTTAGAGTTCTGCTGATGAGAGATCGATCTGGTGTATGAGAGATCGATCTCCTGGGCTTTTACTTGATGAGAGATCGATCTCATGAAGTAAGAGATCGATCTGCCTAGCCTTATAACATTGTAAAGAGATTAAGGTAAAATAAGATCGATCTGCAAGGGTTAAGAGATCGATCTGGCTAAAGCTAGAGTTGAGAGATCGATCTGGTAAGGAAGAGATCGATCTCCTCAAAGTCAGAGAGCTAAAGAGATCGATCTGTAGTGTTGAGAGATCGATCTCCTCTCTACGAGATTGCATGGCAGATCAATCTGGAGATCGATCTTGCTTCAAACAGAGAGTTAAGGAGATCGATCTGCCTATTCGACAGATCGATCTGCCTCATTACTTTAAACTAACAGATCGATCTGCTAACCTATGAGATCGATCTCCTTGTGTATTTGTGCTTCAATCTTGCAGGATTTATAACTAAGAGATCGATCTGGCCAAGAAGGCAGATCGATCTGGCACTCTACTGGAGGCACCCAACGGCTAGTTTCTGCAAAACATAATGGGAAGAATAGCATTTAATGCTCCAACTACCCATCCTTCAGTATTTAACCAAGCATTGAAGACAAAGAGAATAGAGACACTATTGCTGCATATTCCAAACATTCTCAAGCTTTAATTCTTTCATTCTTTGTGTCCCTATTGCTCATTCATTGAGAATCATTGTAAAAGCTTAAGTGCAAAAAAGCTACATTTGTCCTACCACTTTAAAGCATTATATTGTATTCAGTCTTATCTTAAAAGAGAAGAGGATTGTTCCTCAGTGAGAGTATATTGTAAGAGGCTGAATACTTTTTCTGTATTGCTAAGGGTAGAGAGGTTATTCCTTAACCTGCAAAAAGGAACTGTGTAAGCTCTATTGATAGAGAGAAAGAAAACACTTGACAAGAAGGTCAAGGAGAGAGGACGTAGGCAAGAGTTTGGCCGAACCTCTATAAACGATTGTGTTTGTTTCTCTCTTCCCTACTCTGCATTACATTATTACATTGCACTTTATTGCTCATTATCATTTGTGATTAAATTGTTATTAATTTTTAATTTGCCATAATTGTTAGAAAACCGATTCACCCCCCCTCTCGGTAGAGCCAACAATTGGTATCAGAGCTAGGACTCTTTAATCACGTAGGAACAACTTCCTAAGAGTTAGAAAACGATCAAATGGCTCTTAACAATGTAGCAACTAGTTTGATAGGAGAAGGGCACTCCACGGTTAGACCTCCCATGTTCAATGGTGAACATTATTCATATTGGAGGACTAGGATGATGCTATTCATTCAAGCAAATGACTATGAAGAATGGAGAATTATAGTTAAGGGACCTCAAATCCCTACAAAGAAAATAGAGGGAAGAGATATCCCCAAAGAAGAAGATGAATGGGATTCTAATGACATTAAATGTGCACAACTAAATGCTAAAGCTATGCACACATTATTTTGTGCTTTAGGTCCTAATGAATATAATAGAGTCTCCGGGTGTGATAATGCCAAGCAAATATGAGATAAATTGGCAATAACTCATGAGGGTACAACCCAAGTGAAGGAGACAAAAGTAGGCATGCTCACACATGATTATGAGCTTTTTAGGATGAAGGAAGGAGAATCAATTAGTGATATGTTCACTAGATTTACAGACGTAATTAATGGACTAAAATCCTTCGGAAAAATATATTCTAACATTGAAATGGTAAAGAAAATTTTAAATAGCTTACCTAAGTCATGGGAAGCTAAAGTAACGGCAATTGAGGAATCTAAGGATCCTCACACATTGTGTCTAGATGAATTGATAGGATCTTTGCTTACTTATGAGATGAAACTTAAAAGAAATGAAGAGCCACCCAAGAAAGTGGGTGTTGCTCTAAAATCCACAGCTCAAGAGGAGATTAAAAATGAGAGTGGGAGTGAGGAGGATATTGAGATGGCAATGTTTGCCAAAAGATTCAACAAATTCATGAGAATGAAAGCTAGTAGTAATAATAGGAGAAACAATAGGAGAGAACAAGAGGAAGTAGGTAGAAAAGACTCTATTGTGTGTTATGAATGTAAAAAACCTGGACACATAAAATTTAACTGCCCTCTTCTCAAAAGATCTAATGATAGGTTTCATAAAAAGAAGGCAATGGTAGCAACATGGAGTGACAGTGACTGCTCCGATGATGAATCAAATGAGGACATTGCCAACCTATGCTTCATGGCTATTGATGATGATCAAAAGGTAACATCTAATCTCAATGAATACTCTTTTGATGAATTGCAGATGCATTTGATGAACTTGCATTAGAGTATGAATCTATGAGCATGAAGTATAAAAAGTTAATATCTAAACTAAAAAGGGAAAATGAGATAATGTTAAAAGATAAATTGGAATGTGAGAAGAAACTAGAGATTGCAAATCTAGAAATTTGTGACCTTAAGGAGAAAAATAGCAATTTACATAACTCCTTTAATAGATTTCACATGGGGCAACAAAAGCTAGATAGCATGTTAGAAACCCAAAGGGCATTTTTTGACAAAAATGGCCTAGGGTATAATGCACAAAGTAGGGAGACCCATCTTAAGAGTTTTATTGCTAGGAAGAGCATGAATAAAACTGCAATTACTTGCTCATATTGTAATAAGAAGGGACATAAGTCACATTATTGCAATATAAAGATGAGGAATCTTAAAGGAAAAATTGTAAAACGGATATGGATTCCAAAAGAGGTAATTCATTCCAAGGACTGCAATGCATTAGCAAAATGGATCCCAATGGGATCAAGAATTGCATTTACTAACCTCCAAGGACCCAAGAGAATTTGGGTACCTAAGACTTGAGTGTGTTTATTTTTTTTTGTTATAGGTGATTGAGCATAGCCACAAAGCTAAAACAAAAGAAGCTTGGTACTTAGATAGTGGATGCTCAAGGCACATGACGGGTGATAAAAGCCATTTCAATTCCTTCAAATCGAAAATTGGTGGAGAAGTCACTTTTGGGGACAACTCCAAAGGCCAAGTGGAAGGGAGTGGCTCAATAGGTAATGATCATTTCTCTTTAGAAAAAGTATTACTTGTTAGGGGTTTAAAGCATAACTTACTAAGCATTAGTCAACTTTGTGACAAAGGTTACAAAGTAATTTTTGATTGTATGAAGTGTAATGTTATAGATCCTAAGTCAAATAAAATTCTCCTTCTAGGTCATAGGCAAGGTAACATATATATAGTCTACCTTAATGAACTCAAAAATGAAAACATATGCTTAATGGTAGACAACAAAAAGGAATCTTGGTTATGGCATAGAAGACTAGGTCATGCTAGCATGCATGTGCTATCTAAATTAGCTAGAAAGGATTTAGTTATAGGATTACCCAAAATATCCTTTGATCATGAAGAAATATGTGAAGCTTGTGTCAAAGGAAAACACAAGAGGACAACTTTCAAGCCTAAGAATAGTGTATCCACCACTAGGCCTCTTCAATTACTGCATTTAGACTTGTTTGGACCAACTAGAACCACTAGCCTAGGTGGGAAACACTATGGTTTTGTAATAGTTGATGATTACACTAGATACACTTGGGTGTTCTTTTTGAGAGTAAAAAATGAAGCCTTAGAGAAATTCATAACTTACTCAAAGGTGACTCAAAATGAAAAAGGATATACAATAACAAGCATTAGAAGTGATCATGGCAAAGAATTTGAAAATATAGGATTTGATGAGTATTGCAACGATCAAGGAATTAGCCATAATTTTTCAGCCCCTAGGACACCACAACAAAATGGTGTAGTTGAGAGAAGAAATAGAACTTTGGAAGAGATGGCTAGGACCATGTTATGTGAAAATAACTTGCCAAAGTACTTTTGGGCTGAAGCTATAAATACATCATGTTATATAATTAATAGAGCTATGATAAGACCCATGCTAAAGAAAACTCCTTATGAGCTCTACAAAGGCAAGAAGCCTAACATTAGTTACTTCCATCCTTTTGGCTGCAAATGCTTTGTTCTAAATAATGGAAAAGATAACTTAGGAAAATTTGATGCCAAGAGTGATGAGGGAATATTTCTAGGATATTCATTGAATTCAAAGGCCTTTAGAATATATAACAAAAGAACATTAGTGGTTGAAGAGTCTATTCATGTTGTATTTGATGAATCAAATAATATACCTAAAGATTCAACCAATGATGAAAATGCTGGAATATTTGATGAAGGCTTAGAAGATGACTTTCTAGAAAAGCTTGACTTGAATAAAGAAGATGAAGAAGAAATAGAGGTTTTAGAAAGAGAGCCTAAAGCACCAAGAGAGTTAGGATATGTAAAAGATTGTGAAATAGTAGGAGATCCAACTCTTGGAGTTAGAACTAGATCATCCCTAAGGAATATGTGCCAATATATAGCCTTTGTATCTCAAATTGAACCTAGGAATGTCAATGAAGCCTTAGAAGACAATAATTGGTTCCTAGCAATGCAAGAAGAATTAAATCAATTTGAGAGAAGCAAAGTATGGAAACTAGTTCCTAGGCCTAGTGATCACTCAATAATTGGAACTAAATGGATATTTAAGAACAAGATGGATGAAAATAGTGTGATCGTAAGGAATAAGGCTAGGCTAGTTGCTCAAGGCTATAGACAAGAGGAAGGCATAGACTATGATGAAACATATGCACCGGTAGCTAGATTAGAGGCAATAAGAATGTTACTTGCCTTTGCATGTTATAAAGATTTCAAGTTATATCAAATGGATGTAAAGAGTGCATTCTTGAATGGTTTCATTAATGAAGAAGTCTATGTAGAGCAACCTCCCGGATTTGAAAATCATGAATTTCCTGAACATGTTTTCAAATTATCTAAGGCACTTTATGGGTTAAAACAAGCTCCTAGAGCTTGGTATGAAAGGTTGTCAAAGTTCTTAATAGAAAAAGGGTTCTCAAGAGGAAAGGTAGACACCACATTATTCATAAAAAATAAAAATAAGGACTTACTAGTTGTACAAGTATATGTAGATGATATTATTTTTAGTTCAACTAATGAGTCTTTATGCCAAGAATTTGCTAAGATCATGCAAGGAGAATTTGAGATGAGCATGATGGGAGAACTCACATTCTTCTTGGGACTTCAAGTAAAGCAAACAAAGGATGGAACATTCATCAATCAAGCAAAGTACACCAAGGACTTGCTTAAGAGATTTGGGATGGACAATTGCAAACCTCAAACCACTCCAATGGGCACCAACATCAAGCTTGACAAAGATGAAAGTGGTAAGTGTGTAGACACTAAACTCTATAGGTCTATGATTGGTTCTTTGCTTTATTTAACTGCTAGTAGACCAGATATATTGTTTAGTGTGTGCCTTTGTGCTAGATTTCAATCATCTCCTAGGGAATCACATCTATTGGCAACTAAGAGAATCTTTAGATACCTCAAGGACACTCCCTCACTAGGACTTTGGTACCTCAAGGACTCTACTTTTGCCCTTCATGCATTTTCAGATGCTGATTTTGGAGGATGCAAAATAGATAGGAAAAGTACTTCAGGTACTTGCCAATTCTTAGGAAATAGGTTAATTTCTTGGTTCTCCAAGAAGCAAAACAGTGTAGCTCAGTCCACAACTGAAGCTGAGTATATAGCAGCTGGTAGTTGTAGTGCTCAAGTGTTGTGGATTAAACAACAAATGAGAGATTATGGTATTGACATGAAACAAGTGTCTATTAAATGTGATAATACCAGTGCCATTAATCTGTCTAAGAATCCTATACAACACTCCAGAACCAAGCACATAGAAATTAGACATCACTTTCTTAGAGACCATGTACAAAAAGGGGATATAATTTTAGAGTACATTGACACTCTACATCAAATAGCTGATATATTCACCAAACCCCTTGATAGAGATAGGTTTTGTATCCTCAGAGGTGAATTAGGACTCATGGATAAGCCTTAGGATTTTTTGTGTTTCAAAAATCTTGGTTTCAAATTGATTTTAAATGAGTTTTTGCAAAGATTTTCTGGCAATGAGGATGAGAGATCGATCTCCTTGCAATATAGATCGATCTCCATACCTCCAACAAGCCTAAATCATCAAGGTTAAGCTAAGCAGATCGATCTACTAACCATAAGATCGATCTCCTTACGTCTCTGTTTAAAGGCAGATCGATCTGTCCACACGACAGATCGATCTCTTCAAGCTTTCGCATTCTACAGATCGATCTTTGCATTTGGCAGATCGATCTGCCTAAGCCTCTGTTTGCGACCAGATCGATCTGGCCTTACGACAGATCGATCTTCCTTGGCTTTCTGGAAATGACAGATCGATCTGTCGCCTCGACAGATCGATCTCCTGTGCCCTGGACTATAAATACCCGCGTAAAATTTCTAAATTTCAGAAACCCAATTTTCAAATTCCCAAATCTCCCTCGCATCTTTTCCTCCGATTCCTCCTCAGATCGATCTCTGTACGGTCCTCCTTGCGTCTCGGTGTCAAAATCCGGTATTGTAACCAACATTCCTTACTGATTTTCTCAAAATCTATCTTCAATTTGTGTTCATTTTGATTCTAGGTCAAACCTAGGTACTGTTTCATTGCTTTTCTCGTTGTTGAATCCATTTAGTGCCTCTTTAGAATCTAGAATCATGCCTAGGAAGTCAGTAGCAAACAAACCCCCTAGAACCACAGGAGAGGCAGGTTCCTCATCACAACCCATTCCTCCACCTCCTATCGCTTCCTTCAATCGGTGTTTTAAAACACCAGCAAAAAGAAAGCGGTATGAGGAATATTTTTCAACCATGCCAATCAAGCATTGGCGCACTATCGATTTTTCGTTCCTCAATCGCATAGAGTTTCCCTATTTGTCAAACTTTGAGGAGTTTGGTTGGACAAACTTCTTGAAAATCAACACTCCTGTCCCTCCAAATCTCGTTCGCGCATTCTTTTCCAATGCCGAACTCGTTTATGACTCCGATGACACCTGCAAAATCCTTGCCTTCAAAACCTTCGTCATGGGTCAATCCATTATAATTGACTCTGAAGTTCTAGCCAAAGTGTTTGATATACGCGATGAAGGCTTAACAAATGAGGATGAGGAAGTCCCCTTTGAGTTTGAACTCCCCGGGGACAAGGCGAGTAACCTTCCAATGCACCTTCGGTTACTCCACCTCATAATCTCGTGGAACCTCCGCCCTTTCGGTACTCGTCATTCTACCGTTAGGCGTCTTGATCGTTTTTGGCTCCATCACATTCACACCACAAGCCAAAAACCTAACCTCCCTCACTTTATATACGAAGATTGGCTGAAGATTGTGCGTGGCCAAGCTACCACAATAGTTTTTTCACAACCAGTGGCTTATCTTCTCCACCGCCTTGGTATCAACTGCAGCGGCGAAACTGGCGAACTCCCATCTCCCAAAAGCGTGCTTAACATTGGGACCCTACATCATATGGGGTACTACAAAAATTTTCGGGGAGAGTGGACGAAAAAGCAAGAACAGCAACCTGCTGAGGCTGAGGAGGACCCCACTGATGAACCAGCACACCAACCTGCTGCACCAGCTCAGGAACCATCGGCTCCGCCCACTGCACCAACATCGTCTCCTGCTGAATTGGAGATGCTCATAACGATGGTGACGGACCTCAGTCAGCAGATTAATGACGGCTTTGCCACTCAGCGGCGTATGATCGAGGACTTAACCCAAAGAGTGGATAAGATTCAAGAGACTCAAGAGGCGATGTTCGATGAGCTCCAAGTAACACGCACGCACGTTGAGAATATTTTGGATCGTGATCCTCCCTCACAATAGGCATTAGGTGCTTTGATTTAGTGTAGTTACAACACTTTTAAGCTACTTGATGTTATCTGTGAAAAATTTGCTTGAATGAACTGTGATTTGATTGGATATTTGGTGAGTTAATGAAAATGTTAATTTTGAAATGCCATGAATCTTCTCTTTCGTGTGTGATTGATATGACAAAAAGGGGGAGAAGAAACATGTGTTGTGGTTGTGTTAAATGTTTAAAAGAATGATTTAATTGAGGGGGAGCTATGATTTAAATTGAGGGGGAGTTAAGATTTAACTGAGGGGGAGTTAAGTCATTAACAAAATCAAAAGTTCACAAAAAGGGGAGTTTTGCAAAATCACTAAACATGTTTAAATTGATGAGTTTTGTCATATCAAAAAGGGGGAGATTGTTGAGTTAATGTATTTTGAAATGACAAAACAAGTTAATTCAATAATGTTAAGATGATATACAAACATGTTTAGATGTTATTAGTACCAGAACTTAGAGTTCTGCTGATGAGAGATCGATCTGGTGTATGAGAGATCGATCTCCTGGGCTTTTACTTGATGAGAGATCGATCTCATGAAGTAAGAGATCGATCTGTCTAGCCTTATAACATTGTAAAGAGATTAAGGTAAAATAAGATCGATCTGCAAGGGTTAAGAGATCGATCTGGCTAAAGCTAGAGTTGAGAGATCGATCTGGTAAGGAAGAGATCGATCTCCTCAAAGTCAGAGAGCTAAAGAGATCGATCTGTAGTGTTGAGAGATCGATCTCCTCTCTACGAGATTGCATGGCAGATCAATCTGGAGATCGATCTTGCTTCAAACAGAGAGTTAAGGAGATCGATCTGCCTATTCGACAGATCGATCTGCCTCATTACTTTAAACTAACAGATCGATCTGCTAACCTATGAGATCGATCTCCTTGTGTATTTGTGCTTCAATCTTGCAGGATTTATAACTAAGAGATCGATCTGGCCAAGAAGGCAGATCGATCTGGCACTCTACTGGAGGCACCCAACGGCTAGTTTCTGCAAAACATAACAGGAAGAATAGCATTTAATGCTCCAACTACCCATCCTTCAGTATTTAACCAAGCATTGAAGACAAAGAGAATAGAGACACTATTGCTGCATATTCCAAACATTCTCAAGCTTTAATTCTTTCATTCTTTGTGTCCCTATTGCTCATTCATTGAGAATCATTGTAAAAGCTTAAGTGCAAAAAAGCTACATTTGTCCTACCACTTTAAAGCATTATATTGTATTCAGTCTTATCTTAAAAGAGAAGAGGATTGTTCCTCAGTGAGAGTATATTGTAAGAGGCTGAATACTTTTTCTGTATTGCTAAGGGTAGAGAGGTTATTCCTTAACCTGCAAAAAGGAACTGTGTAAGCTCTATTGATAGAGAGAAAGAAAATACTTGACAAGAAGGTCAAGGAGAGAGGACGTAGGCAAGAGTTTGGCCGAACCTCTATAAACGATTGTGTTTGTTTCTCTCTTCCCTACTCTGCATTACATTATTACATTGCACTTTATTGCTCATTATCATTTGTGATTAAATTGTTATTAATTTTTAATTTGCCATAATTGTTAGAAAACCGATTCACCCCCCCTCTCGGTAGAGCCAACACATAAGATGGTTGATTTGGATCTAATAAATGTGGATGAAATAAAATAACGTACGTAAAATTGCATAAGGGTAAATCGAGAAAGTAGGGATCCAAAAATTTAATGAAAGGAATTTAATCAAGTTGATGAAAAATAAGAATTTAAAATAAGAAAAGATTGTGAGTTTATGAAGGAAAGTCGGTTCAATTTGGTCCCGAACATGTGCAAGGGTAAAACGGTCAAAAAACTAAAATCCGGTATAAATTCGATAAGAAAATTTCATTAAAAATATGGAATTGAGAATTTGGATCAATAACGAGGAAAATATTGAATTTCGAGTCCAATTGATCAAGATCTGAATTTATTGGAATTAATCAAAATTTTTACTTCAAAAAATTATCCTGCAAATACTGGAAAAATATACCGAAAAGATGAAATATGACAGATAAATTTATTTATTGATTAAATGAATAAAATACTAATTTTTGGAGATATTTTAATTTTTTTAATGTATTTTAATGGGTTAAAATAATAATAAAATAAAATAAAATAAAATAAAAAGGAAAACGAAAATCTTTAAACGTGAAGAGAGAGAAACTGAGAAAGAAAATGGAGAAGCCGAGGAAGACCGAGAACCACCGACGACCACCAGCGACCGATGAGGCCAGGCGAGGGTCGAAGAAGAGAGACGACAACCTGGCAAATCATCTGGTACCGGTGACGCGCGTCGACAATGCCTGATTCCGGCGAATCGACGAAAGGAAATCCGAGAGGGAACCGAGTTGATTGTCGACGATCTACGACGATTCAGCTCTGATTCGACCTAGCCGAGAGACCCCCTAGTCGAGGCGGTACTTTTGGTATCGGTTGCGACCGGTGAAACGGCCGGTAACGCCGACAACGGTGAGGGGAACAAAACGGCACCGTAGCCGAAAAGGGGAAGAAAAAGGAAAAGAAAAAGAGAACGAAAAAGAAAAAAGGAAAAGAAAAGAAAGAAAGGGGAAAAAGGAAAGAAATTTGATCGGGGACGACTCGAGAGTCGGGTAAGTTGACCGAGGGTCGAGATTGACCTGCGATTAAATTTCGAGAATCAATTTAATATTATATTAATGGAAAATAACCCGGATTAATCTAATTGTGCAGTTCTACGACAGAGCCCGAACGAGAGCTGATTGAGCTCCAATTTTTGTACCCCGCATAACATTGGGTAAGTACACTTTAATTACGACAATTTGAGTCCTTAATGCAGAGTTAAGATTATTTTACGGATTTTACAGATTAATTCTGCATAAAAGGAATTGTATTCGAAATTTTAAAGTAATTATCGTAAATAGTATACGGGCTATCCAATGAGTTTGGAATGAAGCCCGATGAGTATTGGTAAGTCAAATGAGCCCAGTAGACCCGAAGAAGGGATTTAATAAGTGGAAACAGGCTAAAAAAGGGGTCGAGGCCCATTAAGGTACAATCGGGCCCAATAAAGTAAAACGAGCCCAGTGCTTTAGATTCGATCAGTAAGAGTGAAATACTGATAAGTATATTTGAACTGAACCAATATGTGATTATATGCAGTTCCGTAGACTTGGTTTGGAGCGAATTGGATTGAGAGACCTAGTACGGTCGAGACGGGATAAGCTCACGTGTGATTCCAGGTAAGGGAATTTTATAAGCATTTAGAGGTAGCTGTACGTAGTTTTGAGGGAATTTACATTACGTTAAATTCATTAGGCTACCCGAAAACAGAATAATAATTTTTACAAAAAATGTGAAAAACGCGGCAAATTACTATTTTACCCCAAATTAGGAATATTTCAAAATGGGTAGTAAGGCTATGAAATTGCATGAATTTGTTGATTTTGTTATTTTTATGATGACATTGCTTTAAGTTAAGAAATTTATGGATAAGTTGGTTATTATTTTCATGTTTTAAGTGAAAAGGCACAAGTTAAGTGCCAATTGAGGTTTATTTGACATAAATTGGTGAAATTGAGTCTCCTACTAGTTTTATATGAGTTTTAATCGTGTTGGAGCACTGCTCGCACTGGATTTCATATTTTAACTCATACACAGAGTGCTGGAGTCTTGCTCGCACTATTTTACAGACTTATTTCACATGACTACCGTATTGAAGTTTTTACTCGTACGAGGTTTTCACTGACTTTGTATACAATCCGTAATAGAGCATTTCTCGTACGTGAATTTTAATTGAATTTATAATTATTTTAAGTCGTACTGGAGCGCTGCTCGTACGCAGATTTCATTGATTTCTATGAAACCGTGCAGGAGCGTTGCTCGCACGAGGTTTTTAGATATCATGTATATGCATGAAACCGTGCTGGAGCTTTCTCCTGTAGACTGTGTGTCACAGTGAGATGATATGCTCACTCGTACATACTGAGACATAATTGGCATGGGTGGATAAGACCTATCGCAGGCACCCCATGACTGAGATTGGGTTCATGGAGTACGTTGTACTGTGTATATCACATGGAGTACGCTGTACCATGGGGATTGTTGGAGTGGAGTGGCATTAGCCACGAGGCAGCAATCCTTGCCCTCGCAATATTGATATTATGTTATTATGGTGGGTAGGAGTGACTCACCTCTTATTCTAGGTGTGATACCCCGCACACTAGGATTTGTGTAGCCAGGGATCACGAGGATATGGCCATAGTCCTGGATATTACCGATATAGTCACCTACATATCTCACATGATAAATCATTTGGTTTTGATAGATCCGGGTAGGACCCAAGGGAGGGGTCAGGCCTCGATCTTCTTATGAATTCGATCGAGATTTGATTTTTCCACCGAGGGATTTTATGAAACTTTCATGACTTGTAACCCCGAGAGAAGGGTGATTTTATAACAAGTTATTTTGTTGAATTGAATTATATCCATTGAGTTTATCACATTTTAACCCAGATGAGGTGTTTTAAAACTTATTGATTCAATTGAGCAAGAGATGTTTTCACATGAGAATCATTCCGTGTTTTATATGTCGATTTCCTGTTTTAGAACAGATGATATCTATATGTATGGCATATCATTGTTTTTACCTCATGCTCACATATATCCTGATTTCCTATTAGCATGGAGATAGTATAGCTATCTACCCGTTTATATTTTGCCTTACTGAGCATGTGAAGCTCACCCTTTCATTTTTCACCCCCTTTCAGAGTTTCCACCTTAGAGATAGTGGGTGTAGAGAGTAGACAGCATAGTTGATTATCTGTGGTTCCCATGACTGTCAGGTATACACCATGTATAGAATTTTGTATTAGTATGCTTACAACACAGTAGTGTATATGAAGGAATATTTGGGGATGTAAATATAAGTAGATTAATTGTACATGTATGAGAATCATGTGATGTATAAACATATCGACCACTCTATTATATGATAAATGATATCAGTATGTATATATACGTGTGATATTTCTTAATGGTTAAAATGGTGTATTGATATTGATTCACAGCCTGACCTGTTCAGAGAGATCTGCCACAAGGGGGTAAGAAAATTTTTCAAAAGCAAAAAATTTGTACTGAGTTTTGGTAAGTATTGGGTCATGACAGAAAAAGTGGTATCAGAGCGAGGGGTCAACCGGAAGTGAATCAGTATTGATAAATATGCAATCAAGAGTTAGAGTTGGTCGGATAAGAGTCGGTAGTGATCGTAAGGAAAAATTGCATCCCTCTTAGTACTGTGCTGTATGAGATGCCAAAGTGTATACTATATGAGAATTAAATTAACAAATGATCTTGGATTTCAGGATTTACATTATGCCGATCACCCGCAGTGGTAGAGGGGCTGGTACACATGCTAGAGACCGTAGGGGCAGGTCTAAAGGCCTTGGTGATGGGATATAGACTGGTTGGTACCCGAGGGTATTGCTATGAGACCAGAAGAGAATGAGGCACGCTTCACAAGACTTGAACGGAGTATTGAGAGCTTGGTTGAGATTGTAGCATAGTAGGCAGCGCTTAGAGCTAGGGATAGACAAGATCCGACGGGATAGGCAACAACTGATCCCGAGATGCCGACATAGGCTGTAGAGTTACCCGAGGTTTAGGCTCAGGTTGCAGAGGCAGTAAGACCCCCGCTAGCTCAGGATGCTGGATATGATTGTGACCTTAATAGATTTAGACACTTTCAAAAGTTTAGACCTCCAGTCTTCCATGGGAGGAAGGATCCATTAGTAGCAGAGGATTGGGTGTATCAGATGGAGAAATTGTATAGGCTTTTTAGGTGCACTACTACTGAGAGGGTTGCTTTTGCCGTATCTGTATTTCAAGGGGCGGCAGAGCATTGGTGGAGATTTACCGAGCCTATTTTGAGAGCTCGACATGCCGAAGTCACATGAGAGATATTTTTGGATGCTTTTAGGAGACAGTATGTTCCCGCTACTGCACAACGGAAGCTGAGGATGTTTTTTATAAGTTTGGTTTAGGGGAACCACTCTATTGATGAGTATGAGACTCGATTCATTTCTTTGGGGAGATATGATCCAAAGACGATGAGCAGTGAGGACCAGAAGGTCTAAAAGTTTATAGATGGACAGAGACCAGCCATCAGATCTCGGTTGGCTCCTTTTGATGTTTCGACTTATGAGGATGCAGTACATAGAGCTTAGTTGTGTGAGCAGGATTATGAGCGAAACGTCTTTGAGTCAGGAAAGATCAGTAGGAGTAGAGATAAAGACCTGAAGAGACCCGAGAGAGATAGATTTATTAGGAAAGGGCGATGGCTCTTTGATAAGAGGCCGAAGATTGAGGAGGTTCAGGAGAGGACAGCTAGACCCCTTGTTCATCCGGCTTTACCACCAGCTAGGGCATTGTCATTGGAGAACCACACCCTACTACTGATCGATGTAGGCGATGTGGCAGATATCATAGTACCAGGCCTTGTCCAGTGCATATAGCTACAGTAGTATGTTACCGTTGTGGGAGGCCAGGGCATGTGGTGAGAGATTACCCAGAGAGACCGGACACTACCCCACAAAAGGGCAAGGAGCCGGAGAGAGCTCTAGTGCAGGTTCCTGCTCAGAGGAGGAGAGCTACCGTCGAGGAGAAAGGGAAGCAAGTGATGGGTACAGGGCGAGTTCATGCCTTAGACCAGGATACAGCAGACCAATCGTCGGATGTGGTGAAAGGTACCATCCTGATCTTTAATTTAGAAGCATATGTTTTAATTGATCCTGGTGCCACGCATTCATTCATATCGCCCTCATTTACATATAAATTATTTAAGTATGTAAAGCTTACCCCTCTGAGTAGTAAATTGTTAATAATTATCCCTATAAACACTAGTCAGCTAGTAGAGTATGTAGTCAGGGACTGTAAATTGAAAGTCGAGAAAAAAAATGGCATCCGACCTTATTTTGATGTATATGAGGGACTTCGATGTCATACTAGGAATGGATTGATTGGTTGCCAATCATGTTGTGTTAGATTGTTTTTCTAAGACATTAATGTTTAATACCCCCGAAAGATGTATTGTAAAATTTTTCTGAAAAGTAATAAAATCAGTGGTTGTTCTAAATGGAGCAATGAATTTTTACTGATTTATTGATTTATATTTTGAAGGATTCATCACATATGTGGTTGATACGAACTAGGTACGACCGGATTTGAGAGACATTCTATTGGTTAGGCAGTTTCCTGATGTCTTTCCAGACGATTTACCAGGATTACCACCAGCCAGAGAGATGGAGTTTGGGATAGATTTGGTACTTGGTACAAAACTGATTTCTAGACCACCGTATAAGATGGCTCCGATTGAGTTGGAGGAGCTGAGAAAGCAGTTACAGGATCTGCTTGAGAAGGGGTTTGTTAGACCGAGCATGTCACATTGGGAAGCTCAGGTCTTGTTTGTGAGAAAGAAAGATGGCAGCCTCCGATTGTTTATAGATTACAGATTGTTGAATAAGGCTACCATTAAGATCAAGTATCCCCTTCAATGCATTGACGATTTGTTGGATCAGCTTCGAGGAGTACAGGTCTTTTCTAAGATTGATCTAAGGTTTAGGTATCATCAGCTGAGGATACGGAGGGAGGATGTGCCCAATACAGCATTTAGGACCCGTTATGGTAATTATGAGTTTTTGGTTATGCCATTCGAGTTGACTAATGCCCCCGCAACATTCATAGCTTTGATGAACGATGTGTTCAAGCCATACCTGGATCGATTTGTGATTGTGTTTATCGATGATATTTTGGTATACTCCAGATCCAGGGAGGATCACGAGCAACACTTGAGGATAGTTCTACAGACCCTCAGAGAGAGATAGTTGTATGCCAAACTCAGTAAATGTGACTTCTGGTTGAGCAGATTTCTTTTATGCGCCATGTGGTATCGAAGGATGGGGTGTCAGTAGACCCATCTAAGATAGAGGCAGTTGTTCAGTGGGAGCGGCCCAGGATAGTCACAGAGATTCAGAGTTTTTTGAGTTTGGCAGGATACTACAAGAGATATATTGAGGGTTTCTCCAGATTAGCTGCTTCGTTAACACATCTCACATGGAAAGATGTTGAGTTTGTGTGGGATGATACCTGTGAGAGGAGTTTTCAGGAGCTGAAGCGTCGATTGACCACTACTACGGTTCTCACCATTCCTACCAGCTCAAGAGGTTTCTCAGTATATACAGATGCATCGCATCAGGGACTGGGCTGTGTATTGATGCAGGATGGGAGGGCAGTTGCCTATAGATATAGACAGTTGAAAGACCACAAGAGGAACTATCTGACCCACGATTTGGAGTTGACGGCTATAGTGTTTGCATTGAAGATATGGCGTCATTACTTATATGGTGAGCAGTTTCATATTTTTACAAATCATAAGAGTCTGAAGTATTTATTCTCGCAGAAGGAGCTGAACATGAGACAGAGGAGATGGCTCGAGCTCCTAAAGGATTATGATTGCGAGATATTACACCACCCGGGTAAGACTAATGTAGTTGCTGATGCGTTGAACAGGAAGAGCCTAGGGTTGGTATCATTTATGATGGTTCGGGAACATGACTTGTTAGAGCAGTTCGCGAGCCTCAATTTGGACATAACACCACCTGAGATTGATAGAGTTGAGATCATTGCGAGCCTGAGGTTGGAGTCAGAGTTGATTGATCGTATCCGGCAGGCTCAGCAGAGTGATCAGAGATGTATTGAGTTGATGAGTCAGGTACAAGCAGGTGCAGATATCGATTTTGGATTAAGTACTGATGGCTTACTGAGGTTCCGAGGTAGGATATGTGTTCCCGAGGATCTTGAGTTCCGGAGGATGATTTTATCAGAGGCTCACTCAACGAGGTATACAGTACATCCGAGGAGTATGAAGATGTATCAGAACCTTCGAAGAGTATATTAGTGGTCTGGGATGAAGAGAGACATAGCAGAGTATGTCACGAGATGTCTTATCTGTCAGCAGGTAAAGGTAAAGCATCAGAAGCCTACAAGATTATTGCAGCCTCTACCGATACCGACATGAAAGTGGGAGCATGTCACCATAGATTTTGTGATGGGATTATCGAGGACCCACAGAGGTCACGATGCCATCTGGGTGATTGTGGATAGATTGACGAAATTTACCCATTTTTTAGTTATGAGAGCTACAGATGCTCTGAGTACGTTGGCGAACTTATATGTTCGAGAGATTGTCAGGCTACATGGCGTTTTAGTGAGCATTGTTTCTGATAGGGATGCCCGCTTCACTTCCCATTTTTGGGAACACTTTCAGGAAGCGTTGGGGACCTAGTTGAGATTTAACACCGCTTTCCATCCTCAGACAGATGGTCAGTCAGAAAGGACTATACAGACTCTGGAGAATATGTTGAGAGCGTGTGTGCTGGATTTTGGAGGCTCCTTGGATGATCATTTGCCATTAGCCGAGTTCGTTTATAATAATAGTTATCACTCGAGTATCGGGATGGCACCGTATGAGGCACTGTATGGTTGCACCTGTCATTCCCCTATTGGATGGGAAGAGATTGGTGAGAGACAATTATTTGCTCCTGACTTGGTTCAGCAAGCCTCTCAGGATGTCAGATTGATATGCGATAGATTGCGGACAGCTCAGAGCCGACAGAAGAGTTATGCTGATAGGAGACGCAGACCACTAGAGTTTACAGAGGGTGAGTCAGTATTTTTGAGAGTTTCTCCTTCCAAGGGTATCATGAGGTTCGGTAAGAAAGGTAAACTGAGCCCTCGTTTTATTGGACCCTTCGAGATTCTGGAACGAGTGGGAGATAAGGCCTATAGGTTGGCATTGCCATCAGAGTTGGCAGGAGTACACAGTGTCTTCCACGTTTCTATGCTTTAGAAGTACCATCTGGATCCGTCACATGTGATTAACTACGAGCCGTTAGAGCTCAGTGACAGTATGACTTATATTAAGAGACCGGTTCAGATATTGGATAGGAAGGAGAAGGTATTGCGGTCCAAGGCGATCTCCCTGGTGAAGGTTCAATGGCAGTATCACACTCCAGAGGAAGCTACCTGGGAGCTAGAGAGCATGATACAGGAGAAGTACCTGGAGTTATTTACCGACTGATTTGGTTCTAATTTGGAGGACCAAATTCTTTTAGTGGGGGAGATTATGAGATCCGCATCTTTGTATGACATTCCTTATGATTTCCACATTGTATGACGGTATTATCTATTAATGGATTCATAAGATGGTTGATTTGGATCTGATAAATATAGATGAAATGAAATAGCGTACGTAAAATCGCATAAGGGTAAATCGGGAAAGTAAGGACCCAAAAATTTAGTGAAAGGAATTTAATCAAGTTGACAAAAAATAAGAATTTAAAATAAGAAAAGATTATGAGTTTATGAAGGAATGTCGGTTCAATTTGGTCCCGAACACGTGCAAGGGTAAAACGGTCAAAAGACCAAAATCCGGTATAAATTCGATAAGAAAATTTCATTAAAAATATGGAATTGAGAATCTGGATCAATAACGAGGAAAATATTGAATTTCGAGTCCAATTGATCAAGATATTAATTTATTGGAATTAATCGAAATTTTTACTTCGAAAAATTATCCCAAAAATACTGAAAAAATATATCGAAAAGATGAAATAAGACAGATAAATTCATTTATTGATTAAATGAATAAAATACTAATTTTTGGAGATATTTTGATTTTTTTAATGTATTTTAATGGATTAAAATAATAATAAAATAAATAAATAAATAAATAAATAAATAAAAAGAAAACGAAAATCTGAAAACGCGAAGAGAGAGAAACTGAGAAAGAAAACGGAGAAGCCGAGGAAGACCGAGAACCACCGACCACCACCAACGATCGACGAGGCCAGGCGAGGGCCGGAGAAGAGAGAGGACAACCTGGCGAATCTTTTGGTACCGGTGACGCGCGCCAACGACGGTTGATTCTGGCGAATCGACGAAAGGAAATCCGAGAGGGAACCGAGTTGATTGCCGACGATCTACGACGATTCAGCTTTAATTCGACCCAGCCGAGAGACCCTATAGCCGAGGCGATTCTTTTGGTACCGATAGCGGCCAGCGAAACGATCGGTAACGCCGGCGACGGTGAGGGGAGCATAACGGCACTGTTGCCGAAAAGGGGAAGAAAAAGAAAAAGAAAAAGGAAAGAGGAAAAAGGAAAGGAAAAGAAAAGAAAGAAAGGGGAAAAAGGAAAGAAATTTTACCAGGAACGACTCGAGATTCAGGTAAGTTGACCGAGGGTCGAGATTGACCTACGGTTAAATTTCAGAAATTAATTTAATATTATATTAATGAAAAATAACCCGGATTCATCTAATTGTGCAGTTCTACGACAGAGCCCGAATGAGAGCCGATTGAGCTCCAATTTTTGTACCCCGCATAACATTGGGTAAGTACACTTTAATTACGACAATTTGAGTCCTTAATGCAGAGTTAAGATTATTTTATGGATTTTACGGATTAATTCTACATAAAAGGAATTGTATTCGGAATTTTAAAGTAATTATCGTAAATAGTATACAGACTATCCAATGAGTTTGGAACGAAGCCCGATGAGTATTGGTAAGTCAAATTAGCCTAGTAGACCCGAAGAAGGGATTTAATAAGTAGAAACAGACTGAAAAAGGGGTCGAGGTCCATTAAGGTGCAATCGGGCCTAATAAAGTAAAACAGACCCATTGCTTTAGATTCGATCAGTAAGAGTGAAATACTGATAAGTATATTTGAATTGAACCAATATGTGGTTATAAGCAGCTCCGTAGACTTGGTTTGGAGCGAATTGGATTGAGAGACCTAGTATGGTCGAGACGGGATAAGCTCGCGAGTGATTCTAGGCAAGGGAATTTTATAAGCATTTAGAGGTAGCTATACGTAGTTTTGATGGAATTTACATTATGTTAAATTCATTAGGCTACCCGAAAATAGAATAATAATTTTTACGAAAAATGTGGAAAACGTGACAAATTACTATTTTACCCCCAGTTAGGAAAATTTCAAAAAGGGTAGTAAGGCTATGAAATTGCATGAATTTATTGATTTTGTTATTTTTATGATGACATTGCTTTAATTTAAGAAATTTATGGATAGGTTGGCTATTATTTTCATGTTTTAAGTGAAAAGGCACAGGTTAGGTGCCAGTTAAGGTTTATTTGACATGTTTTTGTGAAATTAAGCTGCCTACCAGTTTTATATGAGTTTTAATCGTGCTGGAGCACTGCTCGCACTAGATTTCATATTTTAACTCATACACAGAGTGCTGGAGTCTTGCTTGCACCATTTTACAGACTTATTTCACATGACTACCGTACTGGAGTTTTTACTCGTACGAGGTTTTCACTGAGTTTTTATACATATCCGTACTAGAGTATTTCTCGTACGTGAATTTTAATTGAATTTATAATTATTTTAAGTCACACTGGAGCGCTGCTTGTACGCAGATTTCATTGATTTCTATGAAACCGTGCAGGAGCTTCGCTCGCACGAGGTTTTTAGATATCATGTATATGCATGAAGCCGTGCTGGAGTTTTCTCCTGTAGACCATGTGTCACAGTGAGATGATATGCTCACACGTGCATACTGAGACATAATTGGCATGGGTGGATAAGACCTATTGCAGGCACCCCCTGACTGAGATTGGGTTCATGGAGTACGTTGTACCGTGTATATCACATGGAGTATGCTGTATCGTGGAGATTGTTGGAGTGGAGTGGCATTAGCCACGAGGCAGCAAGCCTTGCCCTTGCAATCCTGATATTATGCTGTTCTGGCGGGTAGGAGTGACCCACCTCCTGTTCCAGGTGTGATACCCCGCACACTAGGATCCGTGTAGCCAGGGATCACGAGGATATGGCCATAGTCTTGGATATTACCGATATCGTCACCTACATGTCTCACATGATAAATCCTTTGATTTTGAGAGATCAGGGTAGGACCCGAGGGAGGGGTCAGACCTCGATCTTCTTATGAATTCGATCGAGATTTGATTTTTCCACGGATGGATTTTATGAAACTTTCATGACTTGTAACCCTGAGAGAAGGGTGATTTTATAATGGAATTTTATAACAAGTTATTTTGTTGAATTGAACTAAATCCATTGAGTTTATCACATTTTAACCCAGATGGGGTGTTTTAAAACTTATTGAGCATGAGATGTTTTCACATGAGAATCATTCCATGTTTTATATGTCGATTTTCTGTTTTAGAACAGATGATATCTATATGTATGGCATATCATTGTTTTTACCTCATGCTCACATATATCATGATTTCCTATCTGCATGTAGATAATATAGCTATCTACCTGATTATATTATTGTCTTACTGAGCATGTGGAGCTCACCCTTTCATTTCCACCCCCTTTCAGAGTTTTCACCTTAGAGATAGCGGGTGTAGAGAGTAGACGACATAGTTGATTATCTGTGGTTCCCATCGACTGTTAGGTATACACCATGTATAAAATTTTGTTTTAGTATGCTTACAGCACAGTAGTGTATATGAAGGAATATTTGGGGATGTAAATATAAGTAGATTAATTGTACATGTATGAGAATCATGTGATGTATAAAACATACCGACCACTCTATTATATGATAAATGATATCAGTATGCATATATACGTGTGATATTTCTTAATGGTTAAAATGGTGTATCGATATTGATTCACAGCCCGACCTGTTTAGAGGGATTTGCCACAAGGAGGTAAGAAAGATTTTTCAAAAGCGAAAAATTTGTACTGATTTTTTATAAGTATTGGGTCGTGACATGAGTGCCTCGAGTATCCTGTCGAGTTGAGCTCGAGCTTTAAAAACTAAGTTCAATTAAGCTTGAGCTGAGTTTCAAGCTTTGAATTTTTTAGTGTAGCCGAGCTTGAGGCTGATATTGGATCGTCTTGACTTGGCTCGATTACACCCCTACTCTTAGGGATAAATTCTCTTCCCTCTCCCACTTTATGCAGTGTTGAAAAACCCCTTTTATACATAGATTGAGTTTGGAGTTGAGGACAATTTGGTGGAGGATATAGTCGTTACAAGTTGAAAACTAGTTGTTTTATTCATTTTGGTCGATGGGGCATTGATACCTTCCCTTAGGGTATCAATACCTACATAAAAAAAAAAAAACTCAAAAAATAACCATTAGAATAGTAAGGTTTGATATCTTTGATGAGGGCATTGATACCATGACTTTTCAACCAAGAAAACATGCAAAATCAAGTTTGTGTTCTACTTACTAAATTGACTATTTCTTGAGTTAGAAAACTCGAAATCATATCGCTTGAAGTTTTGAAAACTGGAATTACTTCTATTTTCATAAATACAAAGATCAACATTTGAATCAATGTAGAAAGATGCAGTAAACCTTTTTTTGCAGTTGTCAGAAATCTGCACACTTTAGTTGAAATTCAATAACTTTTCATTGAAAACTCAAATTTTGATTTCATTTGATTCATTTGAAAGTAAACTTAAAAATATTTTCAAACATATATAGTTTGCATAAAAAGTACATATTAATACAAAAATAAAACTTTTTAGAGCTCAATGAAAATATTATTTCTCAAAACCAATCCAAATAAAATAATTTTTTTATGAATATCAATTTTGAATTGTACTTTCAAATTAAGTTAATAGAAAATAACCTTATAAGGTAATCTTTTGTTTTGAGAAATATTTAAAATCAAAAGCACATTTACTTTCTAAGAACACATTTAAGTACACTTAATTTTTTCTTCAAAATATTTATCAATTTAAAGCTAACAGTTTCCGTAAACACTAAAATGAAACTACCAAATGAAATTCTCAATTCAAGTTAGGTTCAATGAACTTGTTTCCTAATAAGTACTCACATGTTATCCTCAAGTATCTCTCATTCAATTTATGAGATAAATTGTTTGCTTCACAAGTAAGAGGCTCAACATGTGATAGTCTTTATCAATGCCTATTCTTAACAATACATTGACTAGGAACGATTTTTAGGAACAAGGTTTTGATGCATAAGGATCTCACCATTATAACCCCATATAATTCCTTTGCAAGGCCAATTTTGTTCCAAGAGCTTTAGTAACAAATAATCTCTATTATTGTTAATCTAAATAGTGAAGGGAAACCTTTATGTCTCTTATCACAAGTAGTCATGCATTACTTTGGTACCATGTCTTTCACCAAATGAGTTGGCTTTAAAAAAAAATACTCTAACATATTTAAAAAAAGGTGTCATAGTTTACATATCCTACAAAGTTTAACTCCAAGAACACTTCTATTAAAAGTGCTAACTTTTCTTTTAATTCTGATTTTAAGGGCCCAAGTAATAATGACTCTCATAAGTTTACAATTCAAGCTGGATCCTCATCGAATGAAGGCATGTTTAAGTCTAAGTATGGGCCTGATTTCTCTAAGACACATCCCATGGTTTCTCATGCAGAAAATAACCATGAGCCAATTACTAATATAACTCATGATCTTAAGTTTTCAATGAGCCATTGATGTTACCCTAACCAAGACCTCCTATTGATCTATCCCAACAGAGGTCTATGTTTACTTTATGACTAAATAAGGTTGTATACTCAACAATAGCACCTGATAACGTTAAATTCGATAGAGATGAGGATGTACTGAACTCTATGGAATTTACATGGCGATGTGTGGTGCTCTCTCATTTTCATTTATATTATTTATATCGATTTTATTTTAGAAATTATAGGGTAACTGGTAATAGCGACTTTAGAAAAAAGGCTATGAAGTATAAAAGGTTACATAAGATTGACCTTTTTTTATATATTGTTGAACCATGAATTAGTGGCATAGTAGCTAAGAGGTTATTCATCGGTTACGTTTTGATAAGTTTTTCAAAATAGATGCCAACGATTTTTATTCTAGAATCTGATTGCTTTGAACTTAAATTTTGGTGAGGTTGATGTAGTGATAAGTTGTGAACAGTTTATTTATATTTTTGTTGTTAATAAAGATGAAACTAAGCGGGCTTTATTAGCTATCTACACCTATCCTGAACCTTTCAAACATAAAATGCATTGGGATTATTTAATCAATTTCAATGGATTTGATAATATTCCATGAATGTTGATAGGAGATTTCCTTACTAGAGAAACAAAGATTTTCTCAAAAAGTGTCTTCTAGACTCCATGCAATTTATGTAGTGTTAGCAAAACGGAATCTATTGGACCTTGAGGCAGCGTGATGCTGTTCACCTTAAATAATAAAAGAAGCTTGAGAAGTTTGATAAAAATTCATCTTCACTAATCTTTTTGTGATACTTCTTAAATTTTAATGTTTCTTAAAACTTTTGTCTTGAATTCACCTAAAGTACATGATGACCACTACCCAGTGTTTTTGAAATCGCACCCCGACATTGTTCAAAATAGAAATGAAATCTTAAGCCTTTTAAATTTGAGGCAGCTTGACAATCACACAAGTCCTTCGAAACTTTGCTTAAAAATTCTTGGAAGGATGAGGAATTGTTACACAATAATTTAACCAAGTTCTAATCCTATGTCAAAGATTAGATTGTGAGCATTTTTGAAAACGTGTTCAAAAGTAAGCGAAATCTCCTAGTTAGGCTGAATGGGGTACAAAGGAAATTGGAATGTCATCTAAGCCTTTTACTATTTCAGTTTTAGGAAGAACTATTGTTTGAATATAACAAAGTGTTGTAATAAGAAGAAATATTATGGTTCCAAAAATCAACGTTTAATTAGGTACAATTAGGTGACCATAACACCAAATTTTTTCATACTGCAACAATGATAAAATGGAATGGTGATAGAGTTCTTGCATTGAAAAAGGAAAATGGTTTGTGATGTACCGACTAGACTAAATTGAAGGGGATTGTGCTTGATTTGCTAAAAAATGGCTATAAAGGTCGTTCTCCAAGAGTTGCTATTCCTTTTAATCCACAATAGGCTGAGGAGATTGGTGTTATTCCTTTGAATGAAGAGATATACAAAGCTCTGTTTTCCATGTCTTGCTTTAAAGCTTAGGTATGGATGGATTTCAAGCTAGTTTTTACCTATATAATTGGGTAATAGTGAAAGAGTTCGCTTGTCGCTCTATCAAAGATGTTTTTCGTAATGGGTGTTTAGACGTCGAGTTCTTATTGTGTAGATTCTAAAATTGGCACACCTTGAATACATTACTTAATTTAGACCCATTAGTCTGCATAATGTATCGGTGACATTAACCTATAAGATTATTATTAGCAGACTTGGTTCTTATTTGATGAATATTATGGCATTTACACAGTGTAGCTTCATCCCAAGATGGAGCAGCTCAGATACTATAATAGTGATTCATGAGGATGTTCATTTTATGATAAGAAAAAAAGGTAAAAAAAGAAACTTGATCTTGAAAATTGATTTGGAGACTAAGTATAAAATGATTAATTGGGACTTTTTGGAATAGTTCTTAGTTGACATAGCTTTACTTTATTCTGTAATTAATCTAATAAGTACTATGTCACTTCCACGAAAATGAATATCTTATGGATTAGAAAGTTGACAACCATTTTCTAACCCTCTAAAGGCCTTACATAGTGGGATCCTCCGTCACCTTGTTTATACTCTGTCTTCAGAAATTCTCGAACATTATTGAATCTACTATTAACATAAGTGAGTGATAACCGATCCACTTATCTTAAGAAAGACCATTTTTGTCCCATATTTTCTTTACATAAGACCTAATATTATTCAAGAAAGCCTCGATTCCAAAATTCCAAGTGATAACGATTGAATATATTTTTGTGAACATTCGAGGTAAAAGGTAAATTTTAGCAAGTCCAAAACTTTTGCTTCTAGAAATGTTCATCCAATGCGCTTGCTACTCTTCAGGTGGCTACTAGGATGTCTTATTGTGAAAACTTTTGCAACTATCTAGGAATGTCCATTATTGCCAAAAAGATGAAGAAATCGAACTTCCAATCGCTACTAAAGAATATTAAAAATGTTTAGCTACTTGGAAAACTCAACAACTTTCTCTTGTAGGCAAAGCTACATTGATTTAATCTATTTCTGGCACCATGGCCTCTTAGACCATGCAAACCACCCAACTCCTTATTGCTATGATAAGGAAATTGATAAGTTGAATAGGAACTTTTATAATGCTTAACAACATCTAAATGGAAAGTTCCTTTAATCAAGTGGGAAAATATTTGTAAATTGAAGGTTTTTGGTGGTCTAGGTTCTTCAAAAGATAGAGGTATGAACACAGTGTTATCGACCAAATTAAGGTAGAAGCTAGAGGCTGGAGATTCAAGGCTTCAGGTTAGGATTCTTATATCAAAATATATACGAGGGAAATCATTTTTGAAAACCAAAATCAAAATGTCATATTCATATACCTGGAGGAGTATCATTTCGTGTAAATATGTGATTTCTAGAGGTTGTTCCAAAATCATTAGCAATGGACAGAGCATTTCTTTTAGGTATGACAAATAGGTAGATGATAAACCTCTAATAGATTTTTGCCTTAGACTTATCCTAATTGAGAGTTTAAAATGCAAGGTGTGTGATTTCATGTTTAGCAATGGTCGATGGGACTAGGCATGTATAACTCTTATTCCCAAAAAGTTTTCTCATCAATTATCCTTTTTACCTTCATTATCTATTGAAGATGATAGAGTTTTTTGGGCAACCTCTACTTCTAGTGAGTTCACTGTAATTCTACCTACTTTATAATTCTAGGTGATTTACATTCCCATTTTCCTTAGAACCGTCTTTGGCATATGGAAGTTTCATAATGTATCAAATTATTCTTTTAGTTAGTTACGCACAATAGGCTTCTAACTAAAGAAGTTTGTTTAAAAAAAGGTTGGTTAATGATACAATTTGTCCAGTGTGGAAGAAGATTAGAAAACACACTTCAAGTGTTACATGATTGTTACATATCGCAACAAATCTGGGCCAAGTGAATGTAGGATTCAAAACTCACTCAGTTCAATAGTTTCCCTCTCACAAATTGGTTAATTGTCAATATAAAAAAGCAGGTTAGTGTAGCATAAAGTACCATTGATTTGCCAAATTTGTTTGCCTATGTTTACTGGTGTTTATGGAAATGGAGCAATAACACCATGTTTAAAGATATCGTTACATGGCCACTAAATACTAAATAATAGCATAATATTTCATATTTAAAGCCTCTTAATGATTTTGTTAAGATTAACATTGTTACTTTAGTTAAAACCCATTTGGGCTAGTCATCAGTAGGTGGTTTAGGTTGGGACTCCTAGGGAAATGGCTTTCAGCTTTGTAAGGAAACTACGGTGGGGCTCTATCTCTAGAGTTGAGGTATATGCTATTTATTCTAGACTGTTAATGGCATGGGAACTTTATCAAAAGCATGTTCTCATCGAATCATACTCGTTGTTTACAGTGACTAAATTACTACAATCTTGATAGGATCGTGACTAGACATGTTCAAGGGTCAGGCTATCTCCCAAACCCATAGGCCCATCGTATATTTTTTCGAGCTTGGACAAAATATTAAATCCATTAAAACGGCTTTGGAAAAACAAGATATGCTCGATTAAAATTTAGGCTAGGCCTTGGTCTCACACTTAAAAGCTAAAGCTCGACTAACCCTACAATATTTATACATAAACCCATTAAATATGTCGAAGTCAATTAAACCCAACAAACATAAACCCTAAATATGTCATCTCATTAACAATTGAAGAAACCCCTATTGAACAATCCAACTAAAGAAACCAATATAATAATAGAATTAAAATTATGTTATTTTTTGTTGAAAAAAGTATTTATATGGGCAAGCCTGGGCTGATCTGGGCTTTTTTTGTTATTTTTAAAAAAGGTTTGGATAAAAACTCAGGCCCGATCATTCGGCTTGGTCGAGTTTGGGCACACATAAAGTCTATTAATATCATGTCTAGGTCAAGCTCGAACCCTACCTAGCTCATGATCAAGTCTAATCATGACCCTTTGTTCCAAATCTTACTGGCATGTAAAGCTTTGCTAGAAAAGGATTAGAGTTGCACTTTGTAGCATGTCTTTAGGGAAGCCAATGTTTGTGCTAATTACTTGGCAAATCAAGCACATACCAGTTCTTTTGATATAATGAAGCTCTATTGTCTACTACTAAGCCAGGTTTCAAATAGCGGCCGCTATCCCAGATAGTGGCCGCTATCGCTATGTGTGAAATAACGGGTGTGAAAAAATTCACACTCGCTATGACCGTAATTGATCCGTTATGACCGCTATCGATAACCGTTATTACCGCTATCAATGATCGTTATTACCGCTATCGATTGTTATTACCGCTATCGAGAGTTGTTATTGCCGCTATCTTCCGTTAAAAAAATTGTACGATATTAAAAAAAATTTACGACCGCGATGACCGTTATGACCGCAATAATTTCCTTTATAACCGAAACCGCGATAAACGTAACGCAACCAGATCGCAACCACAATTTAAATCCCAACTACTAAAATTAAAAAGTTGTTGTGAGAGGATAGTATGAATGTTAGTCGGCCTGAATTTTGTTTAATTTAAGTAGGATACTATTCATTTATATCGAAAAAAAGAGAGAATAGCATTTTTTTTTTTTGGATATGTCTAAAATGATAAAATATGGCTGCTTATATAGGCTTTCAACAAATAATTCTACTCTTAATCTTAATAGCCACGATGTCAAAAAAAAAAAGATTGATTGTTTTAATTTTGGTGATGTTTTATTCTTTAATTTTTTAGAGTGACTGTGTCTCTTTTTTTGGATAAAGCAATAAATTAGGTTTTTTTTTTATGAGACCGAGGTCTTGTCTTTCCTATTGTCTCTTATAATAATATACTGAGGGTGATCTCTTTTAGTCCAACTTATGATGGTAAAAAGTTTGGAAGAATTTTGGTCAAGGTTAAAGTTGATGAAAGATCAGCAAGAAGAGGTGATTATTGAGAATGATTGGTTGGAATAAAAAAAATGGGGGAAAGTTGCGTTTATTGGGTAGGCTGCTGTCGAAAAAAATCCCTGAATGTTGAAGCAATGAATATGGTTTTTCATCATTTGTGGAAACCTAGTTGCGATTTTACAGTCTAAGAAGTTGGTAAGAAGATTTATTTGTTCTAATTTGAAGATATCCTTGATAAAGAAAGGGTTTTGTTATCACAATTCGCAACCATGGTCCTTCAAACAAAGCCTTGATGGTTCATCAAGAGTATGATGATTGGCTCAAGTTAATGAGATAGAGATGTTTTAGTGTACTTTCTGAGTACAAATTCATGGTCTTCTTTTAGGGTTAATGTGAAAAAAGGTTGGTATAGCTTTAGGGGAGATGATAAGGGAGGTGGAGATGATAAATAAAATGGAAGGTCAGTTGGTAGGGGGGGTTTCTAAGGATGGAGGTTAATTTGGATATGAGGAAGACATTAAAACATGGAATTATGATTAAAGTTCCTGGTAGAAATTCAAAGGTAGTGCAATTTGTTTATGTCACGACCCAAACTACCCAAAAATCAGAGTTAATTTTTCGCGTTTTATTATTTACTTAAATTCTTACCTGTCCTCGAATCGTGACCAACACTCCACTAATAATTGGGCTGTGCGTCAATGCCAGTCCCACCATTCAATTATCATCTAACTTATTTCTTCTCCAGTCATTTATAATTGTTTACAATATTTATACATCCCCTAAAGTTGCTTATAAACATGTTACTGTGCTATGCTTATGTAGATACAATATGTACAAGTGTATATACCTTATGTTGATGGGCAGCAGCGGATATCCGGAATGCAGTACTGAATCGTCGCAACTTCAACTGGAGATTATCTATGGGAGAAAATGAAAGGGGTGAGCACATCAAGCTCAGTAAGGCAATCCTACGAACAAGTAGGTAACCATACTACCTACATAAACGTGGTGCCATGCATAAACCACCCTTTCTCCACACATTTTAAAACAATGATATGCGTTATGATGTTATGTAAAACACATTTGCACGGAAAATCAACATGCAATTATTACAAATCATTTCTTTCTCAATTAAAATTTTCACAATAAAGTCAGGACTCGACCCCTCCTGCGGGTGATCCTGACTCACACAAAACCATGAAAACGGTTTACATCACACGTGGGTTTGAAAAGCATGGAAATAGCATCATGCAAATTTAGTTTAAAAACCCAGTTTAAATCATCGAAATCGTCGACATGCGAGACGAGGCAATATCTGTATAACGGCAATAACCAGGACTATGGCCATGTGTGTCCTCGAGAGTTCCTCAGCTACACGGATCCTAGTGTGCGGGTTCTCACCATGATCGGGAACCGCCCAGGAGGTGGGTCAATCCATCCCGTCAGTCTTATCCGATCCCAGGCATCCGAAGATGCTACATCCGGAGATGCCGTATCCGAAGATACCACACGGTACATCGTACTCCATGCTACTTGCACGGTACATCGTACTCCGTGAACCCATATAATATCTCTAGGTACTCCAGCCCAATTGGCCTGCTTCCCACAGAGGTTTGTTTCTCAATACTCATGCCATGTCTCAAAAAGCACGTGCGAGCCTATTAAATCGGTGACACACAGTCTACCCGATGCTCCAAGCACGGCTCATCGCATGTTCTCATAAAACCAGTGCGAGCAATGCTCAGCACTCTCATCAAATCAAGTAAATCTAGTGCGAGCTAAGCTCTAGCACTCTGTATGCAAATCGTATAAAAATCTGGTGCGAGCGAAGCTCTAACACCCTGTCTCAAAATCATATAAAAATATGGTGCGAGTTAGACTCTAGCACCCTTTCACGAAAATCATATATATATAAGAATCTGGTGCGAGTTGGACTCCAGCACCTATGCATGTAAAACTCTAGTGCGAGCTCTCGCTCTAGCACTAATGCGTGCATCACACAAATCGACAACATCGTGCGAGCTGAGCTCTAGCACGTCACATGTCAATAAAAACACGTAGGCGGCTCTGTTTCCTCAAAACAGTTTTTAAAAAAAACAACATCACGTTGAAAGTATGCAATGCTTGCATTTTCTTTCAAGGTGAGCCAGCCTACTCATGCATGCATCAAAACACCTCCAGAATGAGCAGGAACCTTTTATTCTTGCTCCTCCCAATTTTTCCTAACTTTGTAAATTTTACCCTTAACAAGGGTATTTTAGTAATTTTGCCCATACGGGGCACTAAAATTATTCTTCGACCTCTAGACCCTTCAGATAAATTTTTAAATGACTGGAATGAATTTAAAACTTTGTAAAGTTTACCTCTAGCAGTCCGCAGAATTCCCTTACCTTATTTTCCTGTCGAGTCTGACCTTTTCTTTTCCTCTGTTGTCTCGTCGCGCAGTCCGATATGCTCCCAATCAAATACCCGGAACTGCGTATTAATATTCCTCAGGTCAGATATTATACAATTTAATTGTATTTAATACTTTCTGGGCTTAATTTAAATCATTGGGCCCGTTTACCCCTATTGGGCCCGATTGCACCTTAATGGGCCTTAATCGGCCTTAAGCCCGTTTTTCACTTAATTTTCACCTTATCGAGGCCTATTGGGCTCATTGGGCCCACCAGTAATTTATTGGGCCTCGTTCTAATTCTCGAATAGCTAAATCGATTATTTACGACAATTTATCTAAATTTTCATAATTTAATTCAATTTATGCGGAAATTAAATCAATATCACGCATAACGAGGTAATTGTCGTAAATAAGGGTCACTTACCCGAGATTCCATGCTAATCTGCAAATCGAGGCTATCTCGAGCCCTCGGTGGATGCCAATCGTCGAGCTACACAATTAAATATATTTTTCGGGTAAACTTTCAGTCGATAATTAATTAAATAAAATATTCCAAATTTAAATCGGGTCACTTTGACCGCTTATCGACTTACCCGAAGCTCGATTGCATCATAGGAATTTTTTCCAATTTTTTCCTCTTTTCTTTTTCCCTTTTTTCTTCCTTTTTCCTCTCTTTTTGGCTGAACCGGTTCAGTCCGGTTCGGACCGGTTCAGACCGCCGATTCTCTCCGATTCGACCGGTTCACCACCGGTTCACCGCCTTGCCGACCGGTTCTCTGCCGGCTTCCATCGCCAGCAGCTCCGTGAGGCTGTCCGCAGCTCGAATCTGCCCTCGGTTTGGGTCGAGGTCGCCGGAATGCCGCCGGTCCGGCTCTTCTCCCTCGGCCGTCGGACCCATTTTCCTCTCCCGTCGTTTTCGACGCCGTCCGCCGATTTCGATGGCTGCCACCACCGCCAATCTGCTCGTCTTGACCATGGGAACGTTCGGCTAGGGGTGGGATTGGCCAGATCGGCGCCGTTCGCCGCCGATCTCCCTTTTTTCTCCCGCGGCTTCTCCTCCGTTTTTCGCCGGCTTCCGGCGTCCTTGGCGCGCGTCACCGGTGGCAGCAAGGTCGCCTGGCGTCGGGCTTCCTTTCCCGGTAGGCGTCCTGGGACAAGGGTCGCCGGTGGCTCGTCGGCTTCATCCTCGGTTTGCTTCGTCGTTCGGCTTTCGTTTCCTTCGCGTCTCTGTCCTTTTTTTTTTCAGCTTCTTTTTTTTTGTTTTATTTTTATTATTTTTATTATTATTATTATTTATTTTAATTATCTTACTATTCATTAAAATACTCCATAAAATACCCAAAATATCACTTAAAATTATAATTTTATTCTAATTTAATTAATTTAATTTAATTTAATTTATTTATTATATTTTAACCTCTTTTTTTGGGTATAGTTTCTCCGTATTTTCGGGATATTGTCCCGGATGACTTTTCGGTATATTTTTCGATTATTTTTGGGATTATTCTTCCGAACTAAAAATCCCGATTAATCCCGATTAATTCCAATAAGTTAATATCTTGATCAATTTAACCCAAAATAAATTTATTTCATCTTTATTGACCAAGATTTCTCAAATCCATATTTTTAATTAAATTTTCTTATCGAAATTATACCGACCTTTGGTCTTTTGACCATTTTACCCTTGCACGTGTTCGAGATTAATTTAACCCGACTTCTCTTCACGAATACTCATTCATTTCGTATTTTAATTAAATTCGGGTCTTACAACTCTCCCCCACTTAAGGAATTTGGTCCTCCAAATTAGAACCAATTCATATGAGTCCATATACAACTCCTGGCACATCGATCGTATCATACTTCTTTAATTCTCATGTGACCTTTTCCGGAGTGTATTACTACCAAAAGACTTTAATTAGGGAGATCGTCTTAAACCTCCATACTTTCTCTTTCCTGTTTAATGCCCGAATCATCTTCTTCAATATACTTATATTTGCATTAAGCTGAACTGTTGGAGTTCATATCCAATTACCTATGCTGGATCTGGATAGTATTGCCGAAACATCAAAAGCTGAGACACATTGTGGGTGCCTGTTAATTCAAGTGATAACGCCAACCTACAGGTCTTATTTCCCACTTGTCCAATCTCTCAAAATATTCCATCCAGCGCAACTCAATTTACCTTCTTCCAAAAGCTCGCTATGTCCTTATTCTCTTAGGACAAGAAACATTTCAACCATACTAATTCACCAAGGGTGAATTCCAATACTTTTCTGTCTGCTCTGAGGTGTTCTTAATCTCTCATCCTTAACTAAACATCCTCAGAGACTTATTATCCAAAGTCAAAAATGATTCTATCTGTCACCCACTTTTCTTATCCAAGTCGGGGAAACAACCCCTACAGCCATACACTGCCTCATATCTTGTTATCCCGATACTCAACTGCCAACTGTCGTTATTGACAACTTCAATTAGAAATCAACTGATCATTCCAGGAGCTTATAAAATCAATGGCACACGCTTTCATCTGATCCTCCAGAACTTGTACAGTCCTCTCTGACTGACCATCTGTCTGAGGATGGAAAGCTGGTGCTAATACTCAATCGGGTTCCCATAGCTTCCTAAAAATATCCTCAGAGGTGGAAAGTGAAGCGGGAATCCCTATATGATGCCATGCTCACTGGAACGCTACTAAATGCTCCACAATCTTCCTTACACACAAATCCTCATACACACTCTGAGTATCTGGGGAGTTCATAACCAGAAAGTAGGTAGACTTAATCACTCTATCGACTATCATCCACATAGCCTCGTAATTCACCTGGGTCCTCTGTAACCCATCATAAAATTCATGGAGACTTGCTCTCATTTTCGTGCCATGTCGATATAGGTAGAGGCTGCAATAACTCTGCAGACTCTTAATACTCTACCTTATCCTGCTGACATACTAGGCACTTTTTCACAATCTCTATCATATCTCTTTCCTCATCTGACCACCAATACCCTTTTTAAGATTTCAATATATCTTTATACTTTCCGTATGCACTGTATATCCCGAAAAGTGAGCTTCTGATAATATTATTATTATCTCATCAACTGTGGTCCTGGGGAGCAATTATATTGTCTCTGAACCTCTCTGTAAACCATTATCATACTCTGTGAACTCTGTCACTGTACCCTTCTGAATCTGACCCAAACTATCGACATCCTACCGATCATCACGCTAAGCCTGTCAAATCCGGGCACTCTCATCCGGTTCTAGTCTCAGGCTAGCTATCATATAATCATACCAATCATTGTCATCATCAGAAGGGATCACATCAATACTGAGGCTCATAACTGCTCAAGCAGCTCACGCTCCCTGACCATCATATGTAATACCATCCCGAGACTCTCTCTGCTCAAAACATCAGCCTTTCTTGGGTGGTACCATTTTCACAAATCAAAACCTCTCAGAAGCTCTAACCCACTATGTATTCTCATATTCGCCTCTTTCTGTGAAAACAGATACTCGGGTTTTATGATCAGTGCATATCCATAATTTTTCACCGCGTACATAATAGTACCATATCCTCGGTACAAATACTATTGCCAACTTTAAATCATGGGTCAGATAGTTTATTTCATAATCGAGGAGTTGTCTGACTCCATAATTGACTATCTCCCCATTATACATCAATACACAGCTCCTTCATAATTTTGAGGTATCCATACTCACTGAGAACCTCTTGAGCTGTTGGGTATAGTGAAATTAATCACGGTGGTTAGTTCATACTTCACTACACCGAAATTCACGTCACATCTACCATCTTATTTATCATCTCATCCAAAGACTACGTTTTCATAATTAAACGTGCCATCAAGGTATATCCTTTTAGAATTCGCAGCAACCCATTTGTAAAAGCCATTTCTAATTGTTGCTTATAAATCGCCCTAGACTTTAACTACATCCAACATATCATCGATACTGATGACTACGAATCGGTCCAATCCTTGACTTATTTACGCATAAGCGTATAAGATCCTTCGAAATCGCTTACGTTTTCAGGTACTAACCTGCGTCATTTCCTTTTCTTATCTTAACGGCTCTTATTAAATTTTACTATGTTAACCTTTATGATTTGTCAAATTTTAATATTCTTATCGTCTTAGTAAAGGTATCCTAATGCTAAAGGTAATTATTACGACGATCGATTTCACGTTATAGGTTATATATCTATATATACTTTTAGACGCTGTCAAGTCTTCAGGCGGGGAGGTATTTTGAAATACCTTTATTAACCCTTAGACTTAACCACAATTACTTTACATATCGGTCCCTGGGGTCACAATTTATATTCGCTACTAATTGCTTTAATCCTAATGACTTCATATCTTAAGGATGTTATTACCTAGCATACGCCTCTTACTCCAATACATCTTGTATTTAGGATCTATCTTATCTCAAAGATTATCTCCTTTCGTATATTAATTATAATGAAACTCTTGTCATTATTCATTCCGTGAGTACCATCCTTTACTCCTTTAACTTCAACTGTCGCACCCCTTTTTATTACTTAAAATCTCTATATCCATATTCCATTTATTAATCCTCCTCTATTGGGTACTCATTTATTAGTATTGTGCCCAATGATGTAGGCATTCATGCCTTTTACTCACTTATATGCGAATGAAGGCGGTATGAATAAATGTGTGGTACCAGGATCAATGAACATATGTACTTCATTATTCATAACAAGTGTGGTATCTTACACCACATCCATGAAACATCAATAGTGTCCTGGTCCAAAACATCCTCTCGCCTTCGTCCAACAACTTACTTTCCTTTTTCTTTTCGGCTATTGCCTCCCTTCTCGTTGCAGCTATACCAACGAAGTTTTTCTCTGTCTCTTTACTTTTCTGTGGGGCGATTTCGCCCAATTCTGTGTAATCAAAATCAATGGTCCGTCTTACCACACTTAACGACCATTTTCATCAATACAGTGTAGGTATAGACCTTCCTTGATATCCACCACACATTCTACAATGATCACACTGCTACTCTGCTTCGTAGCAGGTCGGGGTCCTCCAATCACAATGACCCTCAAGAGTGTCAAAATTGAATGCACTAGGGCCTTACCAATTATCTTACTCCATGACTCGTCAAATTAAATCTTTTACCAATTACCATTTTTCCATTTTTAACATCTTTGTCATTTCTCGATTCTCTTTTTTGTCTCTATTTCAGCCCTCACTACCTTTCCCAATCTCAGAGGCGTGCAATTCATATTCTTATTTATCCAACTGTAAATCTGCGCACTGTCTCGGTATAGGTAATATCTCGCGGGGCCAATCGAACTCAAGTTGAAAAGTTGAGTCATTTCATGAACTTTTAGACATCTCGACTGTCACTTGTTCATAGTGTCGAGGTAATATCTGTCCAAGAAGATAACTAAGTTTTTCCATACTCGTCAATAAATCAATTCCTTTTAAACAGTGTCCGGGATATTCTGTCACCGGAATATATCCAAGATATTTCTCATCTCAACTCTTAAGATGGGTCGAGCGGGTTTCCACCAATGCTCCGCTGTGCCCTCTGATCTCATACGTAATCTGAGCAATTAGCTCTTCACAATAATCTCCACACTCCGCTCCAAGCATTGCGAAGCGTGTCTCAATAATGTCCGATCACTCTGTCGGACTCAGTGGGGCATACTCAACATTAGCCTCCATTTCAATTTCATCATGATTCTCATAGTCAAACTCAGCACGACTTAGCAGATTCAGGTCTACCTCTACGACCTCTGCCTCGTGCATTATCTCATCTAACGCGACTCATATTAAGCATTCCTGCATTCTCAACTATTTCTTAGTCAAGCCCATCTCGATATACACTATTGTATCTAACTAAGCACAGTAACACGGGGATGTAATTTCCTAATTACTGACACTGACACACATCAGACCAATTTCTGCTCTGATACCATAATAATTGTCATGACCCAAACTACCCAAAAATCAGAGTTAATTTTTCGCGTTTTATTATTTACTTAAATTCTTACCTGTCCTCGAATCGTGACCAACACTCCACTAATAATTGGGCTGTGCGTCAATGCCAGTCCCACCATTCAATTATCATCTAACTTATTTCTTCTCCAGTCATTTATAATTGTTTACAATATTTATACATCCCCTAAAGTTGCTTATAAACATGTTACTGTGCTATGCTTATGTAGATACAATATGTACAAGTGTATATACCTTATGTTGATGGGCAGCAGCGGATATCCGGAATGCAGTACTGAGTCGTCGCAACTTCAACTGGAGATTATCTGTGGAAGAAAATGAAAGGGGTGAGCACATCAAGCTCAGTAAGGCAATCCTACGAACAAGTAGGTAACCATACTACCTACATGAACGTGGTGCCATGCATAAACCACCCTTTCTCCACACATTTTAAAACAATGATATGCGTTATGATGTTATGTAAAACACATTTGCACGGAAAATCAACATGCAATTATTACAAATCATTTCTTTCTCAATTAAAATTTTCACAATAAAGTCAGGACTCGACCCCTCCTGCGGGTGATCCTGACTCACACAAAACCATGAAAACGGTTTACATCACACGTGGGTTTGAAAAGCATGGAAATACCATCATGCAAATTTAGTTTAAAAACCCAGTTTAAATCATCGAAATCGTCGACATGCGAGACGAGGCAATATCTGTATAACCGCAATAACCAGGACTATGGCCATGTGTGTCCTCGGGAGTTCCTCAGCTACACGGATCCTAGTGTGCGGGTTCTCACCATGATCGGGAATCGCCCAGGAGGTGGGTCAATCCATCCCGTCAGTCTTATCCGATCCCAGGCATCCGAAGATGCTGCATCCGGAGATGCCGTATCCGAAGATACCACACGGTACATCGTACTCCATGCTACTTGCACGGTACATCGTACTCCGTGAACCCATATAATATCTCTAGGTACTCCAGCCCAATTGGCCTGCTTCCCACAGAGGTTTGTTTCTCAATACTCATGCCATGTCTCAAAACGCACGTGCGAGCCTATTAAATCGGTGACACACAGTCTACCCGATGCTCCAAGCACGGCTCATCGCATGTTCTCATAAAATCAGTGCGAGCAATGCTCAGCACTCTCATCAAATCAAGTAAATCTAGTGCGAGCTAAGCTCTAGCACTCTGTATGCAAATCGTATAAAAATCTGGTGCGAGCGAAGCTCTAACACCCTGTCTCAAAATCATATAAAAATATGGTGCGAGTTAGACTCTAGCACCCTTTCACGAAAATCATATATATATAAGAATCTGGTGCGAGTTGGACTCCAGCACCTATGCATGTAAAACTCTAGTGCGAGCTCTCACTCTAGCACTAATGCGTGCATCACACAAATCGACAACATCGTGCGAGCTGAGCTCTAGCACGTCACATGTCAATAAAAACACGTAGGCGGCTCTGTTTCCTCAAAACAGTTTTTAAAAAAAACAACATCACGTTGAAAGTATGCAATGCTTGCATTTTCTTTCAAGGTGAGCCAGCCTACTCATGCATGCATCAAAACACCTCCAGAATGAGCAGGAACCTTTTATTCTTGCTCCTCCCAATTTTTCCTAACTTTGTAAATTTTACCCTTAACAAGGGTATTTTAGTAATTTTGCCCATACGGGGCACTAAAATTATTCTTCGACCTCTAGACCCTTCAGATAAATTTTTAAATGACTGGAATGAATTTAAAACTTTGTAAAGTTTACCTCTAGCAGTCCGCAGAATTCCCTTACCTTATTTTCCTGTCGAGTCTGACCTTTTCTTTTCCTCTGTTGTCTCGTCGCGCAGTCCGATATGCTCCCAATCAAATACCCGGAACTGCGTATTAATATTCCTCAGGTCAGATATTATACAATTTAATTGTATTTAATACTTTCTGGGCTTAATTTAAATCATTGGGCCCGTTTACCCCTATTGGGCCCGATTGCACCTTAATGGGCCTTAATCGGCCTTAAGCCCGTTTTTCACTTAATTTTCACCTTATCGAGGCCTATTGGGCTCATTGGGCCCACCAGTAATTTATTGGGCCTCGTTCTAATTCTCGAATAGCTAAATCGATTATTTACGACAATTTATCTAAATTTTCATAATTTAATTCAATTTATGCGGAAATTAAATCAATATCACGCATAACGAGGTAATTGTCGTAAATAAGGGTCACTTACCCGAGATTCCATGCTAATCTGCAAATCGAGGCTATCTCGAGCCCTCGGTGGATGCCAATCGTCGAGCTACACAATTAAATATATTTTCCGGGTAAACTTTCAGTCGATAATTAATTAAATAAAATATTTCAAATTTAAATCGGGTCACTTTGACCGCTTATCGACTTACCCGAAGCTCGATTGCATCATAGGAATTTTTTCCTCTTTTTCTTTTTCCCTTTTTTCTTCCTTTTTCCTCTCTTTTTGGCTGAACCGGTTCAGTCCGGTTCGGACCGGTTCAGACCGCCGGTTCTCTCCGATTCGACCGGTTCACCACCGGTTCACCGCCTTGCCGACCGGTTCTCTGCCGGCTTCCACCGCCAGCAGCTCCGTGAGGCTGTCCGCAGCTCGAATCTGCCCTCGGTTTGGGTCGAGGTCGCCGGAATGCCGTCGGTCCGGCTCTTCTCCCTCGGCCGTCGGACCCATTTTCCTCTCCCGTCGTTTTCGACGCCGTCCGCCGATTTCGATGGCTGCCACCACCTCCAATCTGCTCGTCTTGACCTTGGGAACGTTCGGCTAGGGGTGGGATTGGCCAGATCGGCGCCGTTCGCCGCCGATCTCCCTTTTTTCTCCCGCGGCTTCTCCTCCGTTTTTCGTCGGCTTCCGGCGTCCTTGGCGCGCGTCACCGGTGGCAGCAAGGTCGCCTGGCGTCGGGCTTCCTTTCCCGGTAGGCGTCCTGGGACAAGGGCCGCCGATGGCTCGTCGGCTTCATCCTCGGTTTGCTTCGTCGTTCGGCTTTCGTTTCCTTCGCGTCTCTGTCCTTTTTTTTTTTTCAGCTTCTTTTTTTTGTTTTATTTTTATTATTTTTATTATTATTATTATTTATTTTAATTATCTTACTATTCATTAAAATACTCCATAAAATACCCAAAATATCACTTAAAATTATAATTTTATTCTAATTTAATTAATTTAATTTAATTTAATTTATTTATTATATTTTAACCTCTTTTTTGGGTATAGTTTCTCCGTATTTTCGGGATATTGTCCCGGATGACTTTTCGGTATATTTTTCGATTATTTTTGGGATTATTCTTCCGAACTAAAAATCCCGATTAATCCCGATTAATTCCAATAAGTTAATATCTTGATCAATTTAACCCAAAATAAATTTATTTCATCTTTATTGACCAAGATTTCTCAAATCCATATTTTTAATTAAATTTCCTTATCGAAATTATACCGACCTTTGGTCTTTTGACCATTTTACCCTTGCACGTGTTCGAGATTAATTTAACCCGACTTCTCTTCACGAATACTCATTCATTTCGTATTTTAATTAAATTCGGGTCTTACAACTCTCCCCCACTTAAGGAATTTGGTCCTCCAAATTAGAACCAATTCATATGAGTCCATATACAACTCCTGGCACATCGATCGTATCATACTTCTTTAATTCTCATGTGACCTTTTCCGGAGTGTATTACTACTAAAAGACTTTAATTAGGGAGATCGTCTTAAACCTCCATACTTTCTCTTTCCTGTTTAATGCCCGAATCATCTTCTTCAATATACTTATATTTGCATTAAGCTGAACTGTTGGAGTTCATATCCAATTACCTATGCTGGATCTGGATAGTATTGCCGAAACATCAAAAGCTGAGACACATTGTGGGTGCCTGTTAATTCAAGTGATAACGCCAACCTACAGGTCTTATTTCCCACTTGTCCAATCTCTCAAAATATTCCATCCAGCGCAACTCAATTTACCTTCTTCCAAAAGCTCGCTATGTCCTTATTCTCTTAGGACAAGAAACATTTCAACCATACTAATTCACCAAGGGTGAATTCCAATACTTTTCTGTCTGCTCTGAGGTGTTCTTAATCTCTCATCCTTAACTAAACATCCTCAGAGACTTATTATCCAAAGTCAAAAATGATTCTATCTGTCACCCACTTTTCTTATCCAAGTCGGGGAAACAACCCCTACAGCCATACACTGCCTCATATCTTGTTATCCCGATACTCAACTGCCAACTGTCGTTATTGACAACTTCAATTAGAAATCAACTGATCATTCCAGGAGCTTATAAAATCAATGGCACACGCTTTCATCTGATCCTCCAGAACTTGTACAGTCCTCTCTGACTGACCATCTGTCTGAGGATGGAAAGCTGGTGCTAATACTCAATCGGGTTCCCATAGCTTCCTAAAAATATCCTCAGAGGTGGGAAGTGAAGCGGGAATCCCTATATGATGCCATGCTCACTGGAACGCTACTAAATGCTCCACAATCTTCCTTACACACAAATCCTCATACACACTCTGAGTATCTGGGGAGTTCATAACCAGAAAGTAGGTAGACTTAATCACTCTATCGACTATCATCCACATAGCCTCGTAATTCACCTGGGTCCTCTGTAACCCATCATAAAATTCATGGAGACTTGCTCTCATTTTCGTGCCATGTCGATATAGGTAGAGGCTGCAATAACTCTGCAGACTCTTAATACTCTACCTTATCCTGCGGACATACTAGGCACTTTTTCACAATCTCTATCATATCTCTTTCCTCATCTGACCACCAATACCCTTTTTAAGATTTCAATATATCTTTATACTTTCCGTATGCACTGTATATCCCGAAAAGTGAGCTTCTGACAATATTATTATTATCTCATCAACTGTGGTCCTGGGGAGCAATTATATTGTCTCTGAACCTCTCTGTAAACCATTATCATACTCTGTGAACTCTGTCACTGTACCCTTCTGAATCTGACCCAAACTATCGACATCCTACCGATCATCACGCTAAGCCTGTCAAATCCGGGCACTCTCATCCGGTTCTAGTCTCAGGCTAGCTATCACATAATCATACCAATCATTGTCATCATCAGAAGGGATCACATCAATACTGAGGCTCATAACTGCTCAAGCAGCTCACGCTCCCTGACCATCATATGTAATACCATCCCGAGACTCTCTCTGCTCAAAACATCAGCCTTTCTTGGGTGGTACCATTTTCACAAATCAAAACCTCTCAGAAGCTCTAACCCACTATGTATTCTCATATTCGCCTCTTTCTGTGAAAACAGATACTCGGGTTTTATGATCAGTGCATATCCATAATTTTTCACCGCGTACATAATAGTACCATATCCTCGGTACAAATATTGTTGCCAACTTTAAATCATGGGTCAGATAGTTTATTTCATAATCGAGGAGTTGTCTGACTCCATAATTGACTATCTCCCCTTTATACATCAATACACAGCTCCTTCATAATTTTGAGGTATCCATACTCACTGAGAACCTCTTGAGCTGTTGGGTATAGTGAAATTAATCACGGTGGTTAGTTCATACTTCACTACACCGAAATTCACGTCACATCTACCATCTTATTTATCATCTCATCCAAAGACTACGTTTTCATAATTAAACGTGCCATCAAGGTATATCCTTTTAGAATTCGCAGCAACCCATTTGTAAAAGCCATTTCTAATTGTTGCTTATAAATCGCCCTAGACTTTAACTACATCCAACATATCATCGATACTGATGACTACGAATCGGTCCAATCCTTGACTTATTTACGCATAAGCGTATAAGATCCTTCGAAATCGCTTACGTTTTCAGGTACTAACCTGCGTCATTTCCTTTTCTTATCTTAACGGCTCTTATTAAATTTTACTATGTTAACCTTTATGATTTGTCAAATTTTAATATTCTTATCGTCTTAGTAAAGGTATCCTAATGCTAAAGGTAATTATTACGACGATCGATTTCACGTTATAGGTTATATATCTATATATACTTTTAGACGCTGTCAAGTCTTCAGGCGGGGAGGTATTTTGAAATACCTTTATTAACCCTTAGACTTAACCACAATTACTTTACATATCGGTCCCTGGGGTCACAATTTATATTCGCTACTAATTGCTTTAATCCTAATGACTTCATATCTTAAGGATGTTATTACCTAGCATACGCCTCTTACTCCAATACATCTTGTATTTAGGATCTATCTTATCTCAAAGATTATCTCCTTTCGTATATTAATTATAATGAAACTCTTATCATTATTCATTCCGTGAGTACCATCCTTTACTCCTTTAACTTCAACTGTTGCACCCCTTTTTATTACTTAAAATCTCTATATCCATATTCCATTTATTAATCCTCCTCTATTGGGTACTCATTTATTAGTATTGTGCCCAATGATGTAGGCATTCATGCCTTTTACTCACTTATATGCGAATGAAGGCGGTATGAATAAATGTGTGGTACCAGGATCAATGAACATATGTACTTCATTATTCATAACAAGTGTGGTATCTTACACCACATCCATGAAACATCAATAGTGTCCTGGTCCAAAACATCCTCTCGCCTTCGTCCAACAACTTACTTTCCTTTTTCTTTTCGGCTATTGCCTCCCTTCTCGTTGCAGCTATACCAAAGAAGTTTTTCTCTGTCTCTTTACTTTTCTGTGGGGCGATTTCGCCCAATTCTGTGTAATCAAAATCAATGGTCCGTCTTACCACACTTAACGACCATTTTCATCAATACAGTGTAGGTATAGACCTTCCTTGATATCCACCACACATTCTACAATGATCACACTGCTACTCTGCTTCGTAGCAGGTCGGGGTCCTCCAATCACAATGACCCTCAAGAGTGTCAAAATTGAATGCACTAGGGCCTTACCAATTATCTTACTCCATGACTCGTCAAATTAAATCTTTTACCAATTACCATTTTTCCATTTTTAACATCTTTGTCATTTCTCGATTCTCTTTTTTGTCTCTATTTCAGCCCTCACCACCTTTCTCAATCTCAGAGGCGTGCAATTCATATTCTTATTTATCCAACTGTAAATCTGCGCACTGCCTCGGTATAGGTAATATCTCGCGGGGCCAATCGAACTCAAGTTGAAAAGTTGAGTCATTTCATGAACTTTTAGACATCTCGACTGTCACTTGTTCATAGTGTCGAGGTAATATCTGTCCAAGAATATAACTAAGTTTTTCCATACTCATCAATAAATCAATTCCTTTTAAACAGTGTCCGGGATATTCTGTCACCGAAATATATCCAAGATATTTCTCATCTCAACTCTTAAGATGGGTCGAGCGGGTTTCCACCAATGCTCCGCTGTGCCCTCTGATCTCATACGTAATCTGAGCAATTAGCTCTTCACAATAATCTCCACACTCCGCTCCAAGCATTGCGAAGCGTGTCTCAATAATGTCCGATCACTCTGTCGGACTCAGTGGGGCATGCTCAACATTAGCCTCCATTTCAATTTCATCATGATTCTCATAGTCAAACTCAGCACGACTTAGCAGATTCAGGTCTACCTCTACGACCTCTGCCTCGTGCATTATCTCATCTAACGCGACTCATATTAAGCATTCCTGCATTCTCAACTATTTCTTAGTCAAGCCCATCTCGATATACACTATTGTATCTAACTAAGCACAGTAACACGGGGATGTAATTTCCTAATTACTGACACTGACACACATCAGACCAATTTCTGCTCTGATACCATAATAATTGTCACGACCCAAACTACCCAAAAATCAGAGTTAATTTTTCGCGTTTTATTATTTACTTAAATTCTTACCTGTCCTCGAATCGTGACCAACACTCCACTAATAATTGGGTTGTGCGTCAATGCCAGTCCCACCATTCAATTATCATCTAACTTATTTCTTCTCCAGTCATTTATAATTGTTTACAATATTTATACATCCCCTAAAGTTGCTTATAAACATGTTACTGTGCTATGCTTATGTAGATACAATATGTACAAGTGTATATACCTTATGTTGATGGGCAGCAGCGGATATCCGGAATGCAGTACTGAGTCGTCGCAACTTCAACTGGAGATTATCTGTGGAAGAAAATGAAAGGGGTGAGCACATCAAGCTCAGTAAGGCAATCCTACGAACAAGTAGGTAACCATACTACCTACATGAACGTGGTGCCATGCATAAACCACCCTTTCTCCACACATTTTAAAACAATGATATGCGTTATGATGTTATGTAAAACACATTTGCACGAAAAATCAACATGCAATTATTACAAATCATTTCTTTCTCAATTAAAATTTTCACAATAAAGTCAGGACTCGACCCCTCCTGCGGGTGATCCTGACTCACACAAAACCATGAAAACGGTTTACATCACACGTGGGTTTGAAAAGCATGGAAATACCATCATGCAAATTTAGTTTAAAAACCCAGTTTAAATCATCGAAATCGTCGACATGCGAGACGAGGCAATATCTGTATAACCGCAATAACCAGGACTATGGCCATGTGTGTCCTCGGGAGTTCCTCAGCTACACGGATCCTAGTGTGCGGGTTCTCACCATGATCGGGAACCGCCCAGGAGGTGGGTCAATCCATCCCGTCAGTCTTATCCGATCCCAGGCATCCGAAGATGCTGCATCCGGAGATGCCGTATCCGAAGATACCACACGGTACATCGTACTCCATGCTACTTGCACGGTACATCGTACTCCGTGAACCCATATAATATCTCTAGGTACTCCAGCCCAATTGGCCTGCTTCCCACAGAGGTTTGTTTCTCAATACTCATGCCATGTCTCAAAACGCACGTGCGAGCCTATTAAATCGGTGACACACAGTCTACCCGATGCTCCAAGCACGGCTCATCGCATGTTCTCATAAAATCAGTGCGAGCAATGCTCAGCACTCTCATCAAATCAAGTAAATCTAGTGCGAGCTAAGCTCTAGCACTCTGTATGCAAATCGTATAAAAATCTGGTGCGAGCGAAGCTCTAACACCCTGTCTCAAAATCATATAAAAATATGGTGCGAGTTAGACTCTAGCACCCTGTCACGAAAATCATATATATATAAGAATCTGGTGCGAGTTGGACTCCAGCACCTATGCATGTAAAACTCTAGTGCGAGCTCTCGCTCTAGCACTAATGCGTGCATCACACAAATCGACAACATCGTGCGAGCTGAGCTCTAGCACGTCACATGTCAATAAAAACACGTAGGCGGCTCTGTTTCCTCAAAACAGTTTTTAAAAAAAACAACATCACGTTGAAAGTATGCAATGCAGTGAATTTTCTTTCAAGGTGAGCCAGCCTACTCATGCATGCATCAAAACACCTCCAGAATGAGCAGGAACCTTTTGTTCTTGCTCCTCCCAATTTTTCCTAACTTTGTAAATTTTACCCTTAACAAGGGTATTTTAGTAATTTTGCCCATACGGGGCACTAAAATTATTCTTCGACCTCTAGACCCTTCAGATAAATTTTTAAATGACTGCAATGAATTTAAAACTTTGTAAAGTTTACCTCTAGCAGTCCGCAGAATTCCCTTACCTTATTTTCCTGTCGAGTCTGACCTTTTCTTTTCCTCTGTTGTCTCGTCGCGCAGTCCGATATGCTCCCAATCAAATACCCAAAACTGCGTATTAATATTCCTCAGGTCAGATATTATACAATTTAATTGTATTTAATACTTTCTGGGCTTAATTTAAATCATTGGGCCCGTTTACCCCTATTGGGCCCGATTGCACCTTAATGGGCCTTAATCGGCCTTAAGCCCGTTTTCCACTTAATTTTCACCTTATCGAGGCCTATTGGGCTCATTGGGCCCACCAGTAATTTATTGGGCCTCGTTCTAATTCTCGAATAGCTAAATCGATTATTTACGACAATTTATCTAAATTTCCATAATTTAATTCAATTTATGCGGAAATTAAATCAATATCACGCATAACGAGATAATTGTCGTAAATAAGGGTCACTTACCCGAGATTCCATGCTAATCTGCAAATCAAGGCTATATCGAGCCCTCGGTGGATGCCAATCGTCGAGCTACACAATTAAATATATTTTCCGGGTAAACTTTCAGTCGATAATTAATTAAATAAAATATTCTAAATTTAAATCGGGTCAATTTGATCGCTTATCGACTTACCCGAAGCTCGATTGCATCATAGAAATTTTTTTCAATTTTTTCCTCTTTTTCTTTTTCCCTTTTTTCTTCCTTTTTCCTCTCTTTTTGGCTGAACCGGTTCAGTCCGGTTCGGACCGGTTCAGACCGTCGGTTCTCTCCGATTCGACCGGTTCACCACCTTGCCAGTCGGTTCTCTGCCGGCTTCCACCGCCAGCAGCTCCGTGAGGCTGTCCGCAGCTCGAATCTGCCCTCGGTTTGGGTCGAGGTCGCCGGAATGCCGCCGGTCCGGCTCTTCTCCCTCGGCCGTCGGACCCATTTTCCTCTCCCGCCGTTTTCGACGCCGTCCGTCAATTTCGGTGGCTGCCACCACCGCCAATCTGCTCGTCTTGACCTTGGGAACGTTCGGTTAGGGGTGGGATTGGCCAGATCGGCGCCGTTCGCCGCCGATCTCCCTTTTTTCTCCCGCGGCTTCTCCTCTGTTTTTCACCGGCTTTCGGCGTCCTTGGCGCGCGTCACCGGTGGCAGCAAGGTCGCCTGGCGTCGGGCTTCCTTTCCCGGTAGGCGGCCTGGGACAAGGGTCGCCGGTGGCTCGTCGGCTTCATCCTCGGTTTGCTTCGTCGTTCGGCTTTCGTTTCCTTCGCGTTTCTGTCCTTTTTTTTTTTTGTTTCAGCTTCTTTTTTTTGTTTTATTTTTATTATTTTTATTATTATTATTTATTTTAATTATCTTACTATTCATTAAAATACTCCATAAAATACCCAAAATATCACTTAAAATTATAATTTTATTCTAATTTAATTTTATTTAATTTATTTATTATATTTTAACCTCTTTTTTCGGGTATAGTTTCTCCGTATTTTTGGGATATTGTCCCGGATGACTTTTCGGTATATTTTTCGATTATTTTCGGGATTATTCTTCCGAACTAAAAATCCCGATTAATCCCGATTAATTCCAATAAGTTAATATCTTGATCAATTTAACCCAAAATAAATTTATTTCATCTTTATTGACCAAGATTTCTCAAATTCATATTTTTAATTAAATTTCCTTATCGAAATTATACCGACCTTTGGTCTTTTGACCATTTTACCCTTGCACGTGTTCGAGATTAATTTAACCCGACTTCTCTTCACGAATACTCATTCATTTCGTATTTTAATTAAATTCGGGTCTTACAGTTTATGAGCAACTTTTAGACTTCTGCTACATTTGTGGATGTTTGGATCACCAAGAATCTGAATATAAGATGGGGATAAAGATGACATCAAAAAGAAAGGAATAATGGCTCATGATTATTGTGGTTGGATGAGATGTGAGACTCCTAGATGTGCTACTGGTTACATGAAGTTGAGTGGAGGTGGACTAAAGATTCGTGGTGAAGGAGATAATGTAAGTACTCCACATTTTTTTATGAATATGGGATGAAGAAGTGATGAGACTATAGTGAGTAATGGTGGCTGACGAGTTAACGATGGGCAGGTGGAACAGAATGCTCGACAAAGGACATTTTTGGTAGAAAGCAATTTGGTGAATAATGGAAACTTAATGCAAGACAATACTTTAGGAAAACTTAATGTAGAGAATTAGTCAACGGGTAGAAATAAGGAAAATTTCAATTTTGAAAACAAATCCCTTGGTTTAAAGAACCATGCAAAAGGCAAGGGTGTGATGGAGGTGCACAATGAAGGAAATTGGTAGCTAGCAGTATCTCAAAATTCGTCGTTTTAGGACTAAAATATAGATCTTTCGATGCAACCAATTCTTTCATGCAGAGAAGAGAGCCAACAGATTGTTTTAAATGCATGTTAGGGGTAAGGGACGCCCATGTAAAAATTAGAGTATTATTGTAAAATTGAAAGTTAAAACAGGTATGAAAAAACTGGTTGTTAAGGGAGGAGTTTTTTTGGACCTAATATAAGGAGTGAGGAATTGTTAGAAGATACGGACGGACTAAATTCCATGGATGATGCATCGGTAGAGGATGGGAATGAAACCCATCCCTGCCGACAACCATGAAAATCATTTGCTGGAACTGCTAAAGGTTAGGGTCCCATCATACAATTCATGACCTGGTCAAGAAGATCAGGCTACATCAACCCTAAGTCTCTTTTTTTGTGAGACAAAAAGAAGAACTTCTATGATAAAGCCATTATACTGTAAACTTCGTTTCATCGAAAAAATTATTGTTGATTGTATTGGCAAGTGGTGGATTGGTGGTGCTATGGAAAGAAGAGGTAGAGTCTACTTTATTGTCTATGTCTAATAATCATATCGATGGTTTCATCTCTAATGCTGGGTATAATGATAACTGGCGATTTGCTAGGTTTTATGGCCGTTTTGAAACTAGTCGCAGAGCCAAATCACAAAGTTTATGACCATGGTTAATAGCAAGGGATTTTAATGAAATTTTGTTTTTAAATGAAAATTCTAGTGGTCCTAATAGGCCACAAAATCAAATAAATGCATGCAAAAATGGTGTGGATTTTTATGGCTCATTTGAATTGTGAATTGTTAGGTCGTTGATGACTTGGTGTAAGGATATGGGGGTGGGAAAAGTGTTGGAAAGGCTAGATAGAGGATTAGGGAATGATAGATGGTAGCTGTGTTTTCCAAGTACAATAGAAGTTCATCAATTTTCAATGACATCAGATCACGTATTCTTAATCTTCTACCTAGTTACAGGGGAAGATGACTAATGAAAGTCAAAGAAGACCTTTTATGTTTGAGAATATGTAGGCTAAATATCCACAATGTGAAGATGTAATTAGAAGGTCATGGAAGTCTTTAATAGCCATTGACTTTGCATTTCATCAATGTGGATGAGAATTATCGAGATGGAATAAGAAGAAGGTGAGTCATATAAGGAACCAAGTCAATATTTTAGAAAAAGTGTTAAGAGAATAAGTTTGAGTGTAATTGAATCATTTTATTCAACTTGAAGAATGATCAAATACAGCTAGTGTATATATACAGAGTTTCAGAAACTTGTAGAAGCTATCTGTTAGAAACTAACTTAACAACAGAAAAGGGTATTTACAAAAATGGAGTAACTAAATAACTAATACCCAGCTAGAGTCACCAAATCTGTTGAGGTGAAATTCTTCAGGGTTGTTGCATCTTGATTACTGGTATCATCATCATGGTTCTTGAAGCTTTTGTTATTCTACTGCTGTGATACCCCCCCCCCCCCCGGCAAGCTGGATAGTATAAGTTTTGTACTCCCAGCTGGGATAGTAGCTCATGAAAGAGAACTGAAGAGGATGCTTTTGTGAAGATGTCTACAAGCTGATGCACTGATTTGACTGGAAGCAAATGAAGAATACCAGATTTAAGTTTTTCATGCACAATATGACAATCAATATCGAGGAGTTTAGTGCGCTCATGAAAAATAGGATTGTGTGCAATATGTATAGCAGCCTGGTTATCACAATACAAGACAACAGGGGAAGGATGAGGAACATGTAGGTCCTGTAACAAGTAAAGCAACCATTGTATTTCACAGGTAGTGGCTGCTAAAGCTCGATATTCTGCCTCAGATGATGATCGAGAAACAGTGGCTTGTTTCTTGGAATGCCAAGTAACCAGGGAAGAACCAAGAAAGACGCAATAACCAGTAATGGATTTTCGAGATTCAGGGCAAGAAGCCCAGTCTGAATCTGAGAAGGCTTTAAGCTTAAAATCAGAGGAAGCAGGGAAAAATAAACCCTGTCCAAGAGCAGCTTTGATATATCAGAGCATACGATGAGCAGCAGCCAGATGAAGCTTGGTTGGTTTATCAAGAAACTGAGATAACTGTTGAGTGGCAAAAGTGATGTTTGGACGAGTTGATGTTAAGTATAGTAGTCTACCCACGAGGCGTCTATAAGCTGTAATATCCTCCAAAAGATCATTATCAACATTTTGTAGTTTAGTGGAGCATAATATAGGGGTGACAACAGGTTTGCAATTCAAGAATCCTGTATCAGAAAGAATTTCCAAAGCGTATTTACGTTGTGAAACATTAATCCCAGCAGAAGATCGAGCAATCTCTAAACCAAGAAAATATTTAAGTGGACCCAAGTCTTTGATCTTAAAAAGATCATGCAATACTCCTTTGATAGCAGCAATGGTAGCAAGATCATTACCAGCTAGAATAATATCATCCACGTAAACAAGAAAAGCAGTGAAAGAGTCATTAGAATGCTTTGTAAATAAAGATGGATCAGTTGTTGCCTGAGTGAAACCGTGCTGTACCAAAACTGCTGTGAGACGAGCATTCCATTGCCTGCTAGATTGCTTGAGTCCATATAAAGATTTTAAGAGCCTACAAACTTGATTTGGGTTAGCAGTAACTAAACCTGGTGGAGGTTGCATATAAACCTCTTCATGAAGTTCACCATGGAGGAAAGCATTATTGATATCAAGCTGCTCCAAGTGCCAATGCTTAGCTGCGGATAAAGCAAGAAGCACACGTATGGTGCTCATCTTAGCTACGAGAGAAAAAGTGTCCAAATAATCGATCCATTCCTGTTGAGTGTATCCCTTAGCTACTAATCGTGCTTTATACCTTTCGAGTGTACCATCAGCCTTAAGTTTTACCTTGTACACCCATTTACAGCCTATGGCATGTTTTCCAGGTGGTAGATCAGTTACCTCCCAAGTAGAATTTTCCTGCAATGCCTTTAATTCTACAGCCATGGCATCACACCAGCAAGGATGTTTTATAGCTTGTGCATATGTGTGAGGCTCAAAATAAGAATCAAGTGAGGTAGAAAAAATTCTATAAGAAGAAGTAATATTAGAGTGAGAAAGTACGTTGGATAGAGAATGTGGAGAGGAACTGTCGGTAAAGGATGATTGATGAATGCTTGGAAAATCACAGCTGTAATCACTCAAATAAGAAGGTGGTTGTCTGACTCGAGTAGATCTTCTTAATTCAATAGGATAATTATCAAGAGGGTTATTGGAGGAAGATGTGTTAGAATCATGAGAGACATGTGAAACATGAGAGAAAGTAGAATCATGAAAAGACTGCAAGGTTTCAAAGAAATCATTGGAAGTAGTTGGTAGAATTGGTGTTGGAGATGAAGAATTATGAAAAGGAAATTGATGTTCATAAAAGATGACATTTCGAGAACAAAAAATATTATGACTATGTAAATCATAAACTTATATCCTTTAATACCATCAACATAACCAAGAAATACACACTTTCGAGCTCTTGAGTGAAATTTATTTCTATGAATAGGAAGTGTGGAAGCAAAGCACAAGTAGCCAAAAACTTTTAAGTGGTGATATGTTGGAGGTTTGTTAAAAAGAATTTCGAAAGGTGTTTTGTTTTGTGTAACAGGAGAAGGAATTCGATTGATCAAATATGTTGCATGAAGGACACAGTCTGCCCAAAAAGGGTTTGGAAGGTTGGCTTGAAATTTCAATGCTCGGGCAATATTAAGGAGATGTTGGTGTTTACGTTCTACCTTGTTGTTTTGTTGAGGAGTGGATACACAAGCAGTTTGATGAAGGATGCCTTGAGAGTTAAAAAAATGTGTCATTCGAAACTCTTGTCCTTGGTCAGTACGTATACATTTAATTTTTGTGTTGAACTGGGTATCAACAAGAGCACAAAAATTTTGTAAAATATCTCTGACTTCTGATTTGTTTTTCATTAGAAACACCGAAGTACCCATACTAAAGCCATCCACAATGGTAAGAAAATAATGAAAACCTGATAAAGATGGATAAGGACTAGGTCCCCAAATATCAAGATGAACTAACTCAAAACATGCACTGATAGAGGTAGTACTAATAGGAAATGGAAGTTTTTTTTGTTTTGCATAATGACAAATTTCACAGACTGTATTATCATTGTGGACAGAAATGGAATTATCTAAAGAATGGAGTATTTTAATACGAGAAGGAGAGGCATGACCAAGTCTATAATGCCAAATATTAGCAGACGAAATAGAGTAACTGAGCCATGAGAAGAAGTGGATTGGGGAGACAAGAGTTGATACGGGCCATGTATTTCTTTAGTAAAACCAATCATCCTCTTGCTGGCTAGGTCCTGGATGTGACAAACATTAGAATGAAATGTCAGTGAAGCATTATTCTATGAAGTAATTTTACTAACTGAAATCAAATTATAAGAAAAAGATGGAACAAAGAACACATTTGTAAGGATCAAATCAGGTGAAAGTTTAACTATACCTATATGTGAAACAGTGATTTGGTGATTATTAGGAAGTTTAACAAATACATTTGTAACATGCTTATAACTAGAAAAAAAATGCAATGAGCAAGCAACGTGATCAGTTGCTCCTGTATCAAGTATGCAGGAAGAACAAGAATTTAATGAAAGTAATCTACCTTCCATGTTATGAACCAAGGAAGGATAGGTGGAAATCGTATTTATGACAGGAGAAGAATTCTCAGATGGTGGAGATTGAATGAGATTAAGAAGCTTGGTGTATTGGGCAGATGTGAATGAATATTTATCATGTCCTTACTGTGGATCCACATTTGCAGAATCAAGGGCATGAGAATTTTCTTTCTCAGAAGCTGACAAATCGAGACCTGAGAGATGATTAATCACAGCTGCTCGTCTCCTTTGTTTAAAATTAGGCGGATAACCATGCTCTTTAAAGCATTTATCAACGGTGTGTCTAGCAACACCACAGTGAAAGCATTGGGGCCGATTCTTAGAATTAAACTGTCGGTCTCGAGTATTGTTAGTCTTCCCTTGACTAAAGAAGGTGGCCGATCCAGATGATGTCTGTGACACAACAGTTAAACCAGCCGCAAGTTGCCTTTCATGCTGAATAACAAGAGAAAAAAACTTTATTGATTGGTGGTAATGGCTCCATGAACATGATCTGTGATCTAACAGTTGCAAAACTCTTATTTAATCCCCTGAGAAATCTGATGGCGTAGTCAGATTGCTGGTAGCTTCGAACAATTTGAAGAACATCGCAGCTGCACTTTGTTGCACACGAGCGAGATGGAATCGGTCTCAGAGTCATCAGCTCATCCCACAAGCTCTTGAGATTAGTGAAGTATTCAGTCACGGACAAAGTTCATTGATGAAATGTATACATTTCCTCCTGCAATTCTACGATTCGGAAGGAATCTCCCTGCGCAAATCTATCCTTGAGGTCCTTCCAAACTTCCATTGCACTATCAAACCAAATAACGCTTTGAGCAATTGGAGGGCTCAAAGAATGAATCAGCCATGATAACACCATAGTATTACACTGTTCCCAGGCGGGATAAAATGGATTGTCAGGCGCAGGTGCTGTGATGGAACCATCAACAAATTTCAACTTGTGTTTGGACAACAAAGCCATTTTCATAGCGCGTGACCAGGAATGATAATTGGAGCCGGTGAGTGGTGAAGAGATTAAAACTGTGGCTGGATTTTCATTTGAATGAAGGTAGTACGGGCTAGCAGGATGCTCTTCTGCTTTCACCTCTGTTTTGACTGCTTCTTGGGCCATCAGTCGTCTGTTTGGGAAGCAAGAAAAATAAAATAATGAAAAGATGATGCAGCGGAAGAAAATGTGATTACTGCTCTGATGCCATGTTAAGAGAATAAGTTTAAGTGTAATTGAATCATTTTATTCAACTTGAAGAATGATCAAATACAGCCAGTGTTTATATACAGAGTTTCAGAAACTTGTAGAAGCTATCTGTTAGAAACTAACTTAACAACAGAAAAGGGTATTTACAAAAACGAAGTAACTAAATAACCAATACCCAGCTGGAGTCACCAAATCTGTTGAGGTGCAATTCTTCAGGGTTGTTGCATCTCGATTACTGGTATCATCATCATGGTTCTTGAAGCTTCTGTTATTCTACTGCTGTGATAAAAAGAGTAGGAGATGAAATTTATATAAAAAACAATAGACATTGGTTTTGAAGAATTTCTTGAAAAAAAAAAAAGACACGGCTTACAAAACTTCAATGATTTGGCGACAAACGGCGAAGGAGCTGTAGTTGAAGTCAGGAGAGAGGAACACCAAGTATTTTCATTCTATGGCTTCAAGGAAACGTCGGAATCATGGATGATAATGGAGGAATTCTGGAGGATCGGGAATCAGTGGAAAATGAAGTTGTCTTATTTTATTAATATGTTCTAGTCAAGAAAAATAGGGACTATGCTTTTCCAGAAGTATTGGCACATCATTGGCAATAAGGTAACTGCTCTAGTATTAAGTTTTCTTAATGGAAATGATAATATAACTATTTAAATTGAACCATTATAATTCTTATTCCGAAACTCATTGCTCATCCATCAATAAGAGATTATAAACCTATAAGCTTATGTCATGTGGCGTATAAATTGATTTCAAAGGTGTTAGTTAATATGTTGAAGAAATTACTTCCTGTTATTATTGGAGTTACATAGAGTGCTTTCATTGCTGGTTGACAGATTTTGATAATGTGATGGTGGCTTTTAAGATTTTTCATAATATAAAGTTTAGTAGAAGGGGGTTGGAGGAAGCCATGGCATTGAAGTTAAACATAGGTAAGGTGTACGATAAGATGGAATGGGATTTTTTGAAGGAATGATGTGAAAATTAGGGTTTTCTGAACGGTGGATTTTCCTTTTAATGACGTGTGTACGTACATGAAATATTCTGTTAAAATTAATGAGAACTTATGTTACAATATAGTTCCAACTAGGGGGATCATGCACGAGGACCCTTTATCGCCCTATTTATTCATTCTATGTATGAAGGACTATCATAGATGATTGAGAAAGAAAATCAGAATGGTAGAATGCACAGGTTTAAAGTGGTAAGGGGAGCACCATGCACTACTCATCTTTTTTTTTTTGTTGCTAATAATGGTCTCGTATTTCTCAGACCAAAGATGAAGGAGGTTGCGAATTTTTTAGCACTTTTGTAGAGGTATGAACAGTTGTCGAGGTAGCAAGTTAATTCGCAAAAGTCATCTGTTTTCCTTTGTTTTAATACAAGCAATAGAATTAAAGAGTGGATTTCTCATGAATTTCATGCCAAAGGGTTCCAAAATACATATAAATATTTGAGATTTCCACTGCTTTTTTGCTAATCAAGGAAAATGGAGCTTTTGGGGATTAAAGACAAACTTTGGAAGCTGATGCAAGGTTAGAGAAGGAAATGTCTTTCATATGCAGGAAAGGGAATTTTAATATAGGCAGTAGCTCAGGCTATAGCTATTTATTATATGAGTTGCTTTAAGCTTCTAAAAAATATTCTTCATGAATTGGACATGATTACTACCAAATTTTGGTGGGGAGGTAAGGAGGGAGAACGAAAGTTGTATTAGAAGAGATGGAAAGATCTTTGTATATCGAAGCTGGATGGTGGCTTAGGCTTTAAAGACTTTGAAGCAATTAACCATGTATGCTTGCAAAGCAATGATGGCAGCTGATTCATTCTCAACATCCTCTTTTGTATAATGTATTAAGGTCTAAGTATTTTAGGCACAAGAGCCTTCTGTGTGGAAAGATGATGGTTGATAAGGGATCTATGTGGAGGGTTGGTAACTAAAAATCAATTGATATTTAGCAAAGCAAATAGATTGATAAACCACCTCATTTCAAGCCAGTGTTGAATTCAGCAATATCCCCTACTCCTATGAAAGTTTCTCTTTTAATTAATAAGGAGACTAATGAATGAAAGGAGGAAATCCTTGAGGAACTTTTTGAAGAAGATGATATTGCAATGATCTAGCAAATACCTATCAGTAAAAGGGAGATTGAAGATTTATTAATTTGGCATGAATTGGATTTTGGAATCTTCTCGATTCGGTCTACTTATCATTTGGCGAGAAAGATTTGTGATAACGAGGTGGGGGTGATTGAACAAATGAGACCATTGTGGCGATGGTTATTGTTAGCGGAAGTCCAGCCAAAGATTAAATATACAATGTGGAGACTTATTTGGAACATATTACCAATAAGTGAAAGCTTACGCCATAAAGGTATTCGGATTGATCTGGCATGCAAAGTTTGTGGTGCTGCTGATGAATCATGGAGACATTTATTCTTGGAATATTGAGTAAACTGGTGTAGGGTAGATGCTGCAATTGGATATTAGATGGGTTAATAAAGGATAATGTTGGGCTCAATTGATGGGAGTTAGTTTCATAAAAGGCTAAACAAAGGAATGATTGAGGGGAACTTATTATTATATGCTATTCCATATGGAGATAGAAATCAATGTTGTTATGAAGCTAAATGTTCTAATTCTAATAGTTTGATCTGTGTAAGAGAATTCTTGAAGATCGATAAACAGTGGACATTAGATGCATGAATAGAGAGAATGAGACAGGATACAAGATATAGAAATGAAAGATGGAGACCACCAGAACCAGGGCTTATAGAGATAAATGTCGATGTAGGAGCTAAGGGCAGTAAAGCAAGCCTAAGAGCAATTGCTAAAGACCATGCAAGGTTTGTTCTTTGGCGTACAATTCAAGAACAACTAAATGTGCTAGATGCAAGACTCAGAAAGTGTTGGCTGATCCTCTTGGGACTTTCTGTGGCATTAGAAGAATGTTATGTGAAGGTTATTTTAGAAAATGATTATAAGAAGGTGATTGATGATCTGCAATCACCTTAGTAGTCATTTTGGAAGGGAGGAGCCTTAGTCGACAATATTAAACTCTCAAATAGTTGTTTTAATGTTTCAAAATTTATGTTTTTAGGTAGAGAGAAACTGTTTTGCTCATAACTTGACAAAACCTGTGGGTTTTGGTAGTGCTCATAGGGTTGGGGTTGGATATTTAAGTATGAGTTTTGCAAATCTGGATGTATGATTTCCTATTTTAATGAAATTCTAGCTTTATCAAAATAAAGTGATTGTTTTGGTCCTTTTGATTTACTCCTTTAACCACAGTCCCAAGAATATAAAATCCAAGTTAATTTTAGTTTCTCAACTATACATTATCTATGACAACATATTTCAAAATAGAAAACTTCAGTTTGTAAATCTAAATAAAATAAAATAAAAATCTCATCAAAAACAAAATTTCCTTTGAAGATTTTTTGTCTTTTTTTATTTTTTTTGAATATATATAAAAATGAAAAATTATTTTGTTTTCTTTCACTAAAGATTTTAGTTTTTCTTTTTTTTTTTGGCGAAAGAATCAGCAAGATGCGTCCGTACGATTTAAAAAAAAGTGATTATTGTTAATTTTATTTGTAAAATTAAAAAAAATTTACTATCGGTATATAAAAAAAGAATTTTCTAAAAATATATTGATTTTTTAATTATACAAAAAAAATAACCTTCTCTTTTGTAGTAAGATTATTCATCGCGTTTTTAATTTTCAAATTCAAACTTAATATTTTAAAATTAACATCTCAAATTACGCCCTGCTAAGTGCAGGGAAATTTTTTTTCTTCATTTCTTTTTTAAACTCCATCCATCTTGAAAAGAAATTTTTTTTGAAAAAAAATAAAGCAACTAATACTGTAATACATCACTTTATTGAACCAAAAAAATGAGGAAAAATAAAACAGAAATAAGACGGCTTACAGTACAATAATCTGTTCACTGGAACATAACACTACCCTCTCTAGTCTCTACCCAACAAAAAAAGCCGTAAGGAAATGTTAGGCAACACCTAGCAAAAGCAGCAACAAAGCAGATAATAGGATTACTGGACTGATCAACTGGTTCGCACGAGATGGTGGTGAAGTAGTAGGACTTGTAACTGCAGTAACATTTTCCTTTGAGCAAGTGTAATTGCATCGACTTGGAGGGACAACTCTATAAACTCCACTGCTGGTCAGCAAGTAGATATCTTTGCTATTGTCTTGCCCAAAAGAGAAAATGTAACCCAATGCTGCAAGAGCACTTTCTGGCACGGTGCTGCATTGTATAGGGGAGTCTCTTGCACAACCAAAAGGAATACTGCTAGTTGAAAAGTTGCCACTATTTTCTGGGTCTTCAGTTGCCGCCCATATTGCACCAGAATACAAATCTGCATATAAGTACCTGGAAAACCCATGAACGTTAGCAAGACCTAATCAGTAATCAGTGATAATGGAGAGTAGATGGGGTAATAGTAGACAAGATATGGTAGCAAGGTGCAAAAACCATACAAACAGAAGACATGAATGTAACACAGTTAAAATTAAGTAAAAATTATATATGAATACGATAAAAATTAAAAATAAAATTTTATATTTTTTATGTCAATATCAATTTTGATATTAATTTTAATACGAAATTTTCGTATTTTATATCATTTAAAAACGATTTTATATGCTAAGAGCATGAGTTATAAATAAAATTACTAGATCTACTAGAGAACTTATAGGTTCAGCTGTCTAAGAAAACAGACACAAAGAAGCTTAGTGTTTCAAGAGTAACTGTGACAGGAAAATACTGATATTTCCACATTATTATCTGTGTGCAAACACCTAGTTCTTTTCCTTGTCGGTCAATGACTAAAGGTTGCTTACCTTCCATACATGCAAGGATCGGTGTTGGACCGGTAAAAGTAGCCTCCTATTATTGAGGCTGATCCTATTTGCTTGTTTACTTCAGAGTGATTGTATCCCACAACGGGAAAAATGGGGTTTATGTATTTTACAGAAGTATTCCCTCCGGATGATGATTTAGGATTAAAAGGGTATGGGCCTTCATACGCACGCCAACCATAGTTTCCGCCCTTGCTGATGATGTCGACCTCTTCATACAAATCCTGTAGGGTTGTAAACTCACAATGATCAAAACTGGCACAACTCTTCTGAATTTAGAATTGATCAATACATATTACGCATCCTGGGTTTTAGTTGTATGATCTCATTGATCAAGGCATTATTGTAATTTCAAAGTGCTCTAACTTCTAGTATCAAACAATTTGAAAGAAAATCCTACGAGGCAGGACTTGATAATTATTTTCTTATCATGTGATGCTTAAGATAAAAGGCCGACAAAAATAGATTTAAGAGGAATGCTAGATGTCTCTTTTATGGACCTTACATTCTCTTGGAAATTGAAAGATGAAAACGAAAACCCTGTATAGGGTTTAAGGGAATGTCAGTGTAACCTGCGGAACTCTCATTCTTGAACTTGTATGCAAAGGAACAATGGGATGGGAGCACAGAGGGCTTAGATTTTTTCTATCCAAATATACTACTTAGGTTGAGTGATGATAGTGTATGAGTTGCCTGTCTACAGTTTTCAGAAGGAAAAAAGTCAAACCTCGCCAACATCAGCACACATAAAATAGGAAGGCCTATCCAAATCAAAACTGCAGCGCCATGGATTTCTTAATCCAAAAGCCCATATTTCAGGCAGCAACTCTTCATCTTGGCTGAACGGATTGTCCTTGGGGATAGAGTAGTTTCCCCACAGACCAAGTCTATTAATTTCTGCTGCACCTGGAGCCACATATTATGAGTCAGTTGAAGAAAAATGACAAGCACCTAAATTATGCAAGTAAATCCAACTGTATAATAATGCTGAGCACCAGAAAGAACTATATATCTGATTATCATGAATGCCAAATTGTTTGTATAAACCACTCAAGATGGTACTCACTTGGTATGGTATCTACATCAAGCCTCATGATTTTTCCAAGCACTGATTTCTTGTTTTGAGCAAAATTGTATGGATCACCACCACCGCCACCATCCCCCATCATAAAGTATAGATACCCATCTGTAGGTCCAAAAAGTATCTGTCCACCATGTTGAGATGTAAAGGGTAGGCCCATAATGAATATCCTTCTCACTTCTGATGGTTTGGCATTTTCTGCCTATAAAAGGAATAATTTCATTAGAATCTTGGAACTAAACAAATAAAAAAGAAAGCTTTTAAGTGTGTAAAGATGTGTACCAACGAAGGCTGGGATGAGGTACCATTAGCAGTATATTCTGCAATAACACTTTGATACTGGCAGGGCTGGGCACCATTGTCTGTGCCTAGTTGTGAGGGATCACAGTTCACATCTGAGTTACATGAACATCTTCCTGTACATCCTGGCGATTTGCCCTTGTCACAATTGAACGAGGCAAAGAATCGGCCATTCTGTGCAAAGTTTGGATGAAATGCAATACCCAACATCCCAAATGCAGTGTCAAAATGAACTTGATCAGTAAGATCTACAAAGGGGTTGGATTCATCAAGCTCCAATGTTCCTCCTGATCCCACTTCAGGAATAGTCGCCAACCAAATCTTACCTTGTTGATTGGAGAAGAATGCACGGCTTGATCCATCAGGATGAGCAACCATATTCAAGTAACTTCCATTCCCAATTTTCTCAAGGCATAAGCCATGTGGAGCAGTAGGAGTTCCAGTCGCATTTAGTGTAACAGGTTCTCCATCATAGCAAACTGATCCATCACTAGAGACTCCACCAAAGGCATTGCAGAAATCAGTTTTTGACTGCCAAAGTTCAGTCAATTTGGTAAATTTTGAATTGACAGGTGCTCCAGCTTGGCCTTGTAGTGAAGGTGCAAAGGGGGAATTCAATATAGATACATTTTCACATGTATCCCATACTTTAGAACAGAAATCAATAGCTGCTTGGTTAGACCGAGATGAATTTGTTGAAACAGTAGAGTTGCAGAGGAGAGGCACTGGTCGAGGCACAGAATCAATGGTGAATAACTTTGCTGAAAATGGATCACATCTCTGAAAATCATCATAAAAGATGTAAACTTGGTAAAACCATCTCAGAGGACTAATTAGAGAGAGAGATAATAAATAACAGCGAAAGAGCTGTATTCAAGCTCATGAATCAAGCATTAAACCAGTGCGAGGTTTGAAATTTGACTCAAAACTAACAAGTTCTTTTTTTTTTTTCAATAAATAATGGAAGAAATGAAGTCTTACTGCACAGAGGACTGATTGCAGAACTGATGCACAGCTGGGATCAGAAACATTCTTTGCTTGAAATTGCTTCTGCAATTGTGAATCTTCTGTGGAGTTGCAACAGCTGCTTCCATTGTAGGAACAAAATTTCAGCGTGGTGTTCAAGGTAAGAGGTGCCCCTACTCAACAAAAAAAAAAAAAAAGGAAAAGAAATGGAAATTCAAACAGATAATAATCAAATAAATAACAATGGTTAATCACTTCATGAAACTGAAACTTGGGTGTAGAACTAACTGGAATTTGTGCACAAAGGAAAAGAAGAGGAGAGATAAGGAAGCAACAGCAAGTTGGAGAAGACGAAGATAATAGCAAAAACTCCTTCCATTACACCAATTTTGTGAAGCATTGCAGCTATTGCTGTGACACCCTCTATTTTATCTGTACCTCAGAACATCTTAGAGAAATACTAGTATACTGCTGAGTCGACTTCATGAAGAAAATAAGTTTATGTACAATACATGAGTTCCTTGCTGGCTTTTGAACTTTCTTCCCACTGCCAATTTCCATCTACTCTGTCTTTCAACATCCTCACCACATCATCATCTCTCTCTACATATCAAAATCTCCTTAACTCAGCTTTCAGAAAGAAATTAATTTGCAAATATCCTTTCAACCTTTCATTCTATATCAATTGAACTCCTCCTCAAAACATCAGTCTTCATTTTTAATAAACTAACCTTCTAGAATGAAGCTTGATTTCAACTTTCTCTTTCTTTCCTTCCTATCCTTTTGAACGCAAGCTTTTGGCATTTTCTGTTTCAACTTCAGGAGTTTAATATCGTTAATCCATCATCGGTAGCTTTCGGTCAGAGTTAGAGACATCAATTGGCCAGTATGCATTGGTTGACTTCTCTTTGAACTTTCTTTACAGATCAAAGGGAGTGCATGAGACTCTAAAAAAAAAAGTCCACTTGTGTTTTTTGCCCGCAAACCAAGTTGGAAACTTTGGGACAGATCTTGGTTGGTTCAATGTGTCTTCGGCCTACTTTGCACCTTTAAAAAATTGATTTGTGTTTTAAGTTTTAACCACACCACCACCAAAAGACAAAGCCACAAAGCATGGTCATATTATTAAAACATGAATAATTCAATACATGACAACTTGCCCATGTCTTTCGTTCGCACCATCATTCTCAGAATGGTTAAAAAAAAGAAAGTGGGAAGCTAAGCAAACGGAAGGGATGACATCAAAACTAGAAGAAACAGACAAAGATATGACGAAAGAAATAATGGGACTTCTGTACCTAAATATTGACAGAGAGATGCTTTAGCTAAACAAAAAGAGGGTCCATGACCCATCACATTTTGAACTAACGAAGGAAGGGATGAATGAATGGATGGGGCCTTCCATTTGTTAAGTTTGTAAAAGAAGTTGTGATCAGGGATTTAAAATGCGGTCGCGATTTTGTTTTCAGTTGCATTGTATTCGTCGTGGTTACGGATATAACGGAGACTATCGTAGTCATAACGACTATTGCGGTCGTGATTTTTTTTTCGCATAACTTATCTCAAAATGAAATATTTGTAATTATAATCATAATTAGTCTTATTTTATAATTTTTAAAGTAATTTATGATATCTTAAATCTAATATTTTTGTGAAAAATTTAGTCATAATTTTTTGATTATAATAAAACATTATAATTTAATAAAATTACTTATAATAATTGAAAAATAACAAAAGTAGAAAATGGAGATCAATAATTACTAAATTAATTCTTATTAATATAACTATTTTTCATCTAAAATATTAAAGAATTTTTTCACGAAATTTTTGTCATTTTTTTAATATAAATTAATTATGTCAACATTTCTCTCTTTTTTTCTCTTCTATATGAATTTTTACAAAAATTAATAATCAACAGAATAAAAACATATTGAATTCAATCCGCTATAAAAATTATATATATTTCAAATCTTACATATTACCACATAGTCGAATGACGAGGAATATCATATTCTCCCTCTTCATTTTCAGAGCAACGTTGATTTAGTCTTTATGATCTCTGTTCCAAAGTCAAACCATATCTTTGTTCTTGATACATTTGCAATGGTGGATACATTTGAGGTGGATACATTTGTTGAGGTGGATACATTTGTGGCGGTGGATACATATGAGGATAATAAGGCATGGGATAATTAGGAAATGGCTGAAGTGGATAATAACCTTGTGGTAGGGGATAATAACCGTAAGGAGGTTGAAAATGTAAAGATGGTCTCGATAGATAATGATCTTGAGTACCAAATGATTCATTACTAGAACTTGACCTTCTAGACGAAGAGCCTCTAGAAGTATCATGTTGGTGCTTCTTGGCTTTTCCCTTTGATCGAGCTCTATCTTGACTTCCATCCCCACTAGATCTAACAGATGGATTTACTCCATAATTTGACATATCAATGAAGAATCCACCAGTTGTAGTAAGTCCATATTCTACTCCAAGTGGACTGAAATGTCTATTTTCTCTTGCACCACCGCTATAATCAGCACTATTACCATGATCACCACCATCACCACCACCATCACCAGCATCAAATGGAGTTGAACCCTCATCATCATCATTCTGAGTTGCTGTCGGATTTGTACTTGACTGATGTACGTTTTCTTCTGATTGATGTGACTGTTCATAGTTCATTTCATCATTAGAATTATCTGCAGACAACCAATCAGAATTTTGACCATCTAACAAAGATATTTCTCTTTCTTGCAACCATTCTGAAAGTGGATCTTCGTCTTCAAAGATATGATCAAGGCTAATAGGATTGAAACTATCGTTTATCTCATCAGGACTCATTCTTTTTTGATGTCTCATCCTTAGCCTCATATTATAATAAGTATATACTAACTTCTGAAGTCTTTCATATTTCAATCTCTTTCTGACCTTAGTGTGTATATAGCTAAATGTGCTCCAATTTCTTTTACAATTTGATGCAGAAGTTGTTTGACTAAGCACTTTAATTGCCAATTTTTGTAATTCAGGAACACATGTGTCATATATCATCCACCATTCAGCTGTATAAAATTATTTAAAATAAATTTAACATCCAAAATAATTAAATAATATTAAATAAATTTTAATAAATTAATTGTTTACTTGGATTCATTTGCTTCCAAACTCTCTATGCCTGAGATGTACCGAACGTCTCATTTTTTTGTCGAAATAATATCAACTATATTGATAAAAAATATAATTTATCAAATAAATAAATACAAAAAGTAATTCTATTTCTAATACACAAAGTAAATTTTAAAGTATAAAACAGTATTAAACACTAACCTGGTTAATCATCCTGATTTGAGTATCCATAGAAGGTTTTAATCTTTCTATTACTGCTTTTGTTCCTTGTACTGTTTCTCTTAACACACTTTCAGAATGCTCCACACCAAATTGAAATTAAGGATTAAGATGTAACCTAAAAATAATTCAGAACAATATTATCTAAAAGTAATAAAAATAAATATATAACTAATTTAAACATAATGATGAAACATAAAAATGTTTTTAATTACCATCCACATTTTTAGTCTACTTACCAGCTGAATGCAAGTCAAAATGCATGAAGATCCATATGTTGTCAATAATCTTTTCATAATCAGCAGAGTATCGACAATCTGCCTGAATTGCCCGTTTAGTTCTATCCATAGCCTCATAAATAAAGCTCATGGTTGGTTTCTCATCACTATCCACAAGCCGCAATACCTTTACCAAAAGCTCATAAACTTTTGTTATGTCACGTGCTCTTTGCCAAAATTCTTTTCCTAAAACAACTTTTTTGGTTTCATAGGCAGGCCCTAACTTTTGTTATCCCCATTTTGACTCTTTGAACTCCTATATATTTATGAATAAATTTTTAAAGTAATATGAATAAGATATCACAAAAAAATTGTTAGATTTAAAAACTAAAAACCAATTACTAAGTACTAACCTTTGAACTGAACATTTCTCTTAAACTTTGTTTGTGTTTTATTATCTCTTGTAGTTGGATGAAATGGGTGGCAAATCGAGTAAGACCAGGATGAAGTATTTATCTTCCTTGAGTATATTTTTTCATTAAATCAACCGTCCATATATGATTGTATATGAAACACGTCACTTTCTTCGCCTCGTCCAAAACTTTTTCCACACTTGACTTTTTGCCAATATCTTCAAGGCATAAATCTAAGCAATGAGCTGAACAAGCCATCCAGTACAGATGTTTCCTTTTTTTCATTAATTTTTTTTCCAACAGCCTTAAGTGTTGCCTCATTGTCAATGACTATTTGGACAATGTATTCTTCTCCAATCTCTTCTACAGCATGATCCAATAGTTTGTAGTAAAATTTAATATCTCTAGTACGAGCACTAGAGACATCCACAGATTTTTAAAAAATGGTCCCTTTACTACAATAAACGAGAAAATTAATTTTATACATTTGGTTCAAACTGTTTGTCCAACCATCACACATCAGTGTAGCACCTAATTCACTCCAATGAACCTTTAATCCATTAACTCATTCTTTCACTTGTCTGTACTCTGACTATAAATACACATCAGAAACCTCATAAGGTGTTGGGAGTTTGACATGTTGCCCAATTTTTGCTACTACAAAAACTAAATTGTGCAACCATGGAGAGTTTGCTAACTGAAAAGGGAGTCGATCATATATAAAAAATTTAGATATTGATTCACTTAATTTTTTTCTCAATATCTTTAAAAAAAATCATTTACTTTTGGTTGCTTTCCACTCTTGCTTCTAACCAATTCAGGTATGGCTCCCCTTAATGAAAATTTCGAGTTAGTTGGAATGGATTTCTTTATTCTTTTATCAAAATAGTCACTAACTGAGCTGTGAGAGCTCCATCCCTCTTCATAAGTATTACTGAAACCACCAGTTCTTTGCCTAAATTCTTACCTCATATGTCATTCACGTTGTGATTGGACACTATCTCGCATAGTTTGTCTTGTAGCAACCTCTTCGTTCATGAACCCTTCATAATCATAATCCTCTCCTCTTAATTATGATAAGATTCATCTTTTCTCCTTTTGTTATCAAATTTCTTTGATTTACTTTGTTGAATGAGTTTCATCATACTTTCTCTAACAGTACCTATTAATAATATAGTTAAGAAAAAGAAAAAATTAGTTGTACATGTTAATGTAATTTTATAATCTTAATTGAGAAATTAATAATAATATTTATAACTAACCGATAACGTTGGGGCATGTTGCGACATTTCCAGTATTATGGGCAATATGCTCCTTGAAGCATGTTATTCCTCCTTTTACAACTTTCCCACAAAGTTTCCACGACACAATTCCTTTTGCATTTGGTACAGATATTCCGAAATGCCAACCGATATCATCACTCGGCGCATTCTACTCCTTTACTTGGGAACTCCTCACGTGGTGGCATGCTTGATTTTTTCTATAAAATAAGTAATTATAAACATGAATAAAAAAATATTATATTCTTCATACATAAATAAAAACTAAATTTAATTTATCAAAAAATAATTGAATTTGAACCATTAATTTTTTATATTTTACTATAATATTGTATTGCATTAAAAATTTAATATTAATTGCTCACTATCAAAATTCAATATAAGTATTATTTTTCTTTTAAGTTATAATAATATTTAGTGCTATATTTTTAAACATTAATAACTTAAATTTGACAATTAAAAAATCTACTTAAAAATTTATATTAACAATGTTAATTTTACTCATATTGAGATAATTACTAAACATTTAAGCTAATTACATAACAGTTTGGTTATAATTATTAAATATTTACTTAAAAATTTATTAATTAAAACTAACTCCTTAAAAATTTGTATTAATTATACTAATTAAAAAACTATACTAATTAAAAAATTAACTACTAAAAAACTATACAAATTTAAGCTAATTATTAAACATTTTAAAATTATTTTTTAAATATAGACTTTAAAAATTATTAATTAATACTAATTCATTAAATTTTTTTTATTAATTATACTAATTAAAAAATTATACTAATTAAAAAGTTAACTACTAAAAAATTATACTAATTTAAGCTAATTACAAAACATTTTGGTTATAATTATTAAATATTTACTTAAAAATTTATTAATTAAAACTAACTCCTTAAAAATTTGTATTACTTTATACTAATTAAAAAATTATACTAATTAAAAAATTAACTACTAAAAAACTATACTAATTTAAGCTAATTATTAAACATTTTTTAATTATTTATTAAATATTGACTTTAAAAATTATTAATTAATACTAATTCTTTAAAAAAATTGTTTTAATTATACTAATTAAAAAATTAACTACTAAAAAACTATACAAATTTAAGCTAATTATTAAACATTTTTTAATTATTTTTTTAAATATAGACTTTAAAAATTGTTAATTAATACTAATTCTTTAAAACATTTGTGTTAATTATACTAATTAAAAAATTATACTAATTAAAAAGTGAACTACTAAAAAATTATTGTAATTTAAGCTAATTACAAAACATTTCGGTTATAATTATTAAATATTTACTTAAAAATTAATTAATTAAAACTAAATTTCGGTTATAATTATTAAATATTTACTTAAAAATTAATTAATTAAAACTAACTCCTTAAAAATTTGTATTACTTTATACTAATTAAAAAATTATACTAATTAAAAAATTAACTACTAAAAAACTATACTAATTTAAGCTAATTATTAAACATTTTTTAATTATTTATTAAATATTGACTTTAAAAATTATTAATTAATACTAATTCTTTAAAAAATTGTATTAATTATACTAATTTAAAAATTATACTAATTAAAAAGTTAACTACTAACAAATTATACTACTTTAAACTAATTACTAAACATTTTTAAATAATTATTAAATATTTAATATAAAAATTATTAATTACAAATTATTTACTAAAAAATTATAATAATTAAAAAAATTTATATTAATTAATTATTTTAACCTAACCTACCTTGCTAACCTAACCCACCCCCAGTCACCTTGCTAACCCCCCTACCAGATCACTCTCGTTCCTTACTTTCCTCCCTCACATCATCTTCTTCTAACTTCTTTCATGCTTTCTGTTTCCTTTTCCCAATTCCCAGACCCAAACCCAGAGGCCAGAGAGCAGAGCCAGCCTGAGCCAGGCTCCTGGCCATCCAACCGGCCAACCCACCTAACGTTCCCAACCCAGACAGCCAGCCATCCTGTCTCACTCAGCTAAATCGATCGACTCAGCAGCGACCCTCCCTTCATCATTCGTCTTCTGTGTCAGCAGTCTCTAACGGTAACCAACCGACTCCCCACCGGCCTCTTTCTCACCGTCCCCGACTTCCTGACTCACTGATCGGCTTCTTTCACCTCACAGACATCAGAGACATCACCCGGTCACCCCTCAGCACAGCACCAGATCAGAGCCCCTCTCTCCCTCAGTACAGCACCAGACCAGAAAGCTCACCGTCGAACAACAGGGCCTCTACAAAGCCCGGATTTGCTCTCCCCTCCCTTGTTTTCAACAGATCGGGTCTACCTAGATCCCGATCTGTCCTCTCCTCACTCCTCAGCTCAGCCTTTACACTTTTTAATTTATTTTCAGTTGTTTAATGTTTAGTTATTTACCTCTGTTTGTCTGTTGTGTGTGGTTGCTTGCCGTTTTTCCTCTGTCTGACTGTTGTGTTGTGGCTTCTGTAGGTCTGTGGTTTTGGTTGTGTGGCTGTGGACTGTGGCAGTGGCTGTGTTTGGCGTTTGTGATTTTTTTGCAAATTGGGTTATGGTTTGTAGTTGAGTTGAGTCTGTTTTTATAGAAACAGACTCAACAGAATGGGATTTGGTGGTAACAGAGGATAGCGACGGTAATGGACCGTTATCGCCTCTATCCTCCGTTACCACCGTTTTCACGATTTTTTCTGACCGTTACGGGTGTGAAATTTTTTCACACCCGTTATATCTCAGAAAATGGTGGCGGCCTCCGCCGACCGCTATTTTAATCCCTGGTTGTGACTTTCGAACGTGGAAACTGGAAAAAATGCACGCAAAGCTGGTTTCATGGTGGCCACCGGCATGGGTAACTTTATGAGTTTGACCAACGAAATGTATGTGAAAAAGAAAATGATTGGTTCTAGTTGAAGATTATGACATTCAATTTTGGTGAATTAGTTATAATTATTTTTTTTCATAAAGTGTGTCTTATTATATTATTAATTATATATATACACACATATGAAGCCATATACTAAATGTGACGACCGTGTGGCACTTTGTTCCCTCAGGATTCAAGAGGTGGCCCCTACAGTCTCACTCAACGTATTGTCCTCTTTGGCTGCGCAGCAAAAACCTTAAGGTTTTGTTCTCTCAGGACACGTCCCCATGGATTCAAACCTTGGAACTCTTAGGTATCCAAGCTTTACCACAATGGTACTAATTGTTCCAGCGTTTTATTGTAACGACTGTGTGACACTTTGTTCCCGCAAGATTCAAGAGGTGGCCCCCACAGTCTCACTCAACGTATTGTCCTCTTTGGTTGCGCAGCGGAAGCCTTAAGGTTTTGTTTCCTCAAGACGCGTCTCCATGGATTCGAACCTTGGAACCTTTAGGTATCCAAGCCTTACCACAATGGTACCAATTGATCCAAGTGGAAATGTATGTGAAAAAGAAAATGGTTGGTTCTAGTTGAAGATTATGACATTCAATTTTGGTGAATTAGTTATAATTATTTTATTTTTTTCATAAAGTGTGTCTTATTATATTATTAATATACACACATATGAAGCTGTATACTAAATAAAAAATAAGATTTTAAAATTGTAAATATTATCCATTCATAAATAAGTGTATAAAGAAATATGCATCAATTAAGTAATCTTACTTTAAGTTTGAGCAATTTTTTTCATTCAGATAAAAAGTTTAAATAAGTTAATTGTCAAACAATATTGTTTAATATTATATTTTTCTTCAAAATTAAAAATAAAATTTATCATTAAAATAACAAGTTGAAATTTGAGATTCAAAATTGAATTTTTCTTAACCATTTATAAAATGGTTCCAATGTAATTTTATGTTGAAAAGTTTTAAATGATAGAAGCAAAAAAGATTTAGGATAGAATTAAAAGTGAAAAGCTATACAAGAAAAAAAAATTGTAATATGCTTTAAAAAAATATATACATTCTTTTTTAATCATGAAGATATAAAAAAGAAAGGGAATTCGAATATTAAATTTAATATTTTTAAAGAAAGATAATATTTATAAGGAAAAATTTTGGTCGTTAAAGAAAAAACATATTTCGTACTTAATTTGAGATTATTGAAATCTTAATGAAAAAATTAAAAAGTTAATTTTATTTTTGCATTAAATTTACATTATTATAATTTAACCCTTGTGACAAACCTTTTTCTAAATTTTAAAAGATTTACAAGTGAAATGAGTTGGTACTGTAAATAGACATATGTTAATATGATTTTTAGCTTTATTAAATTATGAGATCTCATATAAAAATAAATAATTATTTCAAAAACCATTTGAATTTATTTAATAATATATATTAAGGGGTTTAAAATTTTGGGCGGCCATGGCCCCTCCTAACAACTACTACCATCTGCCTCTGAACTAGATCTGATAATTCGTGTTGACACGACACGACACGAATTATAAAATATGTCTGAAATGTAAACACGAATACGACACGTATTTTATACACGTGACACGATACGGTTAATACGTTATAATTATCCGTATCATACGACACGATACGAATAGACGCGAATGACACGGTTAAAAATAAAATATAATCTAAAAAAAAAATTATAATATTTATTGATTTACAGTAATAATTTAATTTACATACATTCAAATATTATTAACAAATATAACATAATAATAATTTTCAATCCATATCATCCATAATATTTATTTAAAATTACAAAATATGCAAACAAAACATAAAGAGTTAACATTAAGTCATAAAACATAAATAGTCAACAAACATTCAAACATTAAATTCGTAGATATCAACTCAATACAATGCAAAAAACAATAATTTAAGAAAACGTGTTTCTCTCGTCGTGTACGTATTAACCGTGTATTCGTATGACACGATTTAAGAAAACGTGTTTTTGTATCTTATACGTGTTTACCCGTGTTAGGTACGGCTAAATACGAAAATTACCGTGTCAAAATTTATGTCAACCCGGCTAAATACGAAACACAAATTTTTCAAACATATACATGATTTTTTCGTATCGTATTCGTGTCATGTCACTCATATCGTGTATACATTTGTCGAGTCTACTCTGAACTGTTAGAGCTATTCATGCTTTCATAGGTTTAACGAACCATTCAAATTGAAATGTCTATTGAGTTTAGATTTCAATTTTAAGTGAATTTAGATTAAAAATATTAGATTCAGTATATGACTCTAGGTTGGCAAATGAGACTTGGTTGGATATTTAAATTCATCATTTAAAGTACATTCTCCATTGAAATCGATAATTATTACATTTTAAAAATTTTTATAATTTTTTATAATTTAGTTAATTTGATATTTATTAAATTATGATGCTACATTTTGTAGGTTTTAAAAATATTTCTGAAAAAAAAAATTAAGTTATTGGAAAATATATACATTTTTAATTACTTTAAACTTTCATTGCAATTCATTTGATTTTTTTTTTTTTTTTTGTATTTTGATTTCAACTTTCATGCCCATGTAGTATTCTTTAAGAATTTATTTAAATTTATTGTATTATAATTTTTAACTATTATGCAATGTTTTTAAATTTTATTTTAATTTTTTTTAAAAAAATTGAGAAGGTTTGGAATGACTTGGATTTATTAGTTGTATATGCAGCAAATTTGAACAAAGAATTAAACCCAAAATATCAAATTGTATTGGACTCAATTCCGTATATAATCTCTTAAAATTATGCTGAGATGAGATCCTAATTTAATCCGGCCCATAACATCCCAGGATCATAGGAAAGTTAACATTACAATAAAGTTTACTTCTTTTATGCTTATTAGTATTAAGCTTACGCTTATTTTTATAGGCATTAAGTATAGGTTAACATTATAACAATTATCAATTTTACTGTAGAATTTTCTTGGTATGACCGTTCATAGTTAAACAATCTAAACTTTATTTAGTTGTTACTCTTCATATGATGATCAAATGTAATATTTAACTTATGTCAAACAATAAATGTAGGACAGATTAACGTTGCTATATAAATAGTGATATATATCCATGACTCCATGTGAGAGATGATATATCATATTTGTAAGCATGGGGTGGCCATGTCTTAAAGATAATGCTATCCATTTTAATAATACATCCCTTATATTTGCTTGTTCCAGCATTTATGATAGACATTTGGATCTAAAATTGCATGACATTATAGCATGGTAACAAGAGCACCATATTTCCACTGACTTGCCTCCATGTTTTGTATTGGATGTCCTTCACCCCAACACTTCATGTGATCCAATCTTTCTCTTTAATTATTGATTTTGTCCTAATGTGGAATCTTGTTTACAATATTCATATTGACCAAATGAAATAGATTTAGCCTCCCAATTATCTAATAAACTTGTGATTTGTTCTTCTCTTCCATTTCTTTGTTTCTTATGAATGAAAATGATGGTAATTACTAATTAGGCAGAGAATTTCGTAGCTTGACCCTAACTGTAGCTTTGTTTTGGTGTAAATCAATGGCCTTTCAACTAATTAATTACCTCCACTTCTGAAATATAAACATAAGCATGGAAAAGCAATTCTATATCTGCATATCTACACAAGGATGTTGGATGTCAAATGAGTAGCTTCCAAAAGGAAAAGCTACTTTGAACTTTGTAGAACAATAAAAATTTGTGAAGGAACAAATCATATATTGCCATGTGGCTTAATGGTATTTTAAGTTAATTATAAAATTAATTACTAAATTATTAATTTTATAATTAATTTAAAGATAAATTCATTTGGTTTGGCCAATCAAATCAAGTTATTTATTTCTTAATTAATTTAAATTAATTGAAAAATAAATTTAAATTCTAATCAATCAAAATTCAAGAAGTACGAGTCATCCAATTAAAATTCATCGTAGATTTAACAGTTTTATCTATAATTAAATCAAAATTATTTTGAAAATAAAATAAAAAAATTAAGTTCTCTTACAACTCTATCACTGAGCAGTGGCACTATAAACACAATGCTCCAGTCATTGAAAATTTTTGGTCAATTCTGAAAAATTCATGACCTCTTCAACGTTTTAAGCATAAATCTCTCAAAAATTCTAAAATACGGCGAGGCAACTTTAAGCGTATAGATTTCTATTTCATATGCAAAAAGCGAAATACAAACCCAAAAATTAACCAAGCCAATTCACAATACATATTCAAACACAAAACCAAAATTAAAACCCAGATTTCAATCACATTAATTCTAATGATCCTCATTCAATCTAAAAACCCTACATCAGTATTCATCTATCCCATAGCATATAAACTCAGTCTTTTCAAACAAAAATTAGCTCATGAAAATGAATTTTAAATTGTACATAGGTGCGGTGCCGCAAGAAAAATGCATCTAATTGACTTTCATTTTTCACCAGAATTCTCCATTGGGTCATTATTTACTGCCCTTTGTAAATATCTGTCGAGATCCTAAAATTTTAAATCCATTTGAAATCGGCAATAAATATTATTACTTTTATAACCTTCGTGGACTAGCATTATTACCTATATGACCTTTCTGGGAATGTGCCCGATTAACTTTTATTTAGCTCCGATTAGTTTTTTTAAAAATAATTTTCAAAAGATGTTTTTAGATTTTGAAAAATTAAAATTTTTTTTATTTGATGAGTTAATGAAAAATATTTTTTGTCATTTGATTTTTTATAGAAAAAATCTGTTTTATTTTCAAATAATATTAACTAACTAATAAAATATTAGAAATTATTTACTCTTTATTAATTAATTTAAGAATTAGTATATTTTAAAAATAATATTTAATATTAAAATATTATATTATTAAAAATTAAAAAACTATTTATTATTATTTATTTGAATACTTTTTTATAAATTTGAAGTAATATTAATATTTTATATTAATAATATATTAATTTTTATTTTTGAAATATTAAAAATATTTATAATATTAAAATAATTATATAAAAATTTGTATATAAAATATAAAAACATTATATCTTAAGATAAAATAGTAATTAATGATTAAATAATAAATATATTATTTATTACTAAAATAATAATATAATATTTTTATTACTGAAATATTAAAAATATTAAAATTAATAATACCCAAAATAAGATATGTAAACTTAAAACTTTGAAAGATTTTTAATATTAATAGTTTAATTTTTAATCTAATTAAATAAAAAATATTAATATAATAATATTTTATGAATGATTAAATTAAAAGATAATTATTTAATATACTGTGAGTGAAATTTTTTAACTCTATAACGAATTTAAGATGACGATACATATCCTATTTTATTTATATTTTATTTTCTTAATATCTTTAAAAGACATGTATTATTATCTCAATTCCACTAGTGAAATCTCAAAACTCAACTGGTGATATGATGAATATTAATCCTAAATTAAATTAAAGTTCAAAAAAATTATATAAAAAACATAAATTATATTCAAGAACTTGATAAATAATCTTATATAGATAATTATTTTTCGAAAAATATTTTTTAATTTTCAAAGTTTAAGATAATTTTAAAAAAATTAATCTAATTTTTCATTGAATAAAAAATTATTTTTCATTAACCAATTAATTTTTCACCAATCAAAAACTTAAAAATGTAATATTTTTAAAAATTATTTTAAGTGAAAAAACCGAAACTCAACATTTTGATAGTTTGAGTTAGCAGGGCAACAGTTCAACAATTACATACTATCAATCTGTGCCCAAAATCAGAAGGGTAAATACTAGGAAAATACAATTTCCAAAAGCAACGCAAGTTTTCTATGTTGGTTATAGCAGATATATTTATCATTCATTCAAGGAAAATTGCCCTGAATTACACAATCTCATGAACTGCGAAGGTTTGAAACTTTGCCAATAGAAAAATGCGGCACTACAGTATGAAATACGATCCAGACAATAGACCAACAGGGAAACGCTGGCCCCCGAGGTCAATAATATGGCATAAGCCACGTGTACCTCAAAATAGCTTCCTCATGCATCCTTCTGACTGCACAGGATCCACTTTTCCTTGACATCTCAACAGCTATAGCAATATCTCAGTTATCAAGTGCACCAAGTGCCTTCATATCCTCCAAAAATGCCGTGTACGAGTCGTCAATACTCTGTGCCTTTGGAGCTAATGACGAGCTCGTTGATTCTTGCTTCACAATGGTAGGAGCTACAGGCTTGGTCGTCACCGACATCATAGAAAGTAAAGGCTTTGGTTTTGCTTTTGGGGCAGCAGTCTCCCTCCTTACTCGAACTGATGCAGGAACCTAAAACCCATAAAACCTTAAATCAGGAAATCGGATGCAGCCCTTTTATAGAGTTTTGGCAATATATCAACATAGTACGTTGGTTTTTAGGAAACTAATAGTGTTCACACAAGTAGTATTTATTTCCCGGAAATTCGTTTCAAGTTTAGAGAACAAAGTTGGCTAAGAGTAGTCATCATATAGGGCAGAAAATATACAGTGCAAACTTAACCATATTCGACTGCAAAGAATTCTTCACAGATCTAATCCTGACTTGAAGGTTTGCATGGTCCTTAAAGATCATCTAAAAGAAGTGTTATTAGCCAAAGGAGAAGGGATGAAGCTGCATACTCAATTCAACATCCCAAATCTAAAACAACTCACTTAATATTGATCTAGACATATCAAAATGAGATGATACATTTATATGAGAAGGCACCTTAACCTTAAATTTGGTGAGGCAATACCCAGGTGATCAAACAAGATAAGCATAAACAAGGCAACCAGCTTAACACAAGAATGTTGCACCCTCCCACGCTCACTTATGCATGACCAGATATTAGGTAAAAATATTTTAATCACTCAGTAGACAATGTTGTTCACTAAGTTCCAACTATTCTATTTCTTATACATCCAAAGACATATAAGATCATATTCGTGGCCACAAATAAGTATTAAAGTAACATAAACTAGCAAAGGAAACTGGACTTACCATTGCCGTAAGTTCTGGCTGATGCTGAGCCAATGGCCGCTTAATAACAGTAGATGCAGCAGATTTAATATACGATGGCTTCTGTGGTAAGGGAAGTCGATTTGCAGAATTATAATCATCCAGCGTAGGAGGAGGACCAGGTGGAAGCGGTGGTCTCATCATTGGTGGAGGTCCCGGTGGAGGGCCCAAAGGTGGTCTTGGAATTAGTGGGACCATCATTCCAGGAGGAGCAGCTTGACCAGGAAGTCCACCACCGGTTAGGGGTGCCCGCATGTCTGGAGGTGGAGGGGGAGGGAAACATGGTACTCCAGGTGGTAATACATCAGTCTGTAAAACTGGGACCATGGCAGGTCCAGGCACCGGAGGTTGTTGCCGGGGAGGAGGGGGTGGTGGAACCATTTTAGGAACCTCTTTCATCGCTGGATGGTTATTGGCATCAGCTTCAGATGGAGCACCTTCAGCCTGGTTAATTGCCAATTTAGGGGGCATTCCAGGAGGAGGGGGTGGGAGCACAGGAGGCACCTGAGCAGAAGGGAGAGATAGAGAGAGAGAGAGAGAGAGATGAACACATTTTTCACAGCAAATAATTCTGAAGAACTACAAAACAATTTTGTCATTCTCTACATTTGGACCAGGCATAGATCTTTGGATTTTCTTATTTTGAAAACTCAAAATATGCTAAATCTATTGATATATGCCAAGTCAGAAAGGCAGCACATCTAGAGAGGATGGATGAGAAAAGCTTACCTGAGCCAGCTCCTTGGAGGTCGAGTCATCTGTCAGTACAGATATTTTCTCTCTTTCGTCTCCACTAGTGCCAGGGGGAGGTGGTTGTGCAGACTGCGGAAGGGGAGGAGGTGGAGGTAGCGGAGGGTGAACTGTAACTTGCTCTTTAGGTGGGGGACCAGGAGGTGGTAATGGCCCAAGGTGTGGAGGCAAAGGAATACCCAGGTTTGCCATGGCAGGCTTGGGTGGCATAGGAGGTGGGGGTGGTAGAGGCAAAGATGCAGGCACAACAGAGACATCCCCTGAGTTTGATATACTGGTATCTGGCAAAGGAGGTGGTGGCGGAGGAGGTGGAGGTGGTACAGCAAAAGGGATATCCTCTGATTCGGTCTGTGTGGATGATGCAGCGGCACTTGATGATGCATCGGACAAGGGAATTCTAGGTCCTGAAGGCCAAAACAAAAGCAGAATAAAGCATGAGAGAGAGAGAGAGAGAGAGAGAGAGAGAGGGAACCAGCTTAAGTATTTAAGTCAGAAACGCAGGAAAGAGAACTAAGTCTCCGCACAAAACAAATCAAAGAGGAAGTTAGTAGACCTATTGATGATTTATACATAGGAGGCTTTCCAGGAGGTGGAGCCCCTGTGGGATTCAGAGTAGGGTGATAATAAACAGAGTCCTGGAGATAAGAAAAAAATAGTAAAAAAAGTGTAAATACTTGGCTCCAAAGTGAGCAGACATTATAAAAATATAATTGGAGAAGTTAATCGTCTGATTCAAATCTTACTTCAGGCTTAGGATGCTTCGCTCTCTCTTCTTCTTCTGCAGTTGTCCTTCTCCGAGGAGGGCCCAAGTGACTGCAGCAGAAGATAAACTATAGTTGGTAAATGAGAATTTGGAGATGCTAATACTGAAGCATAAACGAACATATCAAAAAGAGAATGTCTATTTACCTGAACATAACAGGGGTCTCACCCTTCTCCTTCATTTTATTTTCATATTCCTGAGCAAAGGAGTATAGAAGATTTTAGTTATCTCATGCAAACAACTAATTCTAATAAATGGCAGAAAAATCATCAGCCAATATTTGTTTCCTCAAAAAAAAGAAATCCAAATATTTATCACTTCAATTATTACCTTCCTCTTCTTTATGACAAGGTTAAGTGTGTCTTCAAGTTGTCTCTTCTTGTGTTTTCTTGCTTTGTCTAAGGCACCTTCAGCCTCTACAGTAATTCAACAAAGTTATTGCGTATAATTGGCAGTCCACCAGACTGCGTTTCAAAATGCTTAAGTAATAAACATTCAACAGGAATACATTCTTCAAACCCACTTATAATACCCCTTTCAACCTTTCTTTAAATAAAAAGAAAGAAAAGGTAAGGGAAAACTTTCATACGTAGTTATTACATCAAGAACGTATAGTCAAAGAATATTTGCATTAAGATTGCCATCTAGAAAACGGGAAAAGTAAATTTGGTTTTCATCTTTATGCTGCATTCGATCCAACAACTACTTCATCAGCGGAAGATGTACAGCGACATCTCCTAGCTCTAGACTTTAAAAAACAAAACATCAGAAAACAGATTTTTTCCACTTACTCTAAAACCTATGTTTTTCACACTATTTAACATTGCCGAATGCCAAGCTCAAGGAAATGTCTGATCACCACAAAATATAGTTACTAAAACCTCCACAAAAGGAAGGCAAAAACAGAGCAGACAATCAGTTAGTAACTAACGCTTGTTATGTACTCTGCGTTAAAAGTACAAGTACTAAAATTTCCTCAATAAAGGAGAAATGTGTACAATCTATTGCAAATAAAATTTTCTAATTTTATTTAACCATCACGAATAAGCCCTGCTCATTTCAGACAAGTGCTAATTTGAATGTAAACAGATCCTAAATCATTAATCAATCATGAAAGAACCCAATAGACCGACTTACTCATCATTTCTAACTTTTCAATCTGCTCCTTGATTGCCAGTGGATCCTTCTTCAAAATCCCCACCTCCCTCACCTTCTTTCTTTCCTTCTTGTTCTGTTAGAACAAATAACACATTAACAACTATTGAAACATTAAAATGTAAGAGAATGATGAGCTGAAACAATAACTTATGTTTACAAATTTAGTTCAAAAAAAATTGTGGGATAAAGTAAAATTCAACAGCTTATTTCAGGCGAATATTAACTTTGAAGCCAATAATTTACCTCATATTCAACACCAGTCTTCGCGAATTCAATTTTTTTAGATAAATAATAAAATAACAGAAAAAATTGAGTTTTTCAATTTGGGTGAATTTTTCTTTTTAGGTAAACAAGAAATTAGGGCAAAATGAGGGGCGAAATTGATTAAAAGATTTCAATGGAATAAGCTAAAAATGAAAAAACCGAAGAATTGAGCATCATTGAAGTAAAAGGGAAACAGAAAGCCCTAGAAAGAAACGGAACGGAGTTCCTTCTTACTCGTTTAAGTTCTTTCTTACGGAGCTCCTTACGGTAGGCGTCCGTAGGGTTCATCACTTTGCCTCCCTTTGTCGTCTTCATCTTCTCTTTTTCTTCAAACTTCTCTTTTTGCCAGTTTTCTTAAATTCTCTAGGGTTTCTTCTTCTCCTATTTTTTTGGATATCAAATCGCAAGGAGAAAAACGACGTCTTTCAGTTTCAGTAGGCCGAGGAGCAAAGATAAACGACGATCTGGTTGGACCTCACCAAAGAAAAGCAACGAAAACCCCTCTTCGGGGAAAGCGAGGATGTGTTTTCGGTGTGTAATTCCGTGTTTCTCTTTGGGCCAATCTGCAAGACCCGCTCTGGTTGGATCTCAGCTATGCTATATTGAAATAAGGATCCAGAAATAGGCCCAAAGAGCTGCTCGTATTTTTGTTTCTTTTCGAAACCAATCCGGTGAGCTTTCTCCAAAGATAATTGTTACACCTTAAATCGTAGGCTTCGGAATAATTTCGATGGTGAATAAGGTTGACACTAATAAATTAAAAACAACAAAAAAAAAAAAACTTTTAAAGATATATTTTTAATAAAATAATAAAAATAATATTTATAGAAGGATTGAATGATAATTTTATCATTTTATTTTTTGTCTTTTTTGTGGAGGGACTGCATCTCATTGGAGGTAAACCAGTCCCCAAACTAAGCCTTCATCACCTATAAGCAGCTGGGAGCTGTTATAGTCTGCATATTGATATTTGTGACTATGGATGTAATTAAATCAAATCGAAAAAATTTAATATCAATTTTAAGTTCAATTTTATTTAAAAATTTAATATACGATTTGATTTCAATTAAATTTAATTTTTTAAATTCGAATTCGATTCGATAAAATATTCAAATTATTCAAATTCGATTTAATAAAATCGAACTCGACTTAATAAATTTATCAATTTTCAATCATATATCATGAGAAAAAATTGATTAAATTTTTTAATCGAATATTAAAATATTCAAATTCAATTTCATTCGTTATTTAAGTAATATATTCCTCCATAATATATTCCTCATTAAAACGATAACGCCAAGTTTAGCTTTAAAGCAACTCTCACTTACCAAATTTCCTTGTCAATAGATTACACCTGTTCAATTGATTGTTTCGGCAACTCCAGTCAATAAAAATATTTAAAAGAATATATTTTTCCCCTTTCTGGTCTTTTATATAGAGGTAGCTATCTCCTCTTATGTGCTGCGTCCAGTATGTTCAAATCTATATCTGTAGTGTTGATTCTCTTTGAACATGGTGAAGAAAGTTTCCTGCCTCTTCAGGGACATAAGCTACCCAAACAATCTCGTTTCTTTTTTCCTCCTTGGATAACAATAATTGCATAAATTCAGCACGACTAGCTCAGGAGTCGGCCTCTATTAGCTTAATTACTTGTTACTACCAACAATTACTATCCGAATAGACATATATTTGGCAATAATACTAAAATCCTGGTAATTAGTAATTACTTAACATGAAAATTCTTACGAATCTTACTTTAACAAGGAAGGGAAGAGCCTCTTGGTCCATTATATTAATATAAAGCCAATATAGAAAGAGCAACCTAAGAGCATGTTACAAGAAGCATTCAACCAGAGACAGAGGGCATCTCAGAGATTAGCTCACTCAGTAATCACAATCAACAGGATTTATCATGTCATGATCTGATATTTGGCCCCTCACAGGATGTTGAGGTATTAGGGAACTACTCCCTCTGGGAATGTAGCACCCTTCTGAGTATAACCTGATTATAAAAACTTTTGGTACGGAAAAACAAGCCTAAGGCAGCAAGAGAACCCAATAAGGTCGCAGATGCCATGATAAGGAATGATAACATAAAGCAATGAGTTCCATTGCAACTGTTCCCTTCCCTTGATGTCTCCATATCATAAATATAGCCAACCACTCTCACAGAGAAAATATATGATCCAACCGGACTAGCTACGGTAATGGCATTGAATATGGTGCCCATATGTCTCACACCAAATATCTCAGAAGCAATTGTGGGCATCAGGGACCACTGGGAGCCATAACAAACACCCACCAATATGGAACCTGCAAATAGAGCACCAGGCAAACCAGAAGCGACAACAGCATGACCAACAGTCATGGCTGCAAGAGTGAGGACCATGAACAATGGCCTTTCCCATCCTCTAACATGTAGGAAATGATCTGATACATAGCCAGCTCCAAATCGGCCTAGAAAATTCCAGATGCTCCACAAAGAAACTAAGGTATTAGTCTCAAAGCTTGAGTAACCAAGGGATTCTCCTATTTGGCCAAGATTATTCACAGTGGCAAGCCCTGAGCCCATGCCACATGCCATGGCAAAGAACAAAATCCAGAAGTTCACAGTACACATGGCTTGTAAAAGATTAAGGTTTTCTTCCTCCTGGGAATCCCTTGTATCATGAACATCCATATCTTGATCAGCAATGGTAGGGAAGTGATGAAACAAGGTAGGACCACGCGCTGCTGACATTTTCCCAGCATCTGGCTGTTGTGGATCATCCAATAACCTGTCACCCTCAAAAATCAAACTCTGATGAATAACAGGAAAGTCCCTTTCTCGTGCTCTGAGCGCAATCCACAGAGGCCATGAAAGTAACACTAGAAGCACGGAAAAAGTAAGGACCCGTACAAACGATTGCAAAGTAATGACATGCTCCAATATTATTACAGCCATAAGATAAACAGCAACAAGCAGAGCAACAAATGAAATAGCATCGAGAAGCTTCTTCTCCTCTTGTTCATTTGTGTCGTAAATTTTCACAAACCACATAAGCAGCAAAGGATTGATAGAGGGCAACAGTGCCAGCATTAGAAGATACGAAGTGGGCTTGTTGTTGAATATAGTCTCATAAACTTGAATTAATATTGCTCCACTTAGACCCAGAAACCCCTATCCAAACAAAAAGAAAAGACTTCATTAACATCAATCTCATAAAAGAATGCAATGATAAAATTCTAGCGCTAACAGATAATCAAGAGAAAAATGATTTCTCGCTTATCAGAATTACCTAAGACTCAAAAATATAAACTTCCCAATCAGGATTTTCAAGTTCTATACATATAGTCTTGAAAAACATACCGGCGCACTTAAATTTCTAACAGATTCCGAGAGTCAAAGCCTTAATCTTACCTTCATAATACCAACAGCAGTGCCACTATAATTGGGAAAGTTCCGCACAGCGGTGACCACATTAGCAGTATTAAAGAAACTTTGACCATGCGCCGCTAGAAGCATGAACAAGCACATCCCCACAACCGGAGGCCGAGGAATCAATCCAACTACAGAAGCCCAAATCAGGAAGTAACCCGCAAAGCATTGGATGGCGCCTGCCAGGAGGACCAACCAGGGCCCACCAAAATAAGCGTTGTGACGATGATGGCGGTGAAATGGGGTGGCAAAGGAGTATAGAAGGCCAGAGAGGACGCCGCAGTTGGCGCCGATGTCTTTGAAGACAGAAATGGTGTCCAGGGTTGACTGATCATAGTGTTGGGTGAATTTGAGAGTTGGGGAATAAACGGAGAACGTGTAGAGTGAACCGCTTGTGCACTGGATCCATATGCTGGCTACTGTTGAAATCCATTTGTTTTGGAGCTTGTATTTCAGATTCAGACTCCCCATGTAGCTAATTTTGCTTGGTTTCTTAATCTATTTATGATTTTGTTACATTTCATCATTAGTTTTTCTTTGAGTTTCGAATTCTGTTCTGTCTGATATCTGGATTTTGTACTTTTTTTGAGTTTGGGCAGCCGTCAGTACAGTGTGCTCTAGCTCTGCCACTTGTCAGGCACAGTGGCGTGTTTAGACACACAAATATTCCTGTCAGAAAAAAGTTTTATTTTTCCTATTTATGATTTTATTATTATCAATTTTGGAAGATTTGTGTGTTACGGTCAAATGAAATTCGTAAGTGTTGTAATCTTCTGAGAAGCTAGCTTAGCTACAACTGAAAGTGAAACTGCAATTTCCAAACTCCAAGTTCGTTTTTATGGGTATCGTAGCAGATAAAACTCCCAAGCATGTTCCGATGTTCAGACGCTCAAGTTGCAAAAGAGAATGCAAGTAATTGCAGATGCTGTGTTCTTTTGCCATAACTTTGCCAGTATATACTTGGTAAATGCTATATAGGTTACAGGATTGTTACATTACAAGATGAAATCCTGGTTAAATAAGTAAAAGCTCACGATTTGTCTTCTACTCACTCAAATCTCCTCAAGAAAAACAGAGGAACCACATGTACAATACTATCATAAAAAAGCAGCTTCATCATATATCACAACCGAAACCAAAGGGAGAATCTCCAATCTTCTCCTGCCTCTCCATTCAAAGCTTGACTGATTGCTTCTCATGATGGTGAAGGACGCCTTAATCTTCTAATCACAACCTGCGTATAAAACCTCCTTGTCCGGATGAACAATGCAAATGCAACAAGGAATCCAAAGAAAGCAACAGATGCCATTATGAAAAATGATAACATGAAACAGCGAGTGCCGTAGCAAGTGTTGTCTTCACCAGTTGCCATTTTGTCATAAAGATACCCAATAAGTCTCACCGAGAAAATATAAGATCCAACAGGGCTAGCAATGGCAATGGTGTTGAAAATAGTACCCATGTGTCTAACACCAAAGATCTCAGAAGTGACAGTAGGCATCAAAGACCACTGTGAACCATAACAAATACCTACCACTATTGAGCCTATATACAAATTTCCAGGGAAACCGGAAGCAACAATTAAGTGGCCAAATGTCAATGCTGCTAGAGTAATGACCATGAACAATGGCCTTGCCCAACCTTTGTGTAGGAATATATCTGACACAAACCCTGCTCCAAACCGCCCAAGAAAATTCCATATGCTCCATAAAGAAACCAAAGAACTTCTCTCAATGGTTGTGTAACCAAGAGATTCACCTATTTGACTAATGTTGTTTATTGTGGCCAGACCTGAACCCATTCCACATATCATAGCAATGAATAACAACCAGAAGTTTACAGTATGCATTGCTCCCACAAGATTGATATCGATATCATCTTCTAGATCCTCCAATAAATTGTCACCAGAAGAAGAAGCCTCCTTTGCTTGGCCTGGTCCACCAGGGATCTCGTGGTACTCCACATCTTGTACTTGAGCATATTTGGCTGAGGGCATTGGCTCAGGGTCATCCATAAAAGGACTTGTTTCAGGGGAAGGCCCCTGTAATAGGCTCTTGGAATCCCTGTGAGCTTTGGCTGCTATTCCGACAGGTGAGGCAAGTAAAAGCAGTAGAAACATGAAGGTAATAATCCGTGCCCATAATGGTAAAGTAAAGATGTTCTCCAATATTATAATGACCATGAGATAAGCAGCAACGATCAAAGCAATGGAAGAGAAACCATTCAAGTGCTTCTTGTCATCAACTATGCTAGTTTTGTAGATTTTTACCATAGGCATGAGCAATAGGGAGACCAGAGTTGGTGCGATGGCAAGGATCAAAATGAAAGTGGTTTGATCATCCTGGCATAAGGTGTCATATACTTGAATCAGAATTGCTCCACTCAAACCAAGAAATCCCTGTCCAAGAAAGAAGGTTAGCCGGCATGATTATAACCTCAAGCAACAACATCAACACAGAAATCCTTTGGTACAAAATGAAATCAACTAGATCTTGGAGTATACAATAGGAAGTGGTTTTCTCCATTGCAATAAATCTCTATATCTCAAACTAGAAACGTTCAAAATAAACTCCATTTTTTATTTCCAAATTACAATCCCATGATCTAATGCTTAGAATATCTTTTTGAAGATGAAATCTTATCAATAAATATATCCTTCACATATCTAGAAGACAGCCCATTGAAAATCCCATTTGATTTAACAGCCATCATAGAACAAAAATAGGCTCATTCCAAATACCTTTCAAATTTTAAAACCATATAGTAATGCTCTTCTACATTAATGCTTAAGTTTGGAGCAACAGGAAGCAAAATCAGATTGTAATTTATGTAGTAACACAGTGGGATGTACTTCTCTAAAGTTAACCTTTGATAGTTCAATCACTATGAAAGTGCAGCCATATAATTCTTCTCCCTTAAGCTGATTTGTCATCTTCTTTTTCTCTAGTCACATAAAATCAAGGTCAAGGTTATAATCAGTAGACCTTTTATTATATAGATTATTATTAGTCAAATAAAATCAAGGTCAGGATCATAATCAGTAGACTTTTTATTATATAAATGATTTTTGAAATTTTTAAATATAAAATAAAGATAATAAGACATTTATTTTATTTTATTTTATTTTATTTTATTTTAATATATTGTTTTCTTAGTTTAACTTATAAAATTCAAATACCAAATAATTATTTTATTATATATATATATATATATATATATATATATATATATATTTCGCCTTTCAAATTAGTTACATCAAAGCGTCATTCATTTTGAAAAAAGCCAAAAAAACTTTTGTTACGTTTTGATTAATAATTTGGTATTGCACATTTGAGCCGTGACAAAAATGAATACTGCTCAATTGCTGTAATTTGTGAACCCACGACATCTTCCTTAAACTGACGGCCAGTATTTTTTTTCTCTTTCTTTCTTTCCTTTTCATTTATATTTTTCTTAAAAATATCCCTGATTAGTAAATCAAGAAAAACAAAAAATAAAATAAAATCATGGCTCTTTCTTTACCTTCATGATTCCGACAATGGTCCCACCAAAATTCTGAAAATTTTCTACGCCACTAACCACATTCGCCGTATTGAAAAACGTCTGCGAATGAGCTGCTGCCAGCATGAACAAGCACATCAAAGGCACGGGCGGCCGGCTGATCAACCCCACCACGGACGCCCACATGAGAAAATACCCAATAAAGCACTGGACGGCCCCAGCCACATGAACCACCCAGGGGCCACTAAGAAGGCGGCTACGGCGGGTGGTGACGGTAGAGTAGAGGAGGCCAGAGAGGATCCCAGCGTTGGCTCCTATGTCTTTGAAGACGGAAACGGTGTCGAGAGTGGATTGATCGTAGGATTGGGATGATTTGAGGACGGAAGAGTAGATGCCGAACGTGTAGGATGCACCGCTGGTGCACTGGATCCATATGCTGGCCGCTGTGGCTATCCATTTGGTTTTGATGAAACTCTCCATGAAAACAAAAGAAAGAGAAAAAAAAAAAAAGGTCTGGGAGCTTCGTTTTCTTGGCCAGATTTGTGGGAGACTAGCGTAAGAAAATGAGCATAAGAAGATCAAAGATTTGGTCGGGAGGTCTTGTTAGAGTGCGGGCAGTTAATTTGGTTTTGTGGTTGGGATATGTGATTAGTGAATATTTTCCTTCATAAAATGATGATTAATCTCGTGGAATGCGTGAAGTCTTATTTCCGGTCGATATACAAAGCGTGTGGACGGGCCCAAGCCAAGTAGCAGAAAATATCTACCAATTATTGTGTCTATAAAATGTATAATAAAATATATTTTATTATATAATAAAATTACAAAAGGAGTCCCCAAAGGTTTCTGCAAGTGACATCTGTCCACACTTGCTTAGTTAGCAATGACCCTTACGTGACTAAGTAGCTCATCTTCCCCCACCAACATGCTTTGCTTCTTCATGTCCATCCAGCTAGATCGGAAATACAGCAAGAAGCCAAATTAGTTCAGCAGTTGATTAGGATTTACGGAAGCTCTGAAGGAGCTATGTTTCCAGCCTTCACTTAAAAGTGCAGTTAAAATTTTCAAAATGTGAACAAAAGAAGTGCTTTTAAATTGACCTTTAAATTGAAGCGTAAAGTTGTTGGTCTTTCATTGCTGTGATTAGAGCTGATCATGGCACTGGCGTGGCCGCATTGTAAAGGATACCCCACTGAAAATTGAAGTACTTTTATAATATATATATATATATATATATGGCTGATGGTAGAATAAATCAGAAATTAATCCCACAAAAAAATATGACTTAAGTTATATTGACCGAATTGAAATAATTTATAATTTATAATTTAAAAAACAATATACATAGTCTAATAATTTGAGATCGATATATATAGTTAAAAATAAAGATTATGTAAAAAAAAAAAAAAGTTAAAATAAGAAAATATTAGTATTATTTACACGTTAGTTTTTTCATATTAAAATTAATTTTGATTTTATCAATTGTAATGACAAGTATACAAATTTTATATGAAGTTAATTATTAGTAAAAAAAAAAAACACTATTACAGTATTATATATAAAAATTAAATGAATTACATTAAATAGTTAAACCTATAAAATAGCTAACTTAAATTAGATCAAACTTGAGTGATGCAATTTAAAAATTAGATTTCAAATTTTTAAGATTTTCTCCTTATTATTAAGTTAAGATTTCATTAGCAGTGTACAAATAACTTTTTTATTAATGACAATAGTTAAAGTTTTGTTACTTAAACCAATAGGAAATAATATAGTAAATAGATGTTTGATTTCATATACTAGGTAAGTGCATTTGATATATTAATAATTATTTTTAAAATATGAAAATTGTTCATGACAATTGTAAAAAAAAAAAAAAATCTTTATATTGAAAATTTTCTTTTAAATTATTATTCTCTATATCAAGAGTCAAGCTTTAAACTCAACAAACGAAATTAAATGGTTACTATATGTTTATTTAATAATAGATAATTTAGGATTTAAAAAATAATTGATAATTTATTATTTTCTAAATATATATTATAAATACATGTTAAGTCTTTAATCTCACTTTTAAAATTTAAAAATTTATTGTCATATAATATAATTATTCTTTTCTTTTTGGTCTTTGTACTTAATTTTTACAATGATATTGTAATTATTTAAAAAAATTGTATAAAAAATTTATGTCAAATATTCGAGTATTTAAAAATAAATTTTGGTATCTTTTTATTCATTTTTTCCTGGATTAATAATTGTAAAGTAATAAATTAATGAAAAGATAAAAAATATCAATTAGGGAAAAAAGATGATAGAGTTTTATAAAACTATATTGAACAAATGTAATTACTTTTTAACCCCATTGAATAGTAATTTGGGCTATGCCACTGGATTGTGAGTGGGGTCGAGTCTGGTTGAATTCGAGCTAAACCTAAGTCATATAATAATAACAACTTATATATAAGTTCAAACTTGACTCGATCCGTAAATTCGGGTTTGATTTTAGTTCAAGCTCGTTTTTACTTTATAATACAAGCCTAAACCTGATCCAATGTGGTCCGAATATTATTTTATTTATTATTTTGATATTTTAATTTTTTATTTATTTATTTTTTATTCTTTTAGTTCCTTTAAATTTTAATTTGATTTGTCAAAATTTGCATATCAACTTTCATATTGAATATATAATCATGTTTATTAATCAATAATATTTTATATACATATAATTATATTATGTTTAGTAAATATATTAAAAAAACTTTTAATTTTAATTATATTCGGGTCGAGCGAGGCTTTGAAAGGTCAAATTCGAGCCGAGACTAATTTTTGATCAGATCTAAAAGTTTTGCCCTAACCCATCAAATGCCTTTGATATTTTTGCCTAAGCTTAACCAAGCATCGGGTGGGGTTTGAATAGGTAGTTCGGTCCGTGATACAGTCTAGTTGTGATTTATGATAGGTTTTTGTTTTCATTTTTATTTTCATTTTCATTTTGATACGGATTAGCCTTTTAATAAAGAAAATAACGTATATCATGATGATCTTAAAAAGTGAGTGTTAGACATAAAAAATAATGACACATCATATTCTTTTAAAGACGTCTAATAATTATCTTACATTCTTTCTCACCAAATCAACATGATCAAATTAATAAGAATTGACTCTTGAATAAATTAATTTAATAAAAGTTGATTTGATTAGGATGAATGTAAAATAATTATTAAATGTATTTAAAAAAACATGAAGTATCATTATTTTATTGGTAACTAAAATACACACTTTTTAGAATCATTCTAATATAAAATATTCTCTTTAATAAATAAATAATATATATATATATATATATATATATATATATATAACATACCTATGGATGGATTTATATATTATATAATTACAATGTATAACCTTTATACACTATTAATGTATCGGAGATTGATATTTCATTATTGAGTAAACTAAAAAATATCAATTCTTTAAAAATAAATGCAAATAAGTAGTTTTTTCAATTTGTTCATAGAAGTTTAGTATATTTTTAGTTTGCTTATTAATGTTGTGTTATTGATAATGTTTAGAAATTATACAAATATACAATGCTAGTATATCATGTATGTTCCTTGTAAAATTTTGTTATCATGTGATTTTGTTGTTAATAAATTTATTTAATTACTTTTTTGAAAAATTAAATTCATAAGAAAATAAATTAAGAATATATATAAAAAAATAAACAGTTAAACTCATGCTTGATCTGGAATCGGATCTGACTCGATCTATAATTGCCAAGTTCAATTGAATATGACTACATGAGCCGGTTGACTTCTTCTTTTTTTTTTTTTTTTGCTCAAACCCGAAAGGTTGCAGATATATTTTTATGCTTCTAATTTCCTAATTTTCAATGCATTTATTGCTTTTATATATATATATAGTCAAAGAATGTTAATAAAAATAATAATTATTTAGTTTTTTTGGTTAATGGTCAAATAAGCCATCAATTTCTTTTAAAGTGAAATGAAATTAAACTCTTAACGTTCTATTGTATTGAAAATCAGTTAAAATATTTTTATTTTCTTGTAAATTAAACCAAAATTTATAAAAATCATAAAATTAAGTACAATTTCGTTAACTATTACTAACTGTGTTATTTTTGTACAGGTGGACTTTAACATGACGTTGACTTGTTAAATTTATGATAACGTGGTACCGACATGTTAAATTTATGATGACATGACATTTTTCAAAATTTAACACATCATCATAAATTTAATACATTAGCACCATGTCAAAATCCACATGTATAAAAATAACAGTTGTTAATATTAGTTAACGGAATTATACTTAATTTCATAATTTTGATAGATTTTGGTTTAATTTATAGAAAAATAAAACATTTTGGACTAATTTCAATATAATAAAACGTTGAAGGTTTAATTAAATTTCACTCTAAGAGTTGAGGACATATTTGACTATTAAACTTTTTTTTTTTTTTTGAAAATGGAATTTATAAGGAAAAAAAATTTAAACAAGGTGTAATTTCTCTAAAGTCCATGAAAATATTGAAAAGTTATGAAAAACATTTTAAAAGATAAAAAATAACTAAAGAAAATGAAAATCAACAATTTCACAATATTTTTTATTATTTTTACTATATTTCAAATATAGTTTTTTATATCCTATTTTAAAGATTTTCTTTAAGAAATTAAAAATACACCAAATATATAATTTGGATCACCTAATTTATTAAGAAAAAAAATTCTTTTTTAAAATAAAGCTTCTTCAATGTACTACAGGCATAAATCTTAGTAATGAAATGGAAAGTAGGGCTTTTTTATATGTTTGACATCTAAATTTTAATTATATAAAAAATTTTATTATTTTAAAAAAGTAAAAAAAAAACTATAATTTATATTAATAGTACTTTTTAACAATTTTACAAATAAAATAAAATAAATTCTTACATTATATTATATTATATTAATTTTTAACTTTTAAATAAAAATTAACGACACTTGCATGTAATTTTTTTTTAATTTCGTAAATAAGTTTAAAACCCTGTGACATATAAATGATAATCATATCAGGAAAAGTTTAATAATCCATATTATCACTTTTTTATCCACATAAAAAAACTTAACATAAATTATTCATAATAATAAATTTTAATAAAAACCTTTCTGTTTTGAATGATTGAACTCAGCATTTCACATTTTTAGTTCTTTAGTGATTGATTTTTTTCAAGATGATGACTTATACAACATACACTTCTAACTTCAAAAAAAAAAAAAAAGAAAACTTAAAGAGCTAAAATTTAAATTTTTAGACATAGTACTTTTAAAGAGTCAATTTTATCTATCTCCATGATGTTTTATTCTTATCCAATTTTAATTTATTAATTCAAAAAATGAACATTTTGCTTTAAAATTTTCTATGTCGCAGGATAAGTTAGTCAACCGTTAAGTCATCAGTTAAAAGTTTAATTTTGAAACTATTTTACTCATTGGAGTTCTTTAAATACTTCAATCAATAATGAAAATCTAAGAACAATTATTAGATTTTGAAAGTTTAGTTTTTTCTTTATAATTTATTTTTGTTTATTTATTGTTTATTAACTTTGTTTATTATTTTTTATTTATTGTTTATTATTTATTATTTATTAATTTTTGTATATTATTTTATTTATTGGCAAAAATTATAATTTGAGAGTTCAAAAAAATTAAAAAAAATATTATTATGCCTTCTTCAAGCAATAGTTTATGGTGAATGAAGATGAAGAATGATAAATTTGAAAATTTTCAAATTAGATATTTTTATCATTGCACATTTTCTGTTAGTTATATTTTAATGATCTTAAGTTATTTAAATTTAAATGTCTATTTTTAAAATTAATGAACTAAAGTTAGATTATAATCAAACTTTAAAAAGGTAAATAGAATTTACCCTATTTTTAGATATTAAAAACGAAAATATAATAATTTGAATCAATATTTTATGATATCTTATATGCATATTTTATGTGTATATGATCCTCCCCTTTTAACATTAATATTCATGTCCAAAGCTTTTTCTATATTTTGTACTTAATTTCCATTTTTGAATTGCAGGTTGCTTAACAAGTAAATCTGGGCATTAGGTAAAAGATGCAAAAAGTAACAAGAGCATTGAGATTAAGAAAAAAAAAAAAACGAATGAGAAAATGAATTATAACCAAACTTTTGGGGTGTCTAATTCAATAATAGCTATCAACTGGCCAGAAATTTATGTGCACCTTGAAAGTTGAATGTTTTTTTGGTTGTGGTTGACATTATATATAGTAATTAGTAAACATATCAATTATTACCTTTTTTTTGTTTTTTTTTTTATGGTAAGGCATTTTCAAATTAGATTGCGTGCATTTCGAAACTAATTTTTTTTAGACAATTTTAAAGGCATATTCTTCATATTGACACTGTATATTTAAAGAAATTAATTTTTGAATATTGATTTTAAGACTTAAACCTTAAATTTAACTTATAAATTTACACTTACTTATTAACGGATCTAACACTAAAAATTTATTGTTACTATTCAAGAAAAAGAAAGTAGTGAAGATGAAAAAATAAAAAACCTGAAAAAAGGAAAACAAAGATAAAGCACAAATCAATTTTAAGTTAATTATCATAACTTCTTTAATATAATTTTTATTTTTATTTTTATGAACAATGAACTTGTGCTGGACAGTGTTAAATTGAACATGTAACGTAATATTATTATTTAAAAAAAAAAAAAACCTAAACCCTTGTAGTCCGCTGAAGAATGATGATGGCTTTTCTTAAAGCGACTTCCCTGTCATTTTCCAGGATTAAAGTAAATAATCCTACCGTACGTGACGTTTGATCCAGGAAAAAAATTCTTTAAAAATTTTATGAAATTAAAAAATTATTAAATTTTTACATTTAATTATATTAAAAAATATTTAATTTTTATGTTTAATTTAAAAATTTTAAAAATTATTAAATGATACATTTTTTCTATAATACCCTTTGTATTATTAATTAATTTAAAATAAATATCATTTTGATTGAAATTATATTTATTTATATATTTAAGTTTATTTATCTAATAATATTAATTAATTTATTTATTATTTTAATGTATTTATTTTATTTAGTCTAATTGCTTATAAGATATTTAATATATAAATTATTTTGATTTATTTATTTATTTAATTAAACCTATTCTTTTGTAAGATATAATTACTTTTACCCTTCTTTTCCCTATGTTACACTGTTGAAAATATAAAATTAATGATGAGAAGGAAAATTTAATATCCAAATGTGATAAAACGATTACGAAAAATAAAATTACAAGGGAATCTAACCAAACGCCTCTTAATTCTTATAAGCTGACAAAGTACAACTCGAACACGTCAGAAGTAGGCAAGTTGACAGAGACAAGAGATTGATCCAATCATAACATTTAAAAAAAAATCGACTCCACTAACGACTTTGTGTGCCTTGGGGATATATATACGAATGGATTTTTAAGGACAGTTGTAAAATATCAATTTTATTTTTAGATTATGAGATATCATTTCATGATATATTGATGAAAATTTCAATTAGTAATAAAATTTAAAAATATGTATAAAAATAATGGTAAAACAAATTAGCAAGTAAATTATTAAAAATAAATAAATATAATTTTACTTAATTTATGTTGGAATTAGAAACAAAATTAACAGTTAATAATAAAATAATAAATGAAAGTTTATTATATTTATTTTTTTGATAATACAAAGAATTGGATTAAGACACAAATATATTGTTCTTTTTATGATGATTTATGTCTCTGTTGGATGGTATTAATTGATGCAACTGGATCTCAAAACATTTCTTCTTTGTTATATACTTTACCATTCTGAACTAATCGTAGAGTAAAGAGTTAGACACAAAACATATTTCTCTGTCTAAGAATTTAGGGAGTGTGGAATATGAATATTGTGATTAGGATTATATCTCCTGTTTGAGGCTTCAGATTGATATTTATAAGCTTCAACCATTTGTAACTTAATACAAAATAATAATGATGAATAATAAAAATCACTGGCTAAGTAAAGAAAGATGGTAACCGACTTAACATTTGAAACTGCTAACAATAAGATACAAAAGTAAACTCGAAAGGAAAACTTTAGTTTTTGATGTGATTGCTGAGGATTAGATAATGATGTCCTTAGTTAATATTAATATCAATTATATTAGGTTTAGCTCGAACCCTTTACTTAAAAAAATTTAAAATTTAAAATTCAAAAATAAATAAAAAATAATTTTTTTCTTTTTATTATTTATATTTTTAATATTTTTTATTGTTGCTTTTGCGAGGCATAATGGCTTACTATGCTAAGCCATGAATCGTAAGGGACTATGCGAATCCTTACTTTAGTGGAATCCATTCAAGTTTTATGAAGCTGAAAATTAAAGTTGATAGCTTTGAGATCGATCTGAACATCATTCTGATAGTCATGAATTCGGTTTAATTCAGAGAGTTTCTCATTGAAGATCCATACAATCATATAGTCAACTTCTTGGAGATGTGTGACTTTTGCAAATATGATGGCATTGCTGATGATGCCATCTGACTTAGATTATTTTTCTTCTCACTCCGAGATCGAACAATTTAGCTCATAAGTTCTTAGCCAAATTCATTTCCGTGACACTTATAGTGCAAATGAGGAATGTCATCTTGAACTTCCTATAATGGGATTTCGATCTCTGTCTAAAGAATGCAAAAGATTTAAGAACTTGCTTTGGAGATGTCTTTATCATGGATTATATGTGCAATTACAAGTTCAATTATTCTATAATGGTTTACGTGATCTATCGAGAGTAATGATTGATGCAGCATCGAGTGGAGCTTTTATGTGGAAGACTATAGAGGAAGCTTATGAACTGATAGAGGTAATGGTTTCCATTAACTACTATAAAAGGTAATGGTTTCCAATGACTACTATGAAAGAGTATTGCCCAAGATGATGCTCAACACTCAACACATTATTCCTTTTATGACTTTGTCCTCTTTAGAGAACTAATAAAGGTAACCATCCGCTATTCACTGTAGCATGATTCCATCTCAATAGGAAAACAACTTCAATTTAGATATTTTTAGTGATTGATGCAGCATAGGGTGGAGCTCGTATGTGGAAGACTATATAGGAAGCTTATGAACTGATAGAGGTAATGATTTCCATTAACTACTATAAAAGGTAATGGTTTCCAATGACTACTATGAAAGAGTATTGCCCAAGATGATGCTCAACACTCGACACATTATTTAACTACTATAAAAGGTAATGGTTTCCAATGACTACTATGAAAGAGTATTGCCCAAGATGATGCTCAACACTCAACACATTATTCCTTTTATGACTTTGTCCTCTTTAGAGAACTAATAAAGGTAACCATCCGCTATTCACTGTAGCATGATTCCATCTCAATAGGAAAACAACTTCAATTTAGATATTTTTAGTGATTGATGCAGCATAGGGTGGAGCTCGTATGTGGAAGACTATATAGGAAGCTTATGAACTAATAGAGGTAATGATTTCCATTAACTACCATAAAAGGTAATGGTTTCCAATGACTACTATGAAAGAGTATTGCCCAAGATGATGGTCAACACTCGACACATTATTCCTTTTATGACTTTGACCTCTTTAGAGAACTAATAAAGGTAACCATCCGCTATCTTTCACTGTAGCATGATTCCATCTCAATAGGAAAGCAACTTCAATTTAGATATTTTTAGTTTATAAGCTAAATCTTATAATTGAAATATCTCTTTTTTTAAATAGATTTTTTATACAATCTAAATATATCTTAAAATAGATTATATATACAATTTTAATAGATATATTTTAAAATCAATTTTTAATAATTTAAATATCTCTTCGATAACTTTTTCACTTTGTCTCAAAAATTTTCTCTTTTTTTTTTCTTCAAATTTCATTTTTTAGTTTTTTATTTTTTATTTTTTTGAGTTTCATTAAAGGATTTCAAATCACATTAAAGGGTTTCAAAAATTTGTGTATTGCATGGGACAAGCTATTTAAATATATATATATATATATATATATATATATATATATATATATATATATGAAAAAATTTTGGAGGACAAAAAGGCATCTAAAAAGCCATACATAGATAAAGATAAAGGTCATACAAAATACCAACATAAGAAAGAAAAGAATCTCAAGAATGAAAGGATGTTTTAATCTTTGAAACTTCACATTGACTAACGAATCAACCAATAAAAAAAGGTTCCTCCCTCTATACAGACTCCACTTGAGAATGGTTGAAGCAAATACAACGCACGAATGCTAGTAGATCCACAGCTTAATGCTAGGAGTTGTTGTATCAATTGATGTCATTTTCGCTAAAAGTTTTTTTTTTTTTAATGTTTGTTAACAACATCCCACAGTGTGTTAAATGGAGATAGCTGCATAAAATTTTCAACCATCATGAGAATGTTGTAGACGTTTTTATTTCGTAAAAAAAAAAGGAGTCATAGGGGTATTAAGTATAGATTTGTTCGTTTTGATAACTTTAGTGCCGCCGCAGCTAAAACTAAACAGATATTAGCTCTTGGATCAACAAATTGGGGTCAATCTTGCCAAGTTCAATGCTATATATTCTTTTTGGAGGAGAATTAATCCTGAAGGCTATTTGAAGTCTTCAAAAGATTCAAAATTCCAAGCTCCTTACCAAAGCAAGTCAGAGATATGAATTTTCACAATAAGGGTAAGGACAGTTGAGGTTTTAAAAAATCTTTCAAGTAAGCTATTCTTCATGATGGTTATTTTTGAAGGGACTTCAAATGTTGCGGAGTCAACTGTGAAAGAAGTTTCTATGATGAGGTTGAAATCGTGTGAGGGTGCTGGAGGAGGATTCAATCCACAATATGCAAAAGTGCGTTATTGGCATTGCTAAGGATTTCTATTAGGCTAATATCTTTAATGAGAAGTTCAAAATCCCAAGGGAGTTTGATATATATGTAAAAAAGATCTTGGGGAGGCAAATTAATGATTGTTTTTTTTTTTTTTTTACCGTGAAACGTTGATCACCATGAAAAACCAAGGTTGGACCTAGCTTAAAGAATGGTTCATTGAGATTTTTCAATGTTTGATGATTTTCAGCACAAGTTTAAGGTAACATGGCATGCATGGAATCTTAACACTTTTTAAAAATATGCAAACATTTGAGGGGAATTCATCTCTATGGATGGGAAAACACTTAAAATAATGATTTCAATTGTGGTGCTCTATTTATTATAATTAATTAGGTTGAAAAGATTGATGAAATTAAAAATCTTGAATGTAGACAGAAATAATTCAAAGTTCGAGTATTTGAAGTTGGTTCTGATGTTGTCTCAATATTTCACTTTGTTGCAATTCTTATAAATTCTCTGGATTTTCGAAGAACATGGTATAGAAAAACTTTGAACCAGCTTCAATTTCTAGGAATGAAAAAGTAGATGAATTTGAACAGTTGTCTCAATCTTTGGTTAAAGCCTCTCTAGATGATTTTTGCAGGAGTTCTCCTCTTGAATTAATGTTTGTGGTCGGAATTGCATGTATGGTTCCTAGGGACTGTGAAAATAGACGACAATGCATTAATCCCCACGTTAATGCTTTGTGGATTCTTTACATGATAAAGGGTCTAACTTGATAGGTAGATTCGATTTAGCTGCTTATAACGAGGAGGGGTGTTTAGATTGGCAGCTTATAAGGAGGAGGGGTGTTAGGGTTTGACAACTTTGTTGAGAACAATAATTGTGTTGTCAATAGTGATCCTCCAAAGATTGAACAAAAATATTCAAAATTCAATATATGATTGTTTTTGTCCTCGTTGTAGACTTGATAATCTTAGACACGACACAATTACACAACACGAATAACAAACATGAAGGTGAAACAAACTAAAATTAAGTAAAAATTGTATATGAATATAGTAAAAACTAAAAATACTTTTTTCGTGTTAATACGAATTTTAACACAAAATTTTTGTGTTTTATATGATATGAATACAATTTTACATGATACAAATACGAATTATAAGGTCTACTTAGTAGGCTTCGTGCCTTAGCAATAATAGGCTTGAATCAGTGAATCATAAGTGTTCTCTTTCCTTGGACCAAGTCCAGTTATTTGATGGCCCGATTTCTAATTGCTTACCTTCAGGTAATAAAGATGCCTTTAAGATTAAACAAGGCACTCGTTCATTACCATGCACCTGAAAGTTCAAATTTTTAGTAGATATAGAGGAATCAATTCTAGAAAAATGCTCCAGGAAAGGTAAGAAAAAAATCAAGAAGTGTAGAAAAAGTGGAATCAAAGCTAGATGCTCCAAACAACCTAAGGTTGCTAATAACTCATTATCATATGGCGATTTCATCAACATGAGAAAAGTTTTAGATATTGCAGCTTCTAGGACATAGAAAATGGGGAAACTTATGAGTTTTCAGACCAACTATTTGGATGAACACATCATTAACAGATTGAAAGATCTGGAACGTGATGAGCTGATTTAGGTTTTGTTTTGGTTTTTTTTTTTTTGTTTTGGTTTCAAAACTGCTCTTTAGAGTTACTTGGGAGTGTTTGTTGGGATTTGTTTGTCAGCTTTTGGGGGGAAAGAAATTTTGGCTGGTTATTAGTATGAGACAAAAGTTGCTTTTATATGGAGGTTTAGTAGATAGTTTGACTCTTTTAAATGCCTTGTGATTAGGAATGTCAACGGAGCGGGTACCCGCTAATTTTGAAGTACTCGACCTCGAACCCGATTAACAATCATAAAACCCGAATCCTATTAAAACTCAATTATTTTTTCAAAATACTACCCGAACCCTACTTGAATAAATTTTATACTACCCGTTAATTACCTGAACCCATTTAATTACACAATTATTCAACCCATAATTTGACAACTCGTTTATTAACTCGAACCCAAATCCTTGGAAAAAATCATCTAATTTTGTATAAATCAAAAATAACAATTAAATAACAACATACATATTCTATCATAATTAAACAAATTTTAAAAATTCAACAAACCATTTGAAACCATAGCAAATAAACAAATCATAAAAACATAACAAGGGGAAAAAAAACAAAGTGAAAGTTAATCGGGTTCGGGTTTAGGGTACCCGAAGGTTACTACCCGAATCCTACCCGAACCCGTCACGGGTAATAAAATTGCTACCCTAACCCGATTAAAACCTGTTTATCGGGTATCCTAACCTGACTTAAACGGGGCGGATAGTCCCGGGTACTCGATAAACCCCTACCTGTTTACATCCCTACTTGTGATGCTTATTCCATAATTATGCCTTACGATGCTGCTGCTAAGAGGATATTGTGGACTAACATTCTAAGTTAATGTCTATGCACCTTGTGTTGCTGCTACTTTGATTTATAAAAGCGTCTTAAGTGCCTGATGGAATATATGGAATTAGTTAAGTAGTTGGTGGATAAGTTGATAGAAAATCAACGTAAGCATGGGTGTGATGGCTTCATGAGGGATAAAAGTAATATAGAGGGACCTGATATTTCCATTGTTAAAAATGTTGTTGAGGTCAAAAAGCTGCTAGAGAAAGATTTTAATATGAGAAAGGAAGGTAAAGATGAGGCCAATAAACTTAATAGTCTACTAGTACTGTTCTCGAATTCAAGGGTAGGTAAAGGTGCTATAAAGCTCCAAAACTCTCTAGAGGATGAGGTTCGTAAAAGAAAAAAAAAAGAATGAAGAAGAAATATTTATACTAAGAAGTTAGATTTGATAGCCAATAGCTTTTTGAGGAGTTTGGAGATGACCAATGGTGGTTTCAAGTATTCCAAAGAGAATGGACCAACATAACTTTGTGTTCTGCATGGTTGTAGCCTGGACAGTTGGCATTATCGAAATCTAGGCCTACGAGTATTGAGCTAAGAAGGCTGGAAGCTATGACAAAATTTGCAATTAATTATCTTAATGAATATTGGATTCCTTAATTAACATTTTGCAAGGTTCAAGATACAAGGTCAAGTAAGATGGAGACTATCACTATGAAAGTTTGTTAAGGATAATTTTGATAGAGCTTTGAAAAAGAGGAGTTGAGTGATTTCGAAATAATAGTCAAGAATCGATTATTTAGGATTTATGTTGGGAGTTGTTTCATCTCACATGATAAAAGTAGGAGACCCGTTAGTAGCATTTTTGTTTACACCAATGAAGACTAAGAGTTTGTGAAAGAAATAGGATTCAGCTCAGTTGTACATGAAAATGATGCCATTCAAATTATAAACAATTTAATCTTAGTTGATAAGGATCTTGGCATTGTGGATAATCTCTTAGAAGATGCAAATCAATTATAGCTGCTTTTAGAGGATTTTATGCTTCATGGTTTTATTAAAGATTATGGTTATTAGGTTGGATTGATTAAGGAGTTGGCACATTTCAATGAGGCAAAACATCTTTGATGGGGGACTAATTTATGAGCTTGCTTAAGCATGTGTGGTAAGGGAATGGTTCTTTATGGCCTAATGGTTGTGTATTAGAATCACTTTAATTCTCTTGCTTAGTTTTACTTGCTGTGTCACATGTTACAGAGCTTGTAGGTTTGTGCTATTTTTTCTTTCCTGTACTGGTTTGTTTATAGCATTAAGTTGTACTCATGTTTATGGAGTTTTATCTTCAGGATGCTTTTTTCCAATTAATAAACATATGGCTTATAAAAAAAAAGTTATATAGAAACATTAGAGAAGAACCACGATAAGTATGCTTCAATCTCTAAAAAAAATCACTTAGAATCGTAAACACAGATCAATTGTTAGTCCAAAGCCAAAAAAAATAAAAAAAAATAATAAAAGAAACCGCTGAAGTATTTTAGCAAAAGATAAAACCGCCAACTATCATTAAAAGCACCATCAAATAATGCAAACGATTTTTCAATCCACTTCATGTTAATCCAAACACCACAAACCCAAAATACATAAATTCTCAATCTATACAATCTAAAGATGATATCCTTAGCCGAACAATTTCTTTCTCTTTCTCTAACAAAATCAAATAATATCAATAAGAAAGCCATGCCTCAATAAATCACCAAAACACATACACCACAAAATTATTTAAAATCAGTCATATCCTTCCTAGTCAAACCATAAACAAAGAATACCATCTCCAGTATGAAAGTAAATTATTGAAAAGATTGACAATAACTTTAAAAGACTCAAATCAAATCAACAAGGATGCATAAAGCATAATTCAACCCCCGCCCCAGCGCCCCCCCCCGGCCAAGACCCATATCGAATTAGTAAGGATGCATAAAAAATGATTCAAACCTAAAAAAAAAAGAGAACATCATTCTTTTCGCCAAAAGTAACGGACAAAATCAACTTAACCATAAACCTAGACAACATAAAATACTTATCAAAATGCACATATTTCCAAAATAATAATTTCAATTCATTAAAATATAATAAAGGAAAGAGAAATTATATATAAAGGTTAGTTTTTGAAATTTTTGAATTTTACAAACAAAGTCGAAGAACAGTCGGTTCTTAATTTTTTTAGTTTTTTTTAATATTTTAAATATTTCTTAAAAGGTATATGTCACTTTGTTAAATTCGTTTGTAAAATTTAAAAATTTTATAGACAATGTATTTGATGATAGTCCTACCTCATGAAGATGTCTAGAGTATTCTTTCTTCTTGTTATATATCGATTTGAAAATTCTACTAACCTCTCATATTCTAAAATATATAAAACCAAGAAACTGATTCTTGCTATGGAACTATTTAACAAGTGATGTTTTCAATTAACTTTATTAAAAGATTCTAGTTATAGAAGTACTAGCACTATACATGATGTTTTCCATTCTATATAAATCATGGTAGTATTTATTCATGTAGCACAAAGCAAGAGTTATTTGTTCCTATTTGACATATCACATGATTCATCAACCAAAATAGAAAATAAATCATCTCCTAGATCATCAAGGATGGTCTTTGTTGTCTCACTTGTTGTAGTATTTATAATATCATATTGAATACCAGGAGTAGTCAATTCCATATTATTAGAATCATTTTTCAAAATGACATTACTAATAGCTTCATTATGATGTGCTAGAAAATGCAAAGGTTTAAGAAAATTTTCTTACTTTTTTATTCCTTTGATTCATTATGACTATGAAAAATGAAAAAGAAATCCAAGGCAATCTAATAAAGTAGTCAACCTAGTTTGATATTTAATTCAGGCTTAATTTGATCATTTAACCAAAAACATGTTAAATGCGTTGCTTTTGATTCATCAAGGTTTCATATTTCCTATAAGTTTGATTATGAGCATTATGATCGTCAACATGGGTTTTAAATCTTTCTTATTCTTATTGGTAGAACCTTTGAGAACCAGAAAAAAAAAAAAAGTCTCTGCTTCCTTGCTTTCGAATATCTTGTCCAAAAAGATGACAATATAAACATAAAACGGTATCTTTTCTGATATACTTTAACAAATTACCAAACTCATTAATCCAAGGATTGAATCGGCGCCACACATTTCTTATATTTCTTTTTAAAAAATATAGTTACACGTTAGACAAGCTCCTTTTTGCAAGTATGCCCTCCATACCTTATCTTGGTCATTAAAAGAAAAACTCATGATTTTACTATGAAGTCCTTAACCAATATATTTGTGAGAGTCTCCTTTGATGTTGTGAGGAAAAGGCATAGGTCTTACCTTGGATCAGTGCTGGTGAGCAATAGTCGAAACCCAAGGTATCATTCTTGTTTGTTGAGGGCTCTTTGGCAGTTATCATTCCACGCAAACTTGGAAATGCTCAGGAGGCTCTTAAAGGAAGGTAAGCACTTGTTAGGAAACTTGGAAATAAAAAAGTTCAATGTTGCAATTCTTCATGTCAGTATTCGATTTCCTTAATAGATGCTATTGGTCGTATGTCTACGGTGATTTTGATTTTTTCCACAGTTAGCTTTAATCTCCTTGTATGAAACCATGAATGAGAATTTTCTAACTTATACCCTAAATGCACTTTTTAAGGGGTTAACTTCATTCTGTACTTCTTCAAAAAAGGAAATCGTTTCTAGGTCTCGTAAGTGCTACTTGAGTGTTGGGATTTTTACCAGCATAACACTATAAATACCTCTATGGTTTGCCCAATTTTAATTCTAAACATCTTGTTGACCAAGCTTTAAAAAGTTGCCCTCGCGTTTTTCAACCTAAACGACATAATCTTGTAGCAGTACAATCTTTCTTCCATGATGAAGATCGTTTTCTCCTAGTTATTGGGGATCGTCGTTAATTCATTATCCGGTTGTACCCAAGAAATACATCCATGAAACTGAACACTCTATGTCCAACGGAGGCATCCTTTAGTCTATCAATTACAGGTAAAAGGAAATCATCTTTGGGGAATGTTTTGTTTATGTAACGACCCGTGACCTATAAAAATTCAGGGAAATTTTGTTTGAAACTTTAGCTGGTAACTTAATCCCTTTATTCACTTAGGTTGTATTCTTGTTCAATATCAATTCATTTTCTTACTTCTTTATCCGTAATTATAATTAAGTTTCACATTTAGATTTATATGGCTGATAAAAATTTCGGCAGCATAACGACTTATATATGTAAGCCTACCCAACTGCAAACCATATGTTTTTAACAATCTTAGATCCACAACAATCAAATATGCTTTCCAAGTCATATCATCAATTCATTCTACATATTTCAAACATGTCTAGTTACTCCCAACAATCAATCCTTAAAAATATTTCATTTATCCTTATACAGATTACATCCCGACACATTACTTTCAATAAATATCTATGCATATTACTGGTCTGGTAAAGAGATAGAAATGTATACCTCATGTATGTACAAAAGGTAACCTGAGGAAACTCGTATCCTCCAGCCTATGTCATCTACGCAGCAATCATCAACTGTAGTTTCACTGCAACACATCTGAGAGGTGAAGGGGTGAGCTTTTGGAAAAAAGCCCAGTAAGAAATGCATTTAAAATGATCATGGTGGCTGAATCAAACTGAATGCATGATAAAACTAAAAGATAGCATTTCTTTACAAATATCACATAGTTTCCAAAATGCATAAATGGAAAACATAATCAATAGAAATATAACTTTGAGGTAACAAATATATTTAGTTACATCAAAATCTTTCGAAACATACAGAACCTCAGAGTTTTTCAAAACCGATAGAACTTCAAAAGCATAACTGATGCATAAACATGTAACGAAGGATCAAAATCTTATAACATAGTTCATATCGGATGGAGACTAGGCTAACTTATAGAATTGTCATGCGATGATAACATAGTCATCCTCCGTAGAGGGAAATCATAAACATGGTCATGACAAGGCCGTAAACGTGATCAAGGTTGTACAACAAATCAATCACACCTGAAGGCGAAATTCATATACGCCACAAAGTCGCGCATGACAAAAATGCATTGATCGTGTGACACTTTGCATCTGTAGGACTCAAGAGGTGGCCCCCACAGTCACACAGACTGTGTGGTACTTTGCTACTACAGGTGGCCCCCACGTTCGCATGTCATTGTGACAAAAATGCATTGACCGTGTGGCACTTTGCATCTGTAGGACCCAAGAGCTGGCCCTCACAGTCACACAGATTGTGTGGCACTTTACTCCCACAGAACCCAAGAGGTGGCCCCCAAGATCGCATGTCATTGTGAACCGCGTGACACTTTGTTCCCGTCGAACTCAAGAGGTGGCCCCCACTTTCACATGTCATTATGAAAATTGCATGATACTTTGCTCCTGTCGAACTTAAGAGGTGGCCCCCACAATTCCACTATACATTACCTTTTCGTCTCAAAACAGAGTTTTCAAAATCTTTCTTGGGTTTTATAGCCCATAAACTCATACCGAGTAATAAAATCAAATTTCTTGTAATCTGAAAACTCTTTCATAAAACAGAAAGACTGTGGCACTTTGTTCGTGCAGGACTCAAGAGATGGCCCCCACAATCATTTTTCGAAAACAAATTTCTTTTCTTAAGCATGTGTTCACATAGCAAATTTCACTTCTTTTAAAAACATGAAATCAATTCATACGTAAGTCGAAACCATAATATTATTCAGAAATCATGCTCGAAACTATGTATTTAATTTCATATGGCATTTCTTTATTTCGAAAACATGACCAAATAAAACTTGGGCTTAATAGGTGTAGGATTTTGTTTTACAATCAAGGGCTGCACGAGAAAGCTCGGAAACGTATAAATAAATCGGAGTCTAAGGGTAGGGATACCATTACCATCTTAAATTATACCCCTTACCTCGATTTATCGAAAATTTCAAGTTCGAGTAGTGACGCCTCCAAGTATCTCCATTAAATCCTTCTACGATTCTCCTACACCGAAATTTATATTCTCAGTATCCTATTTATTCGAATTACCTACGATGCATCAAAATCGTAACCTTGCTTACCTAGAAAAAATACACTTGAAATCATAAAATACATACAGTTATCTCAAAAACTTGCATAAATTCCTTACATCGATGTCTGTCTATAATCCTTAATTGCTTCAACTTAGCGAGTCGGCAAGTCTGGTCCACTCGATTTATTTTTTCGAAAATTTCGAATATATATTTTCGATCACCTTTCCCGCAGATTTTCTTAATTTTCTCGATACCTTTTATTCTATTTTCCATGTGGTTCTATATATATATATAAATATATCCAAAATAACCTCCTTTTTCTTTTTTAATTTGCTTTCTCCTCTCCCGCCACTTTTCTTTCTTCTTCTCTCTCTTCTTTTCCACGCCGATCACTGTTCATCCTTAGTTTTCTTCTCTGTTTCCAGCATTGTTTCTTCTCTTTGTCATATTTCCTCAGGCTCTCGACTCCACCACCATCTCCTACCGTTTACACTTATTCAGTCAGGTTTCAACCACACCTTTAAATAGGCCAACACGAAATGCTGTTTCGAGTTTCCTATTGCCTTTGCCGCTTATTCCTCTCCAAAACCAAAACCGAGGCTCACTGTAACCGAATGAAGATGGGATAGTCACGAGTGGTGGCCTTCTACAATTCCCATGCACGTTTCCTTCATCTCGCCAGATTTACTAAGAGCGACGTGGCCTCTTCTCTCCCTGCTCACGCCATTGTTTTGCCATCATCTTCCTCACCCTTAAACCCGAGGGGCACCAACTCTTGGCTTCCTTTTTCTTCCTCCCTCGTGAGTCTCCTTGCTTCTTCATTCCTTCAGCTGTTCTGTTTCCAAGCACGCAACTATTGCCCCTCCTGATCATGCCTCCACCTCTACCAGGTCTCCTCTGTCTCCAGGAAGGCCGAGAAAAGGCCCTGTTCTGGCTTCAGTTCTGCCCTATCAAGAAGATTCTTTAGTTGCTGTTAGAACGGCTCGGAGGGATGCAATGGTGTTTGTTGTTTTGTTCTGATGCCAAGAAGGAAGACTGCCCACTCACTCCTTGATTTCCTCCTTCTCCTCCTCTCTATTTTCTGTTCCCAAAAATCAGTGCTCGTTTCCTCTGCTTTTCTTTCTTTTCATTTCATTTTTTATTTCTCTCGAACGCTCCATGAATTTGGTTCACTAAACCTACAGTAGCTACTGCATTTCTGCCCGATTCTAATGTTCTGCTGTTGTTTTCATCCATCATGCTTCCTGCATCATTCTTCCTTTATGTACATATATATAAATATAACTCAGGTTTGGCTCTTTGGAAGCCATTCCATGCACTGTCAGTTTCCTTATACAGTTTCCTGCCACTGTGAGTCTTCCCATCATCACTCATTTCTTCTTAACTTCTATTGTTTCCTACTTCTTCGGGTAAACTTACCAGCCTCTATTCCTCATGCCTAATCTCTTACCATATCACTGCAGGCGTCCTGCAGTATTCTTTTTTTTTTCACACAATTCATCTTCTTCTGTCATCTGTAGCATCAGGCCGACCTACTTCCACTAAAAAAAAGGCAAAATATAAAGTCCTATATATTTCACTTCCTACCGATGGACAATACCCATGGGTCTTCCATCCAATCTCTTTTCACATGATGCCTCTCTCGACCAAGCAACCATGCACACATTACTCTACATATATACATGTTTATTCATTGGTACTGTACTATGTATATATATGTATGTATATACATACATTGGTGTATGTGTCCCTTTTTATTTATTATTGAAACTATTATATTTCATTTAATTTACTCTTTCAAGTCTCATAATGAAACATTAAAATTTTAATTTAACCCGTTTCTAATGGAACGAAATTTTTAATCTTGATGATTAATTTGTTAATCATGAGTATAACCAAGTACCCAAAAATTTAAGATATTTACAGTTTAGATCGTTGAAGTCTGTGCGAATCCTTCATTTATCACTCACCTTCTTTACCATAACCATGTTAGACAACTATTTAGGGTAATGGATTTTTTAGGTGTAGCCTGCCTTAATAAACTTCGTTTTCTCCTCATTTGCCTTTTATATTCTTTTCGATGCACTTTTTTGCTTCTTCATCGCACTAGGTGATCCTATGAATCCATATTAAAGGATTGAGAAATAACTGAGTGGTGGATGCCTAGCATGTCAACAATAGATCACGCAATGACATGAATGTTCACCTTCAGTAAGTTTGTCAAAGCCTATTTTTGCTCACATCCTATGTATGATCCAATTTGTGCATTGTCTTTTTTCCTTATCATCTATATGAACATCATGAATACGTTATACTTATTGAGGCTTATGGTTTACATCATCCAAAGTTCCATGCCACCATTATCAATTTAAGGATTGTTTGTGTCATTTTTTGGTTGTTGCATGAATGACTTTCACATATATGATTATATGGACGTTGGGAATTCAACAATCGAGCAATACATTTCTATTACCATCCTAATGAGCTCTATCAATAAGTGCCCAAAGATTAAGTTGTACATTGAAAACTAGTCTATCACTAATAAATGGCTCATGAAACTCATTAAATGGACCTTGTTCGAGTATTACTAGTAAGGTAATAATCCCTTTTCCTTTATTATTTGATTGGCTAATCTGTAAAGGGTTATGGTGGCTCTTGTTGACTTGGCTTGAGCCCCACCCTTTGTAGAGTGATGTATCAGAGGATTTCTACTACACTTCCATCATCAATGAGTATCCTCTCCACAAATTAGTTCCTAATTAGAGCCAAAATTAAAAATGATTTAGTTTCGTTGTCGACCAGGTCATCCACATCAACCAAAAACACTAATTGGCCAACTTTCCCAATTTTTTATTCTCTTGACAAGTGTGTCAAGAGTCATGACTTTTCTCAATCGGGACTTCCTTTTGTTTGTGGACATCACCTATTCCTCAATAGCTCTAATAATGGTGTTGATAACCCCAAAGATGGGGCACTTACCTACTGCTTTTAATTCTACTTGGCGATTGTCATTGCTTCTATTTTTACCAAAGTTTTTTGTTTTGTGGAGCTCAATCTCATATTTCAACTTTTATCATTCTTTCGTGTTATGGCCATAATCCTAGTGGAATGCTAATGTTTAATTCTGTTAACATTTGGATTTGGATGACCAATAAGTTGTTGCCTGATATTATCCATTGGCAATTGTATTCATTATCTTCTCCCTATTAGGGGTCAAAGGTGTGTAAGCTTAAAATTTTCTTTGTTGAAGTCTTAAAGAGGTTTCCACCTTTGAGTATTGCGTACCTGTTTGATTTTGGGTTAGTCTGATCGAGTTCTATTTCCATCTGAGGGTCTTTCTTCTTGTGTTTTTCCTCTTATCTCTTCTACCTCAACAAGGCCTTGTGATCTTTATAACACGTCATGCAAATTAGTTAGCTTGTATAAAGGGCATAGTATATAATATCAGTTACTACACCTGCTTGAAAAGCTTGTATGACAATGTCACTTGGCTCCTTGACTTGGATGTAAGCTGCTATAAACCGTCTGATGTAATCCCTCAGAAACTCATTTGGCTTATAGGCTATTGACATGAGACTCGTTGATGTGTGGTTGTTGAGTTATTGAGTCGCTTGAGACTTATCATGAAGTTCAGTGAGAAGGAGTAAAATCATGAATGTGTTGTCCTCTTTAGAGTGACGTGAAAGATCTAGCTTTTCATGGCATCGGTAGCTCTAAGCAAGTTTAAAGTGGTTTGGAAACAGATAATGTGATCTTAAAGGTCTACGATCCCATCATAATTCTTTTTTAGTATCTTGAAATTGGCAAAATTTACTTCATTTTGGATTTCTATCACCATGATCCACATAATTGACTAGTTCGTTTCTGCATTTTTTAATTTCCTTTAACTATTTGTAGATGTCATCTAGTTGCTAGTGAAACATCGGGTTAGATTTTTCCATTGCCGCCTTAATTCCCTTTGATCAATCGGATGCTAGCGAGTTAATGTTTCTTTTTTCCTACTTTATTCTAATGTTAAAGTGGCTTTGCTCATTTGGGCTTCTGCAATAGAATTTTGCTCTTGGTAGGCAGATTAATCCATAAGACAAGCAATTGTGGTTTGTGGGCCAATAGCAAGGTTTGGTTATATTCGAGCATGTTTTATCAGTTGCTCATAGTGGACTATATTGCCTATTAAAGCTTGGTATTAGGCGAGTAGGAAGCCATACCGCTCAAATGGTATGGTAGAAGGATTTGAATGATAGAGGGTCTTTGCTTAGGTGATATTAGTAGGTAAAGTTGGTCCTAAGATACAGATAAAGGGTTGTAGGATCATAACTGGATTGTAGTGTGATTTTATTGTGGTCATAGTCACAAGGTACGTGAACCATAAGGCTTGGATCCACGGGTAAGTAAGTGTTATTTTGTAGACAAAGTCTAGGGTTCAAGTCTAGGGGTCAACACCTAAAGAAATTAATTTCCTTAAGTACATTAGGTCGATGTGGGAGGTGCACTCTTAAGATCCTCTAGAGAAGGATTAGTCTCGTGGTGTGTGCAAACTAATCTGAAAATATCCTGACCATAAAAACCAAAAAAAAGTCACAAGGTATGTGAATCCTAAAACTTGGATCCACTAGTAAGCAAGTGTTGTTTTGTGGACAAAGTCAAGGGTTCAAGTCTAGGGGTCAGCACCTAAGGAAATTAATTTCCTTAAGTACACAAGGTCGATGTGTGGGGTGTACTCTTAAGATCCTCTAGAGAGGGATTAATCTTGTGGTGCGTGCAAATTAGTCTGAAAATATCCTGACCATAGAAACAAAAAAAAAAAAGTCATAAGGTATGTGGTGGTAAACATAGATACCGCTAATCAAGATGAGATTTCATTGTTGAAGTGGGCACATTGGTGAAGTAGCCAATGCTCATTAAGATAATTAAACATGGATAATTTATAATTCTCATAGACAACACCAAAATATTGATGCTAAAAAGAGACGAGTAAGTTTCGTATGTGTCTTCTCTCAGTGCCTCCTTTTACCAACATAGAAAAGAAAATACTCGTTGATGGTTTTTGTAATGGGAATTGCTTTAATGCTTAAATTAATAAATGAACAAAGGAGTTTTCGAGAGAGAAGACTAGAAAGTAACGAGTGTTTGATATATACATTTGCCTTTTATTTGTCATAGACGTACCTTTTATAATGAGCAAGGTTTTCCTGTTAATCATCACGTCCGCTTAAAGAATGTCATCTAAATGAATCTATTTGTGGTCTAAACAGTAACGATTGATTCGCTTGGATCTCCGTTTCGCGTCGTAAAAGAATTTTTAAGGGCAAATTATTATTATTATGCTCTTATTAATAATTTTTATTATTATTTTATAAAAAAATATTTTTACATGTTTTTTTATCATCAATTTCAAGAATCATTTAAATTATTCTATATCATTATACTCGTTTGTGTGTCCAAGCCGCATTCACTAAGCTTCCCCAAAATATGGAGATAAAAGCTAGTCATTTCTGAAGGTGAATTTAGACGGATCATCACGATTGTTGTTGGGTTGAATTTATTCATACTTGAATTTTTGCTTTTTGGGTCTTCTTGGCAAGCAAAAATTTTCGGGTCCAAGTATTGAGGTACTAGCATTACTAGTATCATTAATTTAAGCATAAAAACATTTTTTTCCTAATTATTTATTCATAGTTATTATTATTTTTTCCTTTTAGCAAAACCCAAATAAATTATATACAATAAGTGCATATGTACGAAACAAAGAAAAAAGACTTTTCAAGCGTTGATTAAATGTTCCTCTTGCTAGAACAAATTGAATCACATGGAATTAAATAAACTTTATTTAGTTTGATTATTTGATGTAATAATTGAAAAATATTTATTATTTCTAAAAATATTATGATATTTTACGTGTTAATCCGTACAAAGTACATTTAAAGTTGAAGGATTAAATTGATTTAGAAACATAAATAGATTAATCAAGTACTTATGCATGCATTGATTGGGTCGAGTTTCATACCGCTAATCGACAAGGTAAAATTATTCCATTGTTCATTGTTTTCAGGCGGTTTCCTCTAGCATTTTCTTCTTTCGTTATGGTTGGTTCCTAATCTATGAGTCATTGCAATTATATTGAAACAAAATTTTCCACCTTTCCCATGTACAACATTAATCTATTGTATCATTTAAGCGTCGGACTTGGCCGTTTCAAAATTTCAATTCCTTATCCGAAATATAGAACGTGAAGGAGCCAAGCATCTGCTATACGTTCTGGCATAGAGGACAGAGTTAGAGGTGTAAAACAAATAAATGGTTGAATTAGGAAAGAATATTTTTTATATATGCTCGTTTATGTTTTTTTTTTATTATTCTTTTCGAATGATCACGAACAAAAATATAATTTATTTGTTAATCCTCACAAACAAATTTATTTATAATTTGTTTAAAATTCATTCATATAATTAACTATTTAATATTTATTTATTGTTGAATAATAATTAAATTTTAAATTACATATTTATTTATATTATTTTAATATATAATTATTAAAATTACATATTAATATAATTTTTTTTTAATTTGCTATAATTTATTTTAATAATTTTGTAAAAGTATTTATAAATATATTCTTTAAATATTCATAAATATATATTTATATATAAATTTGTTAATATTCATAAACAAATTTAATGATTATGAATATAAAGTCTTAAAAAATTAATAAACGAAGACTATGATAATTTCTTCGGATTACAAAAATGAGAGCCAATGGGCATCGAGTAACATCGACAGATTGAACGATGTACAGCAGATTTATACATCGAATACTACAAATCCGCCAAAGGGAGGGCAATTGGGATTTGTTGAGGTCCGACAAAAGATCACATAAATTCACTATGTAATCCAATCTGCATCAGCATCAGGATGACAACAAAATTCTACTCTAACCTGGAATATCAAGAGTTGAAGACCTGATGTCGATCCATACAGAACCTCTTCAGAATATTTTGGGGGAAACAATCTTGGAAAAGAAATAAACAAGGAAAAACATCTAGCACTGTTTCTGAATCTTAATAACTTCCCCACTTACAAATTGGTATATCCTCCTCCTGGCAAAAACTGGCAATGATCCTTGCAGCATTACATTCGCCTTCAATGCATTCATGGCCAGCGGATTTCTGTTTTTGTTTTTCCTCAACTAAAGCCACCTTATTGGGAAGTTCCAAAAAGAAAAAGTATTCGGGAGGCAGGCAGTACCAAAAAGCCTAACTTCATGCTCTTCCATTATCCGATTTCCTCAATTTTAAAGAAAAATCTCTTTGTTACATCATTTCTTCCATCAAAAACACCACTTTCTCCTACAAAAACTCATTGTATCCCAAAACTCTTCCTTTTTACATCACATCTCTGGATTTTCTAACAAACCAAACATCTCAAACTTCCTTTGGAACCAATTTTGCATGTTTTTACTGTATAAACTGCATGTGTGTAAGATGCAATGTGACTATGGACACCACCTCACCAGCAACAGCAACAGATGCCAAACCCCTGTTGAACTCAATGCTGTCTGGTGTATCAAATAGTATGACAAGATTCGATCAAAATTTTTAATTTACAGCTTCGAAGAAAAGAACCTGTGGTTGCAAGCGCCCCCGTTCACACATTGAAAGAACATCATCCCAGCCACCAATTACCTGGACATCAAATATCAGTTAGTAATACTAGAAATAAAGGAATACACCGGACAACATACTTCACATTAGAACACAGACTTACCTTGACAGTTTTGTCATCATACATAATCCATCTTTCATTATAATGACTATAGGCGAAACAATGATAATGCTGCCCATAATAGCAAACCTGAGATTTTCAGAAAAATATATATATGAAAATAAAATAAAAAAACAAACAAAAAAAAAACCCACACACACACACAACAAAATCAAACCTTACAAACAAAGTGCAATAATACCTATTTATGCATTATAAATTTTTGTAATAAAAAATAAAACTCAAACACAGGCGTAGAAAGAGAGAGAGAGAGAGCATGCACATGCATACCACTGAGACTAAGTTATGTTTATTTTTTGGATCTAGACCACGATAAAGGACACTAATATCTATGTCAGTATTTAAGGCAGCCAATGTTGCTGCTATGTCATCAGCACTCTCACATGTATTCTGCCAACCTATAACTGCAAGACGAAAAAAAGAGAATGATTTTAGAAGTATAAACAACTGACTGGCTAAGTATAAATTCATTTAACAACTTCAAGCACAACCTGTCGTGAAAACATGTGGTGGATTTGAGAGAATGTGATGGATATAGTTCAGCTTTCTACAGCCACCAGCCTCTGGATCACAGGCTAACTGATCGTTCATCTCCACAAGATTTAAAAGCTCGTCAAAGGAGCTTTCTACGCACATAACCTGAATGGTAAACAAAAGTTTGATAGGAAGAACCAAGAAAAGAAAATTGTTCAACAGGAATTCTAGATTTTTTTCCTTTTTTTTGGCAAAGGAACATTACCTTCATTGTTCGCAGTGCACTGGCATTTATATTATGAAAGAAAGTAGTGTATTTCAAATGTCTGGACTCCAGACCACAACTGTAGCAATTCATTCGTTCAAAGACATCCATTCCAAATAGAGAATGCACTATACAAGCACCGTTTGCACAATCCCAAGAGCCTGTGCAGTTGCTGTCCACAGAATCAGCATCAGAAACGCTCAAACCAGAAGTAAATGACCGATGAAGGCAATCAAATATTACAGCCAATACTTCAGAAGCATCATTCATCTGAGCCTGCAAATTGTTACTATTTTTGTCAAAACTTTCCAACATAGACGTCCATCTAAAATCATAATTATGGGTAATGATGGGATATGTAACAACTAGGAAAGCCAAGTTCTACAATAAAAACTGAACCTACCTCTTGGAAAAAGTTACTATCTGGATATAAGTTGCTAAGGGCTACTCTAAGTGATGTAGGGGCAACCGGTTCTCTCTGTGCATCAGTAGATGCGATGTTCAGGGCAGTGAAAATTTCATATAGTGCACAGACGACACATGGATCTCCCACATGAACATGATCTGATGTTGATCTCCGCAAGAATTCATCACGAAACCGTCTCAAGTGCCACAACGACTGAGGTTATACCAAAGGCAGCAAATGATTAGCAAGAGAAGATTACGTATAAGCCAAGTTCGAGGATGGTAGGCTGAAAGAGACCATAAATCACTCATACGACAAAAAACTAACCTGTATTATAACATTCAGGAAGCAATTGTATTCACCAACTTCATTCTGCAGGCCTGTACCAAACACATCAGCTTCAATCAAACTTTCACTGGACGCCTCATTTGGAGAGACACCATGGTTATTTACTCGCAAAGCTACCCTCTGTACTCTTCTTGAATTTGAAGGCAAGGGCAACCTTTGTTGTGCTTGGTATGTGTCTGAAAAATGACATAAACACAAGGTTAGAAGCTGCTGAAGTAGCCAATCTAGTCAAGGAAAGTGAAAACTAGGAACTTAACACCAAGTCCATGCTTAAAAGATATGCCCAGATTCCAGGCCAAGCTGCAATCAATCATAAAGAAGAATGCTATACAACTGAACATAGAAACTACAGTAATAAACGCGTACATGACAAAAATTGCAACATTTAGGCAAACAAGTATGTGTCCAATTTATACAAGTGAAACTTATTGCAGCACATACTAAAGCATACATGTGAAAAATGCATGCAACTACACAATGGACTACCAAATACACTGATATACACTCACCGGGTAGAGCCAAAACTACCAAGTTAAATACTTATGCATAACTAGGCAGTTAATCGTCCAAAAATTTTGGTGCATTAGCCACAATAAGATAGAGGACTCCAATACTTAACCCTTGTAACAAATAACCAGAAAAAGTTTCGCGCAAGTTTGTCTCAATACCAACAACAGAAGATCAGTATATATCCAATGCAAAATATCCCCTAAATAGATAAAACCAAACCCTTCTTTACCAATAAGACTTTATAGGTGAAATCATTTTAAAGTTTGTTCATAAGATGCTACAAAGAAAACGGGTGCCCGAGACAAATAACCAGACATACAATAATATAGTTCTTTTACGTTCACTAAGTATAACTGACTTGTTTCAAGACACCCAAGCATAACACTTGTAAGAGTAGCGTAACAATAAGCAGCTTGCATAAGAAAATGCAGTAAGAACATTACCAAGGCTTTGGCTAACAGCCTTCTTAAGGTCAGCTTGGAACCTTTCTTCATCATCTTCCTCAGCTTGCAGTTGTCTTAAAGTCTTTGTACCACCTTCTCCAGAGACGGGAGAAACTGGTTTAATAGAAGTACCCATGTCAACTTAGTTCCCAAAACTTGGACAAAAACATCTGAAAAACAACTTACCACATGATAATGATGCAAATTCACACTGACAATAAGGTTTATAACCATTATGGCAGCAAGGCATGGTCAACGGAGGAATCAGATACAAATCTTAAGGGCAAACTGCTAAAACTGATAAAGAATAAATGCACTTAATTCCTTGTATTCTAAACTTTATATACTATAGATAATAAGAAAATGTATGTGAGTCGGTTAATATATAATTATTCCGCAGTTAACAAAATTAAGCAGGAAATTGTAATTTTTCAAAATAAAATATGGTAAGTGTAATTCTAATACAACCTCATACAAGATTTGGTAGAAAATGTATGTGAATCAGTTAATATATAATTATTGACGCAGTTAACAAAATTAAGCAGGAAATTGTAATTTTCCAAAATAAAATAAGGTAAGTGTAATTCTAATACAACCTCATACAGGATTTAGTAGTTTGCATAATAGTAAGTACATGGTAGTCAAAACAACATTTTGAATGAGCAAAACATAGAAAGGAGATTGAACAATGACATAATAAACGCATACAAACACAAACATTGGAAGAGAAACTTTGTAGGAAATAAATTAAAAAAAAAAAACAATACTATACAAACAGTAACATCAGAGTGAGGGTGCATGAACACATGTAGACCTGATATCCAGTAAATTATAAAAGCTCCAGCTCAAGCACTATATGGTCAGGTCAAACCATAGGTTGAATGCAGTATCAAAATATCAATTGCCACAAAATGACATCATGTGGCAGGTGACACAACAGTACATGCAGAAACAAAGAAAGCACTTAAAAGACGTCTAGTTTACTTTCCAAATATTAATTTCACATAAACAAGGGATTATGATATACCATAGCAATTTCTGAGATGCCAAAGTTGTAGTGAGCATTGATTTAGACAAGAATCAAGTGGTATGTTACTGAAAGATACGATTACAGTGCAGTTATAAATGCATCAAAGAACATGAACAGTTCAACGTCAAGACATTATCATCAAAATCCAGCAATTGGTTTCTACTTTGAAGACATTCATGTAAAAGTCATATACAAGAAATTAAATTAAATCTCTCCCTCTTTTTCTGTCAGTGTAAATGAAGTGAGAAAGCAAGTACAATTGACCGCTTCTACAGTTTTTAAATCTGAACCCTCTCTCAATCGCCATAGAACCATTTGTCTATTTTCATGCTATTCTTTGAACCAGGTAAATACTAACACAGAGTTGAGCAATGTAAACATAACATTCTAGCACATAAAATTACAAAAGGAAGCAAACTTTACCATTGTCCACAGGGACACCATCAACATATCTAATTCGCTCTTCCACATTGCCATCGGAGCTTTCAACTTGAATGTTTTCCTTTTCAGATGACAGCACTTGATACTTTCCATCAAGAAATTTGTTGTTACTCCTATGTCGTCTACCCTTTCTTCCTGTCCTTCTATCACTGGGAAAAAGACCATCCTCCGGGAATGCACCATTAGAAAGTCCTGCATAAGATGAAATAATGATAATCTCCCAATTACTATGGACAAACTAGTGAAATTCACAAACCTTGTTATATTGCCAAAGGAAGCAAACTTTACCATTATCCACAAGGACACCATCAACATATCTAATTCGCTCTTCCACATTGCCATGGGAGCTTTCAACTTGAATGTTTTCCTTTTCAGATGACAGCACTTGATACTTTCCATCAAGAAATTTGTTGTTACTCCTATGTCGTCTACCCTTTCTTCCTGACCTTCGATCACTGGGAAAAAGACCATCTTCGGGGAATGCACCATTAGAAATTCCTGCATAAGATGAAATAATGATAATCTCCCAATTTCTATGGACAAACTAGTGAAATTCACAAACCTTGTTATATTGCCAACCTTGTTTAAATTGTGCATGAATGCCAGAAGTATTAGAAGTCACTGGCACAGCTGAACCATTGGCAGTGCTCATTGGTATGCTATCCAAATTGTTTGTGACCCTGTTCCTTAGTGCCAAATGCTCCTGAAAATAAAGTAGATATGGTTTTCTGATTATCTTGTTATAGTTCCCCTAAAAGTAGCCAAAAGCACATTTCAGCATAACAGCATTGACCAACTTCCATCTCATCATGTATAAAAGAAAAAGTCACCCACAGAATGCTCACCTGAACATCTACATCACCAGCTACCACATAAGCATCATGCAAACCGTCGGCTGCTTTCTCGACATATGCTTGATTCGTTTTTTTATTTTGCTCAGCAAGGTGCTTCTGCTTAGCCTCATTCTCAATCCGTCTTTGATACTCAAGAGTCTCTTCAAGCTTTCTTTCCTCTGCTTCAAGCTCGATTTTTCGTCTAAACTCCTCTTCTTGTTGTTTTAGGTTATCACTATTCACAGTAACAACTTCAGAATCTATAAGGTCACCATCAGAAGCAACTGCCAGAGAACTGCATGAAAATGCACATTGATATAGGCTACGTCAAAAAATATTAGTACCATTCGTGAAAAGCAGAATACTTTAGAATAGATAAATTAGTATGCAAATGCAAAACAGGAGGAAAACATACACTTGCTCAGCGGTCTCATCATTAATCATATGCAGCTCATTTCCACCAGAAGCCTGAAAAAATAAGAAAACATTAGAACTGCACCATGGAATATGTAACTTAAGTAGCTACCAGCTGAATATTATTAAAAAAAAAATGAAGAAGAAGAAGTCAGCCATACCTTTGAATCCTTGGATTTTCTGAAGTCCTTGTTCTTCTTCTTATCCTTGCTTTTCTCCTGTGAATGCCTGAGATTATCACTTCCTCCTCGAACAGCCTTCTTAGAGTCACGAGCAAGTTCTGCTAAGAAAGCTTCCCTGGCAGCATCAGATTTCTCAGTGGCATCTTTCTCGGCCAGATCCTCCAAGTGTGCCTGAATTTTAAAATAATAAATAAAGTAGAAGGGAATAACAAGATATATAAATTTGTCTACAAGAAATAGAACATCACACAAAATTCAACTAGTTTAATACAAACCCTCAAGTATGATTTCACTAAAGGCAAAATTATTGTTTGATAATCATGTCCAGACACAGGCTCAAGTTTGAGTTCCAATTGCTGCATCCCAGTAACGTTTCGCATAATTCGTGCATCAATTTTGCTTAGCTGCTTGATAAAAGAAAACAGTTAAGAATGGCAGGTTAAGAATCAATATTTTTTATTGAAAGTTGCATCCAAAGCAAATGGCAGACCTCTACTGATAATTGTTCCTTTTGTCTCTGAATGGCAAATTCTATGCAGGTGTCGACTTGATGCAGATAATCCTTAGCTCTCCAGTCATCATCTTCTCCAGATTCCAAGTCACACAACTGAGAAGTCACACCAGCATAAGTATCCTCATAGCCAAACTGATTGACATTCAGTGCTTCTGCTTCTTTTAAGACATTTGATATAGCATCCAACTCAAATCTACTGCTGAGGAACATAACATCATTCTCACTCACAACAAGTTCCTTTCTTCGCTTTCTAAGGACAGATTCATAGCTTCGATGAACATATTCAGTGGTGGTCTCCCTCTTCTTACCTTCATCAAGACAGAGGTCCTCCAAAGCCTGCAATGCTTCCTCAGAGCTTATACGGTCACATTTTCTCTCACAGAGACTCTGTAGGTGATCAAACTCCTTCCCCAGCATCTGGAGAATTTCCAGTCCTTGCTGTGTTTTCTCTTCTTTCAAGCGTATCCATGATGCCAATTGATCCCCACTTGAGGGGCCTGCAAAGATCCAGGACAGCAGAGCATCAGTGTCCTGTAAAAACCCATTTTCATTTCTACCATTAGCATTTGTCAGTGCAGCATCTTCTACTGCTGCATCAGGCAATAAATGTTCATCCAGGAGGAGACACAAAGCATCGGCATTAAGAACAATCTTCTCTTTAACCTCAAGAATATGAGTGGTACAATTCACATCATCCACAGGAGCAGTCTTCTCAGAATCTCTAGCCAGACCACAAGAAAGACATAAGTCCTGCAAGAATTTAAGGATTTTTCTAAGCTGCGTAGCTCCCAGAAAACAGATGCACATGGGAGTTTGATCTACACCATGATTCAGAAGCTGAGAACGAGAAACCAGAATCTGCAACTCATCCATTGTGAATTGTATCACCTTGTTAAGATGGCTAGCAGCAAGGTACTTATGTCTAATAAGCAGTTCAAATGTAGCATGAATTCTTTCAAGCAACTTTGCACGCTCGGCATCATCCACTGTTGGCCAACTATCCACAAGGGGATATGCTACAGAACCCTGTTTTCCATCACATTCTTTGCACTCAATGCTAGAAACTTTGTCAGAATCATTGCCCTCTACACTACCACAATTGTAACAATCCCCAAAATTTTCCTTCTCGGGAGATGAATCCCATGCATCTTTGAAGCAATCATCACACTCCTCATTATGGTTCCCTGTGGAAAAATCCTCCGAAAACTCTGAATCCTGGCATTTAGACTGGATCCCAATCATTTTAACTACAGCCGAAATATCCAACGGATTCCAAGAACAGTTGAGGAGCATCTCTATCCACTCATTATCAATACTCTGTGGCAAAACGTTCTGCAGTTTTGGCATGAGGTTTCGCATATGTTCCTGAACAACATGCTGCATATGAGACTCTGAATCTGCAAACTTTTCATTACACCTACAACAAACCCAAAACTTCCAAGTCTTATTAACCTCAGCAAATGCTAAAGCCTCCGATAAGACATCACCAGCCAGTCCATCTTTCAACAAACCAAAATAGGCCTTGAGATCACTAACCCTAATCCAAAGTAAATCTTTCTTCAGATCAATACTCATTGAATTCCAAAATGATCGAACCCAATCTTTCCTTTCAGCTGTGGAACCATTCTTCCTCCTCCTCCTATCTGCTCCTCCTCTTTGTACAGTTCCCGAAGTAAAATCCATTCCACTCCTCTCTCCCTCACTTTGCAGCAGCGACGAAGAAGTAGCTGCTTCATATTTCTGCTGCTGCAACAACCTAGCAGCAGCAACTCTAACCTCAATCTCTTTCCTTCTTTCTTCTGGAGTCTTTGTAGCTTTCTTAATCTCATTAGGCCTTCTCGTTTGCACTGACCTAACCTCCATCGGATCCTCAGTAACTCCCCCAATTGAAATTACCCTATACTTCTCTTCTCCATTCCCTAAATTCTTCATCCAAGTAGAAATCGAAGCGATATTTGATTTATGTATCAACGATTTAAGCTCATTTTGCACGTGCAAAATCCTTGCCTCCGCAGTTGGTATTTTCTGTTGACTCTCTTCTTGTAAGCTTTCTTTGGCGGGATCCACCGGATTCTCAATGGCCAATGCGCGTTGGCATTCTTGAACAACTTCTTCATACTCTTTTCCATCGTTTGCTGCTTCATAGAGTAAATTAGCATAAAAATGACCAAATTCGATGGAGTTCGGAGATAATTCCACAGCTTTTTTGGCCGAATCGATCGCGTTTTTTAAATGTCGCTGTTTGGCGTTAGGGTCATCAATTATGGACGCCACTTTAACGCAGACCGTGCCTTGAACGCGGTGGATTAGCGCCGCGTGAGCCGAGTTCTCGTGACGAGTGCACGATTCTTTCATCAACCGAAGCGCTTTCGTATGGTTGCCACGTCGGAGTGCCGTTAGGGCTCGCTCGCATTCTAACTTAACCGCCGCATACGACGACAAAGATGAACCATCCGATTCAACGGGAACCAGCAATACCTCGATATTCGCATTATTCCCAGTCAGCTCGGCTTCAACTGAATCGTTAACAACATCCATCGGCGGCGGCTGCTTTGAGCGTGGAGCAACGTTTTTCTTTTTGTGCCCCATCTACTATTATCTCGATCAAATTAAAATGCATAAATACTTTTTTCCTTTTTTTTAATCGGTTTATTTCGAGAGAAAGGATTGGAAAGGAGGGAAGGAGGGGAGTAGAGATGGACTTACTGGAAATGTGAGGGGTAAAGTTGGGAATTCGGAGAAGTAGCGATCGGCGGTGGAACCGAAGCGACGAGCTCAGATTAAGAGAAGAATCGCTTCGTTTTTTTTTTTTTTTTCCTTCTTTTCCTTTTCTCTGTGAGAATGCGTGACTGACAAAGAAAAATAGACGGACAACACCTACTCCATGGAACGAAGAGGGTTAGGCTTTGATATCTGAGAAGCTGTAATGGGAATTAATTAATCAATTTTAATTTATAGTAATAAAATAAAATAATAATTTGTATACTTTTTATAAGCCAACATGTAAACCCCACCTAATTTTTTTCGATATTAGATCTTTATTGGGATTAAATTATATTTAAATTAATCGATTAAATTATATTATATTTTAATTTTAATATAAGGGATTTGGACTTAAACGAGGTTAATTAATAAAAATTTATATATATATATATTTACATGAAGAGGTATTAAATAATTACTTAAAATTAGTTAATAAATAAATAAGTAACTAAATAAATAAATAAATAAAAATTTATTCAAGTATATGGATGTATATATAAATATATATATATATATATATATATATTTATAAGTGTTGTTATGGGTATTCTCTAAGTAAGGTATATGGATATGTACATATGTGTATACATCTGTATACCTATTTATATATAAACATATATATATATATATATATATATATATAGCAACTAAGGAAACCATGGGAGATAGCTAGGGATCGAAGGACCAATGTGAGAAACCGGGGAATTGAAGGCTACTTGCCCTGCCAATACCGTTAGGTAGCATCAGAAGAATATGTATATATTATGTGTATAAGGAAACGATGGTGATGAGTCTGCAAGAAGGGGAGGAAATAAAGCAGACTGGTGGCTGCTTATTACAGTAGAGAAAGAGTGGGGGAAAGACTATGGTAACTGAGGAAGTAGGGACGTGCAATGGAAGAAGGGATGAGTTGTTCGACACATGAAGGGGGAAGTTGAAATTAGGAAAGTAAGAGTACAAAGGAAAACTGCTGAACGGAATGTGTGGTGGAGATAAAACTATAAAATATTTATACATAAACTCATGCATTGAACAGTGTAAACTGAATTGGAATAAAAGTTGGTCAGGGGAAGGTAGCGGTATGCAGAGCAGTGGAGATGCAAGAAATGGACTAAGTTGACAGTACAGGGTTACAAGACTGATCGAAAAACTGAACATGGATAGTCTGAAACAAGGAAGACAAACTGGAACGTTGCAGTAGATAAAACTATATATATAATGGCTATAGGACTGCAATTACAAGAGAATGAAGAAAAGGAAAGAAAACAAGCTTGTGACTGCTGTTTACAGAAGTGAAGGGGTAGGAGAGTAGACTGCATGGCTAATGTTGTAAATGGCAGCATAGTTAATGAGGGATGGCAGGCGTTGTCCTATGGTCTGAACTTATACATGGAAGTAGTAATTAAATAATAAGGAGGCATTGAAGTTAGTGATCGGTAGTGGCAGGAAAGAGATGAAACAGAAAATGTAAGCTGTAGAGAAACTGGAAGCAGGGACAGTAACATTTAATTTAAGGTATGAAACGTGGACAAGGAAATGGGAAAAACTGCAGCAGCAGTTGGAAATGTGACAAGGAACCGAAGTAGATGAACAAGGAAAGAAACCACTGAAGAAAGGATAAAAATCGAGAGGTAAAGTTAGGAATTGAGGACAATTGTGATGGCCTGAAACCGAAACTATGAGGTTGGAAAGTATACATACATATAATACTATACTAAATGGAATGCAGCAGAGAAAGACACGAGAAAGGAAGCTGCCAAGTTTTGTAGAATAGGAAAGAAAAAGAAAGGAAACGAGAAAGACGAGAGAGGAAGACATAAAGCTAATGATCGGACGTGAGAGAAAGAAGAACGATATGAATGAGGAAAATGTACAAGGTAGGAAGCAGGAATCAGAGACTGTGTAAGTTGTTTCCTTTGCCGGAGCAGAACTGAAGCCGAAGCATGGGCCTTTCTCGGCCTCCTAGAAACAGGGAAGACCTAGCAGAGGTGGAGGTGTGAACAGAGGAGCACAGTAATAGCAGGAGAGCTCGGGAGCATACAGAATCGGGGAGGATGATAAGCACGATGGTGGAAACGTGGTTGATGAAGGGGGGCTGCCAGAGCCGAGGAGGTGTGAAGATAATGAAACAGAGGGTGACTCGTGAAGAAGAAGAAGAAAGGAAGAAGAAAGGAGAAAGAAAAGAGGGATGACGCGAAAAGCAAAAGATTTTTTTTAAAATAAAAGATGAAGTATATTTATATATGTATACAAATAAATAGGAATATTGAAAATAGAATAGTGTGCACAGAGAATTTGGAAAACCGATGAAAAGACGATCCGAAAATATTTGTGCAAATTTTAGTTCAAAATTTTGGAGAAATACATCGAATTGTGCAGACCTGCTCACTCGCACCACCGAGGCATTGAAGACTGCTGACAGCCACCGAGGTAAGAAAAATTTTGTGTGCTACTAGAGATATTTACACGTAATTTTCGTAGACTTGTAGATATAAAATTTAGGTCGATTTATGGTTATAGAAAAATTATAGAAAACCCTAGACCGATTCATAGTATCGAAATCTTAGAAAAGCTTTAGTCTCGATTAAATGGGTCTATATTTACTAAGATTAAACTAGTTAAATTTATTTAAGTAAATATAGTTTTAAATTACTGATTAAATCGAAAATCCCCGATTGTTTTATTTACCGTATTGAATTTAAAATTGTTTATTGGAAGTGAATTTTTATAGATTGATACTGGTAAAAAGTGCTTGAGCGCATGTTGACTGTGTATTGCACAGTCCGACTCGCACCAGTTTAGGGGCAAAGGCAACAATTTATCATACTACATTGCCATCATTATTGAATTGAATTGCTATTGTTATTGTGGTCCACGGAGTACAATGTATCGTGCAACATGCATGTGAGTACGATGTACCGTGCTATCGGTCTTCGGACACATTGTATTGTAAGCTGACTAGGTAGTTGACCACTCTCACAACGATTGACATCCCGACACACCTAATCAGTGATGCCCGGAGTCACCGACATTGGCCAATTGTCATAATGATTATCGTTATAGCATGTTCTGCCTTACATTGTCTATTTGATTTTCTGATTTAACTGTATGGAATTGTGTTTTTCTATTGCATAAGGACACTGTGGGGGCCACCTCTTGAATTCTACGAGAGCAAAGTGTCACACAATCGTCACAATCAAACGCAGTACAAAGTTTTTGAAATTTCGTATTTTTTAATGGAAATCATCTCCTCTATGCTTAATGTTTTGAAATTTTGTAATTACTGCAGTATACTGATTTCACCATTGACATGGATAATGTATCGATTTCTGAATTCCAGTATTTTTAAACTTGCCAATTTATCTGCATATTTTCATGAAATTCCTAATCTGGCAAATATATGTATATAGGTAGTGTATTTATCTACATGTCACGTGTTTTTCTTACTAAGCACGTTGAGCTCACCCCCTTACTTTCCTCTATAGAGTCTCATCAGTAACTGGGACTGCTTCTGTAAGATGAATTAATTTGCACAGCCATACGTCAGCAAGTATTCTTTTGTGTTAAAGGTATACACAGCATAGACATCTATTTTGTATATGAATTTTGTAAGTACAGTAATGTATATGAAAATGTGTCTGGAGAATGTGAACATCAATACTTGTAAAAGAACAATTATGAGGATTAATCGAAAGGTATCTCTATTGGATTTTTGTTTAAATTAGTTACCAAGAAATTGAATTGTATAGACAGTTTTATGGTTTTAATCTAATATCGACTTATAACTCAATCAAAATGTGCGTAAATTGGGTCGTTACACAACAAGCTCCACTCTTTATTTTTATAATAATAATTAAAATTGTACTATTAATACTTATTTTGTGGTTTAATTTAGAAAATTTTGGAATATAAATTATTTAATACATTTTTTAATTTTATAAGGGAAATACACTTATTTTTAAAATATATTTAAAAATTAAAAAATGGAATAATGTCATGTGAAATTAGAACTTTCCACTAAAAAAATAACAGATATTTTATTTATTTAGTGACAAATGTTTGAGATAATTGCAATTGGGGATCATAGTTTTGGGTTAAATAGACCTGGAAATCCATGTCGACACGACACGAAACGAATTAAAACACGACACGAATTTATGAAACATGAACACGACACGAATTATAAAACGTGTCTGAAGCGTAAACATGAACACGACACGTATTTTATACGTGTGACACGTGACACGACACGATTGACACATTGTAATTATTCGTGTCACACGACATGTAAGACCCGATTTTAGTAAAAACACAAAATGAGTGTGTTTGTGAAAAGAAGGATTTAAATTAAATTTTCGAACACGTTGAAAGGTAAAATGGTCAAAAGATCGAAATTCGGTATTAATCGGGATAAAAAAATTTAATTAAAAATAATGGATTTGAGAATCTTGATCAATAACGAAGAAATAATTAAATTTTGGGTTAAATTGATCAAGATATGAATTTACTGGAATTAATCAGAATTTTCACTCGGGACAATATCCCAAAAATATGAAGAAAATATACCGAAAAAAAGTTTAAATAAATTAATTTAGAATAAAATAATAAATTAGTAGATATTTTTAGAATATTTTAATGATTATTATAATAATAAAATAATTTATAAATAATAATAATAATAAAAAAAGAGAACTGAAATGGAATCGGGAAGAACCCGAAAACAAAAAAATGGAAGGAAGCCCCGAGGAAGCCCAGCTCGTCAGCCTCACCACCGGACGTCACCGAAAAGTCGACCAGGCGAGCCAGCCGAGCTCGTCGGTACCGGCAGCTGAGAAGAACGGTGGCGAACGGCGAAAGGAAACCGAGAAAAACGAAACCGCGAGTGAGAAAAAGGAAACGGCGGCCACCGGAGTTGATCTGGCCAACCCTGCCCCCAACCAAACGTCCCCGAGGCAAAGACGAGCAGATTGGTGGTGGCCACGGCTGGCGAAACCGACGGACGGAGTCGAAAACGGCGGAAAAGAGGAAGACCACTGACGTCGAAGAGGAGAAAGGCCGAATCGGCCTCATTGCCATCGATCCGAGCATGGATACCACCAGATCCGTGCATCGGACAACCAGACGAACCTTCCTGAGGTGGAAGCCGGCGGAGAACCGGCTGGCGAGGCCCTGAACCGACCGAACCGGCCTGAACCGGGTTGAACCGGACCGAACTGGTTCAGCCAAGAAAGAAGGGAAAAAAGGAGAAAAAAAGAGAAAAAGGAGAAAGGGGAAGAATTTTTGGGGACACACCGGACTTCGGGTAAGTCGATACGAGGTCAAAAGTGACCGATTTGATTTTCGAAAAATTTATTTAAATTATATTTAATCGAAAATTAACCCAAAATTAAATATATAATTGTGCAGTTTTACGACAGAGCCCGAACGAGAGCCGATTGAGCTTCGATTTTTGTACCCCACATAGCATTGGGTAAGTACATTTTAATTTCGACAACTAGAGTCCTCAATGCAGAGTTAAGATCATTTTACGGATTAATTCTGTATAAAAAGGAATATTATTCGAAATTTTACAGTAATTACCGTAAATAGTATATGGGCTATCCAAAGAATTTGGAACGAAACCCAATGGGTATTGAGAGCCCAATAGACCCGAAGAAGGGATTTAATAAGTAGAAACGGGCTGAAAATGGGTTGAGGCCCATTAAGGTGCGATCGGGCCCAATAAGAGTAAATTGACCCAATTAGTTAAATCGACTCTAGTAAACGCGAGAATTATATTTATTGGGATAAATTGGCATGGTAAATAATTATCTGCAGCTCCGGAGTACATATTGGGAGCTAAACGGATCGGGTGATCGGTAGAATTGGAAAAGTCAAACTGTACAGAGAATCGAGGTAAGGGAATTTTGTAGGTTCATAGAGATATCTATACGATTTTTGAGGGGATTTACAGGGCCTAGAATTTCTTAAAATATCTAGAAATGAAATAATAATGTTTACGAAATTCGAGGCATGGGTGAATAAAGAAAAAGACGATATTGCCCCTGAGAGTAAAATTTACAAAAAGTGTGGTAAGGCAAATAAATTGCATGATTATCATGTTTTAATGTCTTATATGAATGTATCGCTTTGATTTAAGCAAATATGTACATAGGTTGGCTGCTGATTTCATGAATTATACGAAAGGGTACCGATTTATACCGGTTACGATTTTAAAAGATGTTTTATCAAGATTCAGCCACCTATCATTTTTACACGAGTAAAAAGAGTGCTAGAGTCTTACTCGCACTAAATTTTACTGATTTATTACTCATAAAAAGACGTACTGGAGCATTGCTCGTACGAGAAATTTGTGTGTGTACAAAAATCGTGCTGGAGCTTCGCTCGCACGAGATTTTAGATATCATGATATGCATAGCATCGTATTAGAGCTTCGCTCGCACTAGACGTGAGTTGACATGCATAGAGTCGTGCGGAAGCCTCTTGTAGACTGTGTCGCAGAGAGTTGATATGCTCGCACGTATACTTTGAGACATGGGTTGGTTATCGACATAGTATTGGGGTGGATAAGACCTATGGCAGGCACCCCTAGACTATGATATGGGTCCACGAAATACGTTGTACCGTGTATGTCACACGGAATACGCTGTACCGTGCAGTCATGATCACTCGATGATGTTACTTGATATTCTGGCGGGTAAGATTTGACCTCACCTCCCGTTACAGTTGTGATGCCCCGCACACCGGGATCCGTGTAGCCTGGGATCACAAGGACATAATATGGCCATAGTCCTCGATTTTTCATACAGTAACCTACATGCCTCACATGATATCATACGATCTGAATAGACCAGGACAAACCCGAAGGAGGGGTAATGTCTCGATTTTTGTTTTTAAATGAGATGCGATTTAATGAATCAAGGTATTCTCGAGGAATGAGTTTAGCCTTGATGTGGTTGTTTTATGATAAAATAAATAAGTTTTAACGTTATGAGTTTATGATGAAGCTAATAAGTTTTAATGTGACGAGCATGAGATGTCATACATGATGACTTTTTCATGTTTGTTTTATTTGTTGATTTCATGATTTCTCTTATATGATATATACATACATGTGGCATCGTTTTAGTCATACCTCATGCTCCAAATATAAACGATTTTATATCATGACATTATCAGCACATAGATAGTATAGTTATCTACCTGCTTACATTATTACCTTACTGAGCAAGTTTCGCTCACCCTTTCATTTTCCACCCCACATGATACATTCAGTAGAAAAGAGCGACAGTAGTCTTGCATTTCGGTTATCCGCTGCTTCCTATCAAGATCAGGTATACACATTCGTATAATTTTTGTATCTGAACATATAGAGGCACAGTTGTAACGCCCCGGAAGCGCGAAAATAGGGGCTAACTTTTTCCTTTAAATATTATTTTTCTACTTAGGTTGCATTCCTGTATAGTGTAGGTTACTTCTTTTCTTTCTTTACTTATTCTTTTAACCATTTAATTTTACCAAAATTTTCGACAGCATAACCTTTTATAATATATCCTATCCCCCTGCAGGTAAACGCAGTTTATATTCGCAAGGCAGTTGATTTTATTTCTTAAACTTATTACTTTCAACTCTACATTTTTACTACTACAACTTCCACATCCATACTCAGTATCATCGACATTTCATCCACTTCCCAAAACGTTTACAAAATGATCCATAAAACAACTAATTACATCCCAAAAGTATTTATATACAATCCAGTATCTGTACAATATACATGTCTGGAAATAAATATCCGATGATATACCTGAGCTAGTACTGAAAGTAGTCTGGGAGGCACTGAATCCACCAACTACTCACGTACGTGTAAATGGCTGACTAATCTCACTGCAGGTACTATGAAATGGGAGAGGAGAATGGGTGAGCTTCTGGGGAAAAGCTCAGTAAGGTATGCATTTAAAACACTTCTAACCATTTAAAAGCAATTAGAAAATCAGAATAAACATACTTCCGTACATACATACTTAGAAAACCATTTTACATGCTTACTTTAAAATACATCATACTTCATCAAAACGTTGTACGTACTTTCATATACTAAAACATCATACATACTTTCTTTGTTAAAATATTATACATCAAAACATGGAGACTAGGCTATTTCAACATAGTTATCATGCAACATATCATATCCTCAGTAGAGGTAATAATACCTATGGCCATGGTAAGGGCTGTAGACTAGATCAGGGTCGTACAGCGGTTCTAATATAATATCTCAATCACACTAGCACACAGTTAGGGCACGGGCACCAGTGGCACACACCGTGTAGTCACAAGATACTTCGGAAATAGACACCACGTGTAGTGAAAAAAAAAACAACACCACTAAGGCGGAATAGACACTACACTGGTGAATCTAAACCAATACTACGTGTGGCGGAGCCAGGGCACCACAAATAGCAAGCATGATTATGCACTCAACATATACTAATAGTAGCCTGTCGTCTCAAAATCCTTACTTTCATACTTACTTACTTACTTTCATATGAAAACTTTAATCATCAAATCATGTCATAATTCATACAAAATATGTATATCTATTTTATTTATACAAAATAAGTGAAAACCATGATTTCAGTATCTAAAAACGGTTTATTATTCCTTTTGGACTTAAACCGAGAAAGTATGATTTTCAAACAGATTTCTTTCTACGATTTTCAAGTCATTTATAAACAATAAAGAGATATAGGAGGTTAGTACTATTTTAAATTGCATCCCTTACCTCAACGGAGCTAAAAACAGCGTTACTCTGTCGGGGCTCGAGTTTACCTCGTTTTGCGTGCCGAATTCCCGAGCTGCCCAAAATGATACCAAATTATCAAATATTGTTTGATTTCATCTCAACATATCCAAATATGTATTTATCTCCTTAAGAGTTGACCAAATTTGACCTTTTTGTCAACTTTTCCTAGTATTTTCGGTTTTACCGATTTAAGTGTCGGTTTAAGCTTACTTAACATATTTGACACCTTTAAATTCATCTTCAATACCTCTATATGGTGTCTTACATTCCAGCAACTCGTTCAACTTCATACAAGATCTTAAAGTATCGATTCTTGCATTATTTCGATAATTCACCTAGTTAAACACTAAACCGAACCTTTACAGTATAATTTTAACTATAAATTCATTTTAATTGCATCCATCTTCATCATTCCAGCAGCTAAATCATGCTGGCAGCAATTGAATTCAATCATATAATTCAATTCATCAACTTTCTTTCAATAAGAATTCATCAAAATTCACAAATTAACAACTTATCACATCATCATCACCATACCTCAACTTCTTCACTCCTTTGACCAAGTTTGACTTCGGTTTTAGGTCTCCAAATTGTCACTCAGCTGTAATACAACATGTATAGAGCTTATAATCATCAAAAACTACAAGAAAAACCAACTAAAAACTTTCAAAAATCAAACTTTCTCTCACCTCGAAACAGGGCAGATTCTGCCCCTGTTCTTCTCTCTAAGTTTTTACCTAGTAAATGAAATCATTTATATCTGGATTTTTTATATGTTATATAGGGTTGAAATTGTAAGATTTCATCCTTCTTGGCCAAAGTCCAATTCGTCTTGTAAGGGGGTCGAAAAAAATCAAGAAGGGGAGAGCTACAGTAACGCCTGCGGAAATTTCGGGAGGGAGGTGAGAGCGCGTGGGAGATGGTTTATGGGTGTTTTAAGATCCCTATGAAAGATAAATAAGTCTAGTTTTGTTTTCTAAAAGGACAGGCTTCAATAAGATTTGTGGATGGGTCAAAATTTGGCTTTTCCTAATGGGTATCCAGTTCACTGGGTTGGGGCAGCCCACTGGTCAGTTTTAGAAAATTCATAAAAAATAGTTATGGCCCATTTTCTTCCAAATTTCCACTTCTCAAGTGTGACACTATGTCTCTAGTATCTCTCATTAAAATTTGGGGCCCACTTGTTTAAGAAAGTTTTCCCGATTGGGCCCATTTTACACAACTTGGTCATTACCGAACAATGTAACTTAAGGTTTTCGGTTTACTTTAAAAATTCATTTGATCACCGAAACCTCCATATCTCCACTCAATTTTCATTCCTCATGTAAATTATACCTTATAATAATTTCCTATAGCCTCAGAATAATTTTCGTGAATTTCTAGAATTTATTTCGAATTTATTTCTATTTCTAGGCTCATTTACTCGGTTTAGTGTAAACCCGAGTTTTACAATTTTTTTTTTTAACTTCTAATGTATTAGTTTCACTTTCTAATCATCATAACATACCTAAAATCATACTTTATTGAAAAATACTTAAATTCGAGATCTTACCTCGAAACATGTGCCTCGGGCTTCATGCCACTATCCCGGGCATCTCGATCTTTCTACGCCCTGTATAAATATTTACACAAGTTTTAAACTTCTCGATTGATCTTAAAATGAACAATAGCATGAAAATTCGGGTCTCACAACAGTACTGTACACGGATTGTAATATTGGGGATGTATTTAGTTAAAATAAATTGATATGTAAACGAAATATGAAAAATAGATGTTAAGGTAAGTAACATGACAGGAGGGACTAACATCGACTCATAGTCCAACTGTTTGTAGTGAAACTGTTCACGACGGGTAAGAAAATGAAAAAGCGAAAAATTTGTAGGGGTTTTTAGGAAAAATGGGTCGTGACAAAAGGTGGTATCAGAGCAGAGTTGGCCTGATATGAGTCGGTATTAGTGGTTAAGTAAATTTACATCCCCATGTACTATACATTGTTTAGATACAATTGTGTATATCAAGATGGAACTGTAGCTAAGAATTTAGTTTTGAATGCAAGAATATAGTTTTTATAACTGATAGCCGTTATGGTAGAGGGGTGAGTACACATGCTCGAGACCGTAGAGATCGGCCTGAGAGTCGAATGAGTCATCACATGAGACTCAAGATGAAAGTGAGGTGGAGGCTGATATTGAGCATACTCCACAGGGTCCTATAAAGAGACCAAACAATATTGAGACACGCTTCGAGAGGATGGAGTGGAGTGTAGAAAATATTTTGCAGTTGTTTACTCAGTCTATGCAGGTAGTTGAGGATAGGCAGGGTAAAGCCTAAACAGATGTCTCAGACTATAGAGATTTCACACCCCTCCGGTATATAGCGAAGTAAAGAAACCAATAGTTGTTGAGGACTGGGTGAATGAGATAGTGAAGTTGTATGGATTCTTTCGGTGTATGTCGACTGAGAAGGTGACTTTTAAATACGTTTACGATTGGAGGGCGAGGCGGAGCATTGGTGGAAATCCGCTCAACCCATCTGAAGAGTTAGACGTCCAGAGCCAACATGAGAAATATTTCTGGATGTATTCCGGTGACAGAATAACCCGAACATTGTTTAAAGGAAAATTACAAATGAAATTCTTTACTCTGACCAGAGGAACTAGTTGATTGATGAGTATGGATCTCAGTTTATATACCTGCCCAGGTATTACCCCGACACTATGGGCAGTGAGAGTCGAAAAGCCCAAAAGTTCATGGAAGGGCTTAAATTGTCGATTAGAGTCCGATTGGCTCACTACTTATGTCGAGGTAGTGCGCAGAATACAGTTGCGTGAATAATATCATGTGTTGCACGTCTCTAAGATTGGGAAAGGTAGTAAGGGCCGAAATAGAGACAGAAAAAATAGAGAATGACAGAAATGTCAGAGCGGGAAAGAGACCAGTTAGTAAGAGATTAGAGTTGATGAGTCATGGGGTAAGATGATTGGTAAGGCCCCAAAGTATCCAATTTCAGCACTTTTGAGGGGTACTGTGATTTGAGGACCCCGACCTGCTACGAAGCAATGGAGCAGTGTAAGCAGTGTGAGCAGTGTAAGCAGTGTAACAGTTTAACAGTGCAAGCAGTGTAGCAGTGTAAGCAGTGTAGGATGTGTGGTAGATACCACGGAAGTAGGGCCTACACCTACACTTTATTGACTAAAATATGCGTTAAGTGTGGTAAGACGGGTCAATTATTTAATGATTTCTCAGAGTTGGGTGAGACTGCCCCACAGAAAGGTAAAGAGACAGAGAAAACCCTATTAGTATCTCTGCACCGAAAAAGGGGTGTAGCGATTGAAATTAAAGGAGTAAATGATTGTACTCATGAAATGAGTAATGACAGAGTTTGTTATAAGTGATATACGAAAGGAAATAAGCTTTTAGATGTGATAGATCCTGAATACAAAATCTATTGGAATAAGAGGCGTATGCAAGGTACGAATATATCTGATATGTGAAATATCTTGGATTAAGCGATATGTAGTAGATATGAATTGCGACCAAGGATAAGGGGTGCATATATCCATAACCAGTCTATGTGGTCAAGTCTGAGGGTTAATAAAGGTATTTCAAAATACCTATCCGCCTGAAGACTTGACAGTGTCTAAAAGTATACACAACCTATAAATTGAAATCGACAGTCGTAATATATACATTTAAAATTAGGGTACCTTTACTTATACGATAAAGAAATATAGAATTCGATTAATCAGGAAGGTTTAAAAATTAAAATATTATAAAATGTCGTTAATATAAGAAAAAGGAAATGACGCGGGTTAGTATCTTGAACGGAAGCGATTTCGAAATGATATTATACGTTTATGCATACATAGGTCAAGGATATGAGTGATTGAAATATTTAGTGGAACACAAATACGATGAGGTATTTAAACTTTACCTGGACCGATTTGTTATCATCCTTATTTATGATATTTTGGGTGTATTTACAGTCCAGGGAAAATTATAAGCAACAATTGAAAATTGTTTTTACAGATGATTTGTTGAGAGTTCTCGAAATGGACTACTTTATTGACACGTTTAACTTAAAAAAAGTTGTATCTGAATGGGATGATAGACGTAACAGGAGTTTTGGTGTATTGAAGTATGAACTGACCACCGCATTTATTCTCACCATACCCAACAGATTAAGAGGTTTCTCAGGGTATATGGATGTCTTGAAACCAAGATTGGGCTGTGTGTTGAAGCAAAATGAGATGATAGTCACGTATGGATCCAGACAGTTCAAGGACCATGAAAGGACTATCTGTCCCTTGATATAAAGTTGACAGTGATAGTGGTTGTACTGAGTATATGACACTACTATGTATACGGTGAGAAATTTCAGGTATGCACTGATCATAAAAGTCTCAAGTATCTGTTTTCACAGAAAGAGTCAGATACGAGAACAAAGAGGGTTAGAGGTTTTGAGGGATTATGATTGTGAAAATTGTACCACCCAGGAAAGGCTAATGTAATGGCTAATGACTTGAGCAGAAAAAGCCTTGGGATGGTATTACATATGATGGTCAGGGAGCGTGAGCTGTTGAGCAATTGTAAGCCTCAGTAGTGATGTGATCCCCTCTGATGATGACAGTGATTGTGTGACAGCTAGCCTAAGATTAGAACCGAATTTGAGTGACCGGATTTGACAAGCTTAGCGTGATGATCGGCAGAGTGTCGATAGTGTGGATCAGATTCAGATGGGTACAGTGACAGAGTTCACAGAGAGTGATGATGACTTACTGAGGTTCAGAGACAGTACAAGTGCTCCCTAGGACCATAGTGATGAGATAGAGTTATTGTCAGAAGCTCACTATTCGAGATATACAGTGCATCCGAGAAGTAATAAATATATCGAAATCTCATAAAAAGATATTGGTGGTCAGATATGAAAAGACATGGTAGAGATTGTGGAAAAGTGTCTCGTATGTCAACAGAGTAAGGTAGAGCAAAAGAAGTTACAGGGTTATTGCAGTTTCTACCTATATTGACACGAAAATGGGAATAAGTTACCATGAATTTCGTGATGGGTTACAGAGGACCCAGATGAATCATAAGGCTATCTGGGTGATAGTCGATAGATTGACTAAGTCTACACACCTTCTGGTTAGGAAATCCTCAGATACTCTGAGTGTGTAGGCGAATTTATGTGTATGAAAAATTGTGGAACACCAAGTATTTTTCCAGTGAGCATTGTATCATATGGGGATTCCCGCTTCACTTCTCACTTCTGGGAACGTTTTCAAGAAGCTATGGGAACCCGACTGAGTGTTAGCACAGCTTTTCATCCTCAGACAGATGGTCAGTCAGAGAGGACTGTACAGGTTCTGGAGGATATGATGATAGCGTGTGCCATGTATCTGATAAGCTCCTGGGATGATCAGTTATTACTAACCGAATTCGCCAATAATGACAGTTGTCACTTGAGTATCGGGATGACTTCAGATGAGGCATTATACAGCCATAAAAGTTGTTTCCCCGATTTGGATAAGAAGAAGTGGGTGACAGATAGAAAATTGTTCCCGAATTGGTAAGACAAATCTCTGAGGATGTTCAGTTAATTGTGAAGGATTAAGAACACCTCAGAACATATAGAAAAGATATGTTAACAAGAGACAAAAATCATTAGAATTCACCGAGGGTGAATTAGTATTGTTGGAAGTTACATGCCCTTAGGACATAACATAAGGACGTAACGAGATTCAGAAAGAGATTGGACAAAATGGGAGACAAGGCCTGTAGGTTGGCATTACCACCTGAATTAGTAGGCATCCACAATGTGTCCTTACTTATGATGCTTCAAAAATACTATCCGGATCCAACATATGTGATTGAATATGAACTCCAACAGCTTAGCTCAATGAAAGTATAACGTATGATTGGAAAATCGATTCGGGTATTAAACAAGAAGGAGAAAGTGTTGAGGTTTAAGATGGTCTCCCTAATTAAAGTATGTTGATAGTATTACACTCCGAAAAAAGTCACCTGAGAATGACAGTATATGATACAATAGACGTACCCGGAGTTGTTTATGGATCCATTTAACTTGGTTCTAATTTGGAGGATCAAATTTTTTAAGTGGGGAGATTATGTAAGACCCGATTTTAGTAAAAACACAAAATGAGTGTGTTTGTGAAAGGAATGATTTAAATGAAATTTTCGAACACGTTAAAGGGCAAAACGGTCAAAAGATCAAAATTTGGTATTAATCGGGACAAGAAAATTTATTTAAAAATAATAGATTTGAGAATCTTGATCAATAACGAAGAAATAATTAAATTTCGGGTTAGATTGATCAAGATATGAATTTACTGAAATTAATCAAAATTTTCACTCGGGACAATATCCCGAAAATACGGAGAAAATATATCGAAAAAGTGTTAAAATAAATTAAATAAAATTAAATTAAATTAATTTAGAATAAAATAATAAATTAGTAGATATTTTTAGAATATTTTAGAATATTTTAATAATTATTATAATAATAAAATAATTTATAAATAATAATAATAATAATAATAATAATAGTAATAATAATAATAATAAAAGAGAACTGAAATGGAATCGGGAAGAACCCGAAAACGAAAAAATGGAAGGAAGCCCCGAGGAAGCCCAGCTCGTCGACCTCACCACTGGACGTCACCGGAAAGCCGACCAGGCGAGCCAGCCGAGCCGGTCGGCACCGGCAGCTGAGGAGAACTGCGGCGAACGGCGAAAGGAAACCAAGAAAAATGAAACCACGAGGGAGAAAAAGGAAACGATACCAATTGGTATCATTTGTGTAAGAATAAAGACTTTCAGGTCTTGGGTTCGAACCTCTGAGGACGCGAATTGGGGTATTTACTTCGATAAAGCCGTGAGGGGCCTGTGGGGCTTCCAAAGCGGACAGTACGTATGAGTAAGACTGTGTGGGCCACCTCTTGAATCCTGTGGGAGCAAAGTGCCACACAGTCGTTACAGTATGAAAATAATCATAGATCATTTCAAAACATAACACTGCTTCATAAAAAAATTTTTATCAATGTAATGAGTGTTCATTATCAGAACTAAATTAAATTACACCCCCTTACCTCGATTTATTGAAAATTCTAGTTCGAGTAGTGACGCCTCCAAGTATCTCCCTTAAGTCCTTCTACGATTCTCCTACACCAAAATTTGTATTCTTAGTATCATATTTATTCGAATTACCTACGATGTGTCAAAATCGTAACCTTGCTTACCTCGATGTCTGTCTGTAGTCCTCGATTGTCTCAACATAGCGAGTTGGCAGGTTCGGTCCACTCGGTTAATTTTTCGAAACTCTTTCCCGAGATTTTTCAAATTTTCAGTATATTCGTCTTATTTTTCTTTAATTTTTTTTCTTTTATTCTAATATATATATATATATCACCTTTTTTTTCCAATATATATATATATATATATATATATATATATATATATTACTTCTTTCTTTCTCTTTTCTTTTCTTTTCTTTTCTTTTCTTTTTTTTTTTTTGTTTTAATTTCCTTTCTCCTTCCCGCCAACATCCTTTCTTTCTTTTCTTTGTCTTCCTTCCTTTTTCTTCACTGTCATGCCTGCCAACTTCAGACCTTCATCTTCATGTTTTCTCTTTTCTTGTTGATGCTTCCATATGTAACATATATATCTATATTTTGTCCTTTTTACGGTTAATCATTTTTTGAATTTATTTGTTCTGCTGCTACTGTTTTCGGTAAGTGCATATCATTGTCGTGCCGACCTATTTCCCTAAATCAATAGGCATCAGTCCTAATACCAGTATATGTTTATTTATTGTTTTTAGACATTTCTCCTTTTTACCGAGGGTAGGCTGTCTCCACCGTTTTTTTTCTATCAAATCCATGAGATCATATGCCTATATATATATATATCTTCAAGAAAGTTCTCTTCCATGTGGTGTATATATATTTTTAGATGGACATAGTGCATACATATATGTATATATGTATATGTTTTTCCACATATATTTACATTTCTATCTATTCATGCACCAATTATTTAAATACTTAGTAAATACGGTATTATGCACCCACGTATATACATATATATTGATATATGTATCTCTGTATTGTTGTTGTTATTATTATTATTATTATTATTATTATATCTCTATCGATATTCTTCTGTGGAACTGATATGTTTTTAATTAAATTAAATTCTCACAGAGTCTCACTATAGAGTAAAATAAATTTTTTTATTTAAATCACTGACTAATGGATCGAAATCTTTAATCTCGAGGATTAATTTTATTAATCATGGATAGAGCCAAGTGCATAAATTTAGGGTATTTACAACGTGGCAGGTAGATAAATACACTACCTATATACTTATGTCACAAATGAGTTTCTCGTAAAATATACTGAGAATTTTCAGTTCAATAAAATCAGAAATGGAAATCAAACAAATAGTATCTTCAACAGTTTACTGTAACGATTTCACAATTTCAAAACTTCAAGCAGTGAAATACACAGTTTCAAATCAAAACACAATTCACATTTTCATTTCAGTAATTCTAAATAGATGAGGCAAGGCATTTCTTGCTATAACAGTAATCAGTAGGACAATTAGCCAATGTCAATGACTCCGAGCAATCACGAGCCGTGTCGGGATGTCAGGTGCCATGAGAGTGGTCAGCTACCCAAACAGCTCATACAATACACTATTTCCAAAACACGTTACATCGTACTCACATGTACACAGCACAGTACATCGTACTCCATGAACCTCTTCATTATTCATAATTCCATGTAATTTCACTGTCGCCTTTTTGCCTCAAATCACGTGCGAGCATGTTAGTGCAAGACCACACAATAATACACGCCTGACTAGCATAGTTTTATCATCAAAATACTTAAATCTCGTGTAACAGATTCTTGCAAGATCACATAGCAATACACATCTAACTAGCACGATTTTAACGTCAGAACACTTAAATCTCGATTCAGCACATAAAATAGAGTAAAAGGGGCTGGTCTTGCCCTTTTTCAGTTAAAATCCACAAAGCACAATTTTTCAATATAATTATGAAATTTTAGATTTTTCATAAATAATTTTAAACTACTCAAATAGCTATTTAAATAGGCTAAATAATACTATACCGAAAATCAGGGTGATTTTTGGAGTTTAAAACTTTTTCCAAAAATTTCAGAATGGTAAAACTCGGCCTAAGATTTTCTACAATTCAAGTGACTAAAAATTTATGTCCTAAAGTTCGGAGTCTCAAATTCCTAGAAAATATACGCAGATATTTTTAGAAGTTCGCGAATATTTTTCTACAGTGGAAATATGCCCTTAATTTATATCTACAAAGTATCAGAAAATACGTGCAATTTATCTCTAACAGCACACAAGAATTTTTCTTCCCTTTTGTTACACTCAAACCAGTAAGGAACTCTTGTCTCTACCTTACTTAACTCAATAAGACCCTTGGAATGGAAGTCCGGTTCACCCCTTCTAAGGTTTCTTTCATGTTTGACCGGAAGGGAGGATATCAGCAACACTTACTGCTATTTAGCACTACCAGAAATGGTGGAACCACCGCTGCCCTGTTGTGCACAGCCAAATGGAAGCTGCCACTCTCGGCTTCATGTCATCCTTTCTCGTCTTTCTCTTTTCCTTTCCTTTTTTTTCTTTCCTATTCTACAAAACTTGGCAGCTTTCTTTCTCGTGTCTTTCTCTACTGCATTCCATTTTATATAGTATTATATGTATTTTTGTTTTCCCACCTCATAGTCTCGATTTTAGGTCATCACAATTGTCTTCAATTCCTAACTTTACCTCTCAATTATTTTTTTTAATCCTTTCTTCAGTGATTTCTTTCCTTGTTCATCTACTTTGGTTCCTTGTCACGTTTCCAACTGCTGCTGCAGGTCTTCCATTCCCTACCCACGTTTCCTGTAGTCCTTTCCCATTTTCTTCTGCTGCAGTAAAACAAAACTGCAGCAGACACAAATACCTCGGATTGCAGAGGACTTATGTCCTCTGTTTCCCGTTTATGCCTATTGCAGACATCCACCCACGCCTTCCTTTACTTTCCCTCAATAAATCCTGCCTATCATGTTCAGTTTTTTTTGGTCCTATAATTGTTTAAAATTATTTCCCTCTTTTCCCGTTTCAGGCCTTCACTTCTGGCTTCTGTCTTGTTTCAGTTTTATAGTCACCTACACTCACATTCAGCCTGACTCATGCACAGCAGTAGTCTCATGGTTTTATGCTTTGCCCCATTGTTTATGAGCTTCCCTATTCTCCTTGACTACTTCAATTCAAAATTCCATACCCGATCCAATCTGTTGCAGCTACTGACGATGTCACGAGTCTATTGTGGCTGATCAGTAGCTATGTTTACCTGCTGCTGTTGTAGTTCTCCTTCAGTCTCCAGCTTCATTTCCCTCTCTTCCTTCATTATATTTCATGCATGAATTTCTCTGCAGCAGATTGGCTCTCGGTTTGGCCTCTAATGAAGCAAAACCAGACATTGCGTATAGGTTCTTTTGCTGTCATCCTATCTTCTTGCCTGCAACAACAGCTACAGCTACAGGCAGCATGTCATCAACGGCCATGACTCCCCTGCAGTTGTCGTGTCCTTCTTCAATTTCCTTTATGATGCTTCATGTTGTCGCACGTCTTCTCTATTTCGGTCATACCACATCCCTACGTTTTCTGTTTTTGCAGCCACCATGCTTCTCTTGTCAAGTACTACCTTCCATATACTCTTGTTTTAAATATTGTTTCATCCATATTTCCTAGGCAGTCGGCATCATCAATCATCACTCCTTCTTCACGTTTCCTGCTGCAGTAAAACTTAAGTTAGCAACTTCATCTCCCTTGCTCAAGCCAAGAGCATTCATCCCTGCTTCTATCTTCAAGCCGCCCATGCTCATCAAAACCATCACCTTCAACATCCTTTCACCATGTTTCCTGCTATCGAGCCTATTTAAATTTTCCCTCTCCCTATTGCTGCTGCAAATAGCAGCAAGCAAAGTACTCGGGATTGGCTTCAACGAAGCCAATTCCTCATTTTCCATAAGTTAATTAATTGGCTTAATAATCTATAATACTATATAATTTGATTAATAGAAATGTGATCTTACATTATATTTCACTTGGTAATGTGTATAGTTCGTATTCACGTATATTTTAGAATTGAATATTTATTCACTTGAATTTTATTAAGATCCCTCATACCATATTTAAATCATATTATTCACCCACATATACATCTATATATGTATCTCTCTATTACTATTATTATTATTATTATTATTATTATTATTATTATTATTATTATTATTATCTCCATCGATATTCCTTTGTGGAACTAATATAGTTTTAATTAAATTAATCCTCTCAAGTCTCACTATGAAGTAATATAATTTTAATTTAAATCCTTAACTAATGGAACGAAATTTTAATCTCGATGATCATGGATAAAAATCAAGTACATGAAAATTCACGGTATTTACATTCTCCCTACCTTGGAAAATTTGGTCCCAAATTTAAAGTGCATCATCAGTCCTCAAACAATGTGGGTATTTCTCTTGCATTAAACTTTTTAATTCCCACGTTGCCTCTTTCAAAGTGTGATATTGTCACAAAATCTTGACCAGATGAATCATCTTAAGCCGCAATGTTTTTCCCTTCCTGTCCAGGATCCGAATCGATTTCTGCACATAGATAATATCCTCCTTTAACTCCAGCGGTTCTTACTTTATCACATGCATCGGATCTGAATGATACTTCCGACGCATTAAAGCATGGAAAACGCTGTGGGTACTCGATAATTCTAGCGGCAACGCTAATCTATCAGCTCATCTCCCACTTGGTTTAAAACCTTGAAAAGTCCAATGTATCGGGGACTCAGTTTTTCTTTCTTTCCAACTTTTGTTATACCCTATCTTTAAGTTGTTGACATATGAGGCTTTTAGTCACAAGTTCAATTATATCTCTTATTGTCCCTGATTACCAATATATCTTCAAGAGATTTGATAAATCATATTATTCTCCAAATGTGGGGTATATATCTGTAAATGAGTCTCTGACGACATCAATTCCTTTAATTATAGATTCATTTCGTACACAGTTCTGTTTTTAAATCTCAATAAATCATCAGTATGATACTCAAGCTAGTTGCAGCACCTATCTGGGTCTAACCAACCACATTAATGCAATATTTATCATTTCGTTGTACCTGTTCGATTCGATCAATCAAGTCCAATTTTAACTCTCAAGCTAGCCACCATGTAACGAATGTCAGTGTCAAGGAATGACGACATTCAAGTCGAGGTCCATCAATAATTTAATAACCCATGTCTCTGACCAATATATATAACGTCATCCCGAAATCACTTCTGCTCAAAGTATTAACCCGAGTCATTCCCTTTTTCTTATTTTAGACGGTCTTTATAAAATTTAATATTTAAACCTTCTTGATCAGTAGGATTCTATAATTTTTAATTGCACAAGTGTAACGACCGTGTGGCACTTTGCTCCCGCAGGATTCAAGAGGTGGCCCCCACAGTCTCACTCATACGTACTGTCCGCTTTGGCAGCCCCACAGGCCCCTCACGGCTTTATCGAGGTAAATACCCCAATTCGCGTCCTCAGAGGTTCGAACCCAACTGGAACAATTGGTATCATCTGTGTCAGAACAAAGACTTTAAGGTCTTGGGTTCGAACCTCTGAGGACGCGAATTGGGGTATTTACCTCGATAAAGTCGTGAGGGGCCTGTGGGGCTGCCAAAGCGGACAGTACGTATGAGTGAGACTGTGGGGGCCACTTCTTGAATCCTGTGGGAGCAAAGTGTCACATGGTCGTTACAAAAAAACGCGCGTTTTGTTGTTGGTCCATCCTAACTCAGCCGGTAGGAGACCCACTCAACCGTATTGTCCGCTTTGGACCCTGCCCTCAAGCTCCGCCCTCACGGTTTTTCTTTCGCGTCCTCAGAGATTCGAACCCAAGACCTTAAAGTCTTTGTGTAAGAACAAATGATACCAATTGAACAATTGGTATCATTTGTGTAAGAACAAAGACTTTAAGGTCTTGGGTTCGAACCTCTGAGGACGCGAATTGGGGTATTTATCTCGATAAAACCGTGAGGGGCCTGTGGGGCTGCCAAAGCGGACAGTACGTATGAGCGAGACTGTGGGGGCCACTTCTTGAATCCTGCGGGAGCAAAGTGCCACACAGTCGTTACAACAAGTAATGGTATCCTGACTTCAAACACATATATTTCGACTATCAATTTCAATTTTTTGGTCATGGGTATTGATAGACGCTGTCAAGTCTCTCAGGCGGGGAGGTATTTTGAAATACTTTCATTAGCCATCAGACGTGACCACATGACTGGTTATAGATATAAGAGTTCAAGGTTCAGTCCCAATAAGAAATAGGATACCAAAACTTATCGCAATTTCACATTTATCCTTTAGTCACAATCCATTCTCAATTCATATCACTTAATCCGAATTCATTCCACATACCAGAGATATTCTTACCTTATATACACCTCTTATTCCAATATAACTTGCATTCAGAATTTATCACACTTCAACGCTTATCTCATTTCGTTTATCAATTATAACAAAACCCTTTCCTTACTTGAATTAAGTCTCGCATCCAAACATTAACATATACATATTTCAATCCTTAGATTCGAAACATATTTCATACTCCAAAGTCTTTTTATATCTCAAAACTCTGAATCCTCTTAACAGTCTTGGGTTTTTCCGATTGATTTATAATCCTTGTTTAGGAGGATCCAATTGACTCCCATTTTTTTTATACAAAGTGACCCAAAAAGTTTCGGATCTTCTTAACAATTAATGCTAGTACACTCCAAAGCGGATCATTCAGTCTGGTAATCCTCTTATTATATGATCCCTATAATTACGTTTTTAGCACTTCAAATTCAATCGAAACTGTTCATTACAGTGGTTTGAATAATAAATTCGATATCAAGTACTAGATCACCTCAAATTTCATCCTTTGGTCTAGTGGTAACTCTGACAGATCATCCAACTATGTGTCGAACAATTCTATGTCTAAAGGGGTGTCTCTTTACTCCGAACACACCCTATCTTTATCAATCATATAAACAATGTGACATTCACTTATACTTTTAGTTCTATAATTCATCTTTTCAATTACAGTGACTTTACTCTATCACTCTTACTGCTTCCTTAGTACATCTCTTTTCTGTCACTCTCTTTACCTTTTCATTTTCTTAGTAACCTCGAGAGTATAGATCTCATATTCTCATAGTTGCGCTTTGTGCACTGCTCTTTCAAAATAACATCTAGTGGAGCTAACTCAACTCAACTGAGGATCCCAATACCTCCTATAAGTTTCCTGGACTACCTCCGTTTCACATCTCTACTTATCCAAATTATACTCATTCCAAATCTATTTAATTACCTATTCATTCTCGGACTTGTTTCCTTATGTCTGATTCACTCATTTCATTTATAATTGCCACTTTATTTCATCCGAAAAGTGCTGCTGCCTAAGGGCCTTCAAAAATATTTCCCATGTAATTCTCTGATGTCGGCTCTTGGATTAATTCGGGGGATTTCCCTCCGAGCTCGACTTCCCATTTCGATGTTGATGCCACTAAAGCTACTTTTTTTTAATAGTAGTGAACTTCAAAAGTCTGCATAATTTTCCCTCAATTCTTTACCACAAAGTTGCAAAAGCAACTTTCTCAGTAGAGTTACTTCTAAAATCATCAAGTTTTTCTATCTCATTCATCCAACCCTCTGAATTACTGAATTCTTAACCTTATTGAAAAACGAAGGCTCAAACTTCTAAAGTTGCCTCTATTAGGTTTACAGTCGTACCATACAAATCAATATAAATTCTTTCAATTCATTTATTCCAATTTTCCATCACATTTGGATTCTTTACTCCATTATATAATAGTGTACTCTTTTTAGAGGCTATCTCAGTCTTTCTCTGAGTCACAGTCATAGTTTAATTATCATCATTATTAATGTACTACTATCACTTGACCAAACAATACCATTATTATTTCCATGTCCCGCTTAAATCTTACGAAGCGGATTCCAAAATTTTCAATTAAACTATGAGGTGTACACTCAGACGAGGGTTCACTAAATCTCTCGGGCCTATCTCTACGACCTCGAGGAACGGTTCATTTTCATTTACTAGTATGGCTATGATACCGTCCAACTATATCTATCAGTTTTTCATCATTTGAGGACACAATTTCTCAAATAAACACAGTTAGGTATACTCATTTATATCTAAATAATACACAGTAATGCTGGGGATGTGAACTTTTCAAATTTTCTCTCACTTTTAATATCAACTCATATCAGGCCAACCTTGCTCTGATACCAACTTTGTAACGACCCAAATTTTCACATAATTTGGTTAGGCTACAAGTCGATATTAGATCATAATCAATAAATCAGTCTGATTAATTTTAGTTCTTAGTGGCAATTTAAACAAAATATGTTCACTTTCCCTCAAACACATCTCATCTACATTACTGTACTTACAAAAATTTTAGATACAAAAGAATTTCTTAAAACTAGGTATACCTTCGACGCAGAAATATATTCCGCGGAATCACAGCTGTGCGAAATGCCCTACTAACGGAAGCAGTCTAAGTTACCGATGGGCTCTGTGGAGGAAAGTAAGGGGTGAGCTCAACATGCTCAGTAAGAAAAACACGTGATAGGTAGATAAATACACTACCTATATACTTATGCCACAAATGAGTTTCTTGTAAAATATACTGAGAATTTTCATTTCAATAAAATCAGAAATGGAAATCAAACAAATAGTATCTTCAACGGTTTCAAGCAGTGAAATACATAGTTTCAAATCACAACACAATTCACATTGTCATTTCAGTAATTCTAAATAGACGAGGCAAGGCATTTCATGCTATAACAGTAATCAGTAGGACAATTTGTCAATATCAGTGACTTCGGGCAATCACGATGTAATGACCCTTGACCCTTGAAAATTTGAGAATTTTTTTTGAACTTAATTTACCCACTTATTCCCTTATTCTCTTAGGTTGTATTCATGTTCAGTGTCAAATCACTTTTCCTAATTCTTTATCCGTAATTATATTTAATTTTCGTATTTTGACATATACGGCCGATAGAAATTTCGGCAGCATAACGACTTATATATGAGTATACCCACTTGCAATTCAGTTGTTTTAACAATCCTAGATATCCACAACTACCAAGTATGTTTTTCAACAATTCAAGATATCCACAACTACCAAGCATACTTTCCAATCCACATTTACAACTCAATACATCCATTTCGATCTAATACCAATTATTTTAAAACCTAATCCCAAAAATAATGTTCTTTATATTATTTTCCTTACAAATTACATCCCAACAAAATGTTTCCTATATATGTCTGTGCATACAAATATGTCTGATACAAGAATGTAATGGTATACCTTTCTGCGTATACAAAAAGTAGCCTAGGGTAGCTCTTTCCCACTAGCCTACGTCGTGTACGCGGCAGCTAACGCCTATAGATCACTGCAAATAGTCTGAAAGGTAAAGGGGTGAGCTTTCGGAAAAAAATCCAGTAAGAAAATACATTTAAAACGGTCTTAGTAATTCAAATATGTAAAAAAACATAATAATACGTATAATGACAACTCTCTGAAAACTAATATAAAGACCTTCAAAAATTAAGGAAAATCGAAAATATCATGATTCAAAACGTAATTCTTTACGTACTTGTATTTAATAGTTATCACATAACCTTTTCGTATATTTAGAATTCTTAAAACATGAATACATGTAAAATCATATATCATAAAGTCAAATTCTGAAAAACAGAGTTTAATTCAGATAGAGACTACATTGGCCCATATAATTATCATGCGGCAATAACAAAATCATCCTCCGTAGAGGAAATTCAGAACCTATGGCCATGGTAAGGCTATAGACGGGATCAAGGTCGTACAACGTTCAGACACCTGAAGGTGGAATTCAGACGCCACAAAGGCGAAGTTCAGACGCCACACAGGCGAAGTTCAGATGCCACACAGGCAAGCATGACATGCGTTAGCATACAACATAAATGGCCTTTAGTCTCAAAACATACTATAGTTTTCATGTATAAAAATATCGAAGTACAATCATCTTATTCAAAAGAAAATTTCAGAGAGTATGCTCTTGTTCAGAAATATGCACTTATTCAAAATACAACTCAGAAAACACGTTCTTATTCAGAAAACATAAGCAGAAGACATACTCGAAAATCATAGTTCAAATCTTTGTAAATTTTCCTTAATCATGGTTCAGAAAGTAAACTATTACCGTTTTAAGTTACACCCCCTTACCTCAATCTATCGAAATTTTCGAGTTCGAGTGGTGACGCCTCCTAATACCTCCTTTAATTCTTTCTACGATTCACCTATACCGAAATTGTTTACTTAGCATCCTATTCATGCGAATTGTCTGAATTGCGTTAAAATCGTAACCTATTTGTTACTAGTTCGTGTGTACGTATAATTGTACATACCTAGGCCAACACGTATGTTTATATATTTTTCTTACTATATATATATATTTTTTGTATGTACATATACTGACATACACATTTATCATATACACCTATATGTTTATACACCTAAGTATATACACATACATATTTTATCATTATTTGTTTTCATTATTCCTTATCACATATATACATATTTTTGTCCACTTCTCATCTTTCCATTTTTATTTCACATACACCTTAATTCACACTAACATACTTATATCTCAAACACATATATTAATATACATATAAATATATGTACATTAAATTTACTTATATAAATTTTACCTTGGTCTCTCTTTTTTTTTCTTCCAATTTCCAGCCTCTATTCAATCCACCGAATACCCTTTCTTTCCTAATCAGTCCTGTGCCTTCTCTCCCCTACTTCAGCCTAACAAGGCACTACAATGGCAGCCACCAGATGGGCTTCGTGGCATTTCTCCTACATTGCTTGGAAGGCTCTCGGTTCTGCCCCATCACACCTTGATCGCTAAATCTGATCTCCCTAAGCTCCCGTCTTGTTTTCTGCTCGTTTTTCTGTTTCGTCGCCTTCCAGAAAACAAAAGCTTCTCTTTTATGCAACCAAGTTTCCCACACTCTCTCTTTCTCTTCGGCGTTGCTTTTATTCTCTTCACTTTCTCGGTTTCATTCTCCTCAGCTCTTTCGCTTCACTGTATCAGCTTTTTCAGCCTCTCCTGGTTTCGTTACTCTCTCTCTCTCTTACGTGAATCTCTCGCTTACCAGGAACTCCTCTTTTCTCGATCACCATAGCCCCTCGGTCCTTGCTTCAGTTTTCCAGCTGCTTCATTTTTTTTGTTCTGCTTCACTCTCAGTCCACTTCAATTTTTCCAGCCTCGGTCTTCTTCTTCCTCTCCCCTGCCATTCGATTTCACTACCAGTTTCAGCTCCCTCGGTTTTCTTCTTCCTCTCCTTCCTCCCTCTTTTCTTCCTCTTCTCTTCTTTTTCTTTTACTTTCTTTTCTCTCTCGGTCGGCCGGTCTTCTTTCTTCTTTCCTTTCTTTCCCTTCCTTTCCTTTCTTCTCTTCTTTTCTTTCTCTTCGTTTCCCGCCCAGCAGAGATGGTTCTCTGTTTTTCGAATCACTAAGGTGCGAAATTGGCTTTCTTTGAAAGCCAATTCCGTACAATAATATAATAATATATATTATATTAATATATATTATTTATTGTTTGTTTTATTTGTTTTTGTTTATTTTGTTTATTTATTAATTCTTATATATTATATATTATACATTACAATATATATATATATATTTGTTATATATATATATATATCATTATTTATCCATTTTAAATTGGTCTAGTGTATATATATATATATATATATATATATATATATATATACATTTTCTTCTTTATAACTTATCCAAAAACATAATATTCATTTCTTCCATGAAATTTTCATTATTTCAAAAATGAAATATTATTGGAATTTCATCATTCCTCATAAATCCCCGATATAAGTTTTCACATCAAAATTATTTTCGATCCCTCCATGCTTGCATTTGCTTCATCACTTCCTGTATTTTCGGGTTCCCTGTCATTCACGGGCTTTCCAGTTCCCATACTCCTCGAGCCCTACAACAAATATTCGCACTTCAATTAAAACATATTATTTTTATTCTTATATAGTCTAATTAAATATAGGAATTTTATGGTGTTTACACACGGGCCAGGTGTGCCGGGATGTCAGATGCCGTGGGAGTGGTCAGCTACCCAAACGGCTCACACAGTACACTACTTCCAAAACATGGTACATCGTACTCACATGCACACAGTACGGTACATCGTACTCCATGGACCTCGGTATTATTCACAATTCAGTATAATTTCATCATTCACAGTACATCGCGAATATTTTTCTACAGTAGAAATATGGCCTAAATTTATATTTACATAGCATCAGAAAACTACGTGCAATTTATCTCTAGCAGCACACGAAATTTTTCTTACCTCAATGTTTTGTCAAAAATCCTCGGTGTCCTAACGGTGCAAGTCGACGGGTCTGCTTTAATAAATTTGTTTCCCCGAAATTTTGAACCGATATTCCGACCGTCTTTTTTCTGGGCTTTTCTCCCAATTACCTCGAGCATTCTTTTCTATCCATATAAATATATATATATATATATATCAATATAAAATTATAAGAATTTCTCTCCCCTTTTTTTCGCACGGGTTTCAAATTTCCCCCGCCTGCTCTTCTCCTTCCTTTTTTCGCTATATCGTCTACTGTTCACTGTTGATTTCCTTCTGTTCTTCTAGGTTCGGCAACTCTTCCGTAGCTTCCATCATTGTGTCTCACTCATCTTCCTCTCTTACCGCCAGTGTTGCTCTCCCACCATCATTGTCGCCGGCCAGTTCTTCAAGGGAGGAAGCCCTCTATTTTTCGGCTAGCTAACCTCTAGTATCTGTCACAGCCAGCACCGCGGCTTCCTTCTTCCTTTGCTTCAGTTTTTCAAGCATGCGCCGGATGCCTCTCCTGGTATCTTCTCTTTTGCTTCTGCCCGGTTCTTCTCCTGCAGCCACCGTCCTTCACTTATTCTCCTTCTCAGTTGAAACAAGTTAAACCAGAGGCTATGCCTCTGTTTTCAGCTTCGTTCCCTTTTTCTTAACTAGCACCTGCTCTCTCCGCTAGGCTTCTCCCTTCTTTCTGTTGTTTTCACTTCCTCTGGCCTCAAGCACCTCTTCCGAGCCCTTCCAACTGGCGTCGCCTGTCCCTATTTCCTTCTCTCTTTCTCGCTCGCGTCTCCCCTTTTTCCTCGGGTTGTCGACCTTGCCTGTTACTACTTCGGTTTTTACATTGGCTTCAATTCTCCTCCAGCCTATACGTGTCTCCTCTGCTTTTTCCTTCCTATTTTTCTTTCTTCCCTTACTGTATTTCACTCCCAATTCTCTACTCTCTGTCTCTCCTATTTTCTAGCTCTTAGTTTTGGTTCAACCACCCATCCCTATCGTGTCTCCTCTTCTGCTCGGGTTTACCAGCCTCCTGCTTATATTTCCTTTCTCCCATTTCTCCAAGCATGAGCAGGTTATGGGCTCAGCAGTGGCGTAGGTTGGCAAAAGGCATGGAAGGTATGGGATGCGTGTGCAGGAGGATGGGTGTTGGTGTGTGCAGGACTGGTGAAGGCAGGAGGTTTCGGTGAACTGCTTCAGTCTCTGCCATCCGTTTCCATCACTTTTGTATATATATAAATATATATATATATAATGGGATTTTCTGCCATGTTGCTACACATGTGCATTCATGTATCTATATCTATATGCATACATTAATAAGCATATATATATATATATATATAGGTATACACATGTATATGCACATTTACATGCTCCCATAATTATTTAATCTTAGGACTAAAATATTTTGACTAAATTAATTCTTCCAAGTCTCTTAATTGGAACAATGTAAATTTTAAATTTTAATCATTGACTAAGGAAAACACGTTTTAAATTTCGATAGCTCAAATATTATCCATTGTTGAAACCACGTACATAAAATTTTAAGGTGTTTACATTCTCCCCACCTTAGGAAATTTGGTCCACAAATTTAAAAGTACATCACTCCTCAAATAAATGTGGGTATTTCTCTCGTATTAGTCTTTCCAATTCCCACATGGCCTCTTTCGATATCTATAGGATTACCGCAGAATCCTTGATCAGAGGATTTAGACCTGAATGCTTTCTCTTTCCTATCCGGTATTCGAACTGATTTTTCCATATACGTCATATCCTCTTTCAACTCCAGTGGTTCATACTTTACCACATGCATTGGATCTTGATGATATTTGCATAGCATAAAAACATGGAAGACATTGTGAATACTTGATAATTTCGGCAGTAACGTCAATCTGTAAGCTTTATCTCACATTCGGTCTAAGATCTTAAAAGATCCAATATATCGGGGACTTAACTTTCATTTCTTTCCATTCTATCATGCAACATCATAAATTTTGGTCACAACATGCTTCTAAGGTAATTTCACCCTAGTTTTGGATAAAACATAGCTTATCCTCATTTGTCTCTATTATAATATCATGTCTATTAAAGGATTTCATATAGCATATAATATCGAAATGCTATTCAAAATACGTGGAGCCATCTCTAGCTACTCATGAAATTTTTTTACCTCAGATCACGTCAAGTGACCTCTCTTCCTCGGTTCTGCTCACTCTTGCAGTCCAAATCAGCTTCAATGTGATTCTCCGAAGCTGTTATACGCATTTACGTTAGTATATCTTAATATACTCATTTCATTTATCACATCTCAACTTAACACATCATTTCCATGATTTTCTCTCAATATGGTATTATACCACATTTTTCCATATAGCCATATTCATTACTCTTTATTTCCACTATATGCATTTTTTAAGATTACTTTATAATCTCCCCTTCATGCATAATCCATCATTAAATTCATGTTAACACCATTTCCTCATCACTTTCTCATTTTCACACCAATAACTAGGTCATGCTCATTTTTCATGATTCTTTCATTTCCAGCAATTCATATATATACTAATAAACTCCTCAACACACCTAGTTTAACATATATAAACTTGGTGCGTTAAATCTTACCTAGCTGAGATTTCCTTCATTTTTCACCAAAAAGGTACAAATCCTCATTGCTCTTGACATCCTTGATTTCAATCATTTGTTTCCAAGTATGTTGTTCTTCTCTTTGCCAAGAACAACTTTACTCAACTATATCTCACTCAATTCTGATTGCAACTGAAGTTTTCTGGTGTTTATGGGTTAGGTCACACTTTTTCTTTTGAATGGAATAGTTTCTCTCATGCAAACTGAAATGCAGAAGTCCAGTATTTATAGAATTGTCTCTATGAGATCAATCTGCTCTTCAATGAGATCGATCTGCCCTGCACTTTTTCCTCTCGAAACCGACCTTCCAAACTTAATGAGATCGATCTGCTCCCAAGCATGAGATCGATCTGAACAACACAGAACCTTAAGGAGATCGATCTGCTCTCCAAATGAGATCGATCTTCTCCAAGTCAGTAGCTTAAGGAAATCGATCTGGCCCTCTAGGGATCAATTCCTTCTTCACAGAATGTTTAGCAGATCGACCTGACCCCATTGGAGATCGATCTGCCCCTGTTCCATTGCTCTTGCTCGAGCATTTTTTGCTCTTCCAGATCGATCTCTCATCCCATGAGATCGATCCTCATTTATATTTTCCAGATTTTACTGCAGTTGTTTGCAGTAACTTACACCAAACTCCATACATTTTGTTGTTATAGTCATTTTCTCATACAACCACCTTTAAGGCTTGAAAATGACATTCATTCATACTTTGTATACATTGAAACTTGTGTGCATTCATTGTATAACCAAAGGTATACAATACAACACCAAATGGAAGTATAAAGACTTATGCAATTTCCTTCCATTTTACCACACTACTCAAAATTCCATATATTCACATACAAAAGTCCATTTCTTATTATTCATACATAATGAAACTTGTACTTACATCACAAACTCATATTACAAGTGTGTATATTGAATTTATAGACTTTACCTCACTTATGCTTCACATAGCATATACATGTATGTAATTATGAATTTAAGGGTATTACAATCCTCCCCTCCTTCGTTATTTTAACGATTTTATTACTTAAAATTATATATTTTATTAATTACTTAAAATTTAAACATTTCTAAGAGAATAAATACTATCTAATTTAAAAATAATTACAAAAATATTTAGTATCTAATCTATTTAAAAAATAAAATTAATTATCTAATATATTTAAAACAAATAAAATAATTAAGCATAATTTGTTATCCATTTCATTCAACTTTACAAATTCTAAAAAAAATTCAAAAAATTATTAAGAGAATCCAAATAGCATTAACGTCTTAAAACTTAAAAATGAAATTATATCTCTTATCTAATTTTTAAAATTTTTAAAATTTATCTAAAATCATTTTCACTTAAAAATTATTTATTTTAATAAATTTTAATAATTTATCGAAAACCTAATCGGTTCTAATAAAATAATTAAAATATTATTTAATTTAAAATAATTAAAATATTATATGGTATCTAATCCATTTTAAAAAATAAAATTAGTTATTTGATACATTTAAATAATTAAAATAATTAAGTATAAGTAAAAAACAAAAAAGTATGTAAATAGTACAAATTTATGTATAAATTATTCATATATAATTTAAACTCATTAATTATTCACCTCTTTCTTACTCTGCAAATTATTTTCAGAACATTATTTGGATAATTAAACCACAAAATTTACCTAATCTATTTATCATTTTTTTTTTTAGATTTTGAGGTTTTAAACCCATAAAATTTGATGTGATCTTAAACTTCAAAGTTATGGATAATAATGACAAAAAAAAAACTTAATAACTCTTGAATTATTTTTCTCCTTAATTGCGGTTTTATGCTTTTTGTTTTATTTTAATGTTATTGTATAAAATTATTTGGAGATGTAAAATGAAATTTGTTTAAATTTCGTATTTGATATTGATGTTGCGCTAAACGACAACGAGGTGATGCTGATACGATTCTTTTCACGTGTCCCGAATATCCTGCAAAAACAATTAATGTCAGAGAGATGCAGGGATCTGTCCCTGCACGCGCACTCCGATGCTTAAGTTAGAAAAATCTTTAAGCAGAGTTTCTGTATTCCAAAAAGAGAGATTCGGGTCACCTTTTTGCATACCTGGTGTATTTATAGACTTCTTCTAAAATCAAGTGGCTTCATGTTCTTTCAAGGCTTGAGGATATTTTAGGCCCATAACTATAGGATTCGGGTCTGAGGTCCAGGCGCGTGTCTGGGCTGCGACAGAGTTATTAGATACTTTGTCGCGACTTGGAGTTGGACGGTTTGCGGATGAGTTCAACATGCGGCAGAGTTACGTGAATCTCTGTCGCGGTCGTTGCGGTAGAGTTCTATCGCAGTCCCTGTGGTAGAGCTCTGTCGCGGTTAGTGCGGTAGAGGTCTATCGCGGCTTACTCTGTCGCGTTCATACTCTACCGCAGAGTCTCTACCGCTTAGAGACTCTATCGGCCCACTCAGCAACTGCGTCGCCTAGAGACTCTATCGTCGGGGACTCTTTCGCATAGACTCTATCGCCTAGAGGCTCTATCGCCCACTCCAGTGACTGTGTCGCCACCTCTCTTTACCTGCCACGTGGCTTATGTCTCTTCTGTTTGTGTTTGACACGTGGCTGTCTCTTGTTGGTCGATGTTTGTACACGTGGACTTCGATGATATGACCATTATCAATTGCTCCCCACTCTTTGGTAGGAATATTTCCTGCGAAAGAGTATTGTTAATTCACTGTTCCAAAGCACGTGCGGATTCCCGTGCACTTGTAGATGCAGCCGCGCCTATATATATAAGCTCCCAGTCATCGCGATATCTACTGAGCTCTCTCGCTTAAGATCACTCTGCCGCATATTCTCCAGATACTCTGTCGCAACTCTGCCGCTAGTTAACCAAATCTTTGTCGCGACTCTATCGCTACTCTACCGCGGGTTGCTGATACTCTTCCGCAGTTCTATCGCATAATCCATCACTGTGTCGCGAGTCTGTCACGTCGACGAAAACTCTGTCGCCCCGTGTTGTTTGCCACACTTCTGTCGTAAACGCTCTAACACTATAGTTCACTGTCTTCCTGTATCTCTGTTAGGTAAACTCTGTCGCCAGTAGTTTTTTCTTCGTGATTTTCCTTGAGTTTCAAAAATGGTTGGTTATGGTGTAGGGAAGCATATAGAGCTAGGAGTCAAATCGACTTTAAAGGCAGTTGACATCCAAGACCTTATGTCTAGGTTTCCTTTGCCCGATGGATACTCCTATAGGCTTCCAAACCCTTAAGAAAATAACATACGTAGTGTGTCTGACGGGATAGTTATTTTCAGGGCATCCTTAGAGTTAGGACTCCGCTTTCCAATATCCGACTTTGGGGCTTCTTTCCTTAGGACGCACAGGATTGCCCCTGGACAACTACATCCTCACGCATGGATGCAGTTAATAGGATTTACCGTTCATTGCCGACTAAGAGGCGTTTCTCCGTCTCTTCCCCTTCTTGATGCCTTTTTTAGGTTTCGAGGTAGCCCCGGTTTAGTCCCTTATTCACTTCAGCGGGTGTATAAGCCTGGATTTGAAAATAGGTTATTCGAAAAACCCGCCAATAAGCTTCATGGTTTTGAATCAGAGTGGCTTGTTGTGGAGACGCCTGGGGGCCTGGATTTCCCTACTCGTTGGGAAACTAGGCGTGAAATCCCCAATGGCCCCCGGATTTCTACACTTAGAGAACAGTTGTCCTTAGATGTCAATAGGTTATTGGTTGATAGTCCCATTAGTCTTGACAGTCTTTTATCAAATGAAAATTTGATATCTGTCGGCTGGGGTGTGGGTCTTGTCCCTATTGTCGGCCCTTCTGTTCCTCCCTCGAATCCTTCATCCTCGATTCCCTCTGAGTTGAACCCTGAACTTTTAAGGTCGCAAGAAGATATAGGGAGCACAAATATAGAATCTAGTTCTGAAAGTGAACCTTTAGCTGATCTGCATGACTGGGAAGGATTTGGTTCAACTTTCATAGTTCTTCCTGACGATGATATGATAAACATAGAGTCCCTTCAGGAGCATTTTGATTCTCCTGATGGTAACTTTTCATACTTTTTTATTGTTTGTTGGTTTTGACCACGTTTTTAACCACTTATTTGTTCTTTTTTTTTTGTAGAAATGAGCCATTTTCGACGATCTTTGGCGCGTCAAGGTTCGGAGGGCGGTCCGTCTAGTGACCCCACTAGAAAGAGGCCTCGCTTAGCTGATGATGCTCCCAGTGAGGCACCAGTTTCGCCTCAATTGCCCTGGGCTCGGACCCCACCTCTTCCTAGACAAGTGATGCCTCCTCCCCCGGAATAAAAGGATCCTTCTTGAGATAGAGGGAGGGCTCCTTCCTCTTCGCGGAGGGCTTCTGATTCATCTGGACGGTCTCGATCTGAGGAGCGGGCTGAGTGCAATATAATTCCGTCTCAACGAAAGAATCGGAGGCATTTGTATATCGAGCCGTCAATGGGGACTAGGCCAATTCTCCCAAGGATAGGTCATGTTGATGAGAGATCCTACCCCGTAGACGGTGATTACATCATGAGGGGGTCTGAGTTCCGGGTTTACCCGGGAGTTCGCGACAACGATACATTGGATTCTCTCGGGGTGGCATCTCGACTGAGTTAGGCCACTATTCTCCCGAGGGACGAAGCTCGAATATTCAGGAATTATCCAGAGGGAGAAGACTTAGCTGATGTGGAAGCGCTGAGGGTAATCTTCACGTTCTTTTTTTGTTTAATTTCTTTTTGCTGTACTTTTGAGTTTGACTTTTTATATTTCTTTTCAGCTTGCTCAGAGGACTGTGACCAACAACGCTCAACATCGAGCCTATCGGGAGTGAGCTGACAAGGAGATCCGGGAGTTGAAGGACAAAGTCATGGAGTTGTCAAATACTGTTAACAACTTATCCGGGCTTCCAAAGTGGTGCGAAACTTAGAAGATCAGCTCTTGAAGGCGCCCCAAGATTTGAATCAGGCCAAGGGGGATCTTACTGTCGAGACGGCTAGGTCTAACAAATTTCATGAAGATCTTCAACAGGCCCAAGCTGAAATGGACCTCATGCAGTCTAAATATGGGTCCTTAATTGATCGCAATCAGGAGCTCGAGCAATATGTCGCCGAACTAGAAAGTCGGGCTACCCCTTCTCTAACTCAAGTGGAGATTGATAGCATCAGGGCGGAAGCCGTGAAGGAGTACCGTCTTTCTAGGGATTGCTTGAGGTGAAAGGAGGATTTTTCGAATCCATATGTAAAATATGGATTTTACCTTGCTAGATCCTGGTTGGAGAAGCATAGGGAAGGCGAAGAATTCCCTGAGCTTCAATATACATGCGAGTCGATGCTGTTTGAGGCTCCTGACTGGACTAAGTATGAACCGGGGGCTGAACCTCCTGATGAGCTTTTTAAGAGGACTGTGCAAGATGATCTTGCAAACCATACTGGTTCTTGGGAGCCTGTGAGCCTGGATAATGCTCCCGAAGCTATTGGTGCCCTCGACGACTTGGATGGGGAAGATGGTCAGCAGTCTTTAGAGTGCGAGGGTCCGTCGACGGTTGATCCCCAGCCTCCTCCTCATGCAGATTGAATTGTTCTTTGTTTTTCTTTTCGAACATTCTATTGTTTTGCTGATCTTTTTTGAACATTTTGTTGTTTTGTTTTTGTTGGATGTACTTGTAAAGATTTTCTTAAATAAATAAAGTTAAAGTTCTGTTCATGCTTCGTATCGCATCGCTCTGCTATTTATCATTTATCATCATTTATCCGTTTATTTGTTTTACTAGTATATTTGTTTTGTTTATTCGTATATGCTCCCCAATTCTTGATAGAAAGATATATTTTCGGAAAGAATTTTACATATAAACATACCTTTTTTGAGGCCTGACCACCATGATACGAGTGCGTCTTTAGTTCTTACGGCCTATATGTTTCCATTGTCTGGCCATAGTGACGCAATTGCACCTCAGGCTATTACGGCTCCTCTGATTTTTTTACGCCCGGCCACAGTGACGCATTGCGCCTCAGGCTCTTACGGCTCGTCTGATTTTTTTACGCCCGGCTACAGTGACGCATTGCGCCTCAGGCTCTTACGGCTCGTCTGATTTTTTACCCCCTGCCACAGTGACGCGATTGCGCCTCAGGCTCTTACGGCTCGTCTGATTTTTTCGCCTGGCCACAGTGACGCATTGCACCTCAGGCTCTTACGGCTCGTTTGATTTTTTACGCCCGGCCACAGTGACGCGATTGGGCCTCAGGCTCTTACGACTCGTCTGATTTTTATGCCCGGCCACAGTGACGCATTGCGCCTCAGGCTCTTACGGCTCGTCTGATTTTTACGCCCGATCACAGTGACGCATTGCGCCTCAGGCTCTTACGGCTCGTCTGATTTTTTACGTCCAGCCACAGTGACGCGATTGCACCTCAGGCTCTTACGGCTCGTCTGATTTTTTTACGCCCGGCCACAGTGACGCATTGCGCCTTAGGCTCTTACGGCTTGTCTGATTTTTTTACGCCTGGCCACAGTGACGCATTGCGCCTCAGGCTCTTACGGCTCGTCTAATTTTTTATGCCCGGCCACAGTGACGCGATTGCGCCTCAGGCTCTTACGACTCGTCTGATTTTTACGCCTGGCCACAGTGACGCATTGCGCCTCAAGCTCTTACGGCTCGTCTGATTTTTACGCTCGGCCACAGTGACGCGATTGCACCTCAGGCTCTTACGGCTCGTCTGATTTTTACGCCCAGCCACAGTGACGCATTGCACCTCAGGCTCTTACGGCTCGTCTGATTTTTTACGCCCAGCCACAGTGACGCGATTGCGCCTCAGGCTCTTACGGCTCGTCTGTATCAATTTTAAGTGATTTGAGTTCCATGTTTTCCCTATTTTCTTTCCTTGCAGAGTTTTCGGGATGCAGGTGTTGGGCCCGATCTTTTGTTTGATTCTGAATGGACCTTCCCAATTGGCTCTGAATTTTTCGTCTTCCCTCAAGGCATTCGTGATATGTGACTTTCTGAGCACCAAATCTCCCTCAGACATCGGTCTATCTCTCACCCGGCTGTTATAGTAGTTGATCACCCTCTGATGATAGGATGCCAACCGAATAGCCGCGGCCTCTCTATGCTCATCAAGCAGATCTAGGCTTTCCCTTAGTCCCTGTGAATTCTTTTCTTCCACTAAAGGCACCACCCTGGGTGACAATGCTCCAATTTCCACAGGAATCAATGCTTCAGTGTCGTATACGAGGCTAAACGGCGTTTCTCCAGTCGATACCCGACTAGTGGTACGATATGCCCATAAGACACTAGGCAATTCGTCCACCCATGCCCCCTTAGCTTTGTCTAATCTGGTCATCAACCCATAAAGGATAGTCCGATTACTGACTTCGACCTGTCCATTAGCTTGAGGATATGATACAGAAGAAATCCTTAGCTGAATGTCAAGGCGCTTATAGAATTCACGGAAGGCGTCACAATCAAATTGCTTTCCGTGGTCAGCATTTAAGATGCGTGGGATTTCGAACCGACAGATAATATCTTTCCACACCATCGCTTCCACTGTCTTCTCCGTGATTGTAGCTAAAGGCTCTACTTCAATCCACTTTTTAAAGTAATCGGTGGCAACTAACAGGAACTTTCTTTGACCCGTGGCTAATGGGAAAGGCCCCAGAATGTCCAATCCCTATTGTGCAAAAGGAATTGGTTGTACCGTACTCTGGGAGGGAGTCACTGGGGCCGTTGTTATTGGCGCAAACCTTTGGCATTTGTCACACCTGCGGGTTTTGTCCACCGCATCTTTTTTCAATGTCGGCCAATAGAATCCCGATCGAAGTATCTTAGCAGCAAGGGCTCTAGCTCCTAAGTGCTCACCGTAAATTCCTTCGTGCACCTCAGCTAGGACATAATTTGCTTGCTCTGGCCCCAGGCACTTTAACAAAGGTGATGAATACCCCCTTTTGTACAGTTCTCCATTGATTAGCGTGAACTTCGCCCCTTGCGTCCTTAAGCGACGAGCCTCGTCCTTATCTTGGGGGAGTGTACCTTCAGTGAGATACTATTTGAATGGGGATCTCCAGTCATCCCCCATTTCAATGTCACACACTTCGACCTCTTCAACACTAGGTCGCTCGAGTTTCTCCACCTTCACTATCCTTCCTTCTGTCTCATTGGAAGAGGCTAACTTAGACAATGAATCTGCGTGTGTGTTTTCAGACCGATTAATTTGTGTTAGCTGGAAGTTCTTGAAAGTCTGAGCCAGAGATTGGACTTTCTTTAGGTAAGGGACCAGCATTGGCTCTCGAATCTCATATTACCCGTTGAACTGGTTTACCACCAATTGAGAATCACTATGTGCTACCAAGTGGTGAACTTGCAACTTCTCTGCCAGCCTCATTCCGGCTACCAAAGCCTCATACTCTGCCATGTTGTTCGAACTAGGGAACCCAAACCGTAAAGAGTATTCTAGGGATTTCCCTTCAGGCGATACCACGACTACACCTGCTCCACTTCCATTTGCACTTGATGCCCCGTCGACGTACAGTAACCACGGTTGAGTTTCCTTTCCATCGTTGTCACTCGGGCTAGTACATTCTACTATAAAGTCTGCCAGAGCTTGACCTTTAATAGCCTGCCTAGGTTGGAACGTGATATCGTATTCTCCAAGTTCCACTGCCCATTTCACTAGTCTCCCTGAGTGTTCAGGCTTCTGAAGGATTTGTCTTAACGGTTGATCCGTCAAGACAGTGATGGAGTATGCTTGAAAATAAGGGCGCAACTTACGCGAGGCCATCACAAGGCCCAATGCTAGCTTTTTGGCCAGTGGATAACGGGTCTCTGGGTCCAACAGTACCTTGCTCACATAGTAGATGAGGCGGTACACTATTTCATCTTTCTTCAGTAGTACCGCACTGACGGCGTAATCACCGACTCCCAAGTACATATATAATTATTCCCCTTCCAAAGGTCTTGTCAATAAAGGTAACTGCTTCAAATATTCTTTGAGGTCTTCAAACGCTTTTTGACAATCACTTGTCCATTCGAAATTCTTTCCTCCCCGCAGAGTTTTGAAGAATGGCAAGCTCTTTTCTGCGGATTTTGACAAAAAGCGATTCAGAGCTGCTATTCTGCCTGTCAACCTTTGGACATCTCTCACTGTGGTTGGGGGCTTCATGTCGATAATTGCCTGTACCTTTTCAGGATTTGCCTCGATACCCCTGTCAGTGATCATGAAGCCTAAGAACTTCCCTGATCTCACCCCGAATGAGCACTTGCAGGGATTTAGCTTCATATTAAATCTTCTCAGCACCTCGAATACCCTGGACATCTGATGAGCGTGAGACTCTCATGCTCGGCTCTTGATAATCATATCGTCCACATAGGCTTCCATGGTATTTCTCAGAAGATCTTTGAACACTTTGTTAACCATTCGCTGATATGTGGCTCCAGTATTCTTTAGACCGAACGGCATTACCCGATAGCAGTATGTTCCACCGTCAGTTATAAAAGAAGTCTTCTCTTCATCTTCTGGGTGGAGCATAATTTGATAATATCTGGAGAAAGCGTCTAAAAAACTAAGGAGTTCATATCCGAACGTTTCATCCACAAGCCTATCTATTCGGGGCAAGGGGTACGAATCTTTAAGGCAGACTTTATTCAAATCAGTGAAATCTACACACATTCGCCACTTTCCATTGGATTTCTTCACCATTACTACATTGGCCAGCCACTCAGGGTAGTAGACCTCTCTAATAAACCCGACTTCTAAAAGTTTATTAATTTCTTCAGTGATTGCCTTCTATCTTTTCGGGGTAAAATTCCTCTTCTTCTGCTTGACCGGTTTGTGTCCGGGTGAGACATTAAGCTCATGACAAATCACTTCAGGATTAATCCCGGGCATGTCAATCGGGGTCCAAGCGAAAACATCCGAGTTCCTCCTCAGGCATTCAACTATCTCCCTTCTTACTTGTTCATTTAGCTGAGTCCCAATGAATGCCTTCTTATCTTCATCCCCTTTGATTAGCTCAATGGCTTCCATTTTCTCTACAGGCTGAGGCTTGGGCGGGTCATCTATGCACAAAGTCTCCTTTCTCTATACTCCTTTGCTGGCGGTAGAAGCAATATAATAAGTACGAGTCCTCCTTTGATCTCCTCATACTTGCCCAACTCCGTTGGGAGTAGGGAACTTCATTTACAAGTAACAAGAGGATATCACCGCCCTCATATCATTCAGTACAGGCCTTCCTAGGATCATGTTGTAAACAGTTGAGGTTGACCTTACAACCATAAACAATACCTGTCGAGTCACATCCTTTGGGCTTTCTCCTAGAGTCACAGGCAACTCTATGGACCCGACCACCTTCACCATTTCACCCGTAAATTCGTACAATGGCGTCACAACAGGTCTTAATCTATCTTCGGATATGTTCATTTTTTCAAAACAATTCCAATAGATTAGGTTCACCGAACTTCCGTTATCGACTAGGATTCTGCTCATCGGATGTTTCGCCACTACTGCGGATATTACCATGGGATCATCATGGGGCACGACAATATCACCCGTGTCTGCCGGAGTGAACACAATAGGTTCTTCATCTGCTTTCTCTTCCATCACAGCATGAACCTGGTATGCTTGCCTTGCGTAACTCTTACGGGAAGCAGAGGAGTTTCCTGCCATCGATTCTCCTCCTGCGATAACATTTATTGCCGGGGCGGTAGGTTCGTTATCTGGCTGATTACCCCGGGGGATAGCCTAACTACTTCATTCCTTGGCCTATTTCTTCCGTTATCATTATTTTGCACATTCCACGAACGGTCATTCCTTCGATCTCGCGGAGGATAACGGGGCCTTTCACTTCTCCACAGGAAGCGGTTAATTTTCCCCTCTCTAGCTAGTCTCTCTTGCTGATCCATAAGATCTCTGCATCTTTCCGTGGGGTGACCGTGAGCAGCATGAAATTCGCAGTAGGCGTCAGGGTTTCGCCCTTCATCTCCAATCTTGTTTCTGAGAAATTTCAACAATCCCGTCCCCTCAATAGCTGCTAGTATCGTGGTGCGAGGCTCATTCAATTTGGTATAACCTTCATACCTGAGTCTAGGAGCCTTGTCTAATATGACAGGTCTTGGAGAGCTTCTCTCAGGTACATCTCTCTCTCTCTTTCTTCCTTCTCTTGTCTCCCGGGACTGTATCATCTTCATTACTTCTTCTTGAGCCACATATTTATTGGCTCTAGCAAACAGATCGAAAAGTGTCACCGGCTGATCGAGGGAGAGGGATTCTTGCAACTTCTCAGATTTTATTTCTTGCAGCATTGCAGCCATGGTTACTCCTACTGGTAGATCTTTCACCTCTAAGGTTACATCCCGGAAACAATCTACATAGCTCTTCAAGGATTCTTTGCTCCCTTGCTTAAGAGTGAGCAGATAAGTAGCATCCTTCCTCTGGCTATTGATCATGAAGGGTCTCAAAAATTCATTTCGCAATTGGTTGAAGGATGAGATAGAACCTTCGCTCAATCCATTAAACCACTTCAGCGCATACCCGGACAGTGTAAGCGAAAAGGCTCTATCTTCCCATCCATGTAGCAACATGAGGGACTCATAACTTTGTACGTGGTCATATGGGTCTGCTTTGCCTGCATAAGTAGCCATAGAAGGCATCTTGAACTTCTTCGGCAAGGGTTTGTCCATAATCTCCGGACTGAACGGAATTCTCCTTCTTTGACTATCATCAGGAGACACCAGTTTCCTCTTTTTTGAAATCCTTTCGACAACCTTCTCCACATTTTTCGACCCTCGAGTCGAGTACGCTCCCCTTCCTTCGAGACTAGAAGAGTCCAACTGGTAAGTACTCCTTCTTCTTCTGTTCCGGAGACTTTGCACATGTTCAGCTCCCCGACTAAGTATCTCTTCCTCGTTTAAGGTTTCTCGACCTCTAGGGGCCTGCCCTGTATCCTTCCTTCCAGCACCTCCCATTCCGTGATTTGACCTGGTACCCTTAAAACAGTCTCGGGGGTCAGGACTCTTCTGTCTCCGTCGCTCCCCAGACCTGTGATCTTCGAATTCATGCCCCAACTCCTCTGAAAAAGTCCTGTGCCATGCGGGAGAACTCTGCCGCCTATAAGCCGCGGGAGAACTCTGTCGCCTGAGCTCCGCGGGAGAACTCTGCCACTTGTGCTCTGCGGGAGAACTCAGCCGCCTGTTCTCCGCGGGAGAACTCTGCCGCCTATACTCTGTGGGAGAACTCAGCCGCCTGTTCTCCACGAGAGAGCTCTGCTCAGTCGGGTCCGCGGCAGTATTCATTCCCCTCAAACCTACGACAGGGTTCACTTCTCGTAACCCTGTCACGGGGCGCTTCCTCTGAAATGCGGTAGAGTTTACTCTCAAGGTCGTTGCAGGGTTATCCTCCAAACTTGTGGTAAAGTTCGGAATCAGTCCATTGGCAGTATTCTGCGCTCCTTCTCCTTGTCTAGCATTCACCATGGTGGAGGGTTGACCTCTCTCGTAAGTCTGCCTCGGGATGTTTTCCTCCACCATCAATTGCACTTCTAGGGGTAAGCTAAATTGCGGGAGAGCGTTTTTGAAGAAGTTCACCATAGCCCTCAACGTTGTCGTAGTCTCCTCATTCTGACGCTTCAGAGCCTCAAATTCATCAAGAGAAACCGAGGCCACTCTGCCAAGCTCTTCATTCTGCCTTTGTCCTTGCTCTGATCTGACAGGGGGACTCACAGAATTCTCTTCCCCTAGATTTCCTGCTGTCGAACGTGTTCTCACCATTTTAATAGGGAATATGACTTTTTGTTCTGATTCCCATAGACGGCGCCAATTGATGTTGCGCTAAACGACAACGAGGTGATGCGGATACGATTCTTTCCACGTGTCTCGAATATCCTACAAAAACAATGAATGTCAGAGAGATGCAGGGATCTGTCTCTGCACCCGCACTCCGATACTTAAGTTAGAAAAATCTTTAAGCAGAGTTTCTGTATTCTAAAAAGAGAGATTCGGGTCACCTTTTTGCATACCTGGTGTATTTATAGACTTCTTCTAGAATCAAGTCGGGCTTCATGTTCTTTCAGGGCTTGAGGATATTTTAGGCCCATAACTATAGGATTCGGGTCTGAGGCCCAGGCGTGTGTCTGGGCTGCGACAGAGTTATTAGATACTCTGTCGCAACTTGGAATTGGACGGTTTGAGGATGAGTTCAACATGCGGCAGAGTTACGTGAATCTCTGCTGCGGTCGTTGCGGTAGAGTTCTATCGCAGTCCCTGCGGTAGAGCTCTGTCGCGGTTAGTGCGGTAGAGGTCTATCACGACTTACTCTGTCGCGTTCATACTCTACCGTAGAGTCTCTACCGCTTAGAGACTCTATCGCCCCACTCAGCAACTGCGTCGCCTAGAGACTCTATCGCCGGGGACTCTTTCGCATAGACTCTATCGCCTAGAGGCTCTATCGCCCACTCCAGTGACTGTGTCGCCACCTCTCTTTACCTGCCACGTGGCTTATGTCTCTTCTGTTTGTGTTTGACATGTGGCTGTCTCTTATTAGTCGATATTTATACACGTGGACTTCGATGATATGACCATTATCAGATATATTGACAAAGAAAATTTTAACTTAACAAACGACGTTAAAAGATTGTCATATGTCTATTTTAGTTACGTTTTTAGACTCCATAAGTGTAATTAAAATAGTGAAGTATACCCATTTTATTTATTTTTTATTTTTTTAATATTTTTTAAAGGGTATGTATCACCATTTTAATTCTGTTTGTGAGACCTAAAATATTATTGGCAATATATTGGATAATAATCTTTTTTAAAATATACCTTAAGGGTATGTATCACCCTTTTAATGTGTTTATAAAATCTAAAAATTTGATTGATAATGTAACAAACTATTTCTCATTTGTTTTAATAAACATGATCCAACCACGTTATTTTTTTACAGATTCATGAGTAGAAAAATATTACAATTACAATCAAATATCACATTTCTATAACAAATTGTTGAATTAAATTATACAAACAAATCAAGTAATAAACCATTACATAATGAAATAAATCTAACATAAAATTCGATTAATCCTAGTGAGACTTGATCTTAAAATCTCAAAATTTCAAAACTTATTTCTTGCTATTGAAACAAGACTTCGTTGGGAAGACAAGTGAAAAGTTAGAAATTAACCATCTTAGATTAATAGAATTTTAGAATAACTTATATTATGATGATCCTACAAGATGAATCAAATCTCGGACATAATCTCTCTTAAAGAGAATTAACAATAATTAGATTAAGCATTGATTAATGATTTTATTAATCTATTTGCTTTTTCTAAATTATGAAACTTAATGGATTAGTTTCATATTTGTACATATTGTGAGAGTAAGGACCTTCTTATGAAAAATTGATCACTCTAGGAGATGTAGCATTTTGAAAAACACTTTGAGGAAAGAAGAAAACAGAACTTATGCAAGATAACAGGAATATCCCTAAGAGCTCTGAAGAGGAAGATCTTAGAACAAGAAGTGTCAAATGAACTAAGAATGGTGTGGACTAAGAAATGTAAGAAAGATATCATCAGACGGCTTCTTACAAATATTCGCTATTGAGAAGTCCTGAAATGTCAGATTTCTCCTTGGTTAATATGCCATCCTTTATGGATGAAAAATCAGACATCGAAATGGATGAAGGGGATGAGATACCAACAATTCTTCTCTCAAAGGAAGAGAAAACCAAAATAAGATAACCATGGAAAAATGCTATCATAATTAAAAATTTTGGTAGAACAGTTGGCTATAAGTTCTTATTTCCAAGAGTTCAAGCTCTTTGGAAACCTGTTGGGGCTATAGAGTGTATTGACCTTGGTCATAATTTTTTCCTTTCCAGGTTTATAAGGATGGAAGACTTCCATAGAGTCATTTATGGAAGGTCATAGTTTGTTGGATCTTATACTTGACTATGAGAATTTGGGAGCCGAGGTTTATTCCAGAGGCCAAAACTTCTTTCTACTGCGGTCTGGGTTTACCTCCCGAGTTTACGCATTGAATTTCTTAAAAAAGGAATTCTGAAGTGGATTGGTGGTAAGCAGCTAAGGACCTTACTAAAACTTGATGCATGCACAGAAGTTAAATACCCATGGAAAATATGCACACATCTGCATCTAGGTGGATTTGGACAAACCGTTGATTCCAAAAATTTGTGCTTTAACTGTGGAATGACTGGCCACCAGAAAAAATCTTATGTTCTGAATCAGGAATAAAAAGACAATGTTGCTCCCATGCAGAACAACCATAAAGAATCTCACACAATGTCAGCAGAATCTGCCGATACGAATAACAAGGATAATGATAGTTATGGGCCATGGATGCTGATGGCCAAGACAAGGAAGAAGGACCAGATGGGTAAGGATAACCTGACAACGAACCCGAACCACCCAAGAAAAGACCAAGAAAAATCGAAAATGGTCAAAGAGACCTCATTATGAGAACAATGGGAAAATTTTCTCGTAAAATGTAATATGGGGTAGAGAAATGTTGACAATCTTCAGGAGGTCTTGTCTAATCTTCAGTTCACGGGAGGGCCAACAAAGCAAAATGGCTTTTCAAAAGGAATTAAATCAATTCAATCTAAACCAACTAAGGTGAATAGTACCAATAATTTAATTTTCACATGTTACGCTCCCAATCGTGAAGCCAAGAGTCAGACAAAAACAGGTTCAACAAGCAAAACTCCCCAAAAGCCAAAAGCAAATCACCGATAGAACTTAGAAGTTTCACGAACTAGATCAGATGTTTTTAATCCTAGAAAAAAACCCACTTCGCTAAAAAAGGCCTTAGCGATTTTGGTGGAAGGCAATCAGCAGGAGACAAGCTAGATGGAGGAGGAGATTATGAGAGGCTAAAACAACCTAGTGGTGGATCTAGACTCAATATCCCATCAATCTTTTCTCCATTTGATCAGCGGCACCAACATAAACTTCACACTGAGGCAAGTGGAAATGCTCCCACCAATTCAGGACATAACGTTAATGCAAATCTTCATAAACACAAGAAGGAGTCCCCGAGGATGGGAATCAAGTATTTCTGAGCACCACAAGGCCAATGATAAACCCATTAACTCTAGTACTCAAATAGACAACAGATCAATCACTAAACAATGAGGGATTTTCACTGACAGTCATACCTCAATATCATCTTACTCCAAATGTGATATGTAAGAACTCTCAGGGAGAGATCATGGTGGTTGTGGAGATAGCCAATTGGCTACTCAACCAAACATCTCTTGAAGTTTTTCCTATGCGGTGTTTGTTTTGAAACGCAAGGGGCATTGGAAGCCTAATATGGGACTCACTAGGATAAACAACCCTAATATTGTTATTCTGGCGGAGACAAAGATCTTAGGTGAGCGAGCAAAAGAGATTTGTGACTCTTTATGGTCCGTTGGCAAGTTTAGAGTTGAAGCGGATGGTTTCATCGGGGAATTTGGCTCTTGTGGAACCCACTAAAGGTCATGGTTTCCATCCTATATTCCTCTACTCAAGTGATTCATGCATCGGTTCAGGTAACTTCTTTCTTTCAAACCTTGCTCTTTTTTTTTACTTCTAATTATACTTGTACTTTTTCTGCGATTTGTGCACGACCACAGTATGCGATTAGATGCCTTCTAAGAGAGGAACTATCTGAGTTTGCAAATTCCGTTTCGAACCCTTGGGCTATGCTGGGGGATTTCAATGAGATGCTCAATGACTCCGAGAAATTTAAAGGGATACCAATTAATCGATTAAGAGCAGTCAATTCCAGCATGCTCAATGACTCTTGTGTTTGGTTGATTTGGGATTCTTCGGACAACCCTACACGTGGATAGTCAAAAATCAACATGGCCAAATCATAAGAGAGAGACTTGACAGAGGATGGGTAAACTATGATCGAAAAGCATGCTTCCATAATGCCTCCATTGCTCATCTCACAAAAGTTTATTCGGATCATAATCTGATCCTTCTTGATTTCAAAAGGGTGGTTCAAGGCTCTCGGGATCTTGCAAATAATTCAATCGTTGAAGCAATACCATGATTCAAAGTTGAGATCTTAAAATGGAATAAAGCCACTTTTGGCAATGTTAACTATAGGAAAAAGAAGCTCCGAGCCAAACTTGATTCAGAAATCCATTTATATTTCGAATAATGCATGGCATGGCTCATAAAGTTGGAGGAAAAACTTGAGAAAGAGTACCAATAAGTACTAAAATTAGAAGAAGAGCTTTAAGCGCTAAAGGTGAGGGTTGATTGGATCTGCGATGGAGATAGAAATACTCACTACTACCATCTAGGTACCTCCAACATAGGAAGAGGAATAAAGATACATGCACTTAAGGACACTATGGGTAATTTGGACTTGGGTGCTGGAGAAATCAAGAATTTGGTTGTCAACCATTTCTCGGATTTACATCACTCCTCTTTAGACTACTGCAATTTCAATGCCACCCTTCAAAGTCGACTAAGTAATCCCCTCAGCGAAGATACGAGAAATTTATTGGTCAAAACGATTTCAAGGATGGAGATTTTCAAGGCAATGAATAGCATGAAACCTCTTAAAGTACAAAGACCTGATAGCCTTCATCCAATCTTTTACCAAAAATGTTGGCACTTGTTGATAAATCTGCTTTCAACATGGTTGATCAAATTTTTAGTTGCAAAAAGATATCGAAGGAGCTGAATGAAAGTTACATCTGCCTTATCCCTAAAGTCAATGATCCGGAGAGCATTAACAACTACCGACCTATAGGCTTGTGTAACTCTATCTATAAAGTGGTAACTAAAGTGTTGGTGAACAAAATTCGCCCTTTTTCTAACTTAGATGATCCATCCTCTTCAAGCTTACTTCTTGAAAAGGAGAAGGGCCAGGGACCATGCTATTATAGCTCAAGGGATTTTGCACACCTTCGGGAAAAAGAAAGGAAATCATGGATACATGCTTGTTAAAGTGGATTTAGAGAAAGCCTACAACAAATTAGAATGAAGCTTTACCCACGATTTGCTGGTTTTCTTTAAATTCCCAAATTCATGGATTAATCTCATTATGTCATGTATCTCATTTGTTAATATGACTATTCTGATAAATGAAGAACATAGTTCAAAGATTCACCCCTCAAGAGGGATCAAACAAGGGGATCCTCGTTCCCCCTATCTATTTATCTTGTGTTTAGAGTATTTATCCTTGAAAATCACTGAGGTCTGTAAGGATCGGGTTTGAGATCTAGGCCAGCTATCTCAAGGAGGGCCAAAATTGTCCCAGCTCTTTTATGCGGATGACTTAATCCATCTGGAGTAGGCGAATGAAAAAACTGTTAAAACCATACAAAGCATTCTAGGGGACTTCTACAAGATCTCAGGTCAGACTATTAATTTTTCTAAATCTACTTTGGTCTTATCAAATAATGTTAATTTAACTTTGAGGGAGAATCTAAGTAGAAGGCTGGCCATTAATTCTTTTGATGACTTGGAGAGATACTTGGGCTTTCCCATTCTAAAGAAAAGAAAAACAGCAAGCTTCAGATTCACTGTCGATAGAGCGAAAAAGAAGCTGGGTGGATGAAAGTCATCTCTACTCTCATTGGCGGGAAGGACTACTCTCATAAAGTCTGTTATAAATGCCATCACCATGTATTACAAGTGGGGAACTTCCCTTCCTATGAGTATCTGTGAGGAAATCAACAAGATAAGTAGAAACTTCCTTTGCGATTCTACTGAAAGCAAGCGGAAGTTCACTTACTGAACTGGGAAATAGTGGTCTTACCCAAAAAAATGGGTGAGCTTAGAATTAGGGACATGAGAGGGCTTAACACTGAAAAGTATGGCTAAACTGGGATGGAAATTACTCACTAGAAAGCATGTGGTCCAGGATCCTGAAAGGGAAATACTCCAAAAATGGATTTTTCAATCGCATATCATGTTCACAGTTATGGGTTGGGATGAGAAAAGGGGCCACGGTTCTCAAGAAAGGCATTAAATGGGTGGTCAAGTCAAGCAGGCAGACCCGTTTCTGGAGTAATGACTGGTCTGGCTTGGGGCCCCTAAATGCTATGACTTTTGGACCCTGGAGACCCAATGACGACCTCATTTTGGTTAATGAGTTCCTTACCCTTCATGGGGAATGGGATACAAATAAACTTTCGAACTATTTACAACATGATATTATTCCTTTGATCACTGCTATACCCTACCAGTTTAAGGAAGGAAGAAATGACACTATATCTTGGAAATTCTCAGCAAATGGCGAATTCTCGATCATTTGTACTTATCTGTGTGATATTAATAGAGCCAAGTCATTCCTGAGACTAACTGGCAGGATATATCGAAGGTTCCCACTCTTCCTAAAATCCAGCATTTCTTATGGTTGTGCAAACATCTCAGGATAGCCAAAGGGGATGAATTTATTTAACAGGGGACTGCAGGTTTCCCCTATTTGCCCAAGATGCAATGTTGACAATGAAACGGTTGATAGCTATCAACGAAGCTATCCCCATGTTAAGGCATTATGGTCGGCACTGGACATTCCAAAATATCAGAAACAATTTTTTGAGCTTGATTTTGATTCTTGGACACTAACATAAAAGATACATGCCTCTTACATTCAAGAAGCACCTTGGAATTTGGTTTTCTCTTTTGTGATTTGGCATATCTAGATTGGTAGGAATAATACTAACTTTAGATCCATTCATGAATCTAATAACGTATGGCTCAACAAACTACAAACAACAATTAAGGAATTCTGGACCATAAGATGTACAAAAGGGGGAAACAAGATCATTTCACAAATTCACATAAGGTAGCAACCGCCGAGAGATTATTTTACCAAACTCAACACCGATGGCTCCGCAAGAGGTAATGTAGGCCTTGCAAGAGCAAGAGGTATCTTCAGAGATAGCCTTGGAAGATAGGTTCATGGCTATTGCCATGGGTGAGGCATAACTCCCAGTGTCTGTGCTAAGTTATGGGCCCTAAGTTTTGAATTAAGATTAACAGTGAATCGTGGTTATCGTAAATTGTTGGTGGAGGTTGATGCAATGTTGGCCATCAAGTATGTGGTTACTGGAGTTTCACCCAACCATATTTACAATGATATTGTTGATGACTGCAGGTCGTTGCTTCAATAGCTAGAGGAAGTCAAGATCTACCATGCCTAAAGGGAAGCAAACATGTGCGCGGATCTACTGGCAAGGAAAGGAGCGGATAAGATAATGTCTTTTGTGGAATTCTCTGAACCACTTTCCGATCTTCTTACTCAGCTTGAAGCTGATAGAATGGGGATTACTATCCCTAAGGATGTTTGTATGCTATCTCACTAGAGCTGGATTTTATATTTTGTATTGTTCCTATTTCCACCAAAAAAAAAAAATGATCCCTCTCATGAAGGATATAAACATAAAATTGGCAACGATATCACACTTGAATAAAATCATAATACTTAACTCAAATATATTTAAAATTATCACGATTATATTTTTTATTAATTAGACAATAATAATTAAAATCAACTTTATTAGTTCACTAAATAAGATAAGTCTAACATCATTAGCTTTAACATGCCTCCAAAACACTGTGGAGCCATCCACTAATTTGGTCTTGGATTTTAAGAGGAATTTTTGCTTGCTAGAGAATTTGTCCATTAGCGAATTAGAAATAGACAGGAGAGTTTGAAGTTATTTAAATTTATTTTTAATAATTTGTGTATAAAATTTATATTTGTATAGTATAAAATATAAAATTTTTATTTTAAAATTTTATATGGACATATTAAATATAAAATTTATTTTTAAAATTTTTATATTTATGTATAATTTTTATTAATTTTAAATTATATTTTTTATATTTTTATTTATATTATTGTCATATTATATCAGTTTATCGTACCTAAATTCTCATGCCTATCTCTATTTTTTTTTTTGCTGACTTCCATGAGACAGGATTGTTCGGGTCATCTAAATTACCTGTCCACTCAACGTCACTAAAGGAAGTGAGACGTAGAAAATATTTGTTGCCGAAAAAGGAACCTTGGTTGACAGGCTTCAGGTATCTAGCAATTCTTTTCAGACATGTCCAGTCCAGATGTTGGAGAGTACATGAATTCAGAAACTTGTTGATTGCAGAAGCACCGTTGGGCCTGGCAAAACGAAGGTATTGAAGGGATCATACCAATTGTCTATATGAAGTTGCATTGGCACTGGACATATCAAATCTCTGAAGAAGAAAATATTCTTGATGTGTTTCAATATTATTTTTATTTCTTACATGTGTTAAATCAATTCATAAAAGTATAAAATGTCAACAGCCATGTGTTTTATTAGTAGATCTTTTAATTTCAAATTCTAATGAGTAGAACTCGAATACATTATTTATATATATATATATATATATATATATATAATGGTATCAATGGTAAAATGTAATAAATAGAAAAAGATTGAATCATGTTACACGTGAAGCTGATTTTTTTTATCTAATTTGACTCCAATAAAGAAATTAGCAAGATCAATTTTAATGATTTAATTAATAAGGTCTAACCTAAATTTATTCGATTTAATTTTTTTGAAAACTTAATATATTTTTGCCAAAAAATTTAAAAAAAAAACTATGCAAATTAATAAAGTCTCAATTCATCAATTGGGAAATATATGATTTGCTTGAATTAATTTAAATTTATAACCACAATTGGTTGGAAAAAATAAAAATAAATTTTTTTCTCAAGTATTTGGACCATGTTCAAATCCTATAGTCACCGCTCTCGGAAGGATTTTACTTGAATTCACTCTAAATCTGAATATGATTAATCTCAAACTGTAAATGGATGAGAATATTTGCAGTTACACAAAAAAAAAATTATATTAAATTTATCATCATTATCAAAGTTTTTATCTCAATATTGAGATAAGTTATATAAACTAATTCACGTTAAGTCGTTAGTGTGAATTCTCCTCTATTCATTTTTATCTAATGCAATGTATTCCTCCAACTCTTGTTCCTTCGTATCTTTTCGAATTACTTCCTTTTAAGTTTTTTTCGATATTTCCCTCGTCTTAGCTATTTTTTCTATCATTCATAGCCTCCACTCTTCTAACTTTTTTCGATCTTTCCCTAGTCTTAACCATTTTTTCATCATTCATAACATTCACTCTTCTAACCGAAGCATCTACGTCATATCTGTCTAAATCAATGTAAACGACTTTTCACACATTTCATCTTCAATAGGTGTCATTCTAACTTTTTTGCGAATATCTTCATTTTTCATTCTATCTTTTTGCGTATTTCCACACATTCACAGCATTAACATTTCTGCTACACTCATCTTCTATGTATGAAATCTTTGATTGCCTAACATTCACTACCATAGAGTAATGTTTGTCTAACAACTATCCTATTAAACTTGTCTTTCAACCCTCCAGGATCTTCATGTGCTCCAATCAACGTGTATCTTATAGGTCATATCACCATCAATCTTCTATCCATATGTACAATTAACCTCAAATATCTAAAATGATCATATTTAGGGATTGTAACCCCATCTAGCATTATTATATTTCTATCTTTTTTTTTGTTTAAACTGAATTTACATTTCATGTATTCAGTCTTTACTCTTCTTAGTCTGAATTCTCTTTACTCTAACATTTTATCTTCACAATTCTAACTTGATATTAATCTCCACTCTAATTCATACAGTAGTCATCTCATAAAAATTGGATAAGCTTTAAATAACTGATTGTTCAAATCTACCACCCATCCTATTCCTTTATCTGAGCTTAGGACTGATTATGTTAAATACAGACAAAGTTAATTAAATTAAATTTATATATAAAAAATAAAAAAAGAGAAAGAGCTCCCATTCATGCAAGATTGTTTGTTTTCTTCCCTTCCTACCACAAAAATGTACATATAAATTAATAATTAAGACTCATTTACCTCACCGACACATCGTGATAAGTCATGAGTCGATCAATTTTAGTAAAAAAATAAAAAATTTAAGGTTAAATTATTTTTTATTTTTGAAATAATTTTTATTATTATTTTATTTAAAATATATTTTTAATAATTTTTTATCATTTTTAATTTTATCAAAATTAATTTAATCTCTATTGAAATTGATGCTCCAATAAAATAAATAGCATGTTCAATTATAATTTTTTGATGTCAAATGCAGTATTCAGATCTCAAAGTCTGATTGATGTATACTTACAACTGACAGGGAAAGGCGTGTCTCATTAGTCATTACCAAGATATAAAAGTCGAAGGAACAGGTTCAACTGGCCGAAAGGCATTTCTTAAACTGTATTGCCTAAACAAAATCAAAGACTTGACAGATTGACTAGGACCCCTGTTTTAATGGGAGACAGTCACCAACCTTCCGTACAGAAATGAAAGATGATTGACTTGAGTTAAAATATAAAGATTTGTACGTATAATTTATATTTAAATTATGTAAAATTATTTTTATATTATGTAAATATAAAAATTATATTAAATTTTATGTTGATATATTAAATATAAATATTTTTAAAAAAATATTATATTTATATGTAATTTTTATTTAATTTTAATTTATATTATTTTGATATCTTTTATCCAAAATTTTTTTTTATTTCGAGTGAAGAATTGTATTTAAAATTATCTTCAAACATGTTATTAAAAAAAAAAAAAAACCCTTGTGGATGGGGTATTATTATGCTTGACTTTATCATTATTTTATAGTTTTAGTTTGTCATCAAAATCTCAGGTTGAAATGCTTGTTATTTGGAAAATGTGTCAAAGGTCATGGCAAATAAAACAGTGCAATGGCTCAATGCCACATTCATTTCAGCATTCGGAAATTGGCTTCCTTCTTACCAGAATGTTATAAGTTCAAGAACCATGCTAAGGAAGCCAAGGCATTGTGAAACCAAGTAATTTTAACCTACAATCAGCAAGTCAGCATAGCATCTAAGCCACAGAAATGGATCAACAGAACAAATGGCAGGGTTAAAATCATAGGTTGAAATAGGAAAAAGAGAAAATGGAAAAGCTTTTTTAGGTGTCCTGTTATGCTGGAGCATCAAACGACAAAACGTAAAGCAAAATCTAAGAAAGTAAAGTATATCTGACCATGATCAACTAACTACTCCAATGTCTTTCTTAACAAGTTAAATTTAAGCTTTGCAGGTTATGGTTATCGATAGTAGCTTACAGCCAAAATAAAGACGAGAAGGTAGAAAAATAAACTACTCAGCCATAAGTTTTTGGCATTAACACTAAATATCTCGCTGCTCAATGTGTCACCATTAATTCACAGCATGTGGATACAATATCAGGGTAGGGGCTGCAAGAAAGGGGAAAAAGGGTTAATTGTACAGGATAAAAGGCATGCATCAGAGATTTAGTGTTCCATTAATGGAGATCAGAATTTTTATTCAAAAGGTAAGGCATCAGCTACTCATTTAACTTGAAACTTCAGAAGGCTGCATATAATTTAAATATACACAAAACCTGTACCTCCATCAACAAAACTCTGTTTATGCTACAATGGCAGCAAACTACAGTAAATGCATCCGCTCCACATATGATTGAAGTAACCATCTGTTAAGAGGCTCTCCACACCCTACAAAACACCCAGAATTTCCATTCTCGGGGAAAAATGGAAAGCGAAAAGTACAAAGAAGATTATGAACAGCTTGTCTCACGAGTGATGATCCTGTAACCCTGCTGCGCCTGCCCCATCCAGTCACTATATCAATCCTGCTGGGACTGATCCCAGAAACTAGCATTTGCTGGCGAAACCAGGCAAGTGTCCTAGACAACGCTGTTACAGCAGTACCATCTGACATCACATGTAGGTTTATAAGCCAATAACATGAGCTTTTCTCTCTAACAGCATCCGGATACACATTCTTCTCTGCGGCTACCTCCCAAACAGATCCAGCCTCCTCCTTGAGCCCTGATTTATGAAGAAAATTCACAACAGCATCCACCAGTCCCCTCTTACTCTCTCTATCCTCATTGTGCATCATATCCAAGAACTTGTCCACATGATCCCGCACATTTTGACCATCAGGTCCTGCTGAAGGCATAGACAGCAGAAACTTATGTGCAGGATGACCTGTGACTGCCATAAGCTGGCAACAAAACTCCATATCATACAGTGACCTGGCTTCTGTACAACAACTCAGGAGCAAGGTATAAGTTTGCAGAGAAGGATTCAAACCCAAATCCAGCATGCTTTGCAGCAAGTTATGAGCATCTGATAATCTGTGTACTCTAAGAAAAGCACTGAGCAAAGAATTGCAAGTAGGAACATTGGGGCGCAACCCTGCTTGTAGCATGGCCTGATACCACTGCTGGGCCTTTTCCATATTACCAGCCTTACCCCATAAGTCAACCAGCAAGCCATAAACATGTTCATCAGGCACCCAGTTTTTCCTTTTCATCTCAGCAAAAATTGCTTCTGCTTCATCCAGATATCCACAGTGTCCAAGCACCTCCATTACTATGCTGTATGTGACCTTGTCAGGTTCAAATCCAGCATTCTGCATATCGCGATAAAGCTTTAATGCACTCTCATAATTCCTTGCCTTTGCTTGTAAAGCAATCATGATATTGTAGGTGACTCGATTAGGAACACAACCCTGATCAACCATCTCACAAAACAACCTGTGGGCAGCAGGTAAGTACCCAGCCTTTCCGAGGCAGTTGATTATCACGCTGTAAGTGAATGTATCAGGAGAAAGGCCAGATGCTTGCATTCTTTGGTACAAGTCCATAGCAACATCAAGAAACCCAGCTTTGGCATGGATATCAATAAGAGTACAATACGTGACACGATCAGGTTCACAACCTGCTTCCTGCATTTGGTTGAACACGTTGATAGCTTCATTCAAGTAGTTTGCACGTCCATAACTGTGAATAAGACGATTGTATGTCACAACATTTGGCTGACATCCATCCTTCACCATCTGCTCAAGCAATCTATCTATTGCCCCAAACTGCTTCGCACGACCAAGGATACCCACCATGGTGGTGTATGTATGATCATCATGCTTGAATCCAGACTGTCTTTGCAACCAATAGAACAAGCCAAGAGCAACTGCATAATCTTGTATTTGCTTTAGAACTTGGTTTGCTTGATATACATCCATTGAAAAGTTAAGATTTTCAAGAGCCAGTTTAGCAGCAGGGCCCCACTTCAGCTGGCGCAATATCTGGGATACACTTTCCACAACATGCCCAGTGCCTCCTACAGGTCTGGTCCTAGGAACAACTCCTGTTGGCATTTCCATGTGTCTAAAGGATTTTCTGAAAGCATCTACGCCAGAATCTGAAACCTTTGTATTTGAAGGTATTACATTGGAATTAAAATTTGACATGAAGCGATGAGAATGAGCTTTCACTCTCTGTGATATAGGCTTCCTCCCATCATAAGTATTTGCAGAATTACTACGAGTTTCTGATGAATCCACTATTGCAGCATTTGAAGCTCGCTTGTAACCTCTAATGTAATTGGATTTATTACCTCTATCTTTCGTACCATGGTAGCTAACTGTTGATTTTGCCCCCACTGCTATTTCAGATGACGGTTTTGGATAGATTTTAGCAAAGTTCTCTCTTTTGATAGGTTTGACAGCTGGAGATTTTATATTTGGAAGCGGCCTCGTCTGTTCAACCACACAGTGTTTAGATGAGCTTAATATTATTCCCCCATCTGATAAAGGAAGCTTATAATTCATCAGGTCAGACAAGAAAGACACAGCTGCAATGCCAGCTTTAACAAATTGGTCAGAGATGGGAGCTGATGCATGTCCATCAAGTTGAACAGCATCGGTGCAGCCAGCATAATTTACAGTGCTAGATTTACGTAAAGGAGTAGGATGAGAGACAAGATGAGGTGCTCTCTCAGCTTCATGAGAACTAACAGCTTCGGATGCAGTCCCCAACTTCAGAGCTCCCCCAGCTGAGGATTTGGACAGAACTTCATTTCTTATGCTCTGCCTTCTTGAAATACAGGACTCATCTTCAGGGCATGTGCATGAATTTCCATCTGCAGCACTACATCGTGACCCACTAAATAAAAATGACCTTGCACTGCTGTAGAGGTTACCAATATGCTTAGCTCGTAACATGATCTGCACGAACCAGAAGATTTTCAAGTGAGGGAAAGTTCAACACCACATATATTAATCAATAAGAAAAACATGGTGATAGAAAGACATGGCACTAAAACAAACCAAAGGCAAAGGGGATAATCTACATCCTTGCTACAGAAGGAATAACAATACATGCCACCAGATGCCAGCTAATTATATTTTGAGGCAGATGAATATCATATGGACAATTCTACTAACAACAATGCCCTTGATATCCTCACTAACAGCTGGAAAAGCAATAGAACATGTTATACGTAATTACATTTAAACATCATTTAGTATTTCTGAACCAAGAAATTCATATGAATGAGAATCACATCAACGACTTCAAACTACTTTACAGAATAAACAAGAGACTGTTGTTTATAAGAGGTTTTCTATAACTTGGATGTTTCCAAAATATTTTCAGCTCTAAACCTCTTTATCAATTCCAAATGGGTTCACTCTCAGTGCCTACAACATTTTCTGGATACCTTATCTATACTCCAGACTCCGGACATGGGAGGAAGACAAGGTACTAGCAAGTAACAACTATAGAAAAATAGTTCTGCGGAATGATAACACAACTATCCCAGAGATGACATTCACGCGCTAAGGTGACAAAGAAATGTAATTAGCAGAAATGAATGACAATTGCAGTTATACCATGAAAAGAATGACATTGTTTTCTCTGTCAAAAGAAATATTCCATTGCATCCATATTCTTCCATACCAACAGTTTGAAATCCGCTGAAAACCAAATAGACCGTGCTCTACAGTGTCAATCTCCAAAAGCAGTAGAAAAATAAAATGCAACGCTCCAATCAACAGAAAACAGGAAAATTTCTTGAACTATATCTCAAAATTATATAACTTGGCAGTCATTTCCCTTCTTGCAGTAGGCAATTAGCCTAGCACTTCATCTCCAAACTAAGGAAAGCTACACTTTAAATACCAACAAAATCAGCCACCAGCAGATAGACCAATCAAGTACTGCAAATTACTTCAAATAACACCAAGTGCTCTCTTTTACACAGCAGACCACTAAAGAATAACACAAAAACAGCCAACCCCAACACCCCTTAAAAAGGCCATTCTTCTTATTTCAGCTGCTTTCTTTTCCTTAATGCTTTTTACACATCAAGCCATCAAGTTTTTAGTTTTTTCCACCATAAAAACACTCACTTTATACCCAAAACATAGTCACCACAATATAATGAAAAGAAAGGTATAAAAGAATTTCAATTTCCTCCACATCTGAGAATGAACCAGCAAAGCCTATGTATTTAATCATCAAAATAAAGAAAGAAAAAAGTACCCATTAGTCAGAGAACCAGAAATATTTATAAAAAAAAATGGCGCAATGTAAAAGCAAAACAGCTGAAACTGAGTTTAACATAATGCAAAAAACCAAAAGGATCATGGTTTAAGGGGAGAGAAATACCTGAGAAAGGAGTTAAAACGTCGGGGTCTGCTTCAGAGAGAGAAAAGGGAAGTGTTCAGAAAAAAATTTTAGAGAGAGAAACAGAGGCGGCTCTCTTCTTTTCTTTCTTTCTGTTGTCAACCCTGTTTTTTTTCCGAGCAAGTTGGGAGAGGGAGGCTGTGACCATAGCTGTTTATCACGGCTTTCATCTTTTGCTTGTCTTTTCTCTTTTTCTTTAATTTTTTTGGATGCCTTTTTAACCGCAGAAAAAAAAATGTTCTGCTTAACTTAAGTCAGTTTAAGAAAATGGGAAAATAAATTATTGAAAATGAGCAACTAAAACTTTAATCTAATAATTTTTTTAAAAGGAATTAAATTTAAAATTTTTAAAAAATATCGAAAATAATAAATAAAAACCTATCAAATTGATGAAAAAGAAAAAGAATACATTTAAACTTTTTTTTTTATAAATAAAGATTTCCTTTTGGTCATAAAATATATAGTGATAAAGTTTATGCAGCAAAAGAAATAAAATATTCTTGCATTTCTTATTAGCTGCCATAATTTTTATATGGGCAATAGCAAGCACCAATAGTTAGTTAGTTAGTTTTAGAATTTAATTAATTAATTATTAATTATAACAATACTGATGCTTTTATGCTGTTCAACCAAATTATAGTATAAAACATAAAGATGAAATTAGCTATAGAGACAAATAAAATAAAATTAGAGTTTTTTTATATATTAGCAGTTTAAAATTTTTTAAATTAACAAGTAAAATTAAAAAGATATTATATGTTTCATTTTTTATTTATTTTTATATTTTAATATACTTTAATACTTTCTATCATATTTTTATTTATGAAATCTAAAATTTTTTCAAAAAATAATATATTAGATAATTTTTTATAAAATACCCATTTTTAAAAAATATGTTTATGATATGTGAGGAAAACTGTTAATTACTTTTTTTAATTAATAAAAGTAAAAGTGTACCAAATATTACATCGTCGTCGTCATCATACTTCATATGGTAGGTTAAAAGCTATTTAAAATATTTTATCTAAAAAGTTGAAATAATATTTTTAGGGAAAATTTGAAAAACTTGTTATGCAACAAAAATATTTAATTTTTAATTCAAAAAACGTAATCACTAGAAAAGAATTAAAAGTTCTAAAATTAATAATAAAGAAATGAAAATTGAAAATAGCCAACACCCTATTACTCTTGATAAGAAAGTTATGAGTTCCAATATAGCATGGCTCACAATATTTTTAGCAGTAAAATTAATTAATATTTACTTTTAATTGTTAATTATCCATTAAGTAATAGTTATAAATTAAGTGATAATTATGTAATAATTATTAATTAAGTAATAATTATTGATTATTAATAATTAAATATTAAAATTAATTAATTATTTATAAAAACAATACAAATAATTGAATAAAAATTAATTATTAATTCAGAATAATTTGCAATTATTAATTTTTGTGAGTAATTATTAAGTATTAATTATTATTTAAGAGTATTTAATTATTGATACAAATTAAAATCATTTGTACATATAAGTATTCGAATACTTTATTATGGGTATTTAATTGCTTAAGATTAATTTCATTATTGGAAGAATATATAAGTTTATATTATGATATACGTATCGTTATCATAAAGTGTACATATTTTATAGAGTTTTGTACGTATAAATATTTGAATGCCTTACTTTAGGTATTCGAATTCTCAAACTTAATTTCTCTCTTGAAAATTAATCTTGAGAATTATAATACATATAATAAGGCATTCAAATTACCTAAAAATGTATATATTTTATAGAGTTTTGTATCTATAGATATTCGAATGCCTTATTTTAGATATTTGAATTCTCATATTTAATTTCCCTCTTGAAAATTAGTCTTGAGCATTATAATATATACAATAAAGTATTCGAATTACTTATCTTTCAAAAGAATTTACATATTTTATATAATGATGTATATAAAGTAATTTCGAATGCGTTATTTTATATATTTGAATTTCTTGTCTAATTTCTTTCTTGAAAATTAGTCTTGAGTATTTGAATATTTATCTCTTGAAAGGAATGTATATATGTTCATACTGTGATATACATATATTTATAATAAAATGTACATATTTTATAAAATTTTGTACCCATAGATATTTGAATTCTTAAGTCTAATTTCTCTCTTGAAAATTAGGATCAAGCAGTCAAATACCTATAATAAGGCATTCAAATATTTATCTCTTAGAAAAAATGTACATATGTTTAATCATGATGTATGTATAGTTATCATAATATATATATATATATATATATATATTATAGAGTTTTGTACCTTTTGGTCTTCGAATTCACAAGCCTAATTTTTTTATTAAAAATTAGTCTTAAGTTTTCGAATACTTATAAAAAAAAATTTGAATATCTTGTGAAAGAAATATATATATATATATATTTTTATATCATAATATACATATAATTATTATAAAATGTACATATTTAATAGAGTTTTGTAGTAGGTATTTACATTGCCAAGTCTAATTTTTCTCTTGAGAAATTAGTCTTGAATATTCAAATACTTATCTCTTGAAAGAAATTTATATCATGATATATATTTATCTATCATAAAATTTACATATTTTATAGAGTTTTATACCTATAGGTTTCAAATTTCCAAGCCTAATTTTTCTTTTGAAAAAATAGATATTTGAATGCTCAATATTAATTTATCTCTAAAAAAAATGTACATATTTTTATATTATGATATATATTTAGACATGGCTTTCTTCTCTGGAATTTATTAAAGATGTAATGTTCATTTCCTTTTCATTCTTATTAATTTATAAAGTTTCTAATTTCTTCATTGTAATTAAAGTATGCAATGGTATTACTAATTAAATATTTTTGTTTCACAACACCTTATTAACGTCGATAGTTTATGTATAAATTTTAATAAATATTTTTTTTTACAATTTTAATAGGTATTTTAAGAATACTGATTCATAAAATCTTTCTTTCTATTATAATAGAAAAATAAAAAAATATTTAATGATATTAACAATTAACACTAATTCATTTATTTTATTTTTTCCCTATAAATAAACTATTTAAATTGGTCTTACAACATATTTTATCAGGCAGCTGAACGGGTCATCAAATTCTTTTCTCATATTGCACTCAGTCAACATTTTTTACTTTAATTAAAAAATAGCTTTATTTGAACAAGTCTAAAAAAAATAATTATTTTATCAATAATAAATTTTTTTAACTTCACTAAAGATAATTATAAATATATCTTGTAAAAATATTAAAAAATAAAAAATAAATAAAATTAGACATATATAATTATTTTAATTTTATTTATAAAATCAAAAAAATTTATTGATAATATATAAAATAATTATATTTTTTTATTTACAATTTTAAAGTCAAATTAGCATCAAAATAGAAGATTCTGGAAATCCATCGGTATTAATTCTGAGGTTATAAGCGAAGACGCGTGGGAGAATAGCATAGGAACAATACGCCTTGGTATTTTGTCGACGTGGAAGTAAAAGAACGTCGAATGTTTCTGGTGGTGAGCAAGAGGATTTTGGGGTTAGTCGTAAATCCCGTGAATCGAGGGCGGACAAGGATAAGACACTTCTGTTAATTCTATTCTTCATGCTGACACCTGGAAAACTAGTATACCCTGTAATTGCTATACTCGCCACTAATGTTCGCCACGTGTTTCATTAGAAGTGTTACAAAAATTATAATTTTTTGTCGTAATAAAAATGAAAACAAGTCAGTTCAGAAATCTTATGCAAATATCAAAATTCAATTTAATATTTACTTGAAATTAGTTTTAATAGAATTTTATTATTATTGTTATTCAATCACAACGATGACTAATTATTGACGTTTTCATTTTAATTCTCATATTACGTTTACTAAGAGTTCTGCAAGAAAAAAATAATTAAAGAGACGCAGAGATTATTTTCTACGTAAGCACTCCAATGTTTAAATCAGAATAAGAGTTTGATAAAGTTTTAGTAAAAAAAATAAATATTTAGTTTCATAAATTATATATGTCTCATATTTATATGGATTAATTTTATATTTAATTACGTATTTATTCACAAATTAAATATCTCTTACTGTTTTACGCATTCTATGTAATCATAAAAATTTAAAAATAAAATCACCCTAATAAATTTTAATACATAAACTTGAATGGTTTTTTCATGTGCAAATTTATTTGCAGACTTGCCCCACACAAATTATAATTGTGGGCGCACCACGCTCCTATTGTTTTACATCATAAAAATTTAAAAATAAAATTATTTTAATAAATCTTAATGCATAACCCAGCATGACTTTTTCATGTACAGATTTATCTGCAAACGAACAAATTATAATTGTGGACGCGCCACGTTTATGCGCGGGAGACCAAGTCTCCTGCAAGAGCTGAAGGGACGAGAGACTAGAATTGAAATTGATGCGAGACTAACTCTCCTACCAAAGTGAATGGGCAAGAGACCAAGTCTTCTGTTGCGCCATGAGATGTGTTTATTATTATTTTTTATTTGTTTATTTATTATTTTGCACAACAATTACTTTGAGTAGTGAATCGATTTTAAGGTATTCAATTATTTTATTAAATTAAATTTAAATTTTAAAAATTAAATTAAATTTTATTTTTTATATTTTTAAATTAAATAAATTTCAAATTTAATATTATATAATTTCAAATCAACTTGATTACTATCCTAATCAGAACACACAAAAATGGATTTGATAATTTATTTAATTATCACTCCTATTGAATGTGAAAAGTCTATAAATTTCATTTACTAACGTGGAAAAGTCTACCCTTATGGTTGTTTCCGTTTTTTCGTTCTCCAACAAAAACACGTGGAGTGTGCCGTCTAAATTTTCTTGACCATGAAGTAGGGGTGTAAACGATACAGTGGTGCTCGCAAGCTACTCGGGCTCGACTCGAGCAAAACTCGAATTCGGCTCGATTTTAGTCGAGTCGAGCTCGAGCTCGAGCTACTCGAGCTATCGAGCGAGCCGAATTCGAGCACTTAAATACCCTACTCGAGTAGCTCGCGAGCCTAATCGAGCATCAAGTTTTTATATTTTTTAATAATATAATAATATTTATATAATGATTCGAGCTTAATCGAGCCTAATCGAGCTTAATCGAGCCTAATCGAGTTCGAGCAAAATATCGAGCTTATATAATCGAGCCTAATCGAGCCTAATCGAGCGAGCTCGAGTAGCTCGAATTCGATCTCGAGCCGAGCTCGAGCTTAAAAAATAAGACTCGATCGAGCTCGAGCCGAGTATCGAGCACCGAGTTTCGAGTCGAGCTCGAGCTCGAGCACCTCACTGTATCGACTCGACTCGACTCGATTACACCCCTACCATGAAGGCTAGCTGTCTAGATTTGCAACTTTGAAATCTTGCTTGGGTTATGGATCTCAAAGAACATGAACTAGGCCTTGGTCCCCGCCGAATCACCATAAATTGCAATGGCCGGGCTGGGCTTGGCTGGCCTTTTATCAATTTGCTTTCTTTGTTTCCATTGTCATGAATGTTAAGATTAAAAGTATAAATGAGTTTAATTATTTATGAGTTATTTAAGTTTAGTTTGATAATTATTTAAGTTTAATTAATTTATTTTTAAGTTGAGTTCGAATTTAGATTATTAGGGTAATGAATTAAGTTGAATTTGAGTATCTTAATACTTGATTTGAGTTACACAAATTTAATTGAGTTTTTTTTATATATATTTTAAATATTTTATTATAAAATTACGATATTTTACTTTCATAATATATATATAATCGAAAATTAACAAATTCAGCATATTGAGTTGAGTTCAAATAATTTGAATATTTTATCAAATTTAGTTTGAGTTTTACAAAATTAAATTTGATCGAATTTGATTCGAATTTTAAATTTTAAATTTTAAATTAAATTTAAATTTAATACCGAATTATTTCTATTCAAATTAATTACACCTTTTATATAGAGACTGACATTGTCACCATAAAAAAAGTTATGAATTCATACTCCATAACCCCAATGTAGAGTTTATTATCCCTTCTCAAATTAAAAAGAGAGACTGCTTTTATTCCAAGGCGTGGAGTGTGAGATGGGAAATGAAAAAGCTTTCTTGCAACCCATCGTCCAACATAATCATGCAGGTCATGTATGTCAACATGTCTTTTTCCCTTTTAAAGGGGTCTCACAAAGTATAAAGTTTGCCTGCATGAAACGAGGCTCATCATTGCCTTGGGATGTGGATATGAGTTTAGCTCATTCTCACCCACCCTAATTTTCTACCCCTCATATTAATAAGTTTTTCTTGCGTCTTCTCTCTTTAATCATCTTCACTTTTTTTTTTCCTCTTTTAAGAGTTTATATATATATATATATATATATATTAAATAATAAAATTTCATTAATACTTAAAAATCAGTACAAATAGTTTGAGTAATACTTAAAGTGTTGGGAGGGATTTCCCTTATCCAGTACAAATTGTTTCTAGTGAATTGTATGTTTTGCCAGCGCATTCAAAACTTCATTTGCAGATTTTCTAGCATAGGCAACTTGACATTTACCTAGAGCTTTCATTATGTCCTTAGCATCTTCTATCAGATCCCCATCGCAAATAAATCTTATTCTTCTGACTCGAATTTGTTTATTATGCCCAGGGCATCACCTTCCAAAATAACTAGCTGAAAACCTAGTTGTTTCTATTTCTTTTTAAAAAAATAATAATAATGAGAGGCATCCTCAATCTAAGATTAAGGCATACCATAATTGTTTTTTTTAATAAAAAAATTTAATTGAAGAGAAATTTTTTCAATTTAAAATCAGAGTATACCATAAATCTCAATGAAAACTTATAAATCAATAATAAAAAATTACTAACAGCAAAAATTGAATTTAAATCTTATAAACAAAATAAACAATTTTTACTATTTCAATCAATTTTCGTGTTCAAAAACCTAATTCTTTGACAAGCTCCATTGTTGCAATTAATACAAGTAGTTTATCAAGTTCTTAATAATAATAAATTTATTATACTAGGCAAAATATTTCATTATATGACATTGTTTATACATATTTAATTCTTTTTTGAATCTTAATTTTTATTACTTGTAAGAGTTTTTATAAATTTTTTAAATTTAAATTACTTAAATAAATAACAAATTTTAAATAAAATCTAATACTTTAAGATATTACTATGACGAATTAAAATTTGTTCAAAAAACATTTCCACCAAAATAAAGAAAGAATTATGACACTGACGTACATGAGTCTGGCAACTACAAAAGTTTTGTTGATTTACATACATTGAAACTAAGTTTAGTAGGTTTTTTACTCGACAAACGCTTCGGTTCAACCTTTTCAAAAAAAAAAAAAAAAGTTGTAGACGATTTTACGCGTATAAAATTGCCTAAAAAAGCAATGCGGACATATCAACTACGTTTTGGTTCTCTGCCTCGGCGCAATCCTTTGAACCGCGCTGTGTGAACTAATTCACATCACAAATGTTGGCTTAATAGTTAATAATGTTTGACAATTCGTAAAGGCTATGGGCATCTAACACACATGCAATAAAGCAATGCATGCCCTAGACTTGGAAGTCTAATTATTTTGTGCTTAAAAGTCAGTGTCAACTTCTTAATGTTCATACAGGATATAACAAAATTCTCAAATATATATATATATATATCTTTTTTTTCCTTTGCTTTAATTTTACATGCATTTTTACTAAATTTAATTTCATTATAATTAAAAAATAAGTAATATTTCTAGAAAAATGTAAATTGAGGTGCTTAATCGTGGTAATCTTTGCTATTGATGTAATTTTTTTATATCAAAATCAAGAGTATTCTTAGATTTTACTTTAATCAGATTCTCTTTCAATAATTTACAAACATATTTATTTCATCGTTTTAATATACTCAAAATTTTAATTGACAAAAATATTATTTCTTTATAATTAAATTAGCTCTTAAAAAATATATTACTATCAAAGTTAAAAAATGGGAAAGTGCATTAATTGGCTTCAAACTTTTTTTCTTTTCTCTTTTTTTTTGGGTTTTTTTGGGTAAAGGGAAGTAGGAATCGGTAGTTCATGACAACCTTAAATATGGTAAGGTCACGAGATACAGAATAAACACAAATAAAAAATATAAAAAAGATGTGAATTAAAATTATGTAAAAATTATATATGAATATAATAAAAATAAAAATTATATTTTATATTTTTTGTATTGATATGAATATTTACATAAAATTTTTATATAATTTTATATGAAATGAAAAAATTATACACACCTAATTGTTAAGTCTAATTCTAAACAATGAAAAGATAGGATTCGGAAGGCCTAGCTAACCCATAGATGTTTATCTTTTACAACTTTTTGGCAAAGTAGTCTAATAATTTGTGTTGACTTTGAAGCTCAGAATGTTGAATTTTCTAGCTCAGCTTGGGTAATGCTAGGAAGGAGGGTGATAGCTACTTTGAAGACTTGGTGCTTCTTCATCTTGAGTCTTACTCTTGACCAAGTCTCCCCGTAATTCTCCCGACTGGGTGGCGCCCCTTGCAATTTCTACGGAATTTTCCAACCCAAATTACTCTCTCTCTCTCTTTTATCTTTTTTTTTTTTTTCATTTTTTCTATGGGCAAGATTCTTTGCAATTTGTCAAAAGAGAGCAGTTAAAATATGTAATTAGTGTTAATCATTTGAAGCCAAATTCTTTTAGGTCTAGCATTTGCATTACGCAAAGGGTTTTAGGTGGCAGTCGGTGTTTGGGCCAAGCTTCAACTAATGCCTATTTATGATTTTTGTTAAAAGAGAAGTTGCAAAGTTTTTAATGATGGTTTTTTTGCAACGATTTCTCTCTTTTTTAATATAAATGTTTATATTTAAAATTTAAATTTGTAAAATTTTCATATTTAAATAATAAATATGATGATTTAGGTTAATATTTAAAATTTTTACCAAACAGTTTCAAGCTTAAAAATTATATTTAATTTTCCACATTAATTGAGGAAGATTTTAGCAACCAACCCATCATGAAAGAATTAAAAAAAAAAAAAAAATCAATTCATGGGGGGCTAATACTTTGACTAATTCTTCATCATACCAAGTGCAAGTTGCAACCGAACCAAATACTTAGCATCTTCCCAAAAAGGATGTGATACCTAAAAAGATTAATACAAGATTAGTTTAAAACAACGACAGCAATAGTTATGTAGTATTACTACTGCGACAAATACTTAATTAAATGATTAATGTATAATTTGATTATAATTACATCGAAAATATCACCTTAAAAACTCAAAATTTAAATTTAAATTCTCTTAATCGGTAAATATAATATTTATTGTTTGTTAGGAGATTAAAAGTGTTAATATGATAGATTTGGATAATTTTAAACTGAATTACTAATATTACTTTATTTTTATTAGCATTATTGAATTTATAAATTTTTTAAAAAATTAACGGATTGATATTAATAAGATTAATTTGATTGATTTTTGAATTAATATAATAATAAAATATAGATTTAATAGTCAAATATATCTTTAACTTTTTGTATAAAATGAGTATAAACTTTTAATATTTTATTGCATGCAAATCTGTCCGTAAAACTTTTATTTTATTGTAGATAAACCTCAAATTTTCAAAATATTGCAATTAAATTCACATTTATTGAATGACACTAATTGCAGTTTGAACATCTTATTGGTAATTGATGTGAATATCTTTTTGGGCTGCCATGTGGTATACCACATGTGCAATATAAACGAAAATTAATGTCATTTAATAAATATAAACTTAATCATATAATTTTAAAAAGGTTAGAAAACAAACTAATTTGCATATAATAAAAATGTTGATAACTAACAAATAATTGGTTAGAGTAAGTGGAAGTGAATTTTTTGCTTAGACATTTGAACAAGATCTGATTTCTAGAATCGTCACTGTTGGAAAGACTTTACCTGAATATCATTTCGGTCTGAACAGAAATAATCTCAGACTGTAAAACTGATAAAAATATCTGTGATTAAAAAAAAATTAAGAACTTATATCAATTTTATGTAAAAAGTTAAAAATATGTTTGACTATTATTCTTAAAGCATAATTAATTTAAATTATATTTTGAACTTTCAATTTCTTATATTTAAAATAAACTAAATAAAATCATCTATAAAATCTTTAAACACCAAAGCATTAACTTCAAAACTTTGAAAAAAATCAATTTTAAAACATTACTGAAGCCCAAACATTAAACATATTATTTTGGTTTTATATATTTTGTTTAAATTTTTCAAATTTTTACATTTTGGTTAAAAATTCAATTAATTCAATTTTCAAAATGACTTAATGGAAAATTATTTTTTTAAAAATCATTTTTGATAATCAACAATAAATCGATTTAATCTATTAATTCTATTAAAATTAAAATATGATCAGTCTTATATATATATATATATATATATATATATATATATATATATATATATATAAAGACTCAAAAGAAAAACAAATAAAAATGTATTTTTTGGTTACAACAAATAAAATGTTGCAATGATGAATTTGGATTGTATGCCTTCCCACAAATAAGATTACGAGGAACTTTCATTATCCAGGATAATTTTTAATTACAACTAAATAGTCAAAATATTACGTGTTCCAAACTGAGGAAGTGGTTGTACTTAGTCTCATGTCAAATACATTGACTAGAATCTCTGAAAAAAAGGGAATCGGACGGCACTTACCCAAGCCAAAGCAAATACCAATGAAATTTGTTTCCTAGCTTCTAGATGTATTACTCTGCTTTGCTACACCTTTTTAATAGGTAAACAACTCTCAACAACTTATTTTTTTATTTTTCAGTATAAAATAAAAAAAAATTCTTAAAAAAATGGACGGCTGTCCTGGCAAAAAAAAAAAAAAGAGGAACGGCTGTGATTAATGCAATCACTGTGGGTCCAAAAATCATTAGACTGTTTTCCTCACGTACCAAAAGTTTTTAGGTAAATTATGGAAACTGATTTATAATGATTTGTGAGATTCTTTTGGTTTTTTCTTTAAAAATTAAAGTTAACTAAAAATAATAAATATTAAAAAATTCTTTTATTTCCCTTTTACTAAAATGTAAGCCATTTATAATATTCATAGAAAAAAATTTAAGAATAAAAATAATTATACTATTTTTAAAATTTAAATAAATTGTTAACCAATTATAAAATTTACAAATTTATTAAATTTTTATTTATAAAAATTTCAAATTCACAAACCACTTATAAATAAATGGGAGTTATAAACAAAGGGGAGTAAGGATTTCACGATTTATATTTCTTTATTTATTAGTAAAATTGAAAAAGAAACACTACACTAGAAAGCTGAGCGGGCCTAAAGCACCCGATAAATACTCTTAACTCCAACTGAACTCAAGAATTAGAAGGTTAGTTTAGTAAATTTACCTAACTATCTTCATTTCTCTCACGAGACGACAAATCATTCAGTCCACAATTCCTCACTAATTAACCTATTAATTAATTAATCTTTCTCAAGAAAGAAATAAAGATGATTACATTATCTATTATAAATAATCATTTTCCAAAAATCTATTAATAAAATATAAACCCAAATCATACGTAAAAAGAAAATTTCAAAACACCCTGTTTTTCTCAGCTCACCAAGCCCGCGTTTTCTTCCTCCCTCGCCTCACCGTCGTCACCCCACCAACCCCGAGACGTCGTCCGCTCAGTTTCCGATTGTTTGTTTTTTAATTTTTTTCTGTCATGGGAAACTGTAACGCATGCGTTAGACCGCAAGACAGTCCGGAAAGTAAACCACATCGGCCGGAGCAGAACCAGAGAGAGAAGAAAAAACCCCGGGAAAAGAAACCGAACCCGTACTCAGAGAAAGTCCCCTCGCCGGCTCCGATCCGAGTTCTAAAAGATGTTATCCCACTGAGTCACCGAACTCGAATTGGTGACAAGTATATCCTCGGACGCGAACTTGGCCGAGGCGAGTTCGGAATCACTTACCTCTGCACGGACAGGGAAACGCGCGAAGGCCTCGCGTGCAAGTCAATCTCGAAAAGGAAACTCCGGACTGCCATCGACATCGAAGACGTCCGACGCGAGGTTGCCATAATGTCAACGTTGCCTGAACATCCGAATATTGTGAAGTTGAAAGCGACGTATGAGGATCATGAAAATGTTCATTTGGTTATGGAGCTTTGTGAAGGAGGGGAATTGTTCGATAGGATAGTAGCGAGAGGGCATTATACGGAACGCGCGGCGGCGAACGTGGCGAAGACGATAGCGGAGGTGGTTAGGATGTGCCACGAGAATGGCGTTATGCATAGAGATTTGAAGCCTGAGAATTTTTTGTTTGCGAATAAGAAAGAACACGCGCCGCTAAAAGCGATTGATTTTGGTTTATCTGTGTTTTTTAAGCCTGGTACGTGGAGGGATTTTATTTATTTTTTTCTTTTTGAGGTTTTATGTGGGTTTTTGATAGTTCGGAACATTGGTTGATGAATTTTGGATTTTTAAATCTTGGAGGGGCTTATGAATTCATTTTCGGGGTTTTGATTGATTTTATACTTTTGAGTTTATGGAATAAAAGTATATCTGTGTGGGTTTTTGCTTGTTTCTGTGGTTAAATTTGGAGTTTTAATTTATGGGTTGTTAACAGATTTTGCTTTATATTTGAAAGCTTGAAGCTAGCGCTGAGTGCTATGGAGGATTCTGTTTTTCTTGTGAAGTTGTTTGGTTATTTGACTGATTTTGGATTTTGCTTGTTAGATATTTGTTCAACTGTTGAATCTTGAGTTTGAGCTTTGTTAAACGTTTTAATGAGATTTATTTATGGGTTTCAGCTTGATTGCATGATTGATATTTCGAATTTTGGATTTATTTTATAGGGGAGAGGTTTTCAGAGATCGTGGGGAGTCCATACTATATGGCTCCTGAAGTTCTGAAACGAAATTATGGACCGGAGGTTGATGTGTGGAGTGCTGGAGTGATCCTTTACATTTTGTTATGTGGGGTTCCTCCATTTTGGGCAGGTATTCCATTTCTTACTTTGTGCTTTTATATGGTTGTGCAGTTTCAGACACCTTTATGAGGCTGTAGTTTTTAAAACTTACCTTTTTTCCCAGAGACTGAACAGGGTGTTGCTCTTGCAATTTTGCGAGGGGCCATTGATTTTAAGAGAGAACCTTGGCCTCAAGTTTCGGACAGTGCCAAGAGTCTTGTCAGGCAGATGTTAGAACCGGACCCTAAGAAGCGGTTGACTGCTCAACAGGTGCTTGGTAAGTTCTCTGGTAGTTCTTATGATACTGAATTTTCAAATAGCATCAAGGACAACACTATTTGCATATTTAGCTAAAAGCATTCAGATAGCATTTGAGGATCCAGAGTGCTTGCTGCCTCAATATTATGATTTATTCTTTAAAGAGTGAGGTCAGGGTAACTTCAAGGATACAATATGAATCATCATCATCGGAGCCTTTATCCCAATACTAAGGTAGGTTATATGAACCAATATACAAATTTATGTTAAGTTGTCAGCATGAATTTTTCTCCTCCACTCATTCCTATCTAATGCAATATGTTCTTCCAACTCTCGTTCCATCATATCTTTCTGGATTACTTCCTTCCAAATCTTTTTCGGTTTTTCCTTAACCTTAACTCTTTTTATATCATTCATAGTCTCCACTCTTCTAATTGGAGAGTTCACAAGTCTACGTCGTATGTGTCCAAACCAATGTAAATGATTTCCACTCATCTTGTTTTCGATAGTTGTCACTCCAACTTTTTTGCGAATGTCCTCATTTCTTATTCTATCTTTTCTCAAATATCCACACATTCATTGTTTGTGTATGCACTCCTTTAGTTGCCAAACATTCACTACCAAAGAGTAAACTAAGTCTAACAATTGTCTTGTAAAACTTGTCTTTCAACCATATAAGAATTTATTTGTCACACAACACACCTGTGACACTTTTGCACTTGCTCCAATCAAACTGTATCCTAGGGGTCATATGACCGTTAATCTCTCCATCCATCTAAACGATTGACCTTAACTATCTAAAATGATCCTGCTTAGGGATCGCCATCCCATCTAGTATCACTACGTTTCTATCTTCCTCTCTGTTTGGACTGAATTTACACTTCATGTATTCAACCTTTGCTCTGTTTGATCTAAATCCTCTGGACTCTAACATCTGTATTCATAGTTCTAACTTAGTATTAACTTTCACTCTAATCTCAGCACACAAGACAATATGATCTGCAAACATTATATACCAAAGTACATTATCATGGATGGATTTTGTCAGCTCGTCCATTACTATAGTGAACAAAAATAGACTTAACGCCAACCCTTGAGATAGCCCCACTGTGATAGGAAATTTACTTGTTTGCCTTTCACATTTCCTCACGTGTGTTCTTTTATCTTCATACATGTCTTTAATTATTTTAATATATTTCATGGGGATTGTTTTCTACATTAAAGATCACCATAATACTTCATTAGGCACTTTATCATATGTTTTCTCCAAGTCTATAAAGATCAGATGAAATCTTTCCCTCACACTCGAGAATGCTCCACAAGTTGTTTAAGTAAGTGTATCGCTTTCATAGTTGACCGGCCAGATATAAAATCAAATTGATTCTTCGATATCTCTACAGTCTTTTTTAATCTTCGTTCTATTACTTTTTCCCATAATTTCATCGTATGACTCATTAGTTTTATGTCTTAATAATTGAAACAACTTTGAATATTTCCTTTGTTCTTATAGAGAGGTACAAATGCACTTTTTCTCCATTCCTCTGGCATTTTGTTAGTGTACCGAATCTTATTAAAAAGATTTGTCAACCACCTAACTCTGATCTCTCCAAGACATTTCCAAACTTCAATAGGAATGTCATCAGGCTCAACAACTTTCTCTGTTTTCATCCTCTTCAGTGCCTTCTTTACCTCTATCTCTTTGATTTTGCGTATAAAATATTGGTTTAAATCCTCGAGAGGCTCTGAGATATTGTCCACAATTTGATTTTTTCTGTCGTTGAATAGTTTGTTAAAATAATCATGCCACCTTTCTTTGATATCATTGTCCTTAACTAGAGTTCTTTGGTGTTCATCTTTTATACATTTCATCACTCTTAAGTCCCGACTTCTCCTCTCGCTTGCTCGCGCCAATCTATATATCTCTTTCTCTCTCTTCTTTGTGTTCAACTTGTTATAAATATCTTTCACGACCTTTATCTTAACTTTTGCCACCGTTCTCTTTTGCCTCATTCTTAGCTAACTTGTATTTTGTAAAACTCTATTCCGGTTGTTTGTCTTCAAAGCCCTGTAACAATCTCTCTTAGTCTTTATAGCTTTCTTAACTAATTCAGTCCAACATATTGCATCCTTTTTAGTCAGTGCTTTTCCCTTTGATACTTCTAATATTTCCATACCGACCTCCCGAATGTGTTTTACCATCTTGTTCACACTGTATTCAAGTTTTCCTCTATTGTCCCGTCTTTTTTCTGGGTCTTAACTATTTCTACATGCTTTACGACAATCTTCTTTTAGCTTCCATCATCAAATCCTTTTAGCTCTTTCTTGTTTGTTCTTACGATGTCGTTTATGAATTTTTAAGTCTAGTACTAATAGTATATGTTGTGCGGTAATATTCTCACACGGGATAACTTTGTAGTCTAGACAATTACGTTTATCCCTCCTCTTAGTAAATAAGAAGTCTATTGGATTTGCGTTCGATCCATTCTTAAAGGTTATAAGGTGAGGTTCTCTCTTCCTAAACAGTATATTCACTAGAGTTAGGTCTTAAGATAAAATAGAATATATGATAGCATCCCCACCTTCATTTCTTACATCTAAACTAAAACCCCCATTTACGCTCTCAAAACCCTCCTTACTAGCACCTACATGGCTATTAAGGTTATCAACAATACAAAGGTTCTCTTCTATAGGCACTGTATCTAAATCCTTCCAAAACTGTCTTTTACAAATATTATCAAGCCCTATCTATGGTGCATATGCACTAATAACATTCAAAACGTCCCCTCCTAGAACTAGCTTAACCAAAATAATTCTATCCTCTTGTCTCTTAACTTGTACAATATCCTTTTGATATTTTTTGTCTATAATGATACTTACACCATTTCGGTCTCTATCATTCCCTGTATACCAGAGCTTATACTACTAAGGTGCTATCTCCCTAGCCTTCTCCCCAACCCATTTGATCTCTTGGAGACACAAGATTTCAATCCTCTTCTTACAGATAGTCTCACAAATCTCTACTAACTTACAATTAAGTGTACCTATATTTCAAGATTCTAACCTAAGCTTATGATTATGGACTAATTTCTTTACCCACCCCATCCAATATGGTGCGAGAACATTTGCTTATTGGGCACCACATTCAGGCGTCGATATGGCATGTCGCTTTTGAGCGATCACGTAGCAACCCTTGCACATTTTTCACTGCACCCGGGCTCTGATGCAGCGTGTCGTTGAGTAGAAGACACCTCGATGGATTTCGTATATAGGTTCATCTTATAAAAATTAGATAAGTTTTAAGTGGCTGGTTGTCCAAATCTACCGTCGGCCCTCTTCCTTTATCCGGGCTTGGGACTGGTTATGTTTAACACAGGTGGAGTTCATGAATATAATATGAATAACATGAAAAATCTGAGTAACTGTCATCACTTCATATTTAGGATTAGCTTTAATAATCTGGAAAATGGACAACTTTCTCAATATAATGATTCACATGATTCAGTTTTATTGGATTTTAATAAACATGTATCCAAGGTCATGTTTGTCATCCATTCTGATATTGACATGGCTGAATTACCTATGTAACTAAGCCGAGCCAATATAGTGAGAAGCTCAGGCTTGTGCTTGACTCTAAACTTGTGGTTTGAAACTTGGTTCAAACTTGATGGATCTAGCTCGAGCTTTACTTGAGATAAAACCTGAGCTACTTGGGCTTGTTGGGTTAGGCATGTTTATCAATCAAAACAATTCTCATATTTGATCTGAGCTCGATTATTTTTGCACAAGCTTGAGTTTGAGCTTGAGCTTGAGCTTGAATTGACATTTTTTACTAATAATTTACAAACAATAATGGTAAGATCATAAATTAATAATTAAAATAATAAAAATCTTCTTTATTATAGAAAATTTGATTAAGCTTGCAAGCTCATTGAGCCAAGCATTAGAACACTTGAACTCAGATCGCTCAATGGCTTAAGCAACTCGAGGTTGACTCAATAATAACCTAGCCAAGTTTGAGCTTTGTCCGAGCCAAGCTTGATTAGCTTGCGAACATGTGTCTCATTTACCCCAATGGTCTAGACTGCTAAAATAGTTGTGTTTTCTTTGATATTGCTTATATTCTTGAATTGAGATAATTCTTGGATCAAACCGTCTGTCTGTTGCTTTTTAATTTAATTTTATTTTTTTCAGGCTATTTGTTTTGATCAATCTGTAATATTCCATAAGTCTTTGGCTACCGTAAGTTTATGTTGTTATATGACATACCTCTTGGTTAAAGATTCTTGTTGGTGGTAATCATAAAGCCAAATACATGCTCTCAGAAGAACTATGAAAAGATTTTTTACCTCTTGTCCTGTTTGAGAAGTGTTAAATCTTAGTCATTTGATTGATTGGTTCTTCAAATTTTAAAGCTTTTTATTTTTGACCTGTCCTGTTAAGATATTTTATGCTTGGATTTTCTCCTTTCTAAGTTTGGACCATTGTAGAGATTGCTGGTTGTAGTTTTCTCCAAGTTAGAGGTTAGTTTTGCTGAATGTTCTTTAGAAACCTGCGGAATTTTCAAAGCGGTGTGATCTTGATAGAACAAATCCCTTCAATAATGATTTTGAGCATCATGCTCACTTTATGCTGTAGAGCAGTTGGATGCATGGTATTTGGCATCTGATAATGAGTCATGTATTGTTTGTAACTTTGTGTTATCAAATGCTGGTTGTGTCAAATGTCGATATATGTATGATTTTATCTAGTCTAAATTTTAATAAATTTTATTTCAAACTGATAAAGGAAATTTATGTTGACATGAGCCCAGACGGGCACTATGATACATAACAATGAATTACATAGTGGGCAAAGTTTTTTTTTTTTTTAATTTTTTTTAAAAGGAAATTTAATCTCTGAAATAAAGCCCATTAGATGCTTACTTGCATAGAAATATTTTGCCTTTTATTTTAATATTTCTATCAGCTGTAACTATTTATTTTAGTATGCAGTTTATACTTTGAAGTCCTTGTAGAATCCTCTTTATGACTTTTTTTAATGTTTGTGTTGATTTTCACTCTTTAATCTCCTCCTTCCTTTTCCTTTTTTTTTGACCACAGAACACCCCTGGTTGCAAAATGCAAAGAAAGCTCCCAATGTTCCATTAGGAGATATTGTGAGAGCAAGGCTCAAGCAGTTTTCTGTGATGAATAGATTGAAAAAGAAGGCCTTGCGGGTAAGTGTTTTTAGGTGGATTATGTGAAATTTTCAGTTCAAGATCCAAAATTCATTGCGGCATCATGCAATTCTCGAGTATCTGCAGGTGATTCAGTTCTGTAAATGCTGCAGGTAATTGCAGAGCACTTATCTTTAGAAGAAGTCGAAGTAATCAAAGATATGTTCGCACTGATGGATACAGACAATGACGGGAAAGTTTCATACGAGGAGCTGAAGGCTGGGCTTCGAAAGGTTGGTTCACAATTGGCTGAACCAGAGATCAAGATGTTGATGGAAGTGGTATGGTAGAATTTTTACTTGCATTGAAGCTGAAGTTTCATTTTTAACTTTGAGTTAGTGCACTACTTTGTCATGTGACTTCTATCATGTTTGAGCCCATTTAGGATACTTTCAAAACTCTGCTGTTCTGCTACATGCTTCCTTTGCTGCAATTTGCTCTGAACATCCTCTACTAAATAAATATTCTTCTGTTGCTTAAATATAAGTTGTCAAATTGATCACATTAGCTTGCCTAACGAGCAAATGTTAACTCTTTTATTTATTTATTTTTTTAAATGAAGTTCCTAGTCCATCTGTAGTATGACCATTTTCTTGATTTCATTATGAGATTGCCATAATTAGCTTTTAGTTTATATAAATTTCTTTACTTATTGTTATGTTATTTTTACCTACAAGATTCCATGTAATGCACCATTGATTGTGTGTTTCAATTATTAACCAGTGAAATTATTAGGAAAGTTATATTGTCAGTGGGCCTTGGGTCATTTTAGAAGCAGAAGTTTTTATCTTGCATAAACCAAAAATCAGCTCAGCTCCGCTCCCTCCCCTCTTTCGTTCTTGAAGAAACATTCCTGAAATTATCTATTGCTGATTTAGCATCTTTCATAATTATATTTTAAAATATTTTGTATTTCCTGTTGGCCAATGATTTTGAGATCTGCTTACACATTCATGAACTAGTTTTTTATTCTTTAGAAGCTACTTTGTCCTTTGTGAAGTAAGAAAATGGGATTTAAAGGTAGTATTTTACGTGTATAGCATATCTATGGTTATTTGAAGAATTTATTTTCTTGCATATTTTTTGAGAAAGATTCACATATTTTCTTGTTTGCAATGCTCCTTTTTACATGATTGGAAACTTTTCATAAAGCCATTGTTAGACTGACAATGGGCTTAAAATTTTTTTCTTGATTTCTTATTTTTTATTTTATTATTATTATTATTATTATTATGGAGAGCCAAGCCCATAGAGTAAACTCTTCATATTTGGTGAGTTTAGTTTTGGTTGCATGTTCAAAGTAAGTTCAAGCATGTTCATGCACCATTGGAGTAGAATTTAGAGGTTTTCCATTTCTTATGTCTGCTTGCTTTTAATATTAATTACTTAACTGGATACATGTAGTTATGTCTACAGTTTCATATTTTCAATTAACTGAATGATTACAACTTAACACAGTATATCATTAATATGTATATATATATATATATATATATTTTCATAATCTCATATGGCTGCTAAGAATTTGCATGTCAACTTGAACTTTTGTGTTGATCCAATATTTATTTGTATTAGGCTGATGTTGATGGAAATGGAGTATTGGACTATGGGGAATTTGTAGCAGTGACAATTCACTTGCAGAAAATGGAGAATGATGAGCATTTTCGCAGAGCATTTATGTTCTTTGACAAAGATGGGAGTGGATATATTGAGCTGAATGAGTTAAGCGACACGATAGCTGATGAATCAGGTGAAACCGACGGTGATGTACTGAACGACATCATGCGTGAAGTTGACACCGACAAGGTTTTATTTCCAAGTCATACCAACTCTTATTTCATTTACTATATCCAGGAAGAATTCCATTTCTCCACAAATTTCTTTTTGTAAATATCACTTTCTTGGTGCTTAGTAGAAACAGAAATACCACATCTGAGTACCTATGACTTCAGAAATTTGTCAAAGTAGTTTTTGCTCGAAAAGTTTCAAATTTCAATTCACTTAGGAAATTGAGGACTGTTAATTTCACCAAAATTACAAGTCCCCTCTGTCTATTTTCTTCTGTAAGTTTGCAGTTCCGCCATATTTTAACAGTTAACCCATTTTCTTTTCCATGTCAACCTTTTATTCAGGATGGGCGTATCAGTTATGATGAATTTGTTGCCATGATGAAAGCTGGCACTGATTGGAGAAAGGCATCTAGGCAGTATTCAAGAGAGCGGTTCAAGAGCTTGAGCCTTAACTTGATGAAAGATGGTTCTTTGCAGCTCCACGATGCCCTTACCGGACAAGCTATTGCTGTTTGAGCAATGGGATAAATGACTTTGTTATGCTTGTGCCTGCTGGATTTTCTCTCACCATTTGTTGTCGATACGAAAAGTAGCACACCGGTGGCTTCACAGAGTGGCATTTAGGGTTAACAATGAGCTCTTGGAGGCAGACAATATTCTTTAATAACAGGTTTACATCGCCTTTTCTTTTTCCGATGAAGTGTGCATTAATCAGTTAGAGTTGTTAGGTGTTGGTAGAATGTGAAGGGCATGTCCATGTATATTTTTTTCATGTCATGTTGTTTGATGATTTACTTGGTATTATTTCATTTGCTATATTGTGCAGAGTCTAGTCTAGGTTTGTTTACGAGGAATGTGTCATTTTGAAAATATTTCCAACGTTTGTTTTCTCATCTACTTAAAGAAAACCCAGCTTCTGATGGATTAATTGGATCTTCTGATTGCTATATTTTATCAGTAAAAGCTCTTATTATTTGTTTTTTAGGAAAATGAAAATGACTTATGGATGTTCTGATTATGATTTCATTTTATCAGTTTTATTTTTGAAATTAGGCAGGATCTAACCAAAAACCCTATTAATGGTTTTAAGAAATCATACTTTAGTATTGTTTATCAAGCAAACGCTCATGTAGAGGCGGTAAGTGGATCGGTTCGGATAGGTTTGGTTCAAGTTGTTTTTAGACTCGGGTTTGTTTTTTTTGCGTTCGAATTTTTTTGGGTTCGATATGGTTTCAGGTTCGGTTTCAATGAGTTCGATCTCGGTTTGAGTCGGGTGAGTTTAGCGGGTCGATTTTAAATTATTTTGAAATTTTATAAGTTATGAATTTTTTTTATTTTAAATGTAATAATTAATTTAATTTTATATAATTTTAAATTTTATTAAATATTTATATAAGTACAAATTTTTACATTTTAATATTTATTATTCGACAAAAATTATTTACCTTTTTAATTTTTTATAATATTTACTATAAAATAATAGATATAATTATATTCATCAATTGTAAAATAGATATTATGAAAAAATGATTAATTATCTTTTACAAAAAATACTTAATATGAATAATTATTTAATTAATTAGTTCAATTTTAGTTTTAATTTTTTTTTGTATATAAATGATAATATTAATGTTATTGTATTAAATGTAATCGTATATACAAATTAATTAAATATTGAGATAATGAGAATTTGAACTTTAACCCTTTAATTATCATCTTAAGCTTTTACCATATGAGTTATATTTTATATTTGATATAATAAACTAAAAAAATATATTTATACAATAAAACATTGTGATCTTAAAAAACTTAATAAAACATAATTAAAATAATTATGAAATTAAATTAGTTAATTCTACTTAAAATAATAAGTTTTTAAATTAAGCATAGGTTGCTGAAATTAAATTAATAAAAATTTCATAATTAGTTAATATGCAATTTTTACACATTGACTATTTACATATATGATACTATTGTATATGTATATAAATATGACATAAATTGTAATTATCAATTTTAATAAAATATTATTGAGTCAAAAATATTAATGAAACATAATAATAAAATAATTATGAAATTAAATTAGTTAATTATACTTAAGATAATATATTTTTAAATTTTAAATATACGATACTAAATTAAATTAATAAAAATTTCATAATTAGTTAAAATGCAATTCTTATGATGCAAATTGTATTTAAAATTGAAATTATAAATTTTAATAAAACATTGTTGACTTAAAAAATTAATCAAACATAATAATAAAATAATTATAAAATTAAAGTGGGTAATTAAGCTTCAAATAATATGTTTTCAAATTTCAAATATAAAATACTAAAATTCAATTAGTAAAAGTTTCATAATAATTAATAAATTATGAAACAATTAATAAAATTAAGATACAATTCTTACATATTCATACCTTACACACTCCGACACAATCATGTATGTGTGATGTATAATTGTATATATATTGACAATTTTGTCTAACTTTGCTTAAATTGAATATTGCTCATTTGTACAAAAAATAAGTGTGTGTATGTGTATGTGTATGTGTGTGTATGTATATGTGTAGTTTTTTAGAATTAAGAAATTTTTTTCATTTAATTTTACGAAATGAAGAACATTTTTATTTTATTGTATTTATTTTTGACATTTTACTTGTATAGATGTATTATTTGATTTAATTATTTAGCTTTTCTTTTAAATTAAAAAATAATATATTTTAATTTTAACATTATATTTTTTATTTTCAAATAAATTTAATATTTTTGTATATTTGAAACTTTAATCAAATGTAATTTAAATTTAATTTTGTTAATAAAGTTCTTAATTTTTTTCACAAAATATCAAATTCAAATAAATGTTACAATTATATAATGATTTATATATATATAATTTATTATTATATTAAAATTAAAATTTTAATATGAAATAAATATAATAAAATAGTATAATAATTGTTTTTATAATAAAATTAAATGTTATATTTAATAATATATTTATTATTATAAATACAATAAGTATGGTATTAAAAATTATTTGATATTCACATATATATATATATATATATATATCATGTTTTAAAATAATTTTATTTAATAATTAAATTTAAATATTCAATACTTATTTTGTTGATAATACATTATTGATATGATTATGTAATAGATAATGATTATTTTATAATTTTATAAATTTTAATTAAAAAAGTGTATCATTATTTTATTTTATTTTATTTTTAATAAAATAATCATACAATTATAATTCAAGTTTTATGAGTTATAAATTCGATTTTTTAGGCTTGTGTTCAGGTCGATCTCGAGTTCAGGTTTATAAATCTCATGAAATTTTTCGATACTTGATTTTAAGTGATACTGATTGAGGATAAATTATGCTTAAATGTGGTTAATTAAATTAAATTATATCTCAATCTTAATGTAAGAGACTTAGGGAAGGTCAATTGACGAACTTTTTAAATATATACATAGATACATACATACATGATGAGGTATTAAATATATTAACAAATAAACAACTAAATGAATACATAAATAAATATATACATATATATATATATTTATACGTGCTGCTGTAGGTATCCTCCAATATAGGGTATGTAGGTATGTACATAAATGTGTACATAAGTATATAAATATACATACACGAGATATATGTATACAAACGCCCGTGGGAGCAGGAGTCGAGGATTGACTTCTAAAATGAAGCCAATCCCAAGAGATTCCGAGAGCTCCTTTCGGCAGCATATGTAAGAGATACATGTATAAATACAAAAATTTATGGGGAATGCAACGGAAGTGGAATGACTAATGAGTGGATGGCTTGGAGGTGGGGAGAAAAGAAAAGAAATTGAAGTTTTGCTGAGTAACAACAACCTTAACACTAAGGAAATAATATTGAAATGGTAAAAGTGATGTCCAATTGGTCTTAGAAAAAGGAAGAAAGATGAATTGAGAGTGGATGATGACTGAATTAAGTAGAGAAGGAAAGTAAAAGTCTGAAAGCTTGGCGAAAAGGGGACCCACCCGAGGCAATCCGTGTCTGCTGCAGTTTTGATATACTGCAGCAGAAGGAAGAAGGACAAGAGAAACAAGACCGAAGCAGTTGGTAAGACAGTGAGTGATGCAAAGTGAGGGGAGGTAATTGTGAAGTCTCGGTAAATGGGAATGATGAAGAAATGTAAACATAAAAATATATGTATATACTACTGGAGTCAGTAGCAGCAAACGCATGATATAAGGCTGAAAACGTGGGAAAAGAAACTGCAAGTGTAGAAACTAGAGTTGGTGAAAGAGGATGATATTCTGAAAGTATAGGAAATATGGGGAAAAGGAAATTGTCAACACACGAATTGACAGTAGCTCGTGTGATGGTATACTGATGAAGGAGACTGATCGAGACACAGCGAAAACAGAAAAGAAAGAGTGAAATGCTGAAGCAAATTTCGTTGTCTATTGGAAGTAAGAGAGTAGGTGCTGGAAGTGTAAGAAAGAAAACGAGAAGATGACAGTGATTGTGTCTGAGCTACTGAAGAGGAAAGAAAACGCGAGATGTCTACTAGGAAACGAGGCTATGCCAGATCCATTTATCTCTTCTCATGACTCAAACAGAGCAGTGAAGGAGAAACGAAGAACAAAACGGGGCTGATCTTAGACAGTACATGGGCTGTAAAAAAAAATATAAATATATAAAAAGGTTTTATGTAAAACGCAGAAGGAACATGAAGCTATAGTTGGAGTTTCTCCCAGCTTCCAACAGCAGTAGCTAAGGTGAAACAGACCTGAAGCAGTGGCAACCCACATAAGGGAGAAAACCTGAAGCAGGGTGCGCAACACGCAAGACAGCAGTTGTTGCCAATGGAGATGCCAGAACCGAAAGACTGGTTTAGATATTAAAAAGGGATTATGTTAGAGCTGCTAGACAGGGGATGAATGTGGCTGTTACAAGGTCAGTGAGACGTGAATAGAAAAGATGAAGCAGAGGATAAAAGAATGGTCTTCTGTAAATAATGGAAAGATGGGAAACGATAAGGGGCTGAGCAAAAACAGAGGCGAACAGTGGAGACGGACCTTAGAGCGTGAAACTGAGAGAGATAGCACGAGTAGGAGGGACGGAAAAACTAGCTAAACCGAGAGCCAAACTGAAACCTAAAGCAGAGAACGAAACAGAGTATAGGATGTGGTCCTCAGGTAGGAGCAGTGGCGAATGGTGAAGGCTGGAAGGAAGATGACGATGGTGGTGGCAGAACGTGGATAATAGTGGCGATGGTCGAGATGAGAGAAAGAGGAATGGTAGTGCCGAGAGGTGGTTGATGACGATGAGAGGAGCTGAGGGAGTGAAATAGTGAAGGAGAAGAAGAGAGGAAGAAGAAGAAAAGAGAAAAAAAAAAAAAGGGCTTTGAAGAAATTATTCAGGAAGAATTTAAGGAATTATTTTCGGTATATTAGATCACGTCTATAGAGCAAACAAACGCTCTAGAACGATCTGACCAACTCTCGGTATTGGGGATTACTTGCAGACACCGAGGTAAGAAAAATTCTATGTGTTGTTAGAGATAATTGCACGTAGTTTCTATCGAATCGTAGGTAAAAATATACTAGGTCGATTTATAACTCTGAAAATTATAGATTTTTAGCAGCCTAACTTTACCGTTATAAGTTTAATTTACTTACATAGATTTCGATATAGTATGAATTATTATTTTAAAATGAAAATCCCTAATTTAATTATCATAGACTGCTTACTGAGATTTTTAATCGAAAAATGGCGAATTAACCTCTTTATGAAATGTGATATTTTTATCGAACTGAATTTACAATTGATTTTAATGAAAAATGATTTGCTTATAAGTGATACTGAGGATATGTGCTTGAGCGCGTGCTGACTGTGTGTCGCACGGTCCGACTCGCACTGATTTTAAGATAAAGGCGATGGTTAATCATGCTACACTACTGTTTACAGTATTGTTTCTATAGTCCACAGAGTACGATGTACCGTGCAACACGCATGTGAGTATGATGTATCGTGTTTTCTGGTCATCAGACATTCTGTTCTATAAGCCGTTAGGATAGTTGACTACACCCACGGCGATTAACATATTGGCATACCTGATCAGTGATGCCCGGAGTCACCGACATTGGTAAATTGTCATTTTGAATTTTGATATAACATGTTCTGCATTGTCTCATCTATTTGATTTATTGGATTAACCGTAAGAACTGTAATATTTTGTACAAATCGTTTATTCTACTTTTCGAAGTTTCAGAATCTTGTATTTACTGCAGTAAATTGCTTTTACTATCGATATTAATACTGTTTTCGAATTCCCATTATGGTATTACTGATTTTTCCAAATTATCTATATATTTTCATGAGAATTCCTATTTTAGCATATATTTATAAGTAGTGTATTTATCTACCTGCCGCATGTTTTTCTTACTGAGCACGTTGAGCTCACCTCTTACTTTCCTTCACAGAGCCTCATCAGTAGCTAAGATCGCCTTTATAAGTTGAATTATTTTGCACAGCTATATATCAGCAAAGTATTCTTCCGCGTTAAAGATATACCCAATATAGATATCTATTTTGTATCTAAATTTTGTAAGTATATTGATGTATATGGAAATGTGTCTGGAGAATGTGAACATGAATATTTTGTAAAAGAACAATTATGCTGATTTAATTGGACAGCACTGCCATTAGTTTTGTTTAAATTTGTTACTAAGAAATAAAATTGAATAGGCAGATTTATTGTTCCGATTAATTATTGACTCATAGCCCAACCAAATTGTACCATAAATTAGGGCGTTAGAAAAGTTGGTATCAAAGTAAGCTTGGCCTGATACGAGTCGATATTAGGAGTAAGAGAACATTAGGAAAGTTCACATCCCCAACATCATTATACATTGTTTAGATAGAAACGGGTTTATCTGGCTATGTTTTACCCAAAAATTGTGTCATTGAATGAAGGAAAACTAATAGATATGACTGATAGGTATTACGACCATACAAGTAGATGAGAGGGAATCATTTCTCGAGGCCGTAGGGATAGGCCCGGGAGATATAGTGAATCCTCAATTGACCGTGCACCTCATAGTTAACCGAAAATTCTGAAACCCGCTCTGGAAGATTAGAGCGGAGACAATGATGATATTGTTCAGTCAGGTAATGACACAATTGATAGTTTACAGGGCGTGGATAAACATTTTATTTTACTGTGTTATCACCACCCTCGCCTACACAGACTAATCTCGAACTGTCGCCTACCCAATCATTGGTAGTATCACAGGCTCCAGCAGAGCTTCAACGACCCTAAAACAACATAATAGTAAGAATGATAATTTAGGGTACGACTATGAACTTCATAGACTGAGGCAATTTCAGAAGTTTAAGACTCCGTCTTTCAGTGGGGTTAAGAATCCAGTGGTTACGAAAGATTGGATAAATGAGATGGAGAAGCTCTATAAATTTTTTCGACGTAACTCTACCGAGAAAGTTGCTTTTGCAGCTTTTATGCTAAAGAATTGGAGAAGTTATGAGGATTCTTAAGGAGTATAACTATGAAGAAGGTAAGTTTTGTAGCATTGATATTAAAATGGGAAGCAAAACCTTTGCGAAAATCCCCCGATTTATTTTGAGGACTCGACATTAGAGAGTTACAAGGGTTATATTTCTGGATATCCTTAAATGGTAATACATCTCGGATAAGGCACAACAGTAATTACTGAATGAAATGTTTGAATTGAACATAAGGTATAAGTATAAGATGAATATAAATCAAATTTATAGTTTTGGAAGAAGTATAATCTAGATACGTTGAGTTGTGAAATGAAGAAAGTCCAGAAACTCATAGGAGAGACTGAGATCCTCAATCGAGCTAGGTTAGTTCCATTTGACGTTATTATTTATGAAGAAGTAGTGTGTAAGACACAACTGTGTGGATAAGACACGACTATGTGGATATGAGATGCATGTCTTCAAAGTACTAGAAAAGGAAAGGTAAAGAGCATGACTAAAAGAGATCATTTTACTGAAGACATGGTAATGAAAGAGTAAAGTTACTATAATTGGAAGAATGAATTAATGAACAAATTGTATTAATGAAATTTGAAGGTTAAATTGCTTACGTGATTGATAAGGATAAGACGTGTTCGAAATAAAGAGACATTCCTATAGACAGGGAGTTTTTCGAAATATATCCAGACGATTTACCAAAGTTACCACTAGATAGAAAAATGAAGTTTTGAATTGATTTAATACTTGATACCGAATTAATATTCAAACCACCATACTGAATGACTTTGATTGAATTACAGAAATTATATGATAAATGGATTATCAGACCGAGTGATTCACTTTAGAGTGTACTGGCGTTATTTGTTAAGGAGATTCAGAGTCTTTTGGCTTACAAGAGGGTTTGGAATAGGAAAGATGCTTCGAATATAAGGATTGTAATTTGCATGTAATTATGTTTTCAATGCGAGACTAATTCGAATACGAAAAAAGATTTCGTTATAATTGATGTACAGAATGAGACAAGATTTGAAGTGTGATAAATTTTGAATACATGTTATATTTTGGATAAGAGATGTATACGATGTATGAATACTTCTAGTATATCAAATGATTTGGATTAAGTGAAATGAACTAAAAATGGTTGTGTTCAAAGGATAATTGAGACTTGCGATAAACCTTATTTTCTATTTTCGTCCGTATATGGAATTTTGAACCTTTATGATTATATTTAGTTCATGTGGTCAGGTTTGATAGCTAATTAAGGTATTTCAAAATACCCCTCTGCTTGAAAAACTTGACAACGTCTAAAAATATCCTAGTACATAATCCAAGAGAAAAATGTATACAGTAACCTCGAGACAGGGACTGGGCATATTAATGCAGAGTAGAAAGGTAACTGCTTATGGATCTTGGCAATTAAAAGATCATGAGAAGAATTAACTAACCCATGATTTAGAAATTGGCGACTGTAATATTTGCATTGAAGATATGGCGCTACTACTGGTATAGTAAGAAATTATAGATTCTTATTAATCATAAAAGTCTTAAATATTTATTTTCACAGAAGGAATTAAATATAAGGTAAAGGAAATGACTAGAGTTAGTGCCTTGAGTAGAAGTAACCTCGAGACGGTGATATATATATATAATGGTCAGGAAATGCGAACTGTTGGAACATCCTATGAACCTTAAGTTGGAAACGGTTCTTCTGATACTGATGTTACCGTATGATAACTAACCTAAGATTTGAATACTAGACTTATTTGATCGAATCCAATAGGTTTAGCGTAATGATAAGTATTGTATTGATGTAGCTAATCAGATCCATATGGGTACTACAACAGATTTTGATATTGATACTGATGGTTATTGAGGTTCAGAGATAGAATATGTGTACTTGATGATGTACAGTTAAAGAAATTGATATCGACAGAAGCTTTTTCCTCAAGGTATACTTTGCACCCGAGAATTAATAAGATGTATCGGAATTTGCGAAAAGTTCATTGTTGGTCAGGTATGAAGGGAGATGTAGCCAAATTTGTTGCCTAATGTCTTGTTTGTCATCAAATTAAGGTAGAGTACCAGATGCCTATGTAACGTTCAGTTTTTTTTGTTTTGTCTTTTCTTAATAAAATAATAATAGTAAAAAAAAATGATGATGATGATGAACAGAAAGGTAGGTGAACGGAAATGAAAAAAAAGAAAGAAAGAAGAGGGGTAGCGTGTGGCAGGGAGTCTGACAGAGATGATGGGGCTGTGCCATTGTGTGTTGGTCAGCCAAAGAAAATAAATGAGAGTGATCGAGAGTATAAGGCAGAAACCAAGAGAAGAAAGAATGCTTGGGGCCGAGAGATAGAAAGAGAGCTTCCAAGGAGAAGAGAAACAGTAAAGAAAAGAAAACTGAAGCAGTGCAGGGGGTCTTTAAAGGTGAAAACGATGGTGCTGGAGCTGACATTCGTTGGTGTTAGCAAGAGTGAAACAAGGCTGTGATGCAGAGAGGTAACAAAGAAATAAATAGATAAATGAAATAGCTTGGCAGTGATGGCAATTTTTTGTTTTGGAAATTATCAAGTTTATTTGATGAGTTATATGATACAAAATTGTAGGTAGATGAGATTGAAAACCGTTTAGAAGAATCGAGAGAAGTAAGTTAGCTTCGTTGTTGGTGTCAAGTACAGGTAAGTAGATATGCAGTTACATATTTCTTATTTGGTTTTCTGAATTGATTTCTGTGGCATGAGGCTGACTATATGACATAATTTTGATGATTATCTGTCTCATTTGTGCTTTGTTTAAAAATGTGCACTATGCTTTGATGTGACTAAACACCTTATATGATTATATTTATTTTAGTAAAATTCATTTTATTTTATCTTATTTATTTATTAGGCAAATTTGATATCCTGAAATTTATTTTTAATAAATTTAAAATATTTTCTCATCTTAAGGAAATTTATTTTGATTTTAAACCTCATGCCTAAATTATCATATAAGGGAAGTAACATATGATTTGACTTTAATTAGTGATGCGAGTACGAGTGGACCCTCGCGGTACACCCAAGTATGTAGTTTCCTTGATAATGAAATTGAGAACAGTTTGGCCTATCCCGAGGTGATAGGTGCCGGTTTCACCTGGTCCGTGAGACTGGCTCAGGTCTATGATCATAGATAGCGCCCTAGAAATAGGGAGTCTGTTGCACTGATAGCTACAGTGCGTTCTGTTAGGGTGGTACCCAGCGTTCTGACGCTTCTGTATCCGATATCCATTTTACATCCGTTATCCGAATTTTGATTTGTTTGACTGCTTCCCTAATTGGTTTCCATGCCTGATTTGATATATATATATATATATATATATATATATATATATATATATATATATATATATATAGTTTTAGCATGTGTTACAAATATTATTTGTTGTATCCGTTTTCAAACTTGTTTTCTATTAAGGCATGTAAATTATCAAATCCGTTTTACGTTTTGAGTAGCTGTATATTTATTTACTGGGTTTTCCATAAAACTCACCCCCCTCCTTCCTCTCTCAGATTAAGGCAGTAGGAGTTTCAGAGATTTTTGTCAGACTTTTGAGACAACCGAGCTTTCACCGAGGTATATTTTGTACGGTGGATATATATATTTATATGCTAACACAGTATGTAAGTTTCATGGTGTGCACTCGGGAGAGGGTTGGGAAGTAGACATGTTGTGGACTATAATTTTGTTGAAGTTGATATATATATATATATATATATATATATATTCAGTCTTTCTGATCAATTACTGCGTCTGATGAAATTTATTATAATATGAATGAGATATGAAAGTTTTCGAACTTGTGGAATTTTAGATATAAATAATTGGAAATAAACTGTATGTTAAGTAGATTTCAGGTGATTATTGAGGCTGTTTAAATTAAAGGATAGTTGACGGTACATGTCAAAATTTAGAAAATCACTTTTAGTTTAGTGGGGACCTGTAAAGAGTCGAAAGGAATGATTGACGCGTAGGTAGTCTACCACAAACACATACAAACGATAGGAAAAGTGAAAGCGCGAAATCGGCCGAAATTTTTGGCTTCCGAAATTGAATCAGTAAGTTAGGGGTGTTACAGCTTATGAGATTGTTACAGCCTCTACCAATATGAACATGGAAATGAGAGCATGTCACCATGGATTTCATCATGGAATTGTCAAGGACCTGTAGAAACCATGATATGATTTAGGTAATAGTTGATCGATTAACGAAGTTCGCCCACTTCTTGGCTATGAAGTCCACTGATACTTTGAGTGCTCTAGCGGATCTATATGTGCAAGAAATTGTAAGATTACATGGCGTACCAATGAGCATTGTATCTGACAGAGATTTTCGGTTCACTTTACACTTCTGGAAACATTTCTAAGAAGCCATGGGAACCTAATTGAATTTTAGCACAACTTTTCATCTTCAAACAGATGGGCTATCAGAGAGAACTATTCAGATATTAGAGGACATGTTGAGAGTTTGTGCTCAAGATTTTAAAGGTTCTTGAGATGACCATTTGCTGCTAGCGGAGTTTGCATATAATAATAGTTACCACATAAGTATCAAAATGACACCTTATGAAGCGTTGTATGGTCGAAGGTGTCGTTCGCTAATTGGATGAGAAGAAATGGGTAAAAGAAAGATATTTGCTCTCAATCTGGTTAAGCAAGCTTCTGAGAATGTTCAATTGATTTGCGATAGGTTGAGGACAGCTCAGAGCAGGCAAAAGAGCTATGTTGACCAAAGACGGAGATCTTTGAAATTTTCAGTAGGATATTCGGTGTTTCTGAAAGTTTCACTTTCCAAGGGCACAATGAGGTTTGGGAAGAAATGAAAGCTAAGTCCCCGTTATATTGGGCCTTTCGAGATCATAGATCGAGTGTGAGACAAAACTTACAGATTGGCATTACCGCCATAATTATCGAGTATCCACAATGTGTTCCACGTTTCGATGCTACGTAAGTATCATCCAGATCCGATGTACGTGATAAAATATGAACCACTAGAGTTGAAGGAGGATATGATGTATGTGGAGAAACCGATATGGATCTTGGACATGAAAGAGAAAGCGTTGCGGTCTAAAACAATTAAATTTGGAAACTACGTGGGAATTATAAAGCTTAATGCGAGAAAAATATCCACACTTGTTGTTTGAGGACTGATATAATTTTAAATTTGGGGATCAAATTTTCTAAGGTGAGAAGAATGTAAACCCCATTAAAAAAATTCGATACTTGGTTTTAAGTGATATCGATTGGGGATAAATTATGCTTAAATGTGGTTAATTAAATTATATGTCAATATTAATATAAGAGATTTAGACGAGGTCAATTGACAAACTTTATATATATATATATATATATATATATATATATATATATATATATATATATACATACATGATGAGGTATTAAAATAACTACCAAAAATTAGTTAATATATGAATAAATAAATAACTAAATGAATACATAAATAAATAGATACATTTATACGTGCTGCTTTAGGTATCCTCCAATATAGGGTATGTAGGTATGTAAATAAATGTATACATAAGTATATAAATATACATACACGAGATATATGTATACAAACGCCCATGGGAGCAGGAGTCTGAGGCTTGTCTTCTAAAATGAAGCCACTCCCAAGAGATTTCGAGAGCTCTTTTTCGGCAGCATATGCAAGAGATACATGTATAAATACAAAAATTTATGGGGAATGCAACGGAAATGGAATGACTAATGAGTGGATGGCTTGACGGTGGGGAGAAAAGAAAAGGAATTAAAGTTTTGTTAAGCAACAACAGCCTTAACACTAAGGAAATAATATTGAAATGGTAGAAGTGATGTCCAATCGGTCTTGGAAAAAAGGAAGAAAGATGAATTGAAAGTGGATGATGACCAAATTAAGTAGAGAAGGAAAGTAAAAGTCTTAAAGCCTGGCGAAAAGGGGACCCAACCGAGGCATCCCGTGTCTGCTGCAATTTTGATATACTGCAGCAGAAGGAAGAAGGACAAGAGAAACAAGATCGAAGCAGTTGGTAAGACAGTGAGAGATGCAGAGTGAGGGGAGGTAATTGTGAAGTCTCGATAAATGGGAATGATGAAAAAATGTAAACATAAAAATATATGTATATAGTATTGGAGTCAGTAGCAGCAAACGCATGATATAAGGCTGAAAACGTGGGAAAAGAAACTGCAAGTGTAGAAATTAGAGTTAGTGAAAGAGGATGATATTCTGAAAGTATAGGAAACGTGGGGCAAAGGAAATTGTCAACACATGAATTGGCAGTAGCTCGTGTGATGGCATACTGCTGAAGGAGACTGACCGAGACAGAGCGAAAACAGAAAAGAAAGAGTGAAATGCTGAAGTAAATTTCGTTGTTTGCTGGAAGTAATAGAGTAGGTGTTGGAAGTGTAAGAAGGAAAACTAGAAGATGGTAGTGATGGTGTTTGAGCTACTGAAGAGGAAGGAAAATGTGATATGTCTGCTAGGAAACCAGGCTGTGTCGAATCCATTTGTCTATTCTTGTGACTCAAACAGAGCAGTGAAGGAGAAACGAAGAATGAAACGAGGCCGATCTTGGACAGTATAGGGGATGTCAATATATATATATATATATATATAAGGGGTTTTCTTTAAAACGCAGAAGGAACGTGAAGCTATAGTTAGAGTTTCTCCTAGGGTCCAGCAGCAGTGGCGACCCACATAAGGGAGAAAACCTGAAGCAGGGTGCGCGACACGGGAGGCAACAGTTGCTGCCAGTGGAGATGCCAGAACCGAAGGGTTGGTTTAGATATTGAAAATGTATTATGTTAGAGTTGCTAGACAGAGGATGAATGTGGTTGTTACAAGGTCAGTGAGACGTGAACAGAGAAGCTGAAGCAGAGGAGAAAAGAAGGGTCTACTGTAAATAGTTGAAAGATGAGAAATGGTGAGGGGCTGAGCAAAAACAGAGGGGAACAGTGGAGGCAGACCTGGGAGCATGAAATCAAGAGAGATAACACGAGGATGAGGGACAAAAAAACTAGTTAAACCAAGGACCAAACTGAAACCTGAAGCAGAGAGCGAAACAGAGTAGAAGATATGATCCTCGGGTAAGAGCAGTGGCGAATGGTGAAGGTTGGACGGAAGATGACGATGGTGGTGGCAGAACGTGGATAATAATGGCGATGGCCGAGATAGGAGAAGGAGGAATGGCAGTGCCGAGAGATGGTTGATGACGATGAACGGAGCTGAGGGAGTGAAACAGTGAAGGAGAAGAAGAGATGAAGAAGAAGAAAAGAGAAAAAAAGGGATTTGAAGAAATTATTGAGGAAGAACTTAAGGAATTATTTTCGATACATTGGATCACGGCTTTGGAGCAAACAAACGCTCTAGAACGAACTGACCGACTCTCGGTATTGGGGATTACTGGCAGATACCGAGGTAAGAAAAATTCTATGTGCTGCTATAGATAATTACACGTAGTTTTTGCTGAACCGTAGATAAAAATACACTAGGTGGTTTATAACTCTGAAAATTATAGATTTTTAACAGTCTAACCATACCGTTATAAGTTTAATTTACTTTCATAGATTTCGAGATAGTATGAATTATTGTTTTAAAATAAAAATCCCTAATTTAATTACCGTAGATTGCTTATAGGGATTTTTTAATCGGAAAAAAAGGGTGAATTAGCCTCTTTCTGAAATGTGATATTTTTACCGAACTGAATTTACAATTGATTTTAATGAAAAATGATTTGCTTATAAGTGTTACTGAGGATATGTGCTTGAGCGCATGTTGACTGTGTTGCATGGTCCGTCTCGCACTGATTTTGAGACAAAGGCGATGGTTAAATCATGCTACACTACTGTCTGCAGTATTGTTTTTGTTTCTGTGCTCCACGGAGTACGATGTACTGCGCAACATGCACATGAGTACGATGTACAATGTTTTATGGTCTTCAAACATTATGTTCTGTGAGCCGTTATGATAACTGATCACTCCCAGGACAATTGACATCCTGGCACATCTGATCAGTGATACCCGAAGTCACCGACATTGGTCAATTATCATTCTGAATTTTGATATAGCATATTCTGCCTTGTTTCGTTTATTTGATTTACTGGATGACCATAAGAATTGTAATATTTTGTGGAAATCTTTTATTCTACTGTTTGAAGTTTTAGAATCCTGTGTTTACTGCAGTAAATTGTTTATACTATCGATATTGATACTGTTTTTGAATTTCGACTCTGATATTATTGATTTTGCCAAATTATCTTTATATTTTCATGAAAATTCTTATTTTGGCATATATATATAAGTAGTGTATTTATCTACCTGCCACATATTTTTCTTACTGAGCACGTTGAGCTCATTCCTTACTTTCCTTCACAAAGCCTTATAAGTAGCTGAGACCACCTTTATAAGTTGAATTATTTTGCACAGTCATACGTCAGCAAAGTATTCTTCCGCGTTAAAGGTATACCCAGTATAGATATCTATTTTGTATCTAAATTTTGTAAGTACAGTAATGTATGAAAATGTATATGAGGAATGTGAACATGAATATTTTGTAAAAGAACAATTACGCTGATTTAATTGGAAAGTACTACCATTGGTTTTGTTTACATTTGTTACCAAAAAATAAAATTGAATATGCGGATTTATTGTTTTGATTCATTATCGACTCATAACTCAATCAAATTGTATCGTAAATTAGGGCGTTACAAGGTTGTATCGAGATCCGGTTATGTCAAGTTCGATCGTATCGGGTTCGAGTTGTTTTGGATTTGATCATTTTCAAGTTTGTGTTTTTCCGGGTCGAGTTTTTTCGAGTTCGGACCTTTAACTTTTTTGATCAATTCGAGCTGGTTCCGAGTTAGATCTCGGATGAATTCAGACAGATTTTTCAGTTCGAGCCAACTTTTACCAACTTTACCCTCAATTATTACGCTTGAACTTGTTAAAGAAGCACTATTTTTTTCACTCCTTCACTAGGTTAACACATAGATAATGTGAGTTTTGATTATAAATTCTAAAGTCTTGTTACATAGGTAAATAAAATATAAATAAAAAAGTTTATTTTTAATCTCTAATTCAATCCAAATTGCTATTATCTTTTAAAACAATTTACAATGATAAGAAATTTTATCTTTAACTTCGTATCAAAATTTCTTGTGTAAATTACAAAATTGATAGTTACAAGCCAAATGACTCTTTGGTATTTTATTATTTTATGATTTCTTTCGTTAATTTTCAAATCAGATTTATTAAAAAGGAATTATATACATGACATTGTTAGTGAAAAATTAGCTGAAAATTCATGAAAAAAGAAAGATAAATTGGTTTTAGCTTCAAAGCCCAAAAAAAAAATAGTGAGCTTTGTGTCACTTTTTAAGTCACTATGAATGTATTTTTTCAACCGTCAAGTATAAGATGGTGTTGTATGTCAAGATTGTAATGGGTTAATTTTAAACCATTTTGATCCAACCCTAAATAGATCAAACCAAAGCCCAACGATTTTGTCTGATCCATTCAACTTAGAAAAGCTATTTTTAAGTCAAATACCAACCAATTTACCTAGAACCAGCCACTATTTACCAAGTCTACCTTAAATGGTTAAAATTTTCTGTTTTAAATATCAATATTCCAAAAATAAGTCAATATTACAAAGGACAGCAAGTTAAAGATGTTTATGGGTCGGATCCGATTAGATTTGAGTCAAATTTAGGTAAAGTACTAATAAATTAAGAGTGATTCAAGCTTGATCTGGTATAATTTTTTGTACTTATTTTTTTGTCCAAACTCATTTTTACATATTATAAATAAACTTAAGTGTGTTCAAATCCATCCAAATAAATATGTAATACTTAATAAGTATGACAAAATAAATTCAAATAAATTTAAAAAAAAAGATTAAATCAAACATGAAATTTTTTAAATTAAAGTGTAAAAAATAAATGTTGAATTCAAGGGTCAACTCGATTTTTTATCCAATCTGAATTTTCAAGTCCAAGCCTGACCTTTAAACAAGCCTATGCCTGCAAGCATCATTATTATTATTATTATTATTATTATTATAGAGATTTAGTTTGAAAAAAAGAGAGAATATATATACAAAGACTCAAATATCACATTTATAAAACTCTGATACCTTAAAAGATAATGATAATTTAAACCAATACTCAGAATCACGATAAACACTACTTCAAGGCAAACAAAAGCGTTTCACAAGGCATTACAATTAAAAATATCTGATCTCATACTATGGTTCTTCCCTGGTAAAACATCGTAAAAAAGTGGCTACTTCAATTCTCCAACACCTATAGGGCCAGTGAACCTATGGCAGTAGCTCTTTCTTGGCTCAATACCATTAGCAGTTTGCATGCTATCTTAGCCCAACAACAAGGTAATACTAGCAAACATGGGATCCCCCTGGCCTTCTCTATCAATAATTATTATCAAGAGAAAGGTCATCATTAAGGAAACTCTCAAATGGCCAACTCTTACACTTCCTATCCATTCCATTTTTGATATTACGATCTTTGTTGAGCTAATCGCTCAGATGGTAGACTTTTGCACAATCCTTATCTTCATGGTTAGGCCTTACCTAACCCAGCCACATATCTTATTCATCACCAAGGAGACTTGCCACAATTATTTCACCAAGAGAGTTTATAAATGCACCCTAGAAATTAGTCTTCGCACTTCAAAAATTTTGAGACAAAATATCTTTAAATAAGAAGACAATTTTATCCTTCGTTAAATTACAAAAGTCGTGTGTTCCTACTCCTTCATGTTACAATCTAATTTTTCATGTTTCTCTGAAAGCAAAGGAGAAGAAGCTCTGCTACTTGTGACTGAGTGATCTTTATGAGATCCTCCATTGGCACTTTGTGCCATAGTTTTACCTCGATTTGAGATCTTAACAATGAACTTATGACCATTACCCTCAACCATAAGAGCATTTGCTGTCTTTTCACATGTTAAACTAGACTGTGATATTTTCTCTGAAGCAGGATTTATGTGCAAAGAAATTTTTTTGCTTGATCTAGTTTCCCTTTGAACCCTTCGATGGCCCTGGAAACCATTAATGGATTTCCGATGCCATGAAGAACTATCTGTGATCTTTGTGAGCGGGGAACAGCCCCTCGTGCATACATGCCTGCATGAGGACAACTCCTCAAAATTATTTATTTTGGATTTTTTTTTCATTCAAGCAATGGTATGTGTGCTCTAAGAATTTCTCCTACCTATGATGCAAAATAAATCATGTTTCCAGGCCTATTTTATTTAAGTTTGAACTTGTTTGGTAAATTATTATTTTTTTCAAGCCTATAAACAATGATGAAATTGGGATCATAGTTAAATTAAAAAAATAATAAAAAAAATAATGTGATTCCATAATCAGGGAGTTAAATTAAAAATTGCACCTTTATTTTAGGGACTTTGAAAGGGTTAATTTAATAAAATACAACAAACTCTAAAAATAAATAAATAGGGGTAAATACATGTATATATATATATATAGTTGTATCTGTGTGTATAAATATATATATATATATATATATATATGAATAAATATACACCTAGAACTTCATAGCCAAGAGTTCCATCGAGAAACATATTTATATGTATGTAAATATATAGATATATATATATATATATATATATATATATATATATATATATATATATACATATATATGTAGGAGGATTGTATGTGTGTATATATATATATATAGTCATCCCGAGGACAGTTCTGCTTTTTTTTCCAAGCAATTAAAGAAGGAAACAGGTTGATAGCAGTAAAACCGGGAAGATTGAACTGAAATCTAGCAGTGGACTGGTGAGACAATGATGCTGGAACGTGAGAAGGTAGCAATAGGTAGTGGGCAGGTTCGGTGAATAAAGAGAAGAAAGGAAACTGTAGTAGATGGTTATTGACAAAGGAAGCTGTAAACCGAAGCACCACACCCCTCTGCACACCCACACCGCTCTGCACCCACACCACCCTCACGCTACCCAGCCCTGTCCATCATGTCCCTCACCCCGTCTTCTGCCACGCAAACCGTACGTGAGAGAAGATAAGGAAGCAGTGAAGACAGCAGTAACATACCTTGAATTCCTGGATGGAAGTGTATATATATATATATACATGGAACTGCTACCTGGAAACGGGAAAAAAATAAAAAAGAGAAAGAAAACAAATACGAGAGAGATAGTATGAGGGGGAGGGACGACCGGGGCCAAAACTGAAACAGGGGACCAAAGAGAAGAGGCGGGAACATGGAACTCCACCTCCCTGGAAACTAAGAACCAAAGCAGAGAGGGAGAGGGAGAAAAAGAAAGCAGGGCCAACGCAGGGAACGAAACAGTCCAGAAGGAAAAGACAGAGATAAACCGAGAGGAAAGCAACCGAAACAGTACAGTGGTAACCGAAGCTGAAGCAGAGGAGAACATGGGAAGCTCCTCGGGCAATACTAGCCACGATGGAAGTCGTTACTGGAGTAGGCAGTGCTGGAATACGTCGGTGATGGCAGAGCAAGGTTGATGTTGACGGTGACAGAAGGAAAACTGAAGGAAGAAACGGCAGGAGGGGATGGTGAGGCCGAAAAGTGAGAAAACAGGGAGAGAAGAAAAGAATGAACAATAGGATGGAAACGAAGAAAAAGAAAAGAAAAGAAAGAGTTGGCGGGAAAAGATTAAAAAAAAAAAAAGAGAAAAGAAAGAGAGAAGAGGAAATTATATATATATATATATATATATATATATATATATATATACATATATATACTTAGAGTAGAAAAGTAGGACCAAGGAAATTGTGAGAAAACTCGGGAAAAGAAAGTCGAAAATATTAATTCAAAATTTTGAAAATATTGGTATGAAATTTTGGGGAAATAAATCGAGTGGATCAGATTCGTTGACTCACAACGTTGAGGCATTGATGACTACGGACAGATACCGATGTAAGGAAAATTTTGTGTGCTACTAGAGATAAATTGCATGTATTTTGTGATATTTTGTAGATATAAATTTAAGTCGTATTTCTACTGTAGAAAAATATTCTCGAACTGCTAAAAATATATGCGTATATTTTTTGGGTATTTGAGACTGAGAAATTTAGGACAAAAATTTTTAGTCACCTGAAACTGTAGAAAATCTTAGGTCGAGTTTTACCATTCTGAAATTTTAGGAAAAAGTTTTAAACTTCGAAAATCACCATGATTTTCGGTATATTATTATTTAGTCTATTTTAAATAGCCATTTGAGTAGTTTTAAAATTATTTGTGAAAAATCTAAAATTTCGAAATTATACTAAAAAATCGTTTTTTGTGGATTTTAACTGAAAAATGGTAAGATCATCTCCTTTTACTCTATTTTATGCGCTGAAACGAGATTTAAGTGTTCTGACGTTGAAACCAGGCTAGTCAGGCGTGTATTGCTGTGTGATCTTGCACTACCTGTTTGCACGTGATTTAAGGCAAAAATGCGACGATGAAATTATATGGAATTGTGAATGATGAAATTATACTGAATTGTGAATGATGCTGAGGTCCATGGAGTACGATGTACGATGTTGTGTGCATGTGTGTACGATGTATCGTGTTACTGAAAAATAGTATACTGTGTGTAGGGGTGTAAAACGGGCTTAAGCCCGCGGGTTGGTCCGTGAGAATCGCGGGCTTTTAACGGTTCGGTTTATTAAAATCTGACCTGTTAAAAAACGGGCTTATACGGGCCAACCCGACGGGTAAGTAATTGGTACGAGTCAGCCCGTATGGGTACGGGCTGACCCGCGGGCTATTGGGGTAACCTAAACCTAATTCGGTATCTAATTATTCCTAATTCCTAAATCTCTCCAGCTCCACTCCACTCATAGACTCACTCAACCTTACCTTCGCAAATCGCAAATTCATTCCCACGGTGGGTCTTCCTGATTTCCTCGAAACCGACGGCCGACACCGACGCTTCCATCTCCACCTCCTCTTCTCTAATTTCCCGCCGCATCCCAGTCTCAGCTCTCCTCATCCGAGAACTCCTACCTGTCGTCAAGTTCTCCGACCTCGTCGACTCGCCAGACAACTGTGTCTTCTGTTTGTAAGACTTTGAAAAGCAAGATGAGATCTGGCGGCTGACGAATTGTCGACATATATTCCACCAGAGCTGCTTGGACCGTTAGATGGTAAATGATCAGAAAACATGTTCGCTTTGTAGAACGAGTTTTGTTCCTGATGATATGCTGTGAGAGGCTTTGGGCTGCTTCGGTGATCCCTGAATTCTTTGGTGAGAATGATTATTCTCAAATTACCGCTTTGTAATTTGTAGCTATGACTGCCAGTTTCAATCTTTTTTAAGAGGGTCGATTGTATATATACATTAAAAAGATTTAGAAATTATCATAAATGAAAATAAAAAAATGAGTTACTTAATCACAGATTTTATTTTTACATAGTTTAAACTTTTTTCTGTTTTTTTTAATCATTTGGGAATTGCTTTGGGTTATTGATCTGAATGATTCATTTCTATTCTAACAGACAACAAAACAGAGGACGTTGGTGCTATGTTTTCTCAGAGTCAGAAGAATATGCAATGCAAGTGTAATTGGAGATAGATTTCTGTTCCTCACCATAACCGCCGTCGAGAATCAGAATATCACTGCCATCCTACCTGGTGCCTCCGGGGAATATCCACACGGCTCGTCGATCATCAAATCCCACTCCGTTTCGTAATACTCATCGGGAAACCCGTCAAGGTAAGTCTACACTTCTAATTTCATTTGTTTGCTTGTATCTGATTTACTTGGTGATGTGAAAACTGAAGTTAACTGGATATACTTGGTGGTGTGAAATATAAAGTCTTTGAGTTTCATAAATTGCTAGAAAATCAGGCCTTGCTGAAGAGTGAAGAATAACTGATAAATTGGGTCATGGTTGTTTAGATTTAATTAGTTAGGTCTGGAATGTTTTATCTTTGCCAAAAGCTTTTGGTTTTTGATCATAATACCTAATTTGTTCTTTCACAACTCAAGGAAATGGGGTGGAATTGTTTCTGATAATCTGATATTATGGATTTGGCCTTTGATTGTGTTTATTGTTCTTTTCTTCACATTACTCTTCCTTGATTATTCTCCTCACTGTTTCGGTTTATTATTACCTTTTGGGATGTGTTTTTAATGCTTTTGTTGTTTAATCTCATTTTTGAATCATTTTTTTAAAGTTTCACAAGCAAAAATGATGTTTAAAGCTTAGATTTCATTACTTGCATCTAGTTTCCATTCCAAGTTAGGATTTTATTGAGCATGGTTTATGTTTTTTGGTTCAAAGATGACGTTACTGTTTGGGGTTAATTAGGCTATCGTTTCATGTCTTTTTAAGGGGTATTTAATTAGTTTTAAAACATGTTAAGATCATATATTTCTTAGAAAATTTTTAGGAGTCATTAGCTTAGGTTTCATGGCATTTTATCTTGCATTTTCTCATGTTAGTTTCTACTGCAGTGGCATCGGTCCAAGTTTGCTTTTGCTTGTTGTTTTGTGTATTTTCAAGTATCAATAGACATTAGATTTTTTTTTTTTTTGTGGAGACCTAATTGGAAAGCTACAACAAATAATAATAATTAATAATAATAGTAATAGTAATAAAATAAACCTGTAGTATTTCTTTCTAAGAACAGCACCACCATCCACTTGTTTTGGCTGTGATTATCTTATCTTGATTATATATAAACAACTGGTGACAACTTTTCTTATGCTGGACAAACCAACTCTGATTAATCAGTTAGACTATAATCATATCTTCTTCCCCTCTTTGCGCCGCCACATCTGCCAGTTTTTTTCCATGTCATTTCTCGTTGCTCTTCCACCTCTCTGGCTCTGGCCTCTTTCTCTGCAAACTGTCTCTGACGCTCCTCAAACAACTCAGCATCCATTTCCAAGAACATCTTCCGCACATTCACAGTCAACCCATGAACTGCCTGATTCTAATGACTTTGGATGTTCTTCTCCAATGCCTCATAGATGATTGGTAATACCGTCTGCCGATTCTGGGCAATTAAGCTCACAATGTGCTCATTATTCCACAAGAAGAGGGCTCTTTCTGCAACCTGCAAAACAAAATGGTTTTAAGAAGAATCCTGAAGAAAAGTTCTCATATTATTACTAAGATCAAAAGTAAGTTTTAGAGCAGCCAACATTTCTGTAGCAACCCATTATCTCTAACAATTCTAAATTGTAATAGAAACCTTACTAATAAAAGTAAATACCCAAGAACACCAAATATTCCATTATATCGTTCTTTACAAAAGGTAATCCATTGCGTGTGAAACTTAGCTCAACAAGAATTGGTTAAGCACTATCAAGCCATATGATATTTAAGGCAAAATGCCATATAATAAACTGAAGTTAATAGGAAAAGAAGTAACAAGATGTAGGACAATAAAACAATGAAGGTATAATCATCAGACTGAAGATTATAATTAATGGAGTCATAATAAGACTACAATGTCTAGAATCTACAGGCTAGAAGGATTGTAAATCAATCTATGGAACCAAGAAATAGGAAGTCAGTAAATGTGTGTGAAGTGAACATTTGTTGAGAAGAAATTGTTATTCCAATTTTGGTCAAATTTTGTCAAGATGAACATCTATGCAAAATGAATGGAAAGCAAGTAAAAGGAAACAAAAGAAAGAACTTCCTTAGAAGCCACAAGTTGACGTCTAGACCAACATGTATCTATTCAAAAACTCTAAAATTAACTGATCATGAGTGTAATCTAGAAGTGAGAATGCAAGGCAATAAAACATTAACTACAAAGAAAACTGAAACTAGTAAAAGGACACAGAGCTACTCTAGAGTCCTTTTTAATGTATGCAGAGAGAGAGAAGCCAATGGAATGCAAGTATAGCTTCAAAACCAGGCAACAGCCAGCACAACGTTCCATAAACATATCAGAAATGAGAAAACACAATGTGTGTAGAGAGCCAACAGTTATGTTATGCTTAATCAGAATCCCATTCAATTTCTTTACTCATACATGCTTTTGTTTTTTTAAAAAAAAAAATCAATTATCTTTTTTTTTTCTAGATTAAAATTAAAGCATGGAGATACTAATCCAAAAAATTGAATATGAACATGAAGTATACACATATAAATGAATAATATATCATACCATGAATTTTTTAACAAATTATAGATAGGTAAAAATAACACAAGTTTCAAAACTTTAAACAGTATATTTTAAATAACTATTGTTCTATTGTCTTCTTTTTTCTAAGAATTTTAAATTTCTCTTTTCTTTTAGATATATTTATATAGAATTTTCCAATTGCAAATGTTTGCATTTCTCCCGAGACAGAAATTGTCACTGCTGCAGCAATTTCAGGAGGTCTGAAATCTACAAATAGAGGCACCTTTGTCTCCTCCATTTTAGCTGCAATCGAAAAACAAGCCATAGCTAACAGTTGCACAATCCATGTTTTACCTCTCTGTGTCATGTTAACATAAAAGATTGAGAAATAAAATCAAGGATAAATAAATCAGGCTATGATTATGATGTAAGGACAGAAAGAACCAGTCCAAGTTTCTACTGCAGTGGCATCAGTCCAAGTTTTTTTTTTCTTGCTGTTTTGTGTATTTTCAATTGTCATTGTTGGCATTTGATTGTGTTTATCGCTGTTTTGTGTATTTTCAAGTGTCATTGTTGGCCTTTGATATCTTGAGTTTTAGAGATAATGGAAAGGAAGATTGCAGCATCAAATTCCTGCATGCTGTAAGCTTAGTGTTTTTTTTTTTTGAACACCTGGTTGTTTTTTCTATTTGAGAAACTATACTACTATGTGGAGTATGAAGGTTAGAGCTTTATATGCTGGAGATTACAATTAATTGAATTCCATTGGACAAGAAATTGTATGATTTAATATTGCAACCATGAATTTGTCTGAATTTCGAATAATTAAGCAAACAATAGGTGTTGGAGTTTTACTTATAAGGTGTCACTTACTAACTATTCTCCTGCTATTTATCATGTTGCAACATTATGTTAGTCAAAGGTAGTGTCCCTTTTGGGACTCAGTGCTAGCATTAAATTTTATTGACTGAGATAAATGTGATTTTGACAACAATTGGTACTAGTATGACCGTATAAATTTATTCCTCTGATGTTGACCGAGGCTAAAACTGAAACAGGGGACCAAAGAGAAAAGGCGGGAACATGGAACTCCACCTCCCTGGAAACTAAGAACCAAAGCAGAGAGGGAGAGGGAGAAAAAGAAAGCAGGGCCAACGCAGGGAACGAAACAGTCCAGAAGGAAAAGACAGAGATAAACCGAGAGGAAAGCAACCGAAACAGTGCAGTGGTAACCGAAGTTGAAGCAGAGGAGAACATGGGAAGCTCCTCGGGCAATACTAGCCACGATGGAAGTCGTTACTGGAGTAAGCAGTGCTAGAAGACGTCGGTGATGGCAGAGCAAGGTTGATGTTGATGGTGACAGAAGGAAAACTGAAGGAAGAAACGGCAGGAGGGGATGGTGAGGCCGAAAAGTGAGAAAACAGGGAGAGAAGAAAAGAATGAACAATAGGATGCAAAAGAAGAAAAAGAAAAGAAAAGAAAGAGTTGGCGGGAAAAGATTAAAATATATATATATATATATATATATATATATATATATATATATATACTTAGAGTAGAAAAATAGAACCAAGGAAATTGTGAGAAAACTCGGGAAAATAAAGTCGAAAATATTAATTCGAAAATTTGAAAATATTGATACAAAATTTCGGGAAAATAAATCGAGTGGATCAGATTCGTCGACTCACAACGTTGAGGCATTGATAATTACGGACAGATACCGAGATAAGGAAAATTTTGTGTGCTGCTAGAGATAAATTGCATGTATTTTCTGATACTTTGTAGATATAAATTTAGGTCGTATTTCTACTGTAGAAAAATATTCGCGAACTGCTAAAAATATATGCGTATATTTTCTGGGTATTTGAGATTGAGAAATTTAAGATAAAAACTTTTAGTCACCTGAAACTGTAGAAAATCCTAGGTCGAGTTTTGCCATTCTGAAATTTTAGAAAAAAGTTTTAAACTTCGAAAATCACCTTGATTTCCGGTATAGTATTATTTAACCTATTTAAATAGCCATTTGAGTAGTTTTAAAATTATTTGTGAAAAATCTAAAATTTTAAAATTATACTGAAAAATCGTGTTTTGTGGATTTTAACTGAAAAATGGTAAGATCATCTCCTTTTACTCTATTTTATGAGTTGAAACGAGATTTAAGTGTTTTGACATTGAAACCAGGATAGTCAGGCGTGTATTGCTGTGTGATCTTGCACTACCTGCTTGCACGTGATTTGAGGCAAAAATGCTAAGATGAAATTATATGGAATTGTGAATGATGAAATTATACTGAATTGTGAATGATGCCGAGACCCATGGAGTACGATGTACCATATTGTGTGCATGTGTGTACGATGTATCGTGTTACTGAAAAATAACATACTGTGTGAGCCGTTTGGGTAGCTGACCACTCCCACCACACCTGACATCCTAGCACACCTGACCTGTGATTGTCCGGAGTGGCCAACTGTCCTACTGAATATTGTTATAGTATGAAATGTTTTGCCTCGTCTATTTGGAATTGCTGAAATGAAAATATGAATTGTGTTGTGAATTTGAAATTGTGTACTTCACTGCTTGAAATTTTGGAAATATGTATTCTTTGCGGTAATCTGTTGTTACCAGAAATGGTCCTATTTTCGATTTCCATATTTGATATTGCTGAAAATGCAAATTCCCAGTATATTTTACGAAAAACTCATTTGTGGTATAAGTATATAGGTAGTGTATTTATCTACCTGCCACGTATTTTTCTTACTGAACATGTTGAACTCACCCTTTACTTTCCTCCATAGAGCTCATTAGTAACTTGGATCGCTTCCGTTAGAATGACATTTCGCATAACTGTGATTCCGCGGAGTATATTTTTGCGTCGAATGTATATCCAATTTTAAGACATTCTTTTATATTTAAAATTTTTGTAAATACAATAATGTAAATGAGATGTGCTTGGGAAATGTGAACATGACTATTTGTAAAAAAAATAATTAAGATTGTTAGATTTTACTGTTTGATATAATATCGACTTGTAACCCAACCAAAATATCTGAAAATTCGGGTCGTTACAAACAACCTTTGGAGCCATTAGGATTGAATTAGAGAAAGAAAGATTTGTTAGTTACCACCAAAAATAGTTGTTAAAAGCATTATGAGCATATGGAATCGATCTCTTAGCACTTGCACATCAATCCCTAAAAACGAAAAAACAAAAGAAGCATTTTGACTTGTAGGGAATCGATACCTAACATGAAGATATAGATCCTTTAGCTTTGCAACTAAAAAACATGCATAATAAGTATTTATTAAATTGACTATCTCTTGAGTTACAAAACTTGAAATCATAATCCTTTGAAGTTTTGAAAATTAGAATTAATTATCTTTTCATACATATAAAGATAAAAATTCAATGTAGAAAAGATGCAATCAATTTTAGATGCCTCTTGGCAGTTACGAGCTATCCTAAGCACTTTGTAGCAAAAATTCAATATCTTTTTATAAAAAACTCGGATTTTGATTTTGTTTGATTCATTAGAAAGTAAACTAAAAAAGATTTCCAATTATATATAATTTTCATTAAAAATATTATAAATAAAAAAATTACTAGTATAGCTCATTATTCTTTTTCAAGAACAAAAGCTCTAGTAGCTGACATTAAAAACTTTTTAAGTTAGACCACAACGAAAACTTTTTTTCTCGAAACCAATTATATTAATTCCAAATAAAATAAGTTTTATATTAAAATCAATTGGATCTGTATTTCCAAATTAACCTCATTGAAGTTTTTTATTTTTTTTTTGCGTTTGAGAAATACTTAAAATCTCAAAAGCACATTAAATTTATAAAATTCATCTAAACACACTTAAGTTTTTATCATTTCAAAACAATTATTAAGTTATAACTAACAAGTAGGCCCAAGAAATGATCACTAATTTGTTAACTGTATTCAAAAATAATTTGATTTAAGGGTAAATTCTATCTAGGTCTTTTAGTTTTAATTTTAATTCAAGATTATTCCATTAGTTTAAGAAATGAACATTCTGGTATAAACTTATCAATTTGACAACACAAAAAAAATCAATCTATTAAGTCACAATTAAAAAAATCTATTAACTTAAACATTTGAACTCATGAAATATCCATAATGTTCTTTTTTAATATTAAAAAATAAAAATTTTACATAAAATATTTTTTAAAAAAATACTTAAAAATAATAAATAGTAATAAAATTCATTGTTAATACTTGAGAATGTTAATATTTTTCATTTTAGTTTACTAATTGATTGATATATATTAAAATCATTTGTGATTTTGGATCGAAATATTTATTTTCAAAATTAATAGACTAAAGTTGAATTGTGATAAACCTTGAATTTTAGTTGAATTTACCCTTGATCTTATCATCTACGAACCTACAAATTAAAGACTTTTTTCAAATAAAAAAAAAATGAGGATCTAGTGGATTAACAATGCCTCTTATCGATTGGCTAACAACATGTAGGATAAGGCTTAATGGGTTGCACCAATCCAGTTTCGAGCCAAATTGTACTGGTTTGGCCCATTAGCAAATGGGACCAAAACGGTCCAGTTATATACTAGACTAGTTTCGGTTTTGGTTCAGTTCCAGTTTAAAAACACTGAAACCACACCAATCCGGTAATCCAGAATAATGGTTGCGGATTGGATTAACTGGTTCCAAATTTATATTTTTATTATTTTTTATTAATTTATTATTTAAAAATTATAAATTTCTATTTTCTAATAAACAAAAATAATAAAAGAGATCAAAATTTTTTTACGTGAAAAACAACTTTCAAAGTTAAAAATGTAAAAACTACAAGATATAATCTATAAAAATTTTACTATAAGTGAATTTATTTACATACAAAGTTATAAAGATAAAAAATAAAGTTATTCTCTATTGTTCAAAATTAATAAGAATTTGTTTAGAAGTTTCTCCTTCCTCCTCTTAAGTATGTTCATTGAACTCGTCTGTTATTTTTTGTTCTTTATTTCAGGATTTGGCTTCGAACACAATAATGATGGACTAAGATTTGTTCAATCATATCCAATGATTTTTTCATAAGTCGAGAAAACGGATTTTAATGCAATGAATAATTTTTAAACCGTGAAAACATCACGAGCCATGAAACTTAAGATCGAATATTATTTTTTATTTTATTTTCACCATTGGAAGAGATCAAAATTTTTGTCTAATCAAAAATGTTAATTCAAGAAGAATTATAGCTCATTCGAGCTACTTTGACTTTGTTGGGAAAATGATCCCATAGTGCCTTTTTTCTTCAATTTCAAATTCTTTCGTGTTGTCGCCTTTATTTCGTTCAAAATACCTCCTCATCTACTGTTAACTTTGTCATTTGAATGGTCTTGTTGTTGGCTAAGTGCTCATTCTCTCAATCATAAAAAGAAAACAAGTCTCAAAAGAGATTAATCACTCACAAGAAAATCAATATAATATTAAAAAAAATTTATGTTTTTTTCTTTTTAAATAAGATCTAATAATGAAGTAATGCAATGAACCGTGGGAATTGTCTCTTAATATTTTTAAAATATTTCCTCCATGTTTGAAAAAAATATAGGAATAAAAAAAAAAAAAGGTAGTCTGATAATGTTGATTGAAAAAACTATTAACAATTGAACACAATTTTCAAGAAAAAACCAACAATTTTCATTAAGATTCAAAACAGAAGCAACATAATTGGTAAGAATGGAGTAACAAGATCTTTAAAAGGTTTAATAAATAAAAAAATATCGGGCACTCACTCCACTTAAGTCACAAATTTGCTTTTATTTACATTTGTGATTATTGATTACGGTATCCATTTCGCTAATGAATTATTTTTTTTCAATTGAATATACAACACTAACATTGAAACCATTTGTAATATATAAATTAATTATCTAGCATGCACATATAACATGAAAATTGCTACATTTAGAATTGGTTTTGAGTTATTAATTGAAATGAGAATAACCACATTATTATTTGATGCATTATTAGAGTAATGGAAATTTTTTATTTTCAATGTAATAAATTTTACAAGCATTGATAATATATTGAGCCATAGTATATACAATGTGTGATTGATCTAAATAATTTAAAAATAAAATGCGTCTTTGCATACACTAATTATTATCAATCGAATTACAAATAATAACAAGATAACTTATTAGTCCAAATATCACTTGTTAAACCAACTCTAAAAGAAACATTTTTAAGATTTTCAATTAAAGATGTCATATAGTCTAAGTATCCTTCCTTTGCACATAATATGAAAAGTCGTTTACATCTAACTACAAATTTAATTAAACCATGTTTTTGTCATTTTTAAACACCCAATTAATTCCTCTTTGTGGATTAATTTGAGTTTAGATACCCTCCATAATTAGTGGTTGTATAGTATCTAGATTAAAAATTTATGTCTATTAACTAAATACATATACCACTCGAACTTGCACCCATTTTATAAGAATAACTTATTTTTCATAATTTACAAACTGCAAGATAATTAGACATGCCTTCTTTTTCCACAATATTGAAGTGTTCCTATGCCTTGCTCTTTTTAATCCGATTAAAAGATGTTGTAGAGGTAATGGCGGTAGATGATTGTGTTTTTTTATATTAGGCTAGAACTGAAACCTCCTCTTCTATATGAATATCAAGCTTAAATTCATTGAAAGACTTTTTTCCTAATATGAGTATACGAGTAAGAACACGAGACATGGATGCTGAATAACGAAAACTTACTATTTTTTTGACATTTTAATAATTATAAATTCTAATTTGTAATTGTAATGAGATAAAAGAAATTGAAATAAATTTAGTAAATAAAGAATTTGAAAGTTATAAGCAGTGGTCGCAGGGAAGGAGACGCAGTGGTGTAGGCAGAAACTAGCAGAGCGGTTCAGCGGAATGACGAAGCAGGAGTCGGTTCAAAGCTTTGGAGAAGCACTATACTTTTTTCTTGCAGTTTGCTTCTCCTTTATTCTCCCTGTCTCTACTAATGGGTCCCATTATATTGACCTATGATTTTCATTATTTTGGAAAGTCTTGTTTATGTTGATTTTGATTTTATTTGATTTTATTCTATTTTAATTGATCTTACTGCCAAAAATATTTCACATAGATTTGATTTTATTCTAGTTTTAATTGTAATTTTAATTTGAGAACTCAAAAATTTCTTAACCAAGTCTTTTCTTTTTTAATTTGATTCAAATCTCATTATTTTTATTTTAATTTCTTATAATTAAAAATAATAAAAATAATAAACTCAAAATTTAATTTGTTCAATAATATAAGTCTAATCACTAGCTCAAGTTCAAATCCAATTAAATAAATTTATTTTAAAAAGACAGTACAAAATTAATGTCTACATTTAGTTGTTTCTTTTGTCCCGTCCCAATGTCTTATATTGTTACGGCTCTTGAATTAGGTAGATGTGATCAAGTAAATTCTAATAATTTGGTAGACGTTTTAGGTCATTTATTATTATTTTTCAATCATAAATATTTTCATCTATCTGTTCAAATTGAGAGTAAATTGAAATAAAATTTTTCAATAATAATAATTTTAAAATTCAAATTTTATTTTTTTAAAATATTTATTTAGTTTATCATCTAATACACTGTCAGTGAAATTTTTAAATATTATAAATGAAGTTAAGATGATAACATATAATTTATTTTTTATTTTTTTATATTCACTAAAGTTATACATCACCATTTTATCTTAAAACATTATCCAAGCTTTAAACAATAAACATATTTTTGAATTTCTTATGTTTTCTGTTTTTATTTTATGAGATTTTAATATTTGAATTACAATTTTATTTAATTCGATTTTAAAGCTAATTAATTGAAAATCAAAATTATTCTAAAATCATTTTTCTTATCAAAACTAACTAGATGATTGCTTAATCAAATTAACTATATTTAATCAATTAGTTCTATTAAAATCAAAATATAAATCCCTTTATCAATATATGCTAACATGGTATGTCATATGTATCTCAATTCAATATGAATTTTCTTATTTTATTTTCATGTAAAAGTTGATTTTATAGAGATTGTGGTCACGTAAATGGTGACATGATGAGAATAACAAATTTTAATGATTTTCGTTCGAAATGAGATTATTAATTAAATAAACATAATACTTAGGAGCTAAGTTGATAGAGTAAAAAATAATAAAAGATTATCTGAAAAAATTCATAAAAATATAAATATTTTTTTAATAATTTAATCTCAAAATTGAAAAAAATAAAATAAATGGGCTTGATGGTAGGCCCATAAGTATCAATGTCATACCATATCTACAAAATCCCAAGTAGTTAGCCGCACGTTAATCGGGTAGGCCCCACACTTAGATCCTATTAGTATTTTCTTTCTTTCTTTTCACTTCTTTCCATTCCCATTCCCACGCGCCTTCTATTTCTAGCCGCTTTCGTTTCTTTCCCTTCCACACTTAACACCCTTTTCCGTTGCCTTCCGCCACCGCCACAATTGCGAAACTCAACCATGGGCGTCGATTATTACAATATTCTGAAAGTGAATCGCCACGCCACCGACGAGGATCTCAAAAAGGCTTACAAAAGGCTAGCCATGATTTGGCACCCCGACAAGAACCCTTCTTACAAACGCCCCGAGGCCGAAGCCAAATTCAAGCTTATTTCCGAAGCTTATGATGTTTTGTCCGACCCGCAGAAGCGACAGATCTACGATCTTTATGGCGAGGAGGCTCTTAAATCCGGACAATTCCCGCCTTCTTCTTCTCCCAACCAATCTTACGCTTCCACCTCGGCCTCCTATCCGCGCGGAGGTAGTCATTACTATAATAATAATCAGAGGCAGCAGCAGCCCAATACAGGGTCGTTTCGGTTTAATCCGAGGGATGCGGATGATATTTACGAGGAGCTCTTTGGGGCGGAAGCAAATGGTGGAGGGGGTGGAAGGAGGGTAAATAGAGGCTTTAGAGAAGGGTATTTTAGGAATAATAATGGTTACGGGAATAGTAGCAGTAGTAGTAGTAATGGAGAAATGAGAAAAGGTGCTGCTGTGGAAAATGTGTTGCCTTGTAGCTTGGAAGAGCTTTATAAAGGTGCCAAGAAGAAAATGAGGATTTCCAGGAATGTTTTTGATCCTTCCGGGTAAGATAAGCTCTTTTTTTTTTTTCAACAAAAAAATAATAATGCTTTTAATTTAAAAATTATGGGTCAATTAAATGAGATTAGAACATCGATACCTATAGTGTGGTTTTTTTTGTTCTTTTTTAGTTTGATTGCAATTAAGTTTATCTTACTGAAAAGATGAGACTTCTGTTTGTTTGATAGTGAAATATTTCTTTGAGTAAAGTGACCCTTTGTTGGTCAATGGCATGCGATGCTTGTTCATTTTTAGTTGGTGAATGTTAAGCTGCAAATTATATATGTTTGCTATTTCAGAAGTGATTCTATTGGAGTTGAGCTACATGCTACTTGGCATGCAATGCTCTAGAATCTATATACTTCCTCTAAAAATTAGTATTTCGTCAATGTGAAAAGGATAATGTATTCTGTATGATTTTTTTTTTTTTAATTATATATCTTATTTTATCTGATGGTTTTTATTTATGGTTGAATAATCTTCGTAGAAAATGTTTTCGAGGTTGTCACTATGAATACTGGTTAGCTCAAGCCATTTCACTTCTTAATTAAGTCAATTCTGTTGGGAGTCATTGCCTTGCATGGTTGACTTGAGGAAGAAAAGGTCTTCTTCTGTTTTCTTGGTGACGATAAGAAGTATCAAACTATGTTTTGGGAGATGTGAGATTAGCTCTTGGCATGCAGCAATGATTCAATTTGTTAAGCATCGTCACTTTGGTTATTATGGGATGGTTAGAGATATTAAGTTCTAATCTTACTGGCCTCGTATTGTCCTGTTAAGGGTAATCAAATATTAGAACTTCACAGGTTACCGCTCCACTGTTTTGCCATAATGACCTTGAAAAATATAAGTAGTTATTGGGGATGCTGTTTGAGAATGGAGAAGAACTTTACCAGTGAACCTAGTGACTTAAGTCACCTGAATCTAATCAATACTCACTTTTTAAATTCTGAGGTACTTATCTCCTCTAGACCTTAAATTGCAGTAGCAATGAAATTTTTGTTTCTAAAACAAAGGTTCTGGGATGAATATTTGTGTTTCATTTTCAAGCAAGGAGAATGTTCATGGATAAGACTGGTTTTGACGAGGTAAACAACCATTAGACACCCTTTAACATTCTGTGTTTCAAACCATCTCATCACTCCCAAAACACACGCAAACCAACTCCCACTCCCCCATCTCTTCCTATATATAGATTACGATAACATGCCTCACCGTTCTTTTGGTTTGACATAGATAATGGTTTCTGTCTTGGCTTTTGTGGTTGCTTTGTGGTGGGATCATTTAATTTGTTTTAGATATATGGGTAGGTTTTGAAAAAGGATTACCCTAAGCAAAGATGACCTTTGCTCCTGAAGTAATTTGCAAATGCAAGGGGCAAGTGCTACTGCAAATTTAATTTTATAAAATGCCAAATGAAGCTAAGATACTCTTTGCTCCTATGAGTTATGAATAAACTACAGGTAACATCCCCCACCCCAGGTGTTTCCCAAAGCCCATAAAAAATGTGATTATTTACTTACATCGGGACACTCTTTGATCATTCTGCCAACATGATATAGTCTCTTGTGTTTTCCCTTCTGAAATCTTGGCCATTAGAGCAAATCCATTTAAGTTAGTTGTTATATTGCCATTTTAACTAAAGGCCTTTCATCCATATTAGAAGTTGATTAGGATCAGTACTATTTCTTCCTTCACGTTACTAGAAGGTGTTATTTGGCACTAATTAGTAGTTATTCTCTTCTAATATATATCATAGACGTAGGTGATTTTTTTTAATAGTATATTTACAGCTTAAGTTAGTCTTGCTTTAATTAAACAGCAAGGAAAACAAACAGAAATGGTGGAAAAGAAAATAAAAAGTCCTAGAATGTTTATAGAAGATTAACAGATCAATTTAAGATGAGAAAGAGCTTTGCTTGTTAGTTAACTACATTTTAGTTCTGCTTGTCTTCAGGAGGTGGGTTCAGGATTGTGCTTATTATTAGAAAATTTCTAGTGTCTATATTTCCATTTTTTTACTACTAACCTAAGTGATATTCTTCTCATTGATTTTCTTTTGTGACCTACTACACCAATATATGCATGGAGCAAGAGCTACTCTTCTAGTCTATGCTGTTAGAACACAATGGTTAATTGTGACTGCCTTTCAAGATCATCTAGAGAAGTAGAACTGAATAATTAATCATGAATTCTTTTAGCATTCTCAGTTTTGGAGAAAAAGAGAGATACACTAAGGCTTTCTTTTCGTGGCTCAAAGTCCAGCATTGCATATATCTGTTTCCATTCATTTTCCTTAATGGTCTTTCTGGTGTTATTTGCATGAGTGCTTCCCTCTGTTACTTTGGCCTGACATCTGAGCTACTTTCTTGCAGTAAGTTTAGGACTCTGGAGGAGATATTGACGATTGAAATAAAACCTGGTTGGAAGAGAGGCACAAAGATTACCTTTCCTGAGAAGGGTAATGAGGAGCCTGGTATAATTCCCGCTGATGTTGTCTTTGTGATAGAGGAGAAGCCACATGCTCTTTATAAGAGGGATGGTAATGATTTGGTTTTCAATCAGGAGATTACACTGCTGGAGGCCCTCACTGGTAAGACTCTTGAGCTGATTACCCTGGATGGGAGGAACCTCATGATCCCACTGACTGATATTATCAAGCCCGGTGCTGAGGTTGTGGTTCCAAATGAAGGAATGCCTATCTCGAAAGAACCTGGGAGGAAGGGTAATTTGAGGATCAAGTTAGATGTTAAGTACCCATCAAGGCTAACCACAGAACAGAAATCTGATCTAAGGAGAGTTTTGGGAAGTGTTTCATAGTGCTTTAAACGGTAGTAGGTCTTTACTTTTTTGTTGCATGTAAATAGCGTGTATACAGTAGTAGACTGTGAAGGCTTGAAAGTTTTTGGTTTTTCAATTTTGGTATGGAGGAGCGGAGAACTGGCTAGTTATTGCACCGCAATCAGCCATTTGGAGATCTAATGGGAATAGGTTTCATTCTAACCGGAAGGAATGGGGTTTTCCCCCTATTTTTTGGGCTAAGCAATTAGACCTGAGCTTTAATTATTTATTTTTTTCCGTTTTTATGTGTGGGTTTTCACTCACAAATGCCATATATAGAAATGTCAAATGCGTTTGGATTTTGAACTCTGGTTCAAGAAACAATAAAGTTGGTGCACTAATTCATTGCAAATTGAATTTAAAATTGCTTTTTCTCTTGATTTTGTTCTTTGGAAAATAAGCATGCTATGATGCTCAGAACCATCAAAATACTGCTGTTTGTCAAACAGGCTCCTAATCAAACTTGAGGGCATCAATCAATATTGTATTAAATGTATATTATGTGCTGCTTGATATGCTTCAACAGCCGCTACTCTAGTTGTAGAAATGCATGGTAGGAAATTGAAGTCTTTTATGGTGGCTGTCATAATTAAGATTGACTTATTTGAGTTCTGCAGTCTTAATGTTTGTAATAATGCACTTGGGTTTAAGGTAGCATCGTTTGGACCGTTTGGTGTATGATGCATCTAATTGGTCACTCGGCTCCAAAGTACAGCGGAAAAATTTTCTTTCTTGGTTAGGTAAAGCGCAGAAGCTAGCAGTCTTGTCTTACGGCTTAACATCTACATGCTAATATCATTCATTGGAGCCCCTTTTTTGGCTGGAAGGGAAGTATTTGGCTGTTTGCTTCTCTTCCCACCCCACAGTAGGGTTGTGCTGTGCATCCAATGAAGGTTTACCGGTTCCACACTCATTTCCAAATTCCAAACATTATTCTCACTAGTTTTACAAGCATGCAACTCTTTCTCTTTTTTTTTTTGGAAATTAGTTTACCCGAGTGTTGGAAATTATTGTTACGTTGAGGAATGCATGAATCCCATTGATGCATCCTTGATGTTAATTTAGGAGCTTAGGGCCTTTTTTTATACCATTGTTAAGATACAAGGCCGATTTACAGTCTTTTGTTTCTAGGTTTCCAGCTCTAGCATTAAGCCCAGACTTCTCTCACATTGCTTTGAAGCTGGGCAGTTTGGATGAGCATGGATGGGCTTTGTCTCATTGTTTATTCGAGAGTTTGGACAGGGAACTAGGAGCTAAGTTAGAAACTCAGGAATTAAACAATCGAAGTGAATCAAATACACACCAAAATTAGTACTAAGCCCGCAAAACGGACAAATTTGTTTAAGCAGGAATTTCAGCCGATCTCCGCTTCAAATTACAAAGAAATATGTAAACTGACAGAAGGCCTGGCTTGAAAATTAAGCCTCCTAATCCAATTGCAACTTACCAGTATTGTATTCCAAAGAGAAACCCCATAATTCTCAGAATACAAATACAGTACTTAATTAATAATAAGCAGATTTAGTAGTTCCAAACACCTGGAATGATACAAAACCATGCCCTGGTGTTGGAAAGTATTGCTTTCACCAACTGCTGCTAAGGAATTCTTTCTGAAAGCTGCCTTTTTTTTTTTTGTCTTTAGGCTTTTACTTTTCTTTTCAAAACTGTTGATTCCTTCCCTTGCTTATCTCATTGTCAGTGATGGAGACGAATTAATTAGGTGGTTAAAACTTCTGCAACTTCACTTTCAATCATCAGGGCCTAACTTTTAAAGGAAATGTGATGCTGAGTCTGATTTGGCCTCTTCGGTTCAATCAGTGGTGTTTTTTCTTAAACTTTTTTTTTTCGGCAATGAAAAAGTAAAAATGATCCATCATCAATTGTCTTTACATTTTTTATTAGAACTTTGTATATTAATTTTTTAAGCTTTTGTTAAATATAATTAGGAATTATAGCCAATGCACTTCCTTTATATATATATATATATATATACATAAAGGATAAAAAATGATTCATGGTTACTTAAATTAAAAATTTAATGTTTTATCAATAAATCATAATGTTGTTGTCAAATAGAATGATGATATATTGCTTTCGATTTTTGTATCACGTGCTATTGAAAGCTCTTCAAGAAAGAAAATGATTAGAGAGACGCAGGTGTTCTTCCCTGCGTAAGCACTCCAATGCTCCAATTCTTAAGTCAGAAAAAATTTGACAGAGTTTTTGTAAGCAAATAGATACTTAGTTTCATGAATCATACCTAACTCTTATTTATAGAGATTAATTTCACATTTAATTACGTAGTTATCCAGTAATTGAGTATTTTTTACTATTTTACGGGTCCTGTAGAATAAAAAAATATTTAAGGACAAAATTGTCTAAACTACATAATTTATATCTTCCGTAATACTATTTTCAATGCGGTAAACTCAATCTCCTGCATGTTTTTTTCGTTCGCCACATGACTCATTCTTCGTGCGCCACATGATACATTTTATTTTTTATTTTTTATTTTTTTTATCATGCACAATACATAGGGTTCATGTCAATGCATTTAAATCTAGCTTAATGGTAACAATGTAATGTATTTAAATGAAAAGAAAAACAATAGGGACATAAATGTTCTTATACTCATTATATTATAATGTTGTGATGAATAGGTTATAGATTTAATAATTCAAGCTTGATTTAGTATAGTTATTATCTCCCTTACAATTGGAATTTTCTAGCTTGCAAGGAAAGAAATACCAGCAAAGAAATGAGTTTATTCCCCAGCAAAGGCTGAAATTATAGTTAGAAATGGCATTACAAGAGCAAGCAAAAGCAGAAACGCATCCAATTATTAGGCCTCGCTTTTTGGATGAGATTTGGGTGCTTTATCTTTTTCCCATATGAGGTGAAAGCAACCATCTATCCATCAAAGACTCAAAAGTACTTGAAAAAGTTGGGTTATGGGAAATAATATCTGGGGAAGGTCTTAATATATGTTATTATATATGGGATTTCACTGTTATTCGTGATGGAATTCCACCAACCTGGCCTGAACCAAAACCAAGATTCCACGCACAAACAAAAGTTTCTGTTGTTTGGTTGGCATTGGTCCAATTGCCCAATCACAGCCTCCTCCTTTATCCTTCCTGCTTTACATCTCCCATTGAAAATGTATCTAAAACCTTACTTGTCCTTCTTTCATTTTCATTTTCTTTTTCTCATTCATTATTTGTTCATAATCATGGACATGGTTACATTTTACTTGTAATTTTATTTTTTTCTTGTCTTCCACCACGAACGAAAATGAGCCCATAATTTCTCTTTTATAAGAGATTACAAAAGAGGGGCAAGACAAGTTAAATGTCAATGAATCAAAATTAATAGAACTGATTTGCTTTGTAGTATCAATCATGATTCAAGATTGTGTTATATTCTTGAATAATTAATTACATAAAAATAAAATAAATGTATTTTGTTTTTCCATAATCAAACTTAAAGGTGGCATAGGAGAGATCACTGATTTAAAGGATTTCAATCCCAGTATCTGTTGAAAAGAACATGCACTCCACCGACACATCCACCAGGTTATCATGGGATAGAGGCTGCTTGGGTCTTGGATCTCATCTCTATACTTCAACACATTACTTCCACACATTATTATTAGTCGGAAACCTTTATCTCTTTCTTATCAGCATTCCATTATTGGCACAGCCATAAACTTTTTCTCATCTTTAATTTTCTTAATCAACATCTCTTGTTTGAAGTTGTGAAATTCGGGATTGGCAAAAGCTCATGTTACAATATTCTATCCATAGTGGAATCCAAGCATTACATGTGGGTGTGTGGGCTGGCATTTAATTTCTCTTTTTTTTTCTTTTGTTTTTTTTTCCACTGGCTAAGTTTGGGACATATGTACTTCTCAGGGGACAAGTTGAAGTGCTTACATATGCCTCATGACCCTTCAGCATAAACAAACCCATGTCTATTATTGTTTTCTCAACATATTGCTTAATAACTTTTCTTGCTTCTAATTTGATAATAGTTAGTTCAAGTTCAATAAACTCGCAGATAGATTTAGCAATTTCAAGCTCAACTTGCCATTTCGGAAAATGATATTTGTATTTCTGACAGTAATACTAATTAATTAATTCTTGTAATTAATGATGAGATTATTATTGATAAGCTGATTGAAATTGAATATCATTTAGTGCTTTAGCTCACTTTGGAGATAGTTTCGATTACTATAGCAAGTAAATGTCATTTCATCATTCGTTTTTACGTACTTGGATTATTGCATGTGCTTTTTGTTATAGCCATCATCATATAATTGGTCGTTGGTCTTGTTCTTTCTATCTTGTTCGCTCAAGCGGCCTATCTAAGTATAACATCTAGTTGTTACTTGTTAGAGTACTTCTTTTTTGTTCTATCGTGCTGCTTAGAGTTTTTGTCTGATTTGTACTGAAACTTTTGAGTTCTTTCTTTGTTAATTATTGCTAGCTTCGATATTATAAAAATTTGGCGTAACAAAAAAACAAAAAAACAAAAAATTTAGGCACAATTACACTGACACGAAATAAAGAAGGTTTGGATGATTGGATTTTTAAAATTAAATTAATTTTACATTTATATAATTTAATTTTATATATATATATATACACACACAGAGAAAATAGATACATTTATGCTTATTTAAAATAAATTATTTTTTATAAATTTCATGAAGTATTAATTTTTTTTAAATTAATAGTTAGAATTAACAGTTTGCATTTATCATTTTCGTAAATTTTTGAATATGATATTCTTATTATGTTAATAGAGAATAATATTTTTTTAATACAAATAGACTATTGAAATTTTATAATCACATAACAAATATTTGACATTTTTGATTAATTTAAAATTTGAAGGGCATAATTTACATAAATACAATATATATATATATATATATATATATATATATGAAGGATAATATTATAAAATCTCATGGTGCAAGTAGCAGGAGTAGTACAGCCACCTCCACAAGTTCTAAAAGCAAATGGTCCAGCTGACGATGGAAGCTAGGCAGCAATGAGCTGGTTTCTGTTCAGTGCTCCCTTTTGTTGGGCAATCCAAGGATAATTAATCGGATAAACCCCTTCTCCTCCACACATTTTTATTACTAGAATTTGGGTATGCTACAATAAATATTTATGAATCCTTCTGCTGTTTACCATTTACTGGAAGCTACAGCCTGCAATATCCCACAGTCAAATTTTCCAGCAATTCTTTCCTTCTTATAAGAAGAAATTATATTCAAACTATCTTCCGTCTCTTTTTCTTGGTACTTTCATCATATATAATAACAGGCTTTTGCCAGTTATTATATCTAATTATGGTACATGTTAAAATTAAGCAAAATAGGCACCCTACTATTTAATTATTAATTAATTAGTGGCCTCTTCTGCAAATTGTTCAACCCTATTAATCTCCATTCACCAGAAGAGTCAGTTAAAGACAAGATTATTTAATTTCAATAAATGCAATGAGGTCACCACTGCTTACTTCAATTGTAATTGACTTCTTAGCTACGATTTTGATTTATAATTTGCTACGTTTAAGCTCTTACTTTTATGAGGTAATTGAGATAATGTTTCGGTTCATACTATGAAAGATAAGCAAAGATGATTATTATTTTATTTTATATTTAATATATATATATATATATATAAAATAAATTAAATTGTAAAGAAAATTAGTCATATTTTTTAATATAAGATTATTTAATTCTTTCCAAAAGATAAAAAATATTTTTAATCCCATGTGATTAGGTGAAAAATATATTTATCTTATATTTTTAATATGTACATTTAAAAATTAATTTCAACTTTTAATAAGATGATAATAGACCTTGGTTAATTAATTAATTATTGTAATTTTTTCCTTTTTTATTTTTCACTATTTTTCTTCTTTATTTTTTTACTTCTTATTTTTTTCTTTATTTATTTCTTTATTTCGCTTTCTTTTTTCATTTTTTTAATAAATAAAAATATAGTTTAGAAAAAATAATAATTTTTAAAATAATTTTTTTTTCAATTTTCTTAAATAATTGATGCCTAAAACCATTTTTGTAATTAACTCTTAAATATAAAAATCATTATGATTTATATTTTTTATTTTATAAAATTTTTTTTTTTAAAAAAAATTAGCTAGTATTTTTTCTTATTTTAAATTTTTTATTTTTATGTACGCTTTTATTTTTCTCTATTTTAATTTTTTCTGTTTTCTACTTTTTTCTCTTGTGGAAAATAAAAAAGATAAAATTTTTCATTGATAAATCAAAGTATTTTTCTAAAAACAATCATCTTTTTTGAAAATCCATTTTTTATAAAATAAATATATTTAACTTAAAATCATAAAAATTATTTTAAATTTAAATCATTAAAAGAAGTATAAAAAGAAAAATAGTAAAAAAATACAAAGAAATATTTGTAATAAAAAATATTTTTTTTAACAAATTTATTTTTTTGGAAACATTTATTTTTGTAAAAAAAAATCACTATTTTATTGAAAATTAATTTTTTAAAGAAAAAATAGATTTAACTTTTAACTATAGAAATTATAATAATATATTTTTTTAATTTAAAAGTCTTTGAATTATATTTATAAAAAATTATAGATTTAAATTATATTTACTTTTAAAAAAGTATTTTTTTATCAACAAAAAAGTCATTTTATCATATTCTTAATTTTATATATAACAAATATGATGAAAAATGTATAAAATCACATTATCTTACTCTTATTTTTTATACTGTCACACCCCGTTTTACATATAAATCATTATTATTCATTCTTACACACACATAACGGAGCAGACAACATACGGATGGTTGGGCACACGAGCCGATATTGACCTTATACACTTAAATATAAACAGTACCTGATAACTGATTTACTTATTTATATATGTATTTACATACGTACGTCTACATCCCCACAATTCTTAATATACATAACTGTGCCTTACAAGTTTAGATATAAAAGCGAAATAAGTGTATACCTTTGCACACAATAGAGTGTGGGCTGTCAATTGCTCAAGACTACCGCAGCTCTCAAGACTTAGGTAACTCTGTGGAGTGAAGGAAAAAAAGGGGTGAGCTAACGCGCTCAGTAAGAAATCACGCAAGCAGGTAGATAACTATACTACCTACATGCATGTCATGCAGAAAATCTTTACTTTCTCAATTCCAACTGAATCACAAAACCACACACGTATGCTTTCTCAAGTCATGTTATATCACAAACGAATTTCTCAAAACATATGTTCTCATAAAGCTGATTTAAATCAAATAGGAGATAAATCAAAATCTCAGAATTTAAATCCGAAATCATATAAGTATGGAGACAAAGCAGAGCATATGGAAACGAATAGACATATGGCCATAGTCATGGACTCCATGCAATCACGGATCAGGTGTGCATGAATGCCCCCGGATGGCTGATGATAGGGGGGTCAGTCTACCATCAGACACAAACAAACAACACGGTACGTCGTACTCCATGTGCGTCCACACGATACATTGTACTCCGTGGACCCCAATATCTGAAATCAACGAGATTAGGAGTGCCCGTCCAACGGGTCTTATCATCCCATCTCCAGCTATATCAATACTGAGTCTCTAAAAATGCACGTGCGGGCATATCAATCAGTGTGACACCCAGTCTACACGAGGCTCCAGCACGGCTTTATCAAATCACGTGCGAGGATCAGTGCAAGCTTACACAGCCTACACGACGTCTCCAAACACGATTTTATGCACATCACAAAATCGAAGTCCCGTGCGAGCAAAGCTCCAGCACGGTATCATGCACAAATATGTAAAGTCTAGTGCGAGCAACGCTCTAGCACGACTTTAATCTCAAAACTGATAGATGGCTCGATGCACATAAGGGGCGTACAAACCAACCTCAACCACGGAAGGTAGTACCCACTTGAGTGAGAGAAAACATTTTCTATCAAATCACTCAGCAAACACTTTTTATTCTGAAAACATTGCAATTTAATGCAGATAATCAAATTCAGAGCCATTCTATCACCACTTATTCACAAAACATGCTTATTCATGTAAAACACATCAAAATAGGCCATTTCGGCCATTTTTATATTTTTCGTACCTAGGGGCATTTTCGTAATTTTCTCATATTTGGGTACTATCCAGATATTTCATATTCATACTCTATACGAAAATTTAGGTGTACATAAACGACGATAAAATACGTACAGCTATCTCTAAGAGCTTACGGAATCCCTTACCTCGAAATGAGTCGACTGCGAATTTTTATTCTTTATCTCTCCAGATCACGCAGTCTAATTGGCTCCGGACGTATTCTCGAAAGCCAAATCTTTCCTTGGTGGCACGTAAATCAAGATCCGCTCGAACTCGTACACGTCGCTTACCGTTTTTTCGCTACACAGCAATATATATTTAAACCGATTAATTTCGGTCTAATAAAATTTAAATTAATTATCCAAAAAATAATTCGATCGATTTTTGACCACTTACCGGTCTACTGCTGTGTCGGGATTACACTGAATTTTTTTTCCAAATTTTGTTTCTCTCTCCTCTTTCTCTCTCCTGCTGAACCGGTTCGGACCGATTCAGCCCCTTTCACACTGAACCGGTCTGAACTGGTTCAGGTGGATTTTTTCGCCGTTCGGGGAGATTTCGGCCGGTTCTCAGGCCGCCGTTGGTGCCGTTCGGCGCGCCTCGACCTGGGTAACCTTCGGCTGGAAGGGCTCGGCCCAAATCGAAGCCGGTGGCCGCCGTTTTTCCTTTCTCTCCCGCGGGTTCCTCCCTCACCGATCTCCTCACCGCCGGCGATCTGGGGCGCGTCGTTGCTGTCGGACGCTTTCTCTGGGCCGATCGTCCCTTTGCCGGCCGTCTCGCGCACGTGGTCCTCGCCGTTCGTCGCCGGTGGAAGGAGGGCAGAGGTCGAGTTTGGGGGGACTTCCTCGCGTTGTCGGGCTTCTGTTTCCTTTTTTTTTTCAATTTCTTTTCTTTTTTTTTCCTTTTTGTTTTTTTTATATATATTATATTATATTCAATATAATATAATATATATATTTCAAAATATCTACCAAAATACCTATAATAATACTAAAATAATCTTATAATTTAAAATATAATAATAATAATAATAATAATAATAATAATAAAACAAATATTATTATTATTAGTATATTTTATTCCCATAGTGTATTTTATACACTAAAGTTTATACATCCTTGTACATATATTTTATTTTATTTAATTTCACCAAAATATATATACATTCCATTTCATTTTATCTCATTGATTTATCCCTCCGAAAATATTATTTTTCTATATTTTCGGGGTAAATTGTCAATATAGGGTAATTTTCGGTTTATCGTTTTCGGATTAATTTCTCTTCTTGGACTCCCTATATTTTCGCGTCCTGAATCCATATTTGCGACCGGTTTAACCTAATTTCATTCGATTTATTCCAAATTTATCCGAACTCTTACTTCGGTACTTTAAAATTTATCGGTACCCACTTTAATTATTTATACTTGAAATTGTATAATTTTTTTCTTTATTGCCCGATATATCATAATTACATATTTAACATGATATATTTTTAAAGAAAAATATGAAATTCGGGTCTTACATTTTCTCCCCTACTTAAAAAATTTGGTCCTCCAAATTGACCAATACTCAGCTCTCGAATGAGTGCAGATACATCTCACGCATCAGGCTCTCTACTTCTCTTTCTCTTCAACTATGACCTTCCTTCTCTGGGGTGGGGGTATAATAGGAGCTTTCTGTGGCTCTTCTCACCTCTGCGGAATAGGGACTGCAGATTTCGGGCAGTCTCTCCTCAAGTGGCCCGTCTTTCCGCATCTAAAACATGCTCCGGATGCTTGGTAACATCGCCTACCACCATGAGGTTTCCCACATACTCAACATGGCTCAATAGTAGGTCGGAGTTCACCAATCATATACCTCTAGACGGAGCTGAAATTGACAGAATAGAGGGCTTCACTATCTTACCCCGAAATTTTCAAAACTTTTGTCGTTTCTTAAACGACCTCTTCCCTTATCTGAAACTTTTGTACTCTACAGTTCTCTTTCTGTCCTTACCGAACTTACCAAATTTAGGGGCATGCTGCTCAAAATCCTATTCACACAACTGAGCTCTGCGCACTGCCTCCTCGTAAGTCAAAATATCCAAAGGAGCTAATATAGCTCTAGTGGACGGTATCAACTCATCCATAAGCTTCCTGACTTTTCTATCTTCACTACTCATGGTGTCAGAATCGTACCTTCCCAGAGACGTAAACCAAGATTCATACTCGTCCACTGATTGACTCCAGTAAGTCAGACTAATAAACTTCCTCTGTAGCCGTCTCCGAGCAGTCTCTGAAACAGATTGCCTCCTAAAAGGCATCGAAAAAAAATATCTCTCAAGTCACTACTTGGTTCCCGGGTCCTCAATATAGGTTGGGCAAATTTTCACAAATCTTTCGCTTCGCCTTCCAACACAAATGCAGCAAAGGCCACCTTGTCAGTCTGGGAACACTCAAAGTACACATACAACTTCTCTAATCTGTTTACCCAGTTCTCTGCTGCTACGGGATCTTTAACTCCAATAAACAACTTCTGTCATGGTATGGGATGTAACGGCCCAGCCTAGTCGGACCAGCCCAGCTGGCCATGGCCACCCCTCTTGGGCTCACAACATCGACTGCTGTGACATCGACTGCTGTTGACATCGTTACTCATCCGTACTGTCCTCTTTGGGGCCTACTGGTTGTCAAGGTTTTTTTTCGCGTTCAGTTGTACAGGTAGGGCAGTACAGGACGACTAGAATCAGAAGGTCTAGCGGTCTATGGTACAGGTGTGGCAGGGGCTGCAGTGGGTGCACTCATACCCTGCAGACTATCCAATCCAGCCATCGCCCGTCCAAACAACTGTGTCATACTTTCCACAGTCCGCTCTAACCTCACTATGCTTATCTCAGTAGTCACTACTGGATCTTGAGAGGCATGGCCAGAAGATGATTCAGTACGTCTCTCGGGCCTGTCTCTCTACCCTCGAGATCGAGAACTTTCCCCTCGACTACGGTGTCTATCAGTCATACTGATGATTTTTCATTCACACACAATCAATTCATATTACATTAACAGCCCGGTATACACATTTGTATCTAAACAAGGCACAGTACCAAAGGGATGTAAACTTTTCTAACGACTTATATAGACTCGTATTCAGACCAACCCTGCTCTGATACCAACTTCTTCGCATTCTGAGTCCATACACACCCCGTTTCCACATTTAATTCATTATTATTCATTCTTACACACACATAACGGAGCAGACAACATACGGATGGTTGGGCACACGAGCCGATATTGACCTTACACACTTAAATAGAAACCGTACATGATAATTGCTTTACTTATTTATATATGTATTTACATACGTACGTCTACATCCCCGTAATTCTTAATATACATAATTGTGCCTTACAAGTTTAGATACAAAAGCGAAATAAGTGTATACCTTTGCATACAATGGAGTGTGGGCTATCAACTGCTCAGGACTACCGCAGCTTTCCCTACTTAGGTAACTCTGTGGAGTGGAGGAAAAAAAAAGGGGTGAGCTAACGCGCTCAGTAAGAAATCACGCAAGCAGGTAGATAACTATACTACCTACATGCATGTCATGCAGAAAATCTTTACTTTCTCAATTCCAACTGAATCACAAAACCACACACGTATGCTTTCTCAAGTCATGTCATATCACAAACGAATTTCTCAAAACATATGTTCTCATAAAGCTGATTTAAATCAAATAGGAGATAAATCAAAATCTCAGAATTTAAATCAGAAATCATATAAGTATGGAGACAAAGCAGAGCATATGGAAACGAATAGACATATGGCCATAGTCATGGACTCCATGCAATCACGGATCAGGTGTGCATGAATGCCCCCGGATGGCTGATGATAGGGGGGTCAGTCTACCATCAGACACAAACAAACAACACGGTACGTCGTACTCCATGTGCGTCCACACGGTACATTGTACTCCGTGGACCCCAATATCTGAAATCAACGAGATTAGGAGTGCCCGTCCAACGAGTCTTATCATCCCATCTCCAGCTATATCAATACTGAGTCTCCAAAAATGCACGTGCGGGCATATCAATCAGTGTGACACCCAGTCTACACGAGGCTCCAGCACGGCTTTATCAAATCACGTGCGAGGATCAGTGCAAGTTTACACAGCCTACACGACGTCTCCAAACACGATTTTATGCACATCACAAAATCAAAGTCCCGTGCGAGCAAAGCTCCAGCACGGTATCATGCACAAATATGTAAAGTCTAGTGCGAGCAACGCTCTAGCACGACTTTAATCTCAAAACTGATAGATGGCTCGATGCACATAAGGGGCGTACAAACCAACCTCAACCACGGAAGGTAGTACCCACTTGAGTGAGAGAAAACATTTTCTATCAAATCACTCAGCAAACACTTTTTATTCTGAAAACATTGCAATTTAATGCAGATAATCAAATTCAGAGCCATTCTATCACCACTTATTCACAAAACATGCTTATTCATGTAAAACACATCAAAATAGGCCATTTCGGCCATTTTTATATTTTTCATACCTAGGGGCATTTTTGTAATTTTCTCATATTTGGGTACTATCCAGATATTTCATATTCATACTCTATACGGAAATTTAGGTGTACATAAACGACGATAAAATACGTACAGCTATCTCTAAGAGCTTACGGAATCCCTTACCTCGAAATGAGTCGACTGTGAATTTTTATTCTTTATCTCTCCAGATCACGCAGTCTAATTGGCTCCGGACGTATTCTCGAAAGCCAAATCTTTTCTTGGTGGCACGTAAATCGAGATCCGCTCGAACTCGTACACGTCGCTTACCGTTTTTTTGCTACACAGCAATATATATTTAAACCGATTAATTTCGGTCTAATAAAATTTAAATTAATTATCCAAAAAATAATTAGATCGATTTTTGACCAGTTACCGGTCTACTGTTGTGCCGGGATTACACTGAATTTTTTTTTCAAAATTTTTTTCTCTCTCCTCTTTCTCTCTCCTGCTGAACCGGTTCGGACTGGTTCAGCCCCTTTCACACTGAACCGGTCCGAACCGGTTCAGGTGGATTTTTTCGCCGTTCGGGGCGATTTCGACCGGTTCTCAGGCCGCCGTTGGTGCCGTTCGGCGCTCCTCGGCCTAGGTAACCTTCGGCTGGAAGGGCTCGGCCCAAATCGACGCCGGTGGCCGCTGTTTTTCCTTTCTCTCCCGCGGGTTCCTCCCTCGCCGATCTCTTCACCGCCGGCGATCTGGGGCGCGTCGTTGCTGTCGGACGCTTCTCTGGGCCGGTCGTCCCTTTGCCGGCCGTCTCGCGCCCGTGGTCCTCGCCGTTCTTCGCCGGTGGAAGGAGGGCAGAGGTCGGGTTTTGGGGGGGCTTCCTCGCGTTTTCGGGCTTCTGTTTCCTTTTTTTTTTTCGATTTCTTTTTTTTTCCTTTTTGTTTTTTTATATATATATTATATTATATTCAATATAATATAATATAATATATATTTCAAAATATCTACCAAAATACCTATAATAATACTAAAATAATCTTATAATTTAAAATATAATAATAATAATAATAAAACAAATATTATTATTATTAGTATATTTTATTCCCATAGTGTATTTTATACACTAAAGTTTATACATCCTTGTACATATATTTTATTTTATTTAATTTCACCAAAATATATGTATATTCCATTTCATTTTATCTCATTGATTTATCCCTCCGAAAATATTATTTTTCTATATTTTCTAGGTAAATTGTCAATATAGGGTAATTTTCGGTTTATCGTTTTCGGATTAATTTCTCTTCTTGGACTCCCTATATTTTCGCGTCCTGAATCCATATTTGCGATCGGTTTAACCTAATTTCATTCGGTTTATTTCGAATTTATCCGAACTCTTATTTTGGTACTTTAAAATTTATCGGTACCCACTTTAATTATTTATACTTGAAATTGTATAATTTTTTTCTTTATTGCCCGATATATCATAATTACATATTTAACATGATATATTTTCAAAGAAAAATATGAAATTCGGGTCTTACATATACAAACCAAACATAATAAAATAGGGTTATATTATTTAAACGAATTCTATTTACAATCTCATATTGTCTTATCTTCTACATCATACATGACATGAATTTACAAATAAAAATTACCCTAACTTCCTATGTTACACTTCTTTTATGAAGTAATTGATTTTTCAGGTGAAACTTACCCTTACCCATCATCATAATTAAATACTTTTCATGTATATCAATAATAAATTTATGAAGGAAATTAATTAATTAAACTTTATCTTAGTTAACAGATAAAAAATATTTGTAAGGAGCATTGTTGTAACGACCCGAATTTATACACATTTTGGTTGGGTTATCAGTCGATATTAGATCATAACAATGTTCAATGTGATTAAATTTTTTTTCTTAGTAACAAATTTAAATAAAATATGTTCACATTCCCCAGACATATCTTGTATTGCATTACTGTACTTACATAATTTTAGATACAACAGAATTTCCTACAACTAGGTATACCTTCGATGCAGAAATACTCTTTGCGAAATCATAACTATACGAAATACCTTACTAACGGAAGCGATCCCAGCTACAGAGGGACTTTGTGGAGGAAAGTAAGGGGGTTGAACTCAACATGCTCAGTAAGAAAAACCTCATAGCTGGTAGATAAATACACAACCTATGAAAAATATATATTTTTATATTTACCAAATCCGAAATATTTTCATAAAGTATACAGATGATTTAGTAATTTCTCAGATACCATATTCAAAATTCGAGAAACATATTTAGTATCGGCAAAAACACAAATACCAAGAACAGATTTTCAGAAACAGAGTATGTTTCGGTAATGCATTTAGCTACTGTTGTAAATCCAGAAGTTCAAAGTTTTTCAGTAGCAAAACAGACAGATTTTCAGATATCTCAGTTTAAACAAACAATTCAGAAAAATATTTCAAATAGACACAGAAGTACTGCCTGTTCTGAAAAATCAAAGTCGAAAAAATCTATGACAAATTCAGTATGAAAAAGGAACTGAAATAAATATCGTTTTTAAAACCTTAAATAGCTTTTAAAAGTGACGACGGTGTAACATTTTGCTCCCGCAGGATTCAAGAGGTGGCCCCCACGATTTTTTTTGCATTAAAATAATCAGTTCCATATAATATAAAATCATGAGTCAATTCAAAAGTTCAAATAGACGAGACAAGGCAGACATGCTATATCAGATATCAGAAATGACTATTGGCCAATGTCGGTGGCTCCGGGCAATTCACGGGCCAGGTGTGCTAGGATGTCAATCGCCGTGGGAGTGGTCAGCTACCCAAACAGCTCACAGATCAGAATGTCCGAAGACCAGAAACAGAATCAGAAACACGGTATATCGTACTCGTGGATCACAGATACAGATACAGAACAGAAGTGCAGTATGATCTCACCAATGCCTTTGTCTCAAAATTAGTGCGAGACGGACTGTACGACATACAGTCGGTACGCGCTCAAGCACATATTATCATAATAACTTTATAATCAGATCATTTTTCCTCAAATCATATAAAAATTCGATTGTTTCATGAAACCGTTCAAAAACAGGCTGATTAGCCCTTTTTTGAAAAATCTCAGAAAACAGTCTATAAAAATTCAAAATTCGAGATTTTCAATAATTAAAATAGAATTCAAGCCATACCATAATTTATGCAAATCATTTAAATTTAATCCGTAAAATTTGATTGTTCAACTAAGCCAAAATCTCTAATTTTCAGAATCATAAAATTCGACCTAATCTTTTCGATAATTTTAGTACTGCTAAATTCAACTTAAATTTTATATTTACAAATATACGAAAATTACGCATATTTATCTCTAGCAGCGACGAGAATTTTCCTTACTTGCTCTCCATCATTTCCGTTTCCTTTTTCCTTCAACCAAATTTTACATGCATATCTATATACTAACTGGTGGTTTTTCAATCCCTTACATGAGCATGTAAAAAATATATTATTTTATGTATATATATATATATATATATATATATAATATTTGTATGTATATACATATGTACATATTTATATATATATATATATACACATTTATTTATGTACGTGTGTACATTCCTTTCCACATAAATGTATTTATATACCTTGTACACATTATATATATATTCATTATACTTGAGGAATACATGAAATATTGTATACATATATACACATGTATTCCTATGCACTTAATTAAAATTTTCCTTGTAGTAATAATGTTAGCCCAATGTATATGCTTGAACAAAATTGTCCATAGTCACATACCAAATCTTAATTTCCTACATGGTCAATCATAGACAATACCCAATACATGAAAATTTACTGTATTTACAATTATAGAGCAAAATTATGAAAGTATCAAATCTGCATAAAGAGTACATCAAGAAATATTAAGTCTAAGCAAAATATTAAAACACCCTTTGATGTGTACTTATATTATTAATAAAAGATCTATCAAAATTTGAGTTTCTTGAATTAATATTCACCATTGTAAGTTATCATTTTTGAACACAAAAAATTGTAAGATTCATTATGCTAACGGAAACATTGTTAAAATTTCAACTTTAAATCTAATATTTTTATAAAAAAAATAACATTACTAAATCTTAATTGTTAAATTTTAAATTTATTTAAAATAAAATGTCACTGATTATTTCTATTTCTAAGACAAAAGAGTCGCAAATGATGACCAAATCTTGTCCGGAAACTCCGAAGAAAAGTTTAAAAAAGGAGTAAGAATTCAAAGACGTTGTACGCAATAATGCATCGCATGGATTTGGACTTTGACCCTTGTGATATAAGACATTATTAAAGCAATTAAAACAGTCAGTGACCCTTCAACTTTCAACCTTATCCCAACTTCGAATTAAATAGCTTCTTCAATATCTTAGTTTTAATGGTAAACGACACCTATCTTATTATTTTAAATTTCAAGGCCACAAATTTTCCACACCCTTCAAACTAACTACAATTTTCATTTTCCTTTCAGTCATAAAGCTCCATAAACTACTTGTTTCTTAAGTTCACAATTTTTCTGTTTCTTAAGTCCACACGAAAAAGGCCAATTTTTCTTTTTATACATGTAAGATTTTTCATAATGCAATCACGATCATCGAATTTTACATGAGTTTAATTGTTTTAAGTGATATTAAAATTATATTTTTTATCGATTTAATTCACTAAAAATTTTAATTTCAATTTTTTTACGAAAATTACATCATAATTAATAAAAACAATTATTAAGTTATTAATTAATCCAAACTTTAGCCTAACCTTCGATTTTCCTATTAAAATCCGTTATCCAAGGGTATTTCCATTTTACTTCAATTTTTTTGTTACATGCAAAATATTTGATAATTGAAAGTGAAGCTTAGATTATTTGAATTTAAATCCAAACGTTACAATTAGACCTACTCAAGGGTTGATCTACCCACCAAGCTTAAAGGTTCGTTCAATATTTGGTTCACTTTGGATAAAAATATTTGATGCAAATAATGTGTTTGAACAAAATTTTTAGGTTCGATAAAAAATCGAGCTGGACTCAAGCTTGACCCTTCAAAGCTGAGGCCCAACTTGGCTCGAATATAATTAAATTAAAAGTTCTTTTCAATATATTTCTTAAGTATAATATAATTATATGTATATAAAACATTATTGATTAATAAACATGATTATATATTTAATATAAAAATTGACATACAAATTTTAATAATACGGGCGGGTCTAGCTCAGTCTTATATTATAAAATAAAAAAAGATTTGGATTAAAAGTTAAGTCCAAATTTACGGGTCAGGTCGAACTTGAATTTGTACATACTAACGAAAACTTAGTCGAATTCGACCCATGATCACTTCTCATTACAATGTTGCATCTCTTTTTTAATTATTGGTATCAAAAAAACATATCTTTATGATTTTTTTTCTAGAAAACCGTTTTTTATAGAATTGTTTTGCTTATTAATTGGATTAATTTAAGTGAGTGATACCTATCATTTTATATTTAAAAAATACTTATTTTTATAATCAAAGAGATCGACATTTTTATATAAAAAAGAACCGTGTGACTCAATTTTTAAAAAAAAAAACTATTTAAATTATAATTTTATTTTATTAGTTGAAATAAATCCAATAGACTAAAGAAGTCAATTTTCGATAACTTTGTAATTATCTTGGTCTATAAAGTTTTTCTGTTTTTATTTGACGATAAAACATATATAATGGGTGTGAGGTGTTACGGTCTCGGTACGATTTGTACCTTTTGCTCAGTCTCCGAGAAAGGGACAAATCTCAATTAAGGACTTGCATTGATATAGACTTTGAATTCTTTTGTGGATATGCCTTTGCCCGTTTGATTGCGTCGAAAGAAATTTTTTTTTTTTTTTAGTGCAGCCAAACAAAACACCAATGTCCAAACAATAGGACATGTGCTACATGGGATGTGGGCTAATCTATGGGTCCCATCCACGTGAAAAAAAAAAAAAAAAACTTACTACATAAATTAGAGATATTATTATTATTATTATTATTATTATTATTATTAACTTTTTTATAAGGGCATCTTAAAAAAAAAAAAAAGATTAGGTGAAAGATTGAAAAGAATCAAAAGCTTGAAGAAGATTATGGAATTTGTTTTTATTAGACCATCATTATTAAAGAACTATTGTTCCAATTAGGGAGATTCTTACATCCAAGGGCATCTTGGCTTGTGATCAATGCTTTGCTGTCATAAATTATCTTTTTTTTAAAAAATAAATTGTTGGCTCTACCGAGAGGGGGGTGAATCAGTTTTCTAATGTTAATGGCAAATTTAAACTAATTTGAACTTAATTAACAAATAATGAATAAGCAATATAATGTAATGAAACAAATTAAAGTAAGATAAGGAAGAGAATATCAAACACAGTCGTTTATAGAGGTTCGACTAATCTCTTGTCTACGTCCTCTCTCCTTGACCTTCTTGTCAAGAGTTTTCTTTCTCACTTTCAACGAAAGTTACACACTCCCTTTTTCAGGTTAATGAATAACCTCTCTACCCTTTTTATACAAAGATGTATTCACCATTTTACAAAGTTTATCTCACTGAGGAACAATCCTCTTCTCTCTTAAAGCAAGGATGAATACAATATCAAGCTTTTTTTATGTGGGTAGGACAAATACAGCTTTTGCACACAAGCTTATACAACAAACTCAATAAATGAGGATTGAAGACAAATGGAATGTAAGAAATAAACTCTTGAGAATATACAGAATGTGCAGCAATGGTGTCTATTTTCCCAGTGTCTTCAATGCTTGATTTTATACTGAAGGATTGGTAATTGGAGCATTTAATGCTGTTTTTCCCATTGAGATTTTTGCAGAAGTAGCCGTTGGGTACCTCCAGTTGAATGCCAGCTCGATCTGCCATCTTGACCAGATCGATCTCTTAGTTATAATTCCTGCAAGATCAAGGCAAAATGAAGCAAGGAGATCGATCTCATATATGAGCAGATCGATCTCATAATTTGAAAATATTAGACCAGATCGATCTGTCGAATAGGCAGATCGATCTTCCAATCTCACTGTTTGAGGCATGATCGATCTACAGATCGATCTGCCAAGTATTTTCGTAGTGATGAGATCGATCTCTTATCAACCCAAATAGATCTCCTTAGCTCTCTGACTTTGAGGAGATCGATCTCTTCCTATACCAGATCGATCTCATGAGCTCTCTGTTTGAGTATAGATCAATCTTATAGATCGATCTACTGCCTTTACCTTTGTTTTAGGGGAGATCGATCTCTTCCTAGACCAGATCGATCTTCTCAACATCCTGTAGTAGGCAGATCAATCTTATAACCCTTATAGATCGATCTTAGCTTTCTCAATACCTTTGTACAGGTTCAAACCTTAGCAGATCGATCTCATATTCTCATGAGATCGATCTTTCATCCTAGAAAACCCAGAAGATCGATCTCTCATATCACCAGATCGATCTCTCATCTCCAGGAACTTAATTTCTGGTATTGATAGCTTCTAAACATGTTTTTATATCGTCTTTATATTATTGAATTTACTTGTTTTGTCATTTCAAAATATATTAACTCAACAATCTCCCCCTTTTTGATATGACAAAACCTATTCAATAAACATGTTTAGTTACCTATTTGCATTGTGCACAAACTCCCCCTTTTTGTAAGCTCCCCCTTTCTTTTAGCTTTTGACCTCGTTACTTTCTTAACTCCCCCTCATTTTAATTATTCCTTTAAACCATTTGACATGTTTTCTCTCTTCTCCCCCTTTTTGTCATATCAATGGTATTAAAAGTTTAAACAGAACAATTTAACGTGCAACACATTTTTCATTTCAAAATAGCAATTCATTATAGCATATTGCAACACAGTAGCTAATATGTCATTCCATTCAAGCAAATGCGGTTTTCAAACACCAACTAATAATATCAAAACATTAGCCAAAATAGTTCTATCAATTAAGGCCTAAGGTGCACGAGGGAAGCGATCCAGCAGTTCCTCGACATGAGTACGAGTAACCTGAAGCTCATCATACATCGCCTACTGGGTGGCATGAAGGTTTGCAAAACCTTCGTCTATCTTTCGGTTCAGCTCCATTATCATCGTCACAATGGACTCCATACCAGCGGGTGATGGGGCAGGTGCAGGGGGCTGAGCAGAGGAAGAGGATGGACCCTCAGTAGGTGCAGCAGGTGGAGCAATGGGCTCATCTGAGGGATCTTCCTCTATGGCTGCTGCAGGCTGCTGTTCTCGCTTCTTCTTCCAATCCTCTCTAAAGTCCTTGTAGTAGCCCATGTGGTGAAGTGTTTCGATGTTTAAGACGCTCTTTGGGGATGGCACTTCACCCGTTTCACAACTGCAGTCCACTCCAAGTCGTTGTAGAAAATACGCCAACGATTGCAAAAAAACTATCGTGGTGGCTTGGCTGCGTACGATCTTCAACCGAAAGGATGAAGATTCCATGAGATAATGAGGTGGAGTAACCGTAGGTGCATTGGTAGGTCACTCGCCTTATCCCCGGGAAGGTCAAACTCTAAGGGGACTTCCTCATCTTCATTGGTCAAGCCTTCATTGCTTATGTGGAAAGCTTGGGCTAAGACATCAGTGTCTATTGCAATTGACTTACCCATGACATACGTTGTAAACCCGAGAATTTTGCAAGCATCAGTAGGATCATAGGTGAGTTCGGCATTAGAAAAGAATGCCCTGATGATGTTTGGGGGTACGGGAGTATTGATTTTGAGAAACAGAATCCAACCAAATTCTTCAAATTTGGGTAGATAAGGAAAATCAATACGATTTAAGAAAGAAAAATCGATGGTTCGTCAATGTTTAATTGGCATGGTGGAAAAATACTCTTCATATCTCTTCCTTTTTGCAGGTGTTTTAAAACACCTGTTAAAGGTAGTGACTGAAGGGGCAGAGGGTGGTTGTGAGGAGGTTGGTCTAGATTCTCTATTGCCTGATCTCTTAATACGAGGCATTTTTCTAGACACAAGACACTCTCCAGACACACTTAAAACTAGTTCTCTAAAAATCTTAACCAATGGAACAATGCTATAATTGACCTAGTGAAAAAAATTTAGTACAAAACTAAGAATTTTTAAGAAAAATGTAGCAATGTGGGTTACCAGAGCAAGAATCGAAGAAAAGATTTGACGAATACCTTACAAAGATCGATTTGATGGGAAGAATCAGCGGAAGAGGTGTGACAGAATTTAGGGATTTTGAGATTTTGAGATTTTAAAATTTGAGAATTTTTCGGCAGTTTTTATAGTCCAGGGCACAAGTGATTGATCTGTCGAGGCGACAGATCGATCTGTCATTTCCAGAAGCTTAAAGAGATCGATCTGTTGTACCACAAGATTGATCCTCAGAATACAGAAGCTTAATGAGATCGATCTGTCGCAGGCTCAGATCGATCTGCTGTTTGACCGAGGTTTAAGGAGATCGATCTGCCAAATGCATAGATCGATCTGCTGTTTAACAGAGGCTTAAGGAGATCGATCTTATGGGTGAGAAGATCGATCTGCCTAGCTTAACCTTTATACTTTAGGCTCATTTGAAGTATGGAGATCGATCTATATTGATAGGAGATCGATCTCTCATGCTTTTTGCTCAGAAAAATCATTGAAAAATTCATTTAGAAACAACTTGAAATCAAGATTTTGAAGTAGATAAATCTCAGGGAACATTCACGAGTCCTAATTCACCTCTAAGGATACAAAATCTATCTCTATTAAGTGATTTGGTGAATATATCAGCTATTTGACGTAAAGTGTCAATGTACTCTAGAATTATATCTCCTTTTTGAACATGGTCTCTAAGGAAATGATGCCTAATCTCAATGTGCTTAGTTCTAGAGTGTTGAATAGGATTTTTAGACAGATTGATGGCACTCGTATTATCACATTTAATTGAGACTTGTTTCATGTCAATACCATAGTCTTTTATTTGTTGTTTAATCCACAACACTTGAGCACTACAACTACCTGCAGCTATGTATTCAGTTTCAGTTGTGGACTGAGCCACACTATTTTGTTTCTTAGAGAACCAGGAGATTAATCTATTCCCTAAGAATTGACAAGTACCTGAAGTACTTTTTCTATCTATTTTGCATCCCTCAAAGTCTGCATCCGAAAATGCATGAAGTGTAAAAGTGGAGTCCTTGGGGGTACCAAAGTCCTAGAGAGAGAGTGTCCTTAAGGTATCTAAAGATCCTTTTGGTTGCTAATAAGTGTGATTCCCTAGGAGAGGATTGAAATCTAGCACAAAGGCATACACTAAATAAAATATCTGGTCTACTTGCAGTTAAATAGAGCAATGAACCAATCATAGACCTATAGAGTTTAGTGTCTACACACTTACCACTTTCATCTTTATCAAGCTTGATGTTGGTGCCCATTGGAGTTGCTTGAGGTTTGCAATTGTCCATTCCAAATCGCTTGAGCAAATCCTTAGTATACTTTGCTTGATTAATGAAGGTTCCATCCTTTGTTTGCTTCACTTGAAGTCCCAAGAAAAAAGTGAGCTCTCCCATCATGCTCATTTCAAATTCACCTTGCATAATCTTAGCAAACTCTTGGCATAAAGATTCATTAGTTGATCCAAAAATAATATCATCTACATACACTTGAACAACTAGTAAATCTTTATTTTTATTTTTGATAAATAAAGTGGTATCTACTTTTCCTCTTGAAAATCCTTTTTCTAGTAAGAATTTTGACAACCTTTCATACCATGCTCTAGGAGCTTGTTTCAAACCATAGAGTGCCTTAGATAGTTTGAAAACATGTTCAGGAAATTCATGATTTTCAAAGCCGGGAGGTTGTTCAACATACACTTCTTCATTAATGAAACCATTCAAAAATGCACTCTTTACATCCATTTGATATAACTTGAAGTTTTTATAACATGCAAAGGCAAGTAGCATTCTAATTACTTTTAATCTGGCTACCGGTGCATAAGTTTCATCATAGTCTATTCCTTCCTCTTGTCTATAACCTTGTGCAACTAATCTAGCCTTATTTCTTATGATCACACTATTTTCATCCATCTTGTTCTTGAATATCCATTTAGTTCCAATTATAGAGTGATCACTAGGCCTAGGGACTAGTTTCCACACTTTGCTTCTTTCAAATTGATTTAATTCTTCTTGCATTGCTAAGAACCAATTATTGTCATCTAAGGCTTCATTGACATTTCTAGATTCTATTTGAGACACAAAGATATTGATACATATTCCTTAGAGATGATCTAGTTCTAACTCCAAGAGTTAGATCTCCCACTATTTCACAATCTTTTACATATCCTAATTCTCTTGGTGCTCTAGATTCTCTCTCTATCATCTCTATTTCTTCTTCATCTTCTTTATTTAAGTCAAGTTTTTCTAATAGATCTTCTTCTAAGTTTGGAATTTCCTCTATATTTTCATCGAATATTCCAACATCCTCATCATTGGTTGAATCTTTAGATAAATCATTTAACTCATCAAATATTACATGAACTGATTCTTCAACCATCAATGTTTTTTTGTTATATACCCTATAAGCCTTTGAATTTAAGGAATATCCTAGAAAGATTCCCTCATCACTCTTGGCATCAAATTTTTCTAAATTATCTTTCCCATTATTTAAGACAAAACATTTGCAGCCAAAAGGATAGAAGTAGCTAATGTTAGGCTTCTTACCTTTGTAAAGCTCATAAGGAGTTTTCTTTAGCATGAGTCTAATCATGGCTCTATTAATGATATAGTAAGATGTATTTATAGCTTCAGCCCAAAAATATTTTGGTAAATTATTTTCACACAACATAGTTCTAGCCATTTCTTCCAATGTTCTATTTCTTTTCTCAACCACTCCATTTTGTTGTGTTGTCCTAGGGGCTGAAAAATTATGGCTAATTCCTTGATCATTTCAATACTCATCAAATCCTATATTTTCAAATTCCTTACCATGATCACTTCTAATACTAGTTATTGTGTATCCTTTTTCATTTTGAGTTACTTTTGTATAAGCTATGAATTTTTCTAAAGCTTCATTTTTCACTCTCAAAAAGAACACCCAAGTGAACCTAGTGTAATCATCAACTATTACAAATCCATAGTGTTTCCCACCAAGGCTTGTTGTTCTAGTTGGTCCAAATAAATCTAGGTGGAGTAATTGAAGATGCCTAGTGGTGGATACACTATTCTTAGGCTTAAATGTTATCCTTTTATGTTTTCCTTTAACACAAGCTTCACATACTTCTTCATAGTCAAAGGACAACTTGGGTAATCCTATAACTAGATCCTTTCTAGCTAACTTAGATAACACATGCATGCTAGCATAGCCTAGTTTTCTATGCCATAACCAAGATTCTTTTTCATTGTCTACCATTAGGCATATGTTTTCATTTTTGAGTTCATTAAGATAGACGATGTATATATTACTTTGCCTATGACCTAGAAAAAGAACTTTATTTGACTTAGGATCTATAATATGATATTTCATGCAATCAAAAATTACCTTGTAACCTTTGTCACAAAGTTGACTTATGCTTAGTAAGTTATGCTTTAGACCCCTAACAAGCAATATTTTTTCTAATGAAAAATAGTCATTACCTATTGAGCCACTTCCTTCAACTTGGCCTTTGGAGTTGTCCCCAAATGTAACTTCTCCACCAACCTTTGATTTAAATGAGTGGAAGTGGCTTCTATCACCCGTCATGTGCCTTGAGCATCCACTGTCCAAGTACCAAGCTTCCTTTGTTTTAGCTTTGTGGCAATGCTCAATTACCTACAATCAAAATTCAAACTTATGTCTTAGGAACCCAAATTTTCTTGGGTCCTTTGAGGTTAGTGAATGCAATTCTTGATCCCCTTGGGATCCATTTTACCAATGCATTAAAATCTTTTGATTTAATTACTTCTTTTGGAACCCAAATTCTTTTTATTATTTTTCCCTTAAGAGTGGTCATCTTCATATTGCAATTATGTGATGCATGTCCCTTTCTATTACAATATGAACAAGTAGTTGAAGGTTTATTCATGCTCTTTCTAGCAATGAAGCTTTTGAGATGAGTCTCTCTACTTTTTGCATTATATCCTAACCTATTTTTATCAAAGAATGCCCTTTGAGTTTCTAACATGTTATCTAACTTTTGTTGACCTATATAAAATCTATTAAAGGAATTATGTAGATTACTATTTTTTTCTTTTAGGTCACAAATTTCAAGATTCGTAATTTCTAGTTTCTTTTCACATTCTAATTTGTCATCTAGATATTAACTCATTTTCTTTCTTCAATTTAGATATTATCTTCTTATATTTCATACTCATGCATTCATATTCCAATGCAAGATCATCAAAGGCATCTTGCAATTCATCAAAAGAGTATTCATTGAGGTTTGAAGTTACCTTTTCATCCTCAATAGCCATGAAGCACAAGTTGGCAATGTCCTCATTTGAGTCATCATCGGAGCAGTCACTGTCGCTCCATGTAGCCACCATTGCCTTCTTTTTGTGGAACCTATCATTGGACCTTTTAAGAAGAGGGCAGTTAAACTTAATGTGTCCTGGTTTTTTACATTCATAACACACAATTGTATCTTTTCTTCCTACCTCTTCTTGATCTCTCTTGTGGTTTCTCCTATTACTACCACTAGCTCTCATTCTCATGAACTTGTTAAATCTTTTGGCAAATATTACCATCTCAAGATCTTTTTCACTACCACTCTCATTTTTATTTTCCTCTTGAGTAGTAGATTTTAGAGCAACTCCCACTTTCTTGGGTGGCTTTTCACTTCTTCTTAATTTCATCTCATAAGTGAGTAGTGAGCCTATTAATTCATCTAGTGACAATGTGTGAGGGTCCTTGGATTCCTCAATTGCAGTCACTTTAGCTTCCCATGATATAGGTAGACTATTTAATATTTTCTTGACCATTTCTATATTAGAGTATGTTTTTCCTAATGATTTTAATCCATTAATTACATCAGTGAATCTAGTGAACATATCACTGATTGACTCTCCATCTTTCATTCTAAATAGCTCATAGTCATGTGTGAGCATTCCTACCTTAGTCTCCTTTACTTGGGTAGTACCTTCATGAGTTATTGCCAATTTGTCCCAGATTTGTTTGGCATTGTCAGAATCGGAGACTCTATTGTATTCATTTGGCCCTAAAGCACAAAAAAGGGTGTGCATGGCCTTAGCATTTAGCTGAGCACATTTAACATCATTTGAATCTCATTCATCTTCTTCTTTAGGGATATCTCTTCTCTCTATTCTTTTTGTAGGGATTTGGGGTTCTTTAGTGATAATCCTTCATACTTCATAATCATTTGCTTGAATGAATATCATCATCCTAGTCTTCCAATAAGCATAATGTTCCCCATTGAACATAGGAGGCCTAACCGTAGAGTGTCCCTCTCCTACTAAGCTAGTTGCTATATTGTTGTGAGCCATTAGATCGTTTCTAACTCTTAGGAAGTTATTCCTATGTGATCAAAGAGTTTTAGCTCTGATACCAATTGTTGGCTCTACCGAGAGGGGGGGTGAATCGATTTTCTAATGTTCATGGCAAATTTAAACTAATTTGAACTTAATTAACAAATAATGAATAAGAAATATAATGTAATGAAACAAATTAAAGCAAGATAAGGAAGAGAATATCAAACACAGTCGTTTATAGAGGTTCGACCAATCTCTTGCCTACGTCCTCTCTCCTTGACCTTCTTGTTAAGAGTTTTCTTTCTCACTTTCAACGAAAGTTACACACTCCCTTTTTCAGGTTAAGGAATAACCTCTCTACCCTTTTTATACAAAGATGTATTCACCCTTTTACAAAGTTTATCTCACTGAGGAACAATCCTCTTCTCTCTTAAAGCAAGGATGAATACAATATCAAGCTTTTTTTATGTGGGTAGGACAAATACAGCTTTTGCACACAAGCTTATACAACAAACTCAATAAATGAGAATTGAAGACAAATGGAATGTAAGAAATAAACTCTTAAGAATATACAGAATGTGCAGCAATGGTGTCTATTTTCTCAGTGTCTTCAATGCTTGATTTTATACTGAAGGATTGGTAGTTGGAGCATTTAATGCTGTTTTTCCCGTTGAGATTTTTGCAGAAGTAGCCGTTGGGTACCTCCAGTTGAATGCCAGATCGATCTGCCATCTTGACCAGATCGATCTCTTAGTTATAATTCCTGCAAGATCAAGGCAAAATGAAGCAAGGAGATCGATCTCATATATGAGCAGATCGATCTCATAATTTGAAAATATTAGACCAGATCGATCTGTCGAATAGGCAGATCGATCTTCCAATCTCACTGTTTGAGGCATGATCGATCTGCCAAGTATTTTCGTAGTGATGAGATCGATCTCTTATCAACCCAGATCGATCTCCTTAGCTCTCTGACTTTGAGGAGATCGATCTCTTCCTATACCAGATCGATCTCATGAGCTCTCTGTTTGAGTATAGATCGATCTTATAGATCGATCTACTGCCTTTACCTTTGTTTTAGGGGAGATCGATCTCTTCCTAGATCAGATCGATCTTCTCAACATCCTGTGTGAGACCCCGTACATGTATAGCTATGTATATAGGAACGTGGGAATGTAAATAAAATCATAAGTAAGATGATGTATTGTAATGTGAAGTGTATACAGTGTAAGTTCATAAGATTATGTACGCACTTGTAGTAAGAAATTGTGATTATACGTACAAGTTGCATTATGAGTGAGTAGGAGGAAATAAACTTGGAACGAGAAGAATGTGATCAAAATGGGATATGAGTAGTATAGTAAAATGGAAGGAAAGATTTACATAAGTGTATAATTCCATTCGAATAATATCGTATATAATTGGTCAAACAAAGATTCTACACAAGTTTTAATGTGTATGTAGAGAGGATGGATCCCATTTTCAAGTCTCAAAGATGAATGAATGAGAAAATGATCATGGAAGCAAATTAAGGGTGCTTGGTAAGAGTTGTTGCAGAAAAACTGCAGGAAATCTGGAATTTGCGAAGGCCAGATCGATCTCATAGGATGAGAGATCGATCTGGGAGAGCCAGAATGCCCTTAGGTGAGAAATGGAAGGGGACAGATCGATCTCCAAAGGAAGCAGATCGATCTCCTTAGCTCTCGGGTTGGAAGCAGATCGATCTCCCATAAGACCAGATCGATCTCCTTAAGCTTCTGTTTGACAGCAGATCGATCTCCAGCCTTGACAGATCGATCTCCTACCTTTAAAACGTCTCAGAAAAGAGGGATTTTTGAGGAACAGATCGATCTCCACCCAAGGAAGATCGATCTCATCAAGTCAAACCTATAAATGGGAGCAGTTGGATCATCAGAATTTCGGGACAAACATTTCCATTTCACTTCAACTCAAAGAAATCTAGTTTCTCACTCCTAAATCCAGCCATTTTCAGAGGGATTTAAGGAGAGGCTATTAGAGACAAAGTTGTTCACATCAAAGAGAAGAACAACATAGTCTAGAGGCATTTTCCCATTTGAAGGATTGAAGAAATAGAGGGTAATCCTAATTGGAGCAAGAGGAAATCCAATGAGGTAAGTTCTAATGCACAAATCCAAGTACATTGGTTTAGTTAATGATTATAAAGATATTTGGGTGTGCATATTGTGGATAGAACTACCTAGGATGGTATGAAATGCATATAGCTTAGAAAGAGTCAAGTGTGAGAAAGTGGAATGTGGGAGTATTTTTGATGAATGGGATATCTTGAGTGGATGAGTATGTTGTGGAAATGGTTTGGAAATGTTGATATTAGGATAAATTGGGAGATTTACCACAAAGGGTAAAAATGTGTAATTAAGGCATTGGATAAATGCTTAGTTGAATAAGAGTTAGAGTCATTGACTCAAATGTTGATGGATGAATTTCAGTTTCGGATGATACGCCGGAGCAAGTCAAGATGAGAACGCAAGAAGCATAAAGGCGGATAGTTGCACACAAGTAAAACGAGGTAAGGGACTGTGTGTTAGCTATAGAGATGTTCGTACGTAATTACAGCAATTTCGTAGATATATTGCTAGGACTAGTACGATATTATAAGTTTATGAAATGATGTGGAAGTATGAAAAGTACTATGATGTATATATATGTATTGAGAAATGGGATAGGGTAAGGAAATAGCATGATATGCATGTTTTCAATGAAATTCTCAATTTTACATGGTTATTGATGATTGAGAAATGTTGATGATAGTTTGGCTAATTTTACATGTTTTGGCATGAAAAGGCATGCTATGTGAATAAACGTGTTTTGAGTTTTTAAAAAGAGAAAATAGCCATCTATCAGTTTTGAGATGAGATTTGGTGTTGAAGCGTTAGCTCACACCCGGTTTAAAGCCTTGATGTACCGTGCGGGAGATTAACTCGCACGGAGGTTTTGAGAAAGTGCGAGAACTATGCTCGTACCTGTTTTGTTGAGTTAAGGTAAACCTGGGGGTCTGGGACCCAAGGGGATACCAGCCGACGGCCAATTGAACGGGCTGGGCCTTAACGATAGATCGTACCGCGCTGGAGCTTTGCGTTGACTGTGTGTCGCGCTGCTTGCTCGCCTGGTATATGAGACATGGTTTAAGGATAAAAAGTCCATCGGAGTTGGAGTATGGACTTGGGTCCACGGTTGTACGTAGAATAGTGTAGTCACCCGTTGGTATACTATGTACCGTGCTGGGTGCACGTGAGTACAAGTATCGCGTAGATGACACACGACGTATCTTCACCGTGAGTATACGAGGAGATGAGGTGGATTGAGATGAGCCGGAGGGTAGGACTGACCCATCCCCCTTCAGGCGAAGTGATACCCTGTGCACACCCGATCAGTGAGGCCTGGGATCACTGACTGTGGCCATAAGTCGTGGATATTTGATTGCCTAAAATTCCATGCCTGTCTCAGAGAATCGAGAAACAGAGACAATCTCAGAAAAGAAAGAGACTTGCGAGAAAGAATGATTTGAGAAGTGAAAGGGATTTCATGTTTTACTAAATCTCCGATTTCATATTCGTGCCATGAGGGCACTATTTATGAGCATGTTTTAAATGGAAGTTTGACATTTGATTTACACGAAAATGCTCTTGAGAAATATGTATTTAAATGCATTGGTCGTATGATATTTCCATTTATAACGGAAACATGGTTTTGGTTTATGCATGCATGGGCTATGTAGGTAGTACGATATCTACCTGCTAGCATACATTTCCTTACTGAGCCGTGGTTTGCTCATCCCACTATTTTTCCCCCTCCAGGTACTGAGAAGTAAGGGAGCGGTGATCTCTAAGTCTTTTGTGTTGAACAGCTCCCGCAATCCGCAAAGGTATAAGATTTGTATACACGAGTATTTTGTATCTAATATATTGTATCGCACAGTTATATCTTAGAATTGTAATCAGTATTAAGGGGATGATATGTAAGCACATGGTATTTATACAATTAATTTTGTGTATTTACACACACACCTGGGAGTGTGAATTAAAGATTTAAATATTCCGCTGTAAATAAATAAATTTTTAGTAATTGCATCTTCTCACAGCCCAACCGTAGTAGAGAATGTATGGATAGAAGGGTTCCCGAAAGCGGGGCATGACAGGCTTGGTATCAGAGCTTGGTTAGTCTGATGTGAGTTGATGCTTAGGACTAAGAAAACATACATCCCCAAGTTACTGTGCGATATTTAGATACAAATGTGTATACGGAGCTGGTAGTGAATTAAATGTTTGTTATAACGCAAGAAAGTTATCAGGCTAGTGAGTTATGCCTGAGAGACACCGCAAGAGGGGAGAGAGCTCGAGGGCTCGAGGGCAAAACGACAGGACTGAGAGGCACAGTAGATCATCCTCTAGTCATGAGCCCCAGGAACAGATAGAGGCTTCTGATCCTCGAATCACTCGATTGGAGGAAAACATGCGCACGATGATGACCATGATGGGTCAGATCATGGCTAGGTTTGAGGGTACACCTGGTACAGCGGGACAGGCTACACCGAATCCCCCAGCAGCTGCACCTGAACCTGAGAATGTTGCACCTGCGCAAGCTGAACCGGCTAGGCCACGGGAACCTCATATTCGACCGGTACCTCCTCCAGTAGCCCCACAGCAGTATGATGATGATTTGGGGTATGGATACGACTGTGATATGGAGAGATTGAGGCACTTTATGGACTTTAAGCCTCCTTCGTTTAGCGGGGTAAAGGATCCGACGGTGGCTGAGGACTGGATCAGTCAAATGGAGAAGTTATTCGACTTCTGTAGATGTTCAGCTACGGAGAGAGTAGCACTTGCGGCCTTTGTATTGAGAGGCGAAGCAGAGCACTGGTGGAAGTCCGTCAGGCCGATGTTAAGAGCTCAAGGAATGGTTATCACGTGGGATATGTTCTTGGACGTTTTCAGAGAGCAATACATCCCAGATACTGCTCGACGGAGACTACAGATGGAATTTCTGAATCTGACTCAAGGGAATCGAACAGTCGATGAGTACGAGTCACGATTCACTTCATTGGGTCGATATGATCCGGACTCGATCAGGAGTGAAGCTGTCAGAGTCCGTAGATTTGTAGATGGACTGAGGCCTTCGATCCGAGCGAAGTTGGCCCCATTTGATGTCGCTACATATAGAGAGGCTGTGCGACGGGCCCAGTTATGCGAGCAAGATCATGACTTGCAGATTTTTGAATTTAGTTGGGGTAAGGACAAGGGTCCGAGGAAGCTGGGAGATGGCAAGAGTGCCAAATTCGGTCGAAAATTCATGAGTAAACGTCGGAGAGAGGTAGATGAGTTCCAGAAAAAGGTTGCTAGACCTTTTATGCCTCCGACTCAGACACCAGCCAGGGGAATAGTGATTGGTGGACCCCGACCGACTACAGATCAGTGTAGGCTATGCGGTCGATACCATGGTGGTAGGCCATGTCATCTTCAGGGTACCCGATGCTTCAGATGTGGTAAATTTGGACATTATGCCAGAGAGTGCCCGGAGATAGTTGAGGCAGTTCCACAAAGGGGTAAAGAGCCAGAGAGGGTTCCTACAGTTGCATCTCCTGCAAGAAAGAAAGCCTCGGCTGAAGAGAAAGGAAAACAAGTTGTGGGTCAAGGCAGGGTGTATGCGATAGACCAGGCATCGGCTGATACCTCTTCTGAAGTGATAAAAGGTACAATCTTGATTTTCAATCTAGAGGTTATAGCCTTGTTTGATTCTGGTGCTACGCATTCCTTCATATCACCTGCATGTGCATCTAAGTTAAAAGGTTTTGTAGAACCCACATACTTGAGTAGGACCTTACTAATAAGTACTCCAATGAGAGTTAGCCAATTAGTTGAGCAAGTGTATAAAGATTGTAAAGTGAGGGTGGGAGATAAGTGCATGACAGCCAACTTGCTTTTGTTAAATATGTATGACATTGATGTAATTTTGGGAATGGATTGGTTAGCCGCCAATCATGCTGTCATAGACTGTCGTTCTAAGTCCATTAAGTTTTCTCTACCTGAAGAATGTGTTGTAAGATTTTAAGAGAAGAAATGAAATCTTAAATTTTGTGTTAAGTAAAGTACTTTGGTATAAATGGCTTGAGTGTTGTTTTGAAGGTTTTGTTGCTTATGTGGTGGATTTGAACAAAGTACATCCGGATATGAAGGACATCTCAGTGGTCAGAGAATTCCCTGATGTCTTTCCAGACGATCTACCAGGATTACCACCTGATAGAGAAACGAAATTCGGTATAGACTTGACGCCTGGAACCGAACCAATATCTAAGTCACCATATAGGATGGCCCCAGTTGAGTTAGAGGAATTAAGGAAACAGCTGCAAGAGTTGTTAGAGAAGGGGTTCATAAGACCGAGCGTCTCGCCATGGGGAGCTCCGGTATTATTTGTGAAGAAGAGAGATGGGAGCCTCAGGTTGTGCATTGACTATCGGATGTTAAACAAGGCTACCATCAAGAACAAGTACCCCTTACCACGCATTGATGATTTACTGGATCAACTTCAGGGAGCACAGATCTTCTCCAAGATAGATCTGAGGTCTGGGTATCATCAATTGAAGATTCGGAAGGAAGATGTGCCCAAGACAGCATTTCGTACCCGCTATGGCCATTACGAATTCTTAGTGATGCCGTTTGGGTTGACCAATGCGCCGGCAGCTTTTATGGCTCTAATGAATGAAGTTTTCAAGCCATACCTAGACCAATTCGTAATTATTTTCATTGATGATATATTGGTGTATTCAAGGTCCAGAGAAGAGCATGAGCAGCACATAAGGATTATTTTGCAAACCCTCCGAGAGAAAAGGTTATATGCCAAGCTTAACAAATGTGACTTTTGGCTAGAACAGATTTCTTTTCTAGGCCATGTTATATCGAAGGATGAGGTGTCAGTAGATCCATCCAAGATTGAGGCAGTCATTCAATGGGAACAACCTAGGACAGTCACAGAGATCAAAAGTTTTCTAGGTTTGGCTGGTTACTACAGGAGATTTGTAGAAGGTTTCTCTAGATTAGCTGCTGCATTGACACGTCTTACGAGGAAGAGTGTGGAGTTTTCATGGGATGAAGCATGTGAGAGAAGTTTTCAGGAGCTTAAGCGCAGATTAACTACCGCGCCAGTTCTTGTCATCCCTAACAGTTCAGGGAATTACTCGGTGTATACTGATGCTTCGCATCAAGGACTAGGTTGTGTTTTGATGCAAGATGGAAGGGTAGTAGCTTATGGATCTAGACAGCTGAAGGATCATGAGAAGAACTACCCCACTCACGATTTGGAGTTAGCGGCCGTAGTGTTTGCGTTGAAGATATGGCGCCACTACTTATATGGTGAGAGATTTCAGATCTTTACGGATCATAAGAGTCTGAAATATCTATTCTCGCAAAAGGACTTAAACATGAGACAGAGGAGGTGGTTGGAACTCCTCAAGGACTACGATTGTGAGATCTTGTACCACCCGGGGAAGGCAAATGTGGTTGCCGATGCATTGAGTCGGAAGAGTCTCGGGTTGGTATCACATATGATGGTTAGAGAGCACGAGTTGTTGGAACAATTCACGAACCTTAGTCTGGATATGACCCTACCTGAGATTGGCAGCTATGGGATCATTGCTAGCTTGAGATTAGAACCGGAGTTGATTGAGAGAATCCGACAAGCTCAACAAATCGATCAATGGTGTATTGTCATGATTAGCCAAATCCGGAAAGGGAAGGGTGCTGATTTTATATTGAGTCCAGATGGAATACTAAGGTTTGGAGATAGAATATGTGTTCCTAAGGATTTAGAGCTGAGAAAGCTGATCTTATCAGAGGCACACTCGTCGAGATACACGATACACCCGGGGAGTGGTAAGATGTATCAAAACCTCCGAAAAGTATATTGGTGGTCTGGAATGAAGAGAGACATAGCTGAGTATGTCGCTAGATGTCTCACTTGTCAGCAAGTAAAAGTCGAACATCAGAAACCAGGAGGATTATTACAACCTCTATCGATACCAACATGGAAGTGGGAGCATGTCACCATGGATTTTGTGATGGGGTTACCGAGAACCTGTAAGAACCATGATGCGATATGGGTGATAGTAGATCGGTTAACGAAATCGGCACATTTCTTAGCCATGAGATCTACAGATACATTGAGTGCACTGGCGAATCTGTATGTGCGAGAAATAGTGAGATTGCATGGAGTCCCAGTGAGTGTTGTTTCGGATAGGGATGCCCGCTTCACTTCCCACTTTTGGGGACATTTCCAGGAAGCGATGGGGATCCAGTTGAGTTTTAGCACCGCTTTTCATCCTCAGACAGATGGTCAGTCAGAGAGGACTATACAGACCCTGGAGGATATGTTGAGAGCGTGTGTGCTGGATTTTAGAGGCTCATGGGACGATCACTTGCCATTGATTGAGTTCGCCTACAATAACAGTCATCACTCAAGTATTGGTATGGCCCCTTATGAGGCACTATACGGTCGTAGATGCCGATCGCCCATTGGTTGGGAAGAAGTTGGTGACAGACAATTGCTCGCCCCCGATTTGGTTAAGCAAGCCTCCGAGGATGTTCAGATAATATGCGAGAGGTTGCGAACAGCTCAAAGTCGACAAAAGAGCTACGCTGACAGGAGACGGAGACCACTTGAGTTTGATGTTGGCGAGTCCGTATTTTTGAAAGTATCTCCTTCTAAGGGAATAATGAGGTTTGGGAAGAAAGGAAAATTAAGTCCTCGTTACATTGGTCCCTTCGAGATTTTGGATAGAGTGGGAGAAGGAGCATATAGGCTAGCCTTACCACCTGAGCTGGCAGAAGTCCACAATGTCTTCCACGTTTCTATGCTTCGGAAGTACTACCCGGATCCGACACATGTAATTAGTTATGAGCCGTTGGAGCTCAAGAAAGATATGTCGTATGTCGAGAGACCGATCAGGGTGTTGGACAGGAAAGAGAAGGTGTTGCGGAATAAGACGATTTCATTGGTTAAGGTTTTGTGGCAACATCACACTGTGGAAGAGGCCACATGGGAACTGGAAAGTTTGATGCGGGAAAAGTATCCCGAGTTATTCACAGATTGAATTGGTTCTAATTTGGAGGACCAAATTCTTTAAGTGGGGGAGAATGTGAGACCCCGTACATGTATAGCTATGCATATAGGAACGTGGGAATGTAAATAAAATCATAAGTAAGATGATGTATTGTAATGTGAAGTGTATACAGTGTAAGTTCATAAGATTATGTACGCACTTGTAGTAAGAAATTGTGATTATACGTACAAGTTGCATTATGAGTGAGTAGGAGGAAATAAACTTGGAACGAGAAGAATGTGATCAAAATGGGATATGAGTAGTATAGTAAAATGGAAGGAAAGATTTACATAAGTGTATAATTCCATTCGAATAATATCGTATATAATTGGTCAAACAAAGATTCTACACAAGTTTTAATGTGTATGTAGAGAGGATGGATCCCATTTTCAAGTCTCAAAGATGAATGAATGAGAAAATGATCATGGAAGCAAATTAAGGGTGCTTGGTAAGAGTTGTTGCAGAAAAACTGCAGGAAATCTGGAATTTGCGAAGGCCAGATCGATCTCATAGGATGAGAGATCGATCTGGGAGAGCCAGAATGCCCTTATGTGAGAAATGGAAGGGGACAGATCGATCTCCAAAGGAAGCAGATCGATCTCCTTAGCTCTCGGGTTGGAAGCAGATCGATCTCCCATAAGACCAGATCGATCTCCTTAAGCTTCTGTTTGACAGCAGATCGATCTCCAGCCTCGACAGATCGATCTCCTACCTTTAAAACGTCTCAGAAAAGAGAGATTTTTGAGGAACAGATCGATCTCCACCCAAGGAAGATCGATCTCATCAAGTCAAACCTATAAATGGGAGCAGTTGGATCATCAGAATTTCGGGATAAACATTTCCATTTCACTTCAACTCAAAGAAATCTAGTTTCTCACTCCTAAATCCAGCCATTTTCAGTGGGATTTAAGGAGAGGCTATTAGAGACAAAGTTGTTCACATCAAAGAGAAGAACAACATAGTCTAGAGGCATTTTCCCATTTGAAGGATTGAAGAAATAGAGGGCAATCCTAATTGGAGCAAGAGGAAATCCAATGAGGTAAGTTCTAATGCACAAATCCAAGTACATTGGTTTAGTTAATGATTATAAAGATATTTGGGTGTGCATATTGTGGATAGAACTACCTAGGATGGTATGAAATGCATATAGCTTAGAAAGAGTCAAGTGTGAGAAAGTGGAATGTGGGAGTATTTTTGATGAATGGGATATCTTGAGTGGATGAGTATGTTGTGGAAATGGTTTGGAAATGTTGATATTAGGATAAATTGGGAGATTTACCACAAAGGGTAAAAATGTGTAATTAAGGCATTGGATAAATGCTTAGTTGAATAAGAGTTAGAGTCATTGACTCAAATGTTGATGGATGAATTTCAGTTTCGGATGATACGCCGGAGCAAGTCAAGATGAGAACGCAAGAAGCATAAAGGCGGATAGTTGCACACAAGTAAAATGAGGTAAGGGACTGTGTGTTAGCTATAGAGATGTTCGTACGTAATTACAGCAATTTCGTAGATATAGTGCTAGGACTAGTACGATATTATAAGTTTATGAAATGATGTGGAAGTATGAAAAGTACTATGATGTATATATATGTATTGAGAAATGGGATAGGGTAAGGAAATAGCATGATATGCATGTTTTCAATGAAATTCTCAATTTTACATGGTTATTGATGATTGAGAAATGTTGATGATAGTTTGGCTAATTTTACATGTTTTGGCATGAAAAGGCATGCTATGTGAATAAACGTGTTTTGAGTTTTTAAAAAGAGAAAATAGCCATCTATCAGTTTTGAGATGAGATTTGGTGTTGAAGCGTTAGCTCACACCCGGTTTAAAGCCTTGATGTACCGTTCGGGAGATTAACTCGCACGGAGGTTTTGAGAAAGTGCGAGAACTATGCTCGTACCTGTTTTGTTGAGTTAAGGTAAACCTGGGGGTCTGGGACCCAAGGGGATACCAGCCGACGGCCAATTGAACGGGCTGGGCCTTAACGATAGATCGTACCGCGCTGGAGCTTTGCGTTGACTGTGTGTCGCGCTGCTTGCTCTCCTGGTATATGAGACATGGTTTAAGGATAAAAAGTTCATCGGAGTTGGAGTATGGACTTGGGTCCACGGTTGTACGTAGAATAGTGTAGTCACCCGTTGGTATACTATGTACCGTGCTGGGTGCACGTGAGTACAAGTATCGCGTAGATGACACACGACGTATCTTCACCGTGAGTATACGAGGAGATGAGGTGGATTGAGATGAGCCGGAGGGTAGGACTGACCCATCCCCCTTCAGGCGAAGTGATACCCTGTGCACACCCGATCAGTGAGGCCTGGGATCACTGACTGTGGCCATAAGTCGTGGATATTTGATTGCCTAAAATTCCATGCCTGTCTCAGAGAATCGAGAAACAGAGACAATCTCAGAAAAGAAAGAGACTTGCGAGAAAGAATGATTTGAGAAGTGAAAGGGATTTCATGTTTTACTAAATCTCCGATTTCACATTCGTGCCATGAGGGCACTATTTATGAGCATGTTTTAAATGGAAGTTTGACATTTGATTTACACGAAAATGCTCTTGAGAAATATGTATTTAAATGCATTATTCGTATGATATTTCCATTTATAACGGAAACATGGTTTTGGTTTATGCATGCATGGGCTATGTAGGTAGTACGATATCTACCTGCTAGCATACATTTCCTTACTGAGCCGTGGTTTGCTCATCCCACTATTTTTCCCCCTCCAGGTACTGAGAAGTAAGGGAGCGGTGATCTCTAAGTCTTTTGTGTTGAACAGCTCCCGCAATCCGCAAAGGTATAAGATTTGTATACACGAGTATTTTGTATCTAATATATTGTATCGCACAGTTATATCTTAGAATTGTAATCAGTATTAAGGGGATGATATGTAAGCACATGGTATTTATACAATTAATTTTGTGTATTTACACACACACCTGGGAGTGTGAATTAAAGATTTAAATATTCCGCTGTAAATAAATAAATTTTTAGTAATTGCATCTTCTCACAGCCCAACCGTAGTAGAGAATGTATGGATAGAAGGGTTCCCGAAAGCGGGGCATGACATCCTGTAGTATGCAGATCGATCTTATAACCCTTATAGATCGATCTTAGCTTCCTCAATACCTTTGTATAGGTTCAAACCTTAGCAGATCGATCTCATATTCTCATGAGATCGATCTCTCATCCTAGAAAACCCAGGAGATCGATCTCTCATATCACCATATTGATCTCTCATCTCTAGGAACTTAATTTCTGGTATTGATAGCTTCTAAACATGTTTTTATATCGTCTTTATATTATTGAATTTACTTGTTTTGTCATTTCAAAATATATTAACTCAACATAAATCATTTGAAAATTTTATTGATACAATAAAAATATTATAACAGATTGATTTTAGACAACTAAATAAATCTTTTAATTATTCTAAAATTTTCAAGAAATAAAACCTATCTTTTTAATTTATTGTATCTAAATAAACTTTTATTCTTTGATTTATAGTTAAATAATTGATAAAAAACGTGTTATACTACATGACACTTGATTTTAAGTTTAACACTCTTTTTTTTGGTTCATGATTTTTTTTTTGGTTACATTGGTTCTTGATTTTAACACTCTTTAGGTCATGGTGAATAGGCTTCTCCTTGCTAGTGATAAATGATATAGTTCTTCTCACATGAAGAAATTGACTAAATTTAAAATAACGAAATCAACAAAATTTTTGGACCTTAATTAAAAAAATTTCGATTTTTCGAGTTTAAGCATGTTCTAATCTGGACCATTAATTAATTAATAAAAACATTTTTATTTAACTTTAAAGTAAATTTAAAAATAATTAAAATGTTAATTATACACATAAAATTTAATATATTCAAATAGTGTAGGGTTATCTAAATCAACGGATTAAATTAGATCTGACTTTGGATAATTTTTTTAAAAAAAATGAACCCTATTTAATCTAACTTATAAACATTTGGCAAAAGAGTCAAAAAAGTTCTCGAAAAAAAAATGATTTAGCAAGTGAACCCTTACGTTTTTTTTTTTTTTACAATCAATTGAGTTCTTATATTTCAATTTTCATTCAATTAGGCCCTTTTCATGTTTTCCCTAACAAAAACTGTGATTAAAAGTTGAAACGTAAGGGCTTAATTGAGTGAAAAGTTAAAATGTAAGGACTCAATGTAAAACCTGTAAATTCCTACGGAATATGTATGATTTCAAAATGTACAGACAAATTGCATTACATATGAATTCAAGTAGTGGATGTTTTTAAACTCTAAGTTTGAATGAAATGTAAAATGAGTATAGAAGCAAATGAATGAGAGTTTAACTTTGGGAATCTGGGAAAACTACAGTTGGAATGCTGCAGAACACAGGGCAAATCAATCTCATTACAAGGGGAGATTGATCTCATTGCCTTGAAGTGCAATGCCTGGACATTCTGCAAGAGGGAGATCGATCCCTCACTCAAGCAGATCAATCTCAATTTGCCTCGGCTTGGATAAGATCGATCTTCTCCCATAAGGCAGATCGATCCTTGTTGGTTTCTGTATAGGTCAGATCGATCTCCTCTTAAGGCTAGATCGATCTCTAAAGCCTTCTGCTTGAACCAGATCGATCCTATCCCTTGAGCAGATCGATCTCATGCTATAGGTAGATCGATCTCTTGCCTGCAATTGTCGAAAATTTTGGAGGAGTTTAAGCAAGGGGAGATCGATCTCCACCCCTTGGAGATCGATCTCATAATGTGGAATCTATATAAAAAAAAGCTCGACAATCCGTGTCTTCTTCCTCAGACATTCACAACTCTTCCATTTTACTAAAGAAAAACTTTGTTTCTCACTCTAGAATACCACCCTTTCCAAAAGGATTTGAGAAAAAGGCTATTTGAGCAAAGTTGTTCATTGTGAGAAGGAGAACAACATATCTTGGAATCAACATTTAACTTGAAGGATTGAAGGAGCAAGAGGTTTTCCAATTTTGGGCAAGAGAAAAATCAAACTAGGTAAGATTTCATTTCACCAACTCTAAGTGTGTTTATTTAGATGTTGGTAAGAGTTGATTGGTGTATGTATTGTTGGTTGGAACTACCTAGAATATGATGAACTAACCATAGTCAAAAATGGGTTTAGTGTGAGAAAATGAACTATAGTTGACTTAATGGTGAAATGATTATACTATAGTGGTGGCGATGTTATATGTGTGATTATGAGATGATTTGGTGAAATTAGTTAATGTAATTTGATGGAGTTAAGAAAGTGTACACCTAGGGTGTTTGAGAAAATACATGAATAGAGGTATGAAATAGAGGTTTAATGAGCAATTATTGATGTTTTGACGTTATTTGGACGGTTCGAGAATTTGACTCATGAGTCGGAGCTATTCCGTGAAACGGGAATACTGCACCACCCAAGGTGCAAGAGGTAAGGGATGTAACTTTTTGTGCATAAGTATTTTCTTACTGATGAAAATACTTTGGTAGCATAAAATGAGTTTACAAATGAGCATACTTATTCAGACAAGTGTTTGATTTGAGATGTATCACTTGAGTGCATGTTTTGCCAGTTTGAGCTCGGTTTTGTGATTTGAGTTATTTATGAGCAAATATATCTTTTTATTTAGAAGAGATTTATAAGCAAAACTATCATGAGCTCTACGTGAAGGCAAAATTATTTTCTACATAATAATGGCATGTGATTTTTGAGACTAAAAGGCTTGTCATGAAACTTACACTTCGATTGACGCCGACGCTTTGCTAGGCCCGGGTCTTACCATGCCTCCATTTTGCTAACATGAGATGCCTCCATTTTAGTAACGTGAGATGCTTTCGTTGAGGAAGATATGATACGATGTAATGTGATGATTGCTTTCATGACGATTATGCTATGCCTAGTCTCCATAATTATTTTGAGATATGACGTATTTGTGAAATGAGATAAAAATATTTTGACGAACTGTGATTTTAATCACGTATTTATAATCATGTGAATTATGCCATTATTATACTTATGTTTAAATGAGAATTTTAAAACTCATACGCACTCCTTACTGAGCGAAGTTGAAAGCTCACCCCCTTATTCTCCCCCCACCCCCACAGATTACTTACAGTCAGCGCTGGTACCTACGGTGTACGTGACATAAGCTGGTGGATGAGACTCTCCTCAGGCTATTGCTTGTACACGAGAGAGGTATAATTCAATTCATTTTGTATCCAGACAGTTGTGTAATGCAGACACTTGTATTTGAGTAATATTAGGATGTAATTAGATTGGTATTAGTAAATGAAGGGAGAAGTAGACTTCTTTTGATGTTATGATATTTGATTAAGTGGATGTTGAGAGATCCTCGGCATATTGATCGATGAGATAGAAATAAATTAACTGACATTGTACAGGAATGCAACCCGAGTAAGAAGTTTACTCTAAGAAAAAAATTAAATTAGCCATATTTTTTGCGCTTCCGGGCTGTCACACTCAATTAAATGAAAATTGAAATGTGAGAGCTTAATTGAGTGAAAATTGAAATGTAAGGGTTCGATTGAGTGAAAATTGAAATGTAAGGGCTCAATTGATTGTGAAAAAAATATAAGGGCTCAATTGCTAAACTATTTTTTCTTGAGGGCTTTTTTAACATTTTATCCTAGACATTTCTAATCAACATTTATTGTATTTTTTTTTTTACTTAATTGTTTGGTTGTTGCAATCTGGTTCCGGATAAGATATCATAAATGCCAATTCTATAATTCTAAATCCTCTCCAACCTCCTTGTCAATATGGTTCTTTGACTAGCCATTTAGATTCAGTCTAATATTTTTTTTTTCAAAACAAAGCAAAATCGTGGCTTTGACCTTCAAGATATACTCCCACACAAGCCTTGGAATTACACATTCTCTTTATTCTTTCTAAAGTCCTAAAATGTAGCTTTGTTTCAAAAAGAAAAGTTACGTGGGGATCTTTATTCTTCGACAAGCTATAAAGGGCTCGAATTAACCGAGGGTTCCTAAGCCCTCAGCAGTTCCAAACTATAATCTTCGTGGTTATCAACAAAACTGTTTACCAATCTCCGTCGCTATGTTGTATGAAGTTGTCTCCTCAACGCACTCTTCATTTATCTTCTTCTCTACATGATCCACATCCATAAAGTGCCCCTCTTAGTATTTTAACTTACACTAACTATCTTCACTAGATGGATTCATAATCCACCCACAATTCCTTCCGACCTCTTCTTCCATTTATTCTTCACTTCCAGTTCCTTGTTTAAGGGTGTAAAATGGGCTAAAACCCGCGGGTCCTTTGAACCTGCGGGCTTTTTACAAACCAAATTTATTTTTTTAGCCAATTTAAAAGCGAGCTTAAACGGGTTGACTAGCGCGGGCTAGTCCACATGGATACGGGCCGGCTTGCGTATCAATCCTTTTAGGTCAGCTTTTTACTTATATATATAAAACTAGATTTTTTTTAAATGTATTGTTAATGTATTTTTATTTCCTATAAAAACAATATATATAATTGTATTGTAACAAAAAAAAATGAGTTCATATACTTTTACTTTCAATTAAAATCATGACATTATATATATAATATTGAAAAAAAAAAAGTTAGAGAAGTTTGAATGTTTAATAAATATTTATGTTTCTTAAAGTTTGTAATTATTTATTTTTAAACATTATAAGTGGATTGTAATTGTATTTAGATTGCATTTATATGTGGATTTTAATGATATTTTTGAAAATTTATGTTATTTTGTTGTATTATATTTAATTTTATTTTTATAAAAATAAATTATTTGGCTACGCGTCGACCTAGTTTGTATCAAAACTGGATTGAACTTATAATTTAAAAACGGGTTGGGTCGACCTGCCCGTTTTACACCCCTATTCTTATTAGTCCATTTCGTACCATTTTCCATAAATATGCTACTTTCCAAACCAAAAAGGTCAACAAAATCATTGATTTTTTCTCCATGCAAACTATGTTGCTCCTCATACACGAAGACCTTATCTCTCGGCTCCATGCGATCTACGTGATCTTCGTATTTTTTTCAATGTATGCATAACCGTTGATTGCTTAACTTTAGTATTGGATTGATTTGCTGTGGATCCCATCAAATCTTTGAACTTTTCATCTTTATTCGTATGGTATTATTCTCCCCAAAAATCATGCCCATTTCCTTAACTGTGTTACTCTCGCCATCATCCTTTGTTATTTTTGTTTTGCTTTTATAAACTTTTCGACTTAACTATTACTACCTTTTCCTTCCTGGTAACAGCAATACCATTGAACAAAATCTCTCCAAAGTTAGTTGGACAATTGGGACCTTGTGTTCCTTTTGGAAACCTTCTTATTGGTGTTGCTCGCGTTCATTCACCATACTAGTAGGGTATTCAACTTAATTCCCCATCTCTAATAGCTTGTACTCTATTTCCATATGTCCTATCAATCTACACATGTAACAAAATTTCGACAGACGTTCATACTTCAAGGTAGTTTATATGTCTTTTCCTCCCTTGCTCTCAGCCAGTAAAATGAACTTTCTTGTTTAGTTATATCTAATTTAACCTTTAGTCTCAAACAATAACCCCAAGCTATGTTAGAATTTGAAGAATCCACTTCAATTATTGAACCTAGCCTTGCACCGATCCTCTCTGCTATGCCACGTTGCAACATTTTTGAAGGCAAACCAAACACTTGGATTTAGAATATTGCTTTGTCAAAAATAAAATCCTATGGACGAAACTCCTCATTAAAAATCTTTAAACAAGGATTATGTTTATATAAAAGACCATGGCGAACCATTAAAGACTCTCTTCTTATTGTTTTTGTTTACAAATTTGAATAAAAACAAATTATCATCCAAGATCGTAATCACCATGTCTAAGGTTTGGCTCAACAATTGTTATCATTCCTTAAGATGAATTAGGTTCAAGGTTTGAATCTGTCTTTCCCTTTATACCTCTTATGAACCTTGGACTTCTCCTCGTTTTGGGATGCAGCCCCCTAAATGCAAGAAGATCGATTAAAGGTCTATGGTGAACACCGATCACTTTATAATTACCATTTGCCAAGTGGGCATTTTGTTAGTACCCCAATGACATGGGTCCTAAATATAAAGGCAAAACCACCCACAAACTACCACTTCATACCAAGATACAAGGAAACCTCCTACTATCTTCGAAAACCATAGACTTTGTGCACAAGCAATAAGCTCCATGAAACAAGAGTGTGGAGATCATGCCTAGCTACTATAAAAAGAGGTAGCCTCATGGTAAGCCAAGGGAGGACTCTAACTTTTTGGTTTTCATAAGTTCACTCCAATACTGTTACTGACTTAGGCACCGGGGCAAGTCCCATCGAGAACAACCCCGATGGACCTTTTGTATTATAGGTTGATCCAAGGAGGAAAAAGTTGATCCACCGTTGAAGAAGATTCATACCTCTTTGGCATCAACACCTCTCACAAATAAAACCCTAGGTTTTAGAGAGACTAATCTTGGCAGTTCGTTATTGTTTATGATATTTCTTTAACTAGAACGAATGCATGATGCATTATACAATAAGAATGGTTCCTTCATTCTTGAACTTTGAATAATCTTTTTGAACCATGCCTTATAAGAACTAAAATCTATATCTCTAGCTTAAACTTTTTTGCACAAGACACTATTATTAGAAAAATAAAAGTGGATTAACCTAATAAAATTTTGACTTGGTGATTGGTGACTCATGTATATAATTCGTGTTTGTATTATGTTAAATCATGTTTGTTTCATGTAAGATACACAAATTTTGTATCAAAATTAGTATCGAAACACCAAACACAATTTTTTTTTTAAATTTTTTTGACAAATTTAAACACAATTTTTAATAAATTTTAACTCATGTAACTTTTATATATTTTTTGTGTTGTTTTTTAATCATATTATTGTATCGTGTATTAGAAATTGAAGCTTTGGCTTAATTGGTGGTTGTCTCCTCCAAATTTACTTTTTATAAACACACAAAATCATTTAAAATGTACCAACTTTCTTTATTTGAAAAAAAAAAATCAAACTATTTATGAATAAGAAATTATGTGTTAATTATTAAATCAAATCCTTGGATGCTTTAATCTTACAAGTTTGAAGTTTAGGCGTTGCTAGTTTACCAAACAGCCGTCATCTACTGCTTACTAATCACCTAAGACGGCCACCAAGCTACAGCAGTCAGTGGTCAAAATTAAGTGAAACAACAATCAGGATGAAAGAAGTAGAGAATATAAAATAATTTCTGAAAGATAAAATACTTTTTCTTTTTCTCTTTTTCAATAAAAAAATATTATTTATGTGATTTCGTTGTATTAATTAATTAATTAATTACTTCAAAAAATAGTATTTTATACGCTTTTCAAGATTTGTTGCCATGGTTGAGACGCTGAAAGGGAGTAGTTGATGGGCTGCTGGTAAGTGATAACCTACAAAAGCTAACACGATATGTCAACGAAGATTGAACCAAATTTAAGAAAAAAATAGAGAGTCTAATATAAATAAATAATACATATTTAAAATAATACAAATTATGATTGATTAATACATATTTAAATTATTTATTATTTTAAATTATGATTGATTAATTATAGTGCATTAAATATAAATAATATGCTCCCGATAATTTTATAGTTTTAAACGTCTTCATTTAATTGTAACTAAGATAAATTAACTTGTTAATTAATTTTATATTCTTACACATCTTCATTTAATTGTAAATCAGATAAATTAACTTTAATTTAACATTTAAACATAGAATGAATCGAAAATATTAACCAAAGAATATTTTGGCCTATGGGAAGTTTTTATATGGAAACATTTCATGATCATGAACTATATAAAATTTACGAGTCATAATTCCACATGATGAGATGACCAACCTTATTTTCAATAATTCTTTTTCTAAAAAAAAATAAAATTGGATGTTTGAACATTAGATCTAAAAACAAATATTAATGTTTATAATAATTTTTTTAATTTTACAATGGACAAATATTTTCATTTCTTTTACCAATGAAATTAAAAGAGATTTATATATTTAAGCAGGTTTAACTGAAACCTTTTCATCTGTTTGTAATCAGGTGTTTAGATCAAGTATGGTTCTAAAAGATAAATAATGAAAATTTGCAATTTTTTCTAGCATACTCATTTTGTTTAATTGTCAATTGGAATCAAATAATTCATGTATAATTACTCTCCTAATTAATGACCTAGCTAGCTCTTAAAACATTAAAAAACACCTCTTGCACGGATTAATCTCGAAGAGGCAAAAGTTGATCCGAAGATGTCTTGACCATAAAAAAAATATATATATATATATATATATATATATATATATATATATATATATATATATATATATATGAATCATACAAAAAAGTTCTTCACCTCATTTGTTAAGTTGGTTTGGATATTGGGTTAAAATTAACTCTCCCTACTTATTGTGATCCCTAGCTAATATGCAAAGTTTAGCAAAGCTAGCAAAGCAATTAATCACTACAATAATAGTCCACTATTATTTCCGAGTGACCTAATTTTTAAAGAAAAAATGCACTTACTTATACTTTTTAGAACTCTTGCATTAATTCACATAACAAAAATATTTTGTTTCTATCTCTATAGTCTACTTTAATTTATTGTAGAAGATATGACTCGTCGCCTAAAAAATTTGACTCAGATCACTCAATGAAAATAATACTCAAGTGATGTTTTAGATTTTACTCAAAAATAAAAATAAGTCTATCATCTTTTATGAATGAAATTAATGTTTATAATTTTTTATTTTATTGTATTAGAACTTTGAGGTTATAAAATATTAAAATTTTAATTTTTTTAATTAGATAATTTAATTTGTAGAAAATATTGGATTTATTTCGATGAGTTCAGTAACAAATAATAGAAAGTTCTTTTTTAAAAAATCATCAATGGGATGCCATGCCATTCATTTATTTTTAAAATTTAATGGATATATAATTACAATAAAATAAAAGTTTATAATCTTGATTTAATGCAATAAAAAATAAAACCTTTCTTTATATTTTTGAATAAAATCCAAAGATTTATTTAAATATTACTTTTTTTCAATTCAAAAGTTGAGTTCAAATGCTTCATCTCTCAATATAAATTAGAAGTTATTTCCTTGTTTTTAGTATTTTAAAAAAATCATAATTTAAACAAAAACAATTATTTCATAATACTAAAAATAAATGGAAAACATTTTTCAAAACTATAAAAATATCTTTAGAAAATTTAGAAAAAAAAAAACAAAAACTCTAGTTATTGTGGAAGTCATTAATCCTGGATTTTTATTTTAATTTTTTTTTCATAGAATTGAACAAAATTAAAATAAAGATTAATTTCCTATACACCGTCAGTGAGATTTTTTGACTCCACAAGTAGGGATAGGATGATAACGTATGTCTTATTTTATTTATTTATTTAATGGATTAATATCTTATACACTGTCAGTGAAGTTTTTTGACTCCACAAGTAGAGTTAGAATGATAACACATGTCGTATTTTATTTATTCTTATTTTTAATATATTTAAAGAATATGTGTCATTACCGTAACCCCACTTGTGGAGTCAAAAAATTTCATTGATAATATATAAAATAATTATCATTTCTTAATAAATTTAAAAGATATATGTTATCATCCTAATTCCGCTTGTGAAGTCAAAAAACTTAACTAAAAATGTATAAGATAATTATGTTTAAATATAAACCAATATTTTTTTTTACGTTAATTTTTCATAAGGAGAGAACCAACAACTTTTGGGTTGATGGGTATTGGGTATTTTTTTTAAGTCCTTCTAACTTCAAAAGGGTCTATTTAGATGGAAGATAAAATTAGTTTTAGTGACGTTAAAAATAATAATAAAAGTGAAATTAGTTATTGGTACTATAATAGTGAGATTAAAATTTGTAATGAGATATGTGTTTAGATTCAAATGCAGCCATGACAATAATATAAAAGAGTCGTTTTGTATCTTAGAGGGAAAGTGATTGCAGCGCAAAGTGATTACTGAAAAAGTGATAACTGGGAAAGTGATTACTGAGAAAGTAACTTTGCAGCGTTTGGTATGTAATGTAAAGTTATGTTTAAATTGTAGGGAAAATAACTTTACAGCGTTTGGTATGCACTCACTTTGCTGAGAAAGTTGTGTCAAATTCCAAAAATACTCATAACTATACAAAAAACTTTAATGCAATGAAAAAATTAATTAAAATGAAAATGTAAATGATATAAAATTATATTATTAATATTGATCATTATTTGTAATTCTAAATTTTCATAATTATTAATTTAAATTTTAATTAGTATATTATTACAAATTCATTTATTAATTTAAATTTACAAATTTATTAATTTACAAATTCATGTATTATTAATTTAAATTTTAATTCATCTATTATTTTTAATGAATGTCATAATAATTTATTTTAGTCCTTATAAAATATTTTTTTTTTGTATGATAATTACCTATAACATCCATGAAAGTATTTTTGTGTTTTAGGTAAAAGGGTAATTTCGGTAAAATTGGGATAAAATTAACTTTGCAGCCAAGGCCGCAAAGTGATTACAGCCTACTTGGACTGCAATAACTTTACATCCAACTTTCTTGATAACAAACGTTGTAATCGCTTTGCGCCCAATTAAATTGTAGCGCAAAGTGATTACTGTGAGACCCCGTATATGTATAGCTGTATATAGGAACACGGGAGTGTAAATAAAATCATAAGTATAATGATACATTTGTAATGTGAAGTATATGCAATGTAAGTTCATAAGATTATGTACGCACTTGTAATAAGAATCGTGATCATACGTACAAGTTGCATTATGAATGAGTAGGAAGAAATGAACTTAAACACGAGAAGAATGTGATTGAAGTGGTATATGAGTAGTGTAGTAAAATGGAAGGAAAGATTTTTATAAGTTGTATACTTCCATTCGGGAAATATCGTGAAAATTTGGTTGTACAAAGATTTCCCACAAGTTTTTAAATATACTATGTAAGACCCGAATTTAATTAAAATACGGAAATTAAATAAGAAAAGATGGGGAAAGTATGAAGGAAGTCGGGTTAAATTAATCCCGAACACGTGTAAGGGCAAAATGGTCAAAAGACCAAAGGTCGGTATAATTTCGATAAGAAAAATTTAATTAAAATATGGATTTGAGAAATCTTGGTCAATAAAGATGAAATAAATTTATTTTGGGTTAAATTGATCAAGATATTAATTTATGGAAATTAATCGAGATTTTTAGTTTGGAAAAATAATCCCAAAAATAATCAAAAAATATACTGAAAGGTCATTCGGGACAATACCCCGAAAATACAGAGAAATTATACCCGAAAAAGGGTTAAAATATAATAAATAAATTAAATAAAATTAAATTAGTTAATTTGAAATAAAATAATAATTTTTAGTGGATATTTTGGGTATTTTAATGTATTTTAATGATTAAAATAAATAATAATAAAAATAATAAAATAAAATAAAAAAAGGAAAGGAATCTGAAAAAAAAAAAGAGAAACGGGTCGGGGAGAGAGAAACCAAATGGAAGCCGAGAAAAGAGAAGATGGCCGGCGAGCCGTCCGGCGGCCAGGGACCCCAGGCGAGGGCCGGCGAAGACGGGCCGACCTCAGGCGACCTATTAGCGGCGACGACGCGCCGTGGGAACGCCGAAATCTGGCGAAAAATGGAAGAGAAGTCGCGAGAGAAGAGATGGCCACCGGCGGCGAACGGCGGCGATTCGAGCCCCACCAAGGCTCGATTTCGGAAGCCCAGGTGATGGTGAGCAGATTGGCGGTGGTGGCAGCCACCGAAATCGACGGACGGCATCGGAAACAGAAAGAGAGGAAAGTGGGTACCGACGGAGGAGGAGAACGGCCGGACCGGCGACTTTCCGGCGACCTTAGGCGAAGCCGAGCCCAGATCTGAGATGCGGACGACCCAGCGGAGCGACTGGCGGTGGAAGCCGGTGGAGAACCGGCCGGCAAGGTGGTGAACCGGCGGTGAACCGATCGAACCGGAGAGAACCGACTGTCTGAATCGGTCCGAATCGGACTGAACCGGTTCAGCCAAAAAGAGAGGAAAAAAGGAGAAAAAAGGGAAAAAGAAAAAGAGAAAAAAATTGGAGAGAATTCCAGCGATGCAATTGAGCTTCGGCTCGACGATTGGCATCCACCGAGGGCTCGAGACAGTCTCGAATTTTGTACTAGCATGGAGTCTCGGGTAAGTGACCCTTATTTACGACAATTACCTCGTTATGCGTGATATTGATTTAAATTCCGCATAAATTAAATTAAATTATGGAATTTTAGATAATTGTCGTAAATAGTAAATTTAGCTATTCGAGAGCTAGGACGAGGCCCAATAAATTGTTAGTGGGCCCAATGAGCCCAATAGGCCTCGATAAAGCGAAAATTAAGTGGAAAACGGGCTTAAGGCCGATTAAGGCCCATTAAGGTGCAATCGGGCCCAATAGGGGTAAATGGGCCCAACGATTTAAATTAAGTCCAAAAAATATTAAATATAATTAAATTGTATAATATCTGACCTGAGGAATATTGATACGCAGTTTCGGGCATTTGATTGGGAGCATAACGGACTGCGCGACGAGACAACAGTGGAAAAGAAAAGGTCAGACTCGACAGGAAAATAAGGTAAGGGAATTCTACGGACTGCTAGAGGTAACTTTACGCAATTTTAAGTTCATTTGCAGTCTTTAAAAATTACTTGAAGGGTCTAGAGGTTAATTAATAATTTTAGTGCCCGAATGGGCAAATTACCAAAATACCCTTGTTAAGGGTAAAGTTTACAAAGTTAGGAAAAATTGGGAGGAGCAAGAACAAAAGGTTTCTGCTCATTCTGGAGGTGTTTTGATGCATGCATGAGTAGGCTGGCTCACCTTGAAAGAAAATGCACAGCATTGCATACTTTCAACGTGATATTGTTTTGAAAACTGTTTTGAGGAAACAGAGCTGCCTACGTGTTTTTATTGACATGTGACGTGCTAGAGCTCAGCTCGCACGATGTTGTCGATTTGTGTGATGCACGCATTAGTGCTAGAGCGAGAGCTCGCACTAGAGTTTTACATGCATAGGTGCTAGAGTACAACTCGCGCCAGATTTCATATGCTTTTTCGAGACAGGGTGCTAGAGTTTAACTCGCACCAGATTTTATAAGATTTTCATGTGATTTATATACAGAGTGCTGAGTTTAGCTCGCACTAGTTTTACCGGATTTGTGGAGTAGCGCTGTCTGCCCTTGGAGTCAGCCAAAAGGCCCAACAGGCTCAAGAGACCTCTTAGGTGGGGTGAGAGTGAGGGATGAGGTTGGCGGCCTTGTGGGGATGTAAAGCGGGCTCTGCCAGTTTTATTTGAGTTGATGAGAGTGCTGAGCATCGCTCGTACTGATTTTATGAGAACATGCGATGAGCCGTGCTTGGAGCATCGGGTAGACTGTGTGTCACCGATTTAATAGGCTCGCACGTGCGTTTTGAGAGATGGCATGAGTATTGAGAAACAAACCTCTGTGGGAAGCAGGCCAATTGGGCTGGAGTACCTAGAGATATTATATGGGTTCACGGAGTACGATGTACCGTGCAAGTAGCATGGAGTACGATGTACCGTGTGGTATCTTCGGATACGGCATCTCCGGATGCAGCATCTTCGGATGCCTGGGATCGGATAAGACTGACGGGATGGATTGACCCACCTCCTGGGCGGTTCCCGATCATGGTGAGAACCCGCACACTAGGATCCGTGTAGCTGAGGAACTCCCGAGGATAGATATGGCCATAGTCCTAGTTATTGTCGTTATACAGATATTGCCTCGTCTCGCATGTCGACGATTTCGATGATTTAAACTGGGTTTTTAAACTAAATTTGCATGATGGTATTTCCATGTTTTTCAAACCCACGTGTGATGTAAACCATTTTCATGGTTTTGTGTGAGTCAGGATCACCCGCAGGAGGGGTCGAGTCCTGACTTTATTGTGAAAATTTTAATTGAGAAAGAAATGATTGTAATAATTGCATGTTGATTTTCCGTGCAAATGTGTTTTACATAACATCATAACGCATATCATTGTTTTAAAATGTGTGGAGAAAGGGTGGTTTATGCATGGCACCACGTTCATGTAGGTAGTATGGTTACCTACTTGTTCGTAGGATTGCCTTACTGAGCTTGATGTGCTCACCCCTTTCATTTTCTCCCACAGATAATCTCCAGTTGCAGTTGCGACGACTCAGTATTGCATTTCGGATATCCGCTGCTACCCATCGACATAAGGTATATATACACTTGTACATATTGTATCTACATAAGCATAGCACAGTAACATGTTTGTAAGCAACTTTAGGGGATGTATAAATATTGTCAACAATTATAAATGACTGGAGAAGAAATAAGTTAGATGATAATTGAATGGTGGGACTAGCATTGACGCACAGCCCAATTATTAGTGGAGTGTTGGTCACGATTCGAGGACAGGTAAGAATTTAAGGAAATAATAAAACACGAAAAATTAACTCTGATTTTTGGGTAGTTTGGGTCGTGACATACTAAGTGTGATTGGATGACATTTTTAAGTCTCAAGGAGCGATGAATGAGGAAAGGACTATAGAGGTAAATTGAGGAAGTTTTGAAGAGAGTTGTTGCAGAAAAACTGTAAAAAATCTGAAAATATGGAGGCCAGATCGATCTCATAGGATTAGAGATCGATCTGGGAGAGCCAGAATGCTCTTATGTGAGTAATGGAAGGGAACATATCGATCTCCAAAGGGATCAGATCGATCTCCTTAGCTCTCGGGTTGGAAGCAGATCAATCTCCCCTAAGACCAGATCGATCTCCTTAAGCTTCTGTTCGACAGCAGATCGATCTCAAGCCTCGACAGATCGATCTCCTGCCTTTAAAACGTCTTAGAAAAGAGGGATTTTAGAGGACCAGATCGATCTCCACCCAAGGAAGATCGATCTCATCAAGTCAAAACTATAAATAGGAGCAGTTGGATCTGCTGATTTTCGGGATAAACCATTTCTTTCCACTTCAACTCAAGAACCTAGCTTTCTCACTCCTAAATCCAGCCATTTTCAGTAAGATTTGAGGAAAAGCTATTAGAGACAAAGTCGTTCACGTCAAAGAGAAAAACAACATAGTCTAAAGGCATTTCCCCATTGTCGGATTTAAGGAATAAATGGCATTTCTGATTGGAGCAAAGAGGAAATCCAATGAGGTAAGTTCTAGTGCACAAATCCAAGTACATTGGTTTAGTTAATGATTGTGAAGTTAATTGGGTGTGCACCTTGTGGGTAGAACTACCTAGGATGGCATGAAATGAATATAACTTAGAAATGGTCTAGTGTGAGAAAGTGGAATGTAGAAGTGTTAATGATGAATGAGATATCTTGAGAGGATGATTATGTTGTGGGCATGGTTTGGGCATGTAGATATTGGGATAAAATTATGAGATTTACCACAAGGGGTAAAATGTGTATTTAAGGCATTGGATAAATGCTTAGTTGAACAAGAGTTAGGAACGTTAACTGGAGTGTTTGATGGATGAATTTCAGTTTCGGATGATACGCCGGAGCAAATCGAGAGGAGAACGCAAGAAGCATAAAGGCGGATAGTTGCACACAAGTAAAGCGAGGTAAGGGACTGTGTGTTAGCTATAGAGATGTCCGTGCGTATTTGACAGCAATTTCGTAGATATATTGCTAGAACTAGTACGATATTATAATTCTATGAAATGATATGGAAGAATGAAAAGTACTATGATGTATATATGTATTGAGAAATGGGATAGGGTAAGAAAATAGCATAATATGCATGTTTTCAATGTTTTTCTCTAATTTACATTGATATTGATGATTGAGAAATGTTGATGATAGGTTGGCTAATTTTACATGTTTTAGCATGAAGAGGCATGCTGTATGAACAAACATGTTTTGAGTTTTAAAAAGAGAAAATAGCCACCTATCAGTTTTGAGATGAGATTTGGTGTTGAAGCGCTAGCTCACACCCGTTTTAATGCCTTGATATACCGTGCTGGAGTTTTAACTCGCGCGAGGGTTTTGAGAAAGTGCAGGAACTTTGCTCGCACCTGTTTTGTTGAGTTGAGGTAAACCTGGGGGTCTAGGACCCAAGGGGATACCAGCCGACGGTCATTTGAACGGGCTGGGCCTTAACGATAGATCGTACCGAGCTGGAGCTTTGCGTTGACTGTGTGTCACGCTGCTTGCTCGCCTGGTATATGAGACATGGTTTAGGATGAAAAGTCCATCGGAGTTGGAGTATGGACTTAGGTCCACGGTCGTACGTAGAACAATGTAGTTATCCGTTGGTATACTATGTACCGTGCTGGGTGCACGTGAGTACGGGTATCGCGTAGATGACACACGACTTATCTTCACCGTGAGTATACGAGGAGATGAGGTGGATTGAGATGAGCCGGAGGGCAGGACTGACCCATTCCCCTTCAGGCGAAGTGATGCCCTGTGCACACCTGATCAGTGAGGCCTGGGATCACTGACTATGGCCATATGTCGTGGATATTTGATTGTCGAAAATTTCATGCCTGTCTCAAAGATTCGAGAAACAGAGATAATCTCATAAAAGAAAGAGATTTGCAGAAAAAGTGAATTAAGAAAAGAAAGAGATTTTGTGTTTTGATAAATCTCTAATTTTCCATTCGTGCCGTGAGGGCACTATTTATGAGTATGTTTTAAATGGAAGCTTGATATTTGATTTACAGGAACATGCTATTGAGAAATATATGTTTAAATGCATTTTTCGTATGATATTTCCATTTATAACGAAAACATGGTTTTGGTTTATGCATGCATGGGCTATGTAGGTAGTACGATATCTACCTGCTAGCATACATTTCCTTACTGAGCTGTGGTTTGCTCATCCCACTATTTTCTCCTCCAGGTACTGAGAAGTAAGAGAGCCGTGGTCTCTAGGTCTTTTGTGTTGAACAGCTCCCACAATTCCATAAAGGTATAAGATTTGTATACAAGAGTATTTTGTATCTAATTTATCGTATCACACAGTTATATCTTGGAATTGTAAACAGTATTATGGGGATGATATGTAAGCACATGGTATTTATACAATTGATTTTGTATATCTACACACACACCTGGGAGTGTGAATTAAGATTTAAATCTTCCGCTGTAAATGAATGAAATTTTAGTAATTGCATCTTCTCACAGCCCAACCGTAGTAGAGAATGTATGGATAGAAGGGTTTCTAGAAGTGGGGTGTGACAGGTTTGGTATCAGAGCATGGTTGGTCTGATGTGAGTTGATGTTTAGGACTAAGAAAACATACATCCCCAAGTGACTATGCGATATTTAGATACAAATGTGTGTACGGAGCTGGTAGTGAATTAAATGTTTGTTATAACGCAGGAAAGTTATCAGGCTAGTGAGTTATGCCTGAGAGACACCGCAAGAGGGGAGAGAGCTCGAGAGCTCTAGGGTGAAATGACAGGACTGAGAGGCACAGTAGATCATCCTCTAGTCATGAGCCCCAGGAACAGATAGAGGCTTCTGATCCTCGAATAACTCGATTGGAGGAAGACATGCGCACGATGATGACCATGATGGGTCAGATTATGGCTAGGTTTGAGGGTACACCTGGTACAGTGGGACAGGCTGCACCGAATCCCCCAGCAGCTGCACCTGAACCTGAGAATGTTGCACCTGCGCAAGCTGAACCGGTTAGGCTATGGGAACCTCATATTCGACCCGTACCTCCTCCAGTTGCCCCACAGCAGTATGATGATGATTTGAGGTATGGATATGACTGTGATATGGAGAGATTGAGGCATTTTATGCACTTTAAGCCTCCTTCGTTTAGCTGGGTAAAGGATCCGACAGTGGCTGAGGACTGGATCAGTCAGATGGAGAAGTTATTCGACTTCTGTAGATGTTCAGCTACGGAGAGAGTAGCGCTTACGGCCTTTATATTGAGAGGCGAAGCAGAGCACTGGTGGAAGTCCACCAGGCCGATGTTGAGAGCTCAAGGTATGACTATCACTTGAGATATGTTCTTGGGTGTTTTCAGAGAGCAATACATCCCAGATACTGCTCGACGTAGGCTACAGATAGAATTTCTGAATCTGACTCAAGGGAATCGAACAGTTGATGAGTACGAGTCACGATTCACTTCACTGGGTAGATATGATCCAGACTCGATCAGGAGTGAAGCTATCAGAGTCTGTAGATTTGTAGATGGACTGAGGCCTTCAATCCGAGCGAAGTTGGCCCCATTTGATGTCGCTACATATAGAGAGGCTGTGCGACGAGCCCAGTTATGTGAGCAAGATTATGACTTGCAGACTTTTGGGTTTAGTTGGGGTAAAGACAAGGGTCCGAGGAAGCTGGGAGATGGCAAGAGTGCCAAATTTGGTCAAAAATTCATGAGTAAGCGTCGGAGAGAGGTAGATGAGTTCCAGAAAAAGGTTGCTAGACCTTTTATGCCTCCGACTCAGACACCAGCCAGGGGTATAGTAATTGGTGGACCCCGACCGACTACAGATCAGTGTAGACTATGCGGTCGATACCATGGTGGTAGGCCATGTCATCTTCAGGGTACCCGATGCTTCAGATGTGGTAAATTTGGACATTATGCCAGAGAGTGCTCGGAGATAGTTGAGGCAATTCCACAGAGGGGTAAGGAGCCAGAGAGGGTTCCTACAGTTGCACCTCCTACAAGAAAGAAAGCCTCGGTTGAAGAAAAAGGAAAACAAGTTGTGGGTCAAGGCAGGGTGTATGCGATAGACCAGGCATCAGCTGATACCTCTTCTGAAGTGATAAAAGGTACAATCTTGATTTTCAATCTAGAGGTTATAGCTTTGTTTGATTCTGGTGCAACGCATTCCTTCATATCACCTGCATGTGCATCTAAGTTAAAAGGTTTTGTAGAACCCACATACTTAAGTAGGACTTTACTAATAAGTACTCCAATGAGAGTTAGCCAATTAGTTGAGCAAGTGTATAAAGATTGTAAAGTGAGGGTGGGAGATAAGTGCATGACAGCCTTGATTTTATTGAATATGTATGACATTGATGTAATTTTGGGAATGGATTGGTTAGCCACCAATCATGCTGTCATAGACTGTCGTTCTAAGTCCATTAAGTTTTCTCTACCTGAAGAATGTGTTGTAAGATTTTAAGAGAGGAAATGAAATCTTAAATTTTGTGTTAAGTAAAGTACTTTGGTATAAATGACTGGAGTGTTGTTTTGAAGGTTTTGTTGCTTATGTGGTGGATTTGAACAAAGTACATCCGGATATGGAGGACATCCCAGTGGTCAGAGAATTCCCTGATGTCTTTCCAGGCGATCTACCAGGATTGCCACCTGATAGAGAAACGGAATTCGGTATAGACTTGACGCCTGGAACCGAACCAATATCCAAGTCACCATATAGGATGGCTCCAGTTGAGTTAGAGGAGTTAAGGAAACAGCTGCAAGAGTTGCTAGAGAAGGGGTTCATAAGACCGAGCGTCTCACCATGGGGAGCCTCGGTATTATTTGTGAAGAAGAGAGATGGGAGCCTCAGGTTGTGCATCGACTATCGGATGTTGAACAAGGCTACCATCAAGAATAAGTACCCCTTGCCACGCATTGATGATTTATTGGATCAGCTTAGGGGAGCACAGATCTTTTCCAAGATAGATTTGAGGTTTGGGTATCATCAATTGAAGATTCGAAAGGAGGATGTGCCCAAGACAGCATTTCGTACCCGCTATGACCATTGCGAATTCTTAGTGATGCCTTTTGGGTTGACCAATGCGCCGACAGCTTTTATGGCTCTAATGAACGAAGTATTTAAGCTATACCTGGACCAGTTCGTAATTGTGTTCATTGATGATATATTGGTGTATTCAAGGTCCAGAGAAGAGCATGAGCAGCACTTAAGGATTATTTTGCAGACCCTCCGAGAGAGAAGGTTATATGCCAAACTTAACAAATGTGACTTTTGGCTAGAACATATTTCTTTTCTAGGCCATGTTATATCGAAGGATAGGGTGTCAGTAGATCCGTCCAAGATTGAGGCCGTTGTTCAGTGGGAACAACCTAGGACAGTCACAGAGATCAGAAGTTTTTTGGATTTGGCTGGTTACTATAGGAGATTTGTAGAGGGTTTCTCTAGATTAGCTGCTCCATTGACACGTCTTACGAGGAAGAGTGTGGAGTTTTCATGGGATGAAGCTTGTGAGAGAAGTTTTCAGGAACTTAAGCGCAGATTAACCACCGCGCCAGTTCTTATCATCCCTAACAGTTCAGGGAATTACTCGGTGTATACAGATGCTTCACATCAAGGACTAGGCTGTGTTTTGATGCAAGATAGAAGGGTGGTAGCTTATGGATCTAGACAGCTAAAAGATCATGAGAGGAACTACCCCACTCACGATTTGGAGTTAGCGACCGTAGTGTTTGCGTTGAAGATGTGGCACCACTACTTATATGGTGAGAGATTTCAGATCTTTACGGATCATAAGAGTCTGAAATATCTATTCTCACAGAAGGAGTTAAACATGAGACAGAGGAGGTGGTTGGAACTCCTCAAGGACTATGATTGTGAGATCTTATACCACCCGGGGAAGGTAAATGTAGTTGCCGATGCATTGAGTCAGAAGAGTCTCGGGTTGGTATCACATATGATGGTTAGAGAGCATGAGTTGTTGGAACAATTCACAAACCTTAGTCTGGATATGACCCTACGTGAGATTGACAACTATGGGATTATTGCTAGCTCGAGATTAGAACCGGAGTTGATTGAGAAAATCCGACAAGCTCAGCAAATTGATCAATGGTGTATTGACATGATTAGCCAAATTCGAAAAGGGAAGGGTGCCGATTTTATATTGAGTTCAGATGGAATACTAAGGTTTGGAGATAGAATATGTGTTCCTAAGGATTTAGAGCTGAGGAAGCTGATCTTATCAGAGGCTCACTCGTCAAGATATACGATACACCCGGGGAGTAGTAAGATGTATCAAAATCTCCGAAAGGCATATTGGTGGTCTAGGATGAAGAGAGACATAGATGAGTATGTTGCTAGATGTCTCATTTGTCAGCAAGTAAAAGTCAAACATCAGAAACCAGGAGGATTATTACAACCTCTACCGATACCAACATGGAAGTGGGAGCATGTCACCATGGATTTTGTGATGGGGTTACCGAGAACCCGTAAGAACCATGATGCAATATGGGTGATAGTAGATCGGTTAACGAAATCGGTACATTTCTTAGCCATGAGATCTACAGATACATTGAGTGCACTGGCGAACCTGTATGTGCGGGAAATAGTGAGATTGCATGGAGTCCCAGTGAGTGTTGTTTCTAATCGGGATGCCCGCTTCACTTCCCACTTTTGGGGACATTTTTAGGAAGCGATGGGGACCCAATTGAGTTTTAGCACCGCTTTTCATCCTCAAACAGATGGTTAGTCAGAGAGGACTATACAGACCCTGGAGGATATGTTGAGAGCGTGTGTGCTGAATTTTAGAGGCTCATGGGACGATCACTTACCATTGATTGAGTTCGCCTACAATAACAGTTATCACTCAAGTATTGGTATGGCCCCTTATGAGGCACTATACGGTCGTAGATGCCGATCGCCTATTGGTTGGGAAGAAGTTGGTGACAGACAGTTGCTCGCTCCTGATTTGGTTAAGCAAGCCTCCGAGGATGTTCAGATAATATGCGAGAGGCTGCGAATAGCTCAAAGTCGACAAAAGAGCTACGCTGACAGGAGACGGAGACCACTTGAGTTTGATGTTAGCGAGTCTGTATTTTTGAAAGTATCTCCTTCTAAGGGAATAACGAGGTTTGGGAAGAAAGGAAAATTAAGTCCTCGTTACATTGGTCCCTTCGAGATTTTGGATAGAGTGGGAGATGGAGCATATAGGCTAGCCTTGCCACCGGAACTAGCAGAAGTCCACAATGTCTTCCACGTTTCTATGCTTCGGAAGTACTACCCGGATCCGACACATGTAATTAGCTATGAGCCGTTGGAGCTCAAAGAGGACATGTCGTATGTCGAGAGACCGATCAGGGTGTTGGACAGAAAAGAGAAGGTGTTGCGGAACAAGACAATTTCATTGGTTAAGGTTTTGTGGCAACATCACGCTGTGGAAGAGGCCACATGGGAACTGGAAAGTTTGATACGGGAAAAGTATCCCGAGTTATTCACAGATTGAATTGGTTCAAATTTGGAGGACCAAATTCTCTAAGTGGGGGAGAATGTGAGACCCCGTATATGTATAGCTGTATATAGGAACACGGGAGTGTAAATAAAATCATAAGTATAATGATACATTTGTAATGTGAAGTATATGCAGTGTAAGTTCATAAGATTATGTACGCACTTGTAATAAGAATCGTGATTATACGTACAAGTTACATTATGAATGAGTAGGAAGAAATGAACTTAAACACGAGAAGAATGTGATTGAAGTGGTATATGAGTAGTGTAGTAAAATGGAAGGAAAGATTTTTATAAGTTGTATACTTCCATTCGGGAAATATCATGAAAATTTGGTTATACAAAGATTTCCCACAAGTTTTTAAATATACTAAGTGTGATTGGATGACATTTTTAAGTCTCAAGGAGCGATGAATGAGGAAAGGACTATAGAGGTAAATTGAGGAAGTTTTGAAGAGAGTTGTTGCAGAAAAACTGCAAAAAATCTGAAAATATGGAGGCCAGATCGATCTCATAGGATGAGAGATCGATCTGGGAGAGCCAGAATGCTCTTATGTGAGTAATGGAAGGGAACATATCGATCTCCAAAGGGATCAGATTGATCTCCTTAGCTCTCGGGTTGGAAGCAGATCAATCTCCCCTAAGACCAGATCGATCTCTTTAAGCTTCTGTTCGACAGCAGATCGATCTCAAGCCTCGACAGATCGATCTCCTGCCTTTAAAGTGTCTTAGAAAAGAGGGATTTTAGAGGACCAGATCGATCTCCACCCAAGGAAGATCGATCTCATCAAGTGAAAACTATAAATAGGAGCAGTTGGATCTGCTGATTTTCGGGATAAACCATTTCTTTCCACTTCAACTCAAGAACCTAGCTTTCTCACTCCTAAATCCAGCCATTTTCAGTAAGATTTGAGGAAAAGCTATTAGAGACAAAGTCGTTCACGTCAAAGAGAAAAACAACATAGTCTAAAGGCATTTCCCCATTGTCGGATTTAAGGAATAAATGGCATTTCTGATTGGAGCAAAGAGGAAATCCAATGAGGTAAGTTCTAGTGCACAAATCCAAGTACATTGGTTTAGTTAATGATTGTGAAGTTAATTGGGTGTGCACCTTGTGGATAGAACTACCTAGGATGGCATGAAATGAATATAACTTAGAAATGGTCTAGTGTGAGAAAGTGGAATGTAGAAGTGTTAATGATGAATGAGATATCTTGAGAGGATGATTATGTTGTGGGCATAGTTTGGGCATGTAGATATTGGGATAAAATTATGAGATTTACCACAAGGGGTAAAATGTGTATTTAAGGCATTGGATAAATGCTTAGTTGAACAAGAGTTAGGAATGTTAACTGGAGTGTTTGATGGATGAATTTCAGTTTCGGATGATACGCCGGAGCAAATCGAGAGGAGAACGCGAGAAGCATAAAGGCGGATAGTTGCACACAAGTAAAGCGAGGTAAGGGACTGTGTGTTAGCTATAGAGATGTTCGTGCGTATTTGACAGCAATTTCGTAGATATATTGCTAGAACTAGTACGATATTATAATTCTATGAAATGATATGGAAGCATGAAAAGTACTATGATGTATATATGTATTGAGAAATGGGATAGGGTAAGGAAATAGCATAATATGCATGTTTTCAATGTTTTTCTCTAATTTACATTGATATTGATGATTGAGAAATGTTGATGATAGGTTGGCTAATTTTACATGTTTTAGCATGAAGAGGCATGCTGTATGAACAAACATGTTTTGAGTTTTAAAAAGAGAAAATAGCCACCTATCAGTTTTGAGATGAGATTTGGTGTTGAAGCGCTAGCTCACACCCGTTTTAATGCCTTGATGTATCGTGCTGGAGTTTTAACTCGAGCGAGGGTTTTAAGAAAGTGCGGAAACTTTGCTCGCACCTGTTTTGTTGAGTTGAGGTAAACCTGGGGGTTTGGGACCCAAGGGATACCAGTCGACGGCCATTTGAACGGGCTGGGCCTTAACGATAGATCCTACCGCGCTGGAGCTTTGCCTTGACTGTGTGTCACGCTGCTTGCTCGCCTGGTATATGAGACATGGTTTAGGATGAAAAGTCCATCGGAGTTGGAGTATGGACTTGGGTCCACGGTCGTACGTAGAACAGTGTAGTTATCCGTTGGTATACTATGTACCGTGCTGGGTGCACGTGAGTACGAGTATCGCTTAGATGACACACGACGTATCTTCATCGTGAGTATACGAGGAGATGAGGTGGATTGAGATGAGCCGGCGGGCAGGACTGACCCATTCTCCTTCAGGCGAAGTGATGCCCTGTGCACACCTGATCAGTGAGGCCTGGGATCACTGACTATGGCCATATGTCGTGGATATTTGATTGCCGAAAATTCCATGCCTGTCTCAGAGATTCGAGAAATAGAAATAATCTCAGAAAAGAAAGAGATTTGCAGAAAAAGTAAATTAAGAAAAGAAAGAGATTTTGTGTTTTGATAAATCTCTAATTTCCCATTCGTGCTGTGAGGGCACTATTTATGAGCATGTTTTAAATGGAAGCTTGATATTTGATTTACACGAAAATGCTATTGAGAAATATATGTTTAAATGCATTTTTCGTATGATATTTCCATTTATAACGAAAACATGGTTTTGATTTATGCATGCATGGGCTATGTAGGTAGTACGATATCTACCTGCTAGCATACATTTCCTTACTGAGCTGTGGTTTGCTCATCCCACTATTTTTCCCCTCCAGGTACTGAGAAGTAAGAGAGCGGTGGTCTCAAGGTCTTTTGTGTTGAACAGCTCCCACAATTCCATAAAGGTATAAGATTTGTATACAAGAGTATTTTGTATCTAATTTATCGAATCGCACAGTTATATCTTGGAATTGTAAACAGTATTATGGGGATGATATGTAAGCACATGGTATTTATACAATTGATTTTGTATATCTACACACACACCTGGGAGTGTGAATTAAGATTTAAATCTTCCGCTGTAAATGAATGAAATTTTAGTATTTGCATCTTCTCACAGCCCAACCGTAATAGAGAATGTATGGATAGAAGGGTTTCCAGAAGTGGGGTGTGACAATTACTCCCCCCATACAAAACGGCCCCAAAGTGTAGTGAGCAGATAAAATAATTATTAATGATATTACCTAAAAATATGTTGTAAACTCCACAAAATTTCTTATACTCAGTCTTAAGTAAACAAATTTCGGGATTTGAAAGGAAAATTTTCAGTGGATGATTAAATCAAACCTAATTCTTGGATTCGAGAGAATTAGGAAAAATTTAAACAAATGAAATATTTTATCATGAAGAATAAATAAGTACAAAAATAGTCTGACCATAAGTGGAGAGTAGCACCTACCCACATTAAAAATCTAATAGATTACATGGTTTTATTATTTTTGGATCTCTATGAAATTTTAGTAAGGATTGATTTAATTTTTAGTTAACCCAAACTGCCATGCCTGCATCAATCTAATTTGGTAGTAAAGATAATAAACTAAGAACAGCTAACTTATAACGGCTATGGGCAGTGATGATGGTGAGCTAACAAGGGACAAATAAAATAATAATAATAATAATAATATATAATGGATTGGCTTCCATTAAAGCCAATCCCAAGAAGGGTGAAAGTGAGTTGCAATTTGCAACATGGTTTGGCTTCCAATGAAGCCAAACCCGAGAGTTCACCTGGAGAGGAAATGATGAAAGCTATGGTATTCGGTGAATGGGAAACTGAAGCATGAAAACCTGCAGTGAAGAGAGGAATGCAAACACACATATACATATGTTAAAAATATAATAATAATAATAATAATAATAATAATAATAATAAGTGATATGAAAGGGGCTGGAAATTGGCAGAATAGGCTGTAGAGAAGTCAGAATATGAAGGAGGTTGTTGAGGGGTAACGTGTAGGGGACATGAAGCATGAAGAATTGGTCTCATCAATGCCTACCTTGAGCAGTGCAAACTGAGTGGGCAAAGAGAAGGAAACGGGTAGAAAAACCTATGAGAGGCATACCTACCTTGGCAGGAAAGATGATGGAGTGACAGTAGAGATGCTAGGCCACGGTCCAGAAGAGATAGGGGAAGAAGATTAAGATAGCCAAGACAGAGGAAGTGCAGCTGAAAGGGGTTGAAAGACGGAGGAAAAATTAAAGCTGTGTAGCAGGAAAGGAAACGAGGACCGAATCCAAGGGCAGAAGTGAAGACTGAAACATAGCGAGATGGTGACAGAGGAGAGGATTGGTTGAAGGCTTGGAGAACATAGAAAAATGCAAAGGACAGTGAAGGCTTGGCAGAGACCGAAAATGGACAGAACAAAATTGGAAAGTAGGAAACCGACGGTGTTGAAGGGGATGACCGGACAGGAAGGTGAGGACGATGATGGCCGAAATGTGACTGGGAGAAAGGAAAGACCTATATGTGTGTGAGGCTGGGAACGGTGGAGAAACCTCCTACAACTGCAAACCGAAGACAGTGGAGACTGTCAAAAACAAAAAAAAAATGATGGAGGAAACTAGAGCTTCTCAGCCTCCTAGCAAACCGATAACGCAAAGTTGAGGCTGCGGACCAGGAGCCGTGAGGAGGAGTCGGACTTGTGACCTGTAAACAAGAACATGAATTAGAAATAGAGGACATAGGTCCATGGTTTTAAATAGCGGCCGCTATCTGAGATAGGTCATATGATAGGTCCTCTGCAACCCGAAACCAAAATGATAAAGATGAATGATGGCGGTGGTAACAGTAAAAACGGGGATAAGGGAAAGTGGAAAGGCTGAGAGACAATGACTATGGAGAAGGCATGTGGTGCAACGCCGAGAAAGATGGAGGAGAGGCAGCACCGGGAAGAATGAAGGAAAGGTGAACAGTGGCGTCGGGTGGTAGCGAGGAAGAAGAAAAGAGAAAAAAAAAAAAAAAAAAAAGTGGCGGGAATATTCAAAGGAAAGGAAAAAAAAAGAAGAAATATAAATATATATATGTATTTATTAATATATATATATATATATTATAAAAAATAGAGGAAAATTGGAGAAGGAAAATAAGTATACTAAATTTGAAAACCCGGGGAAAAAGGCACCGACCGAAATAACCCAAGTGGACCGGATTCGTCGACTCGCTACGTCGAGACAATCGAGGACCGCAGACAGACACCGAGGTAAGGAAAATTCTCGTCGCTGCTAGAGATAAATATGCATAATTTTCGTATATTTGTAGATATAAAATTTATGTTGAATTTCGCAGTACCGAAATTACCGAAAAGATTAGGTCGAATTTTATGACTGAAAAATTAAAAATTTTAGCTTAGTTGAACAAACAAATTTTACGGACTAAATTTTAATGATTTGCAAAAATTACCGTATGACTTGAATTCGATTTTAATTATTGAAAATCTTAAATTTTGAATTTCCATAGACCGTTTTCTAAGATTTAAATGAAATAGGGCTAGTCAGCTTGTTTTGAACGATTTCATAAAACAAATGAATTATATGTGATTTAAGGAAAAACGATCTGTTATAAAATTATTCTGATGAAATGTGCTTGAGCGCGTACTGACTGTGTGTCGTATGGTTCGTCTCGCACTGATTTTGAGACAAAGGCGTTGCTGAGATCATGCTGCACTTCTGTTCTATATCTGTATCTGTGGTCCACGAGTACGATGTACCGTCTTTCTGATTCTATTTCTGGTCTTCAGATATTCTGATCTGTGAGCTGTTTGGGTAGTTGACCACTCCCACGACGATTGACATCCCGGCACACCTGGCCCGTGAATTGCCCGGAGTCACCGACATTGGCCAATAGTCATTTCTGATATCTGATATAGCATGCATGTCTTGTCTCGTCTATTTGAAAATAATTATTTGAATTGGTCTACTTGAATTGAATTATCTGGGAATATGTTTGTTTTGCTACCGAAATTCTCTAAACTCTCTGGATTTATAGCAGTAGTTAAATGTATTACTGATTCATATTCTATTTCTGAAGAATATGTTTCTGGTATTTGTGCTTTAGCCGATACTAAATCTGTTTTCCGAATTTTCCAATCTGATATCTGAGAAAATCATCTTGAAACTTTTCGGGATTTAACAAATATAAAAATATATATATTTTGTAGGTAGTGTATTTATCTACCTGCTATGGGGTTTTTCTTATTGAGCATGTTGAGCTCATCCCCTTACTTTCCCCCACAGAGTTCCTATGTAGCTGGGATCGCTTCCGTTAGTAAGGCATTCCGCATAGTTAAGGTTTCGCGGAGCGTATTTCTGCATCGAAGGTATACCCAGTTGTAAGAAATTCTTTTGTATATAAAATTATGTAAGTATAGTAATATAATACAAGATGTGTCTGGGGAATGTGAACATATTCTATTTAAATTTGTTACTGAGAAAAAAAATTTAATCACACTGAATACTGTTTTGACCTAATATCGACTTGTAACCCAACCGAAAAATGTATGTAAATTCGGGTCGTTACATATGTATATAATAAAATTTACAGTATATATTTAATATTTTAAAAATTAAATAAATAAAAATCAATAAAATCATTTTATATTAAATAATATTTTATAATATATTAAAAAATTATCAATAATTATTTTGATATCAAATAATACTTTTATTATGAAATATTTAAAATTTATTTTTATGTATATTTTAATAACATTTAAAATTGTTGGCTCTACCGAGAGGGGGTGAATCGATTTTCTAAAGATAATGGTAAATTTAAATTTAATTGAATCTAATTGCAAGTAAAGAATAATCAATATAATGTACTGCAATAAATTGAAATAAGATAAGAGAAAGAAACAACAAACTCAGTAGTTTATAAAGGTTCGGCCAATCTCTTGCCTACGTCTTCTCTTCTTGACCTCCTTGTCAAGATCTTTCTTTCACTCTATTAATAGCTGTTACAAACTCCCTTTTACAGGTTAAGGAATAACCTCTCTACCCTTTTTACACAAAGAAATATTCACCCTTTACAAAGTTAACTCACAGAGAAACCCTCATCTTCTCTCTTAATTTAAGGATGAATACAAAGTGAAGTTTTCTTTTGAGGGTAGGATAAACTAGCTTTTACACAACAATATCAATAAATGATGTTTGAAGACAAAGAGAATGTTTGATAAGATCACTTGAGAATATACAGAATTTACAGAAATAGTGTCTCTTTTTAGTAAGAACCGATTTTAGTTAAAACACGAAATTAAATATGTAAAAGGACTGAAATGGAATTTTCGAACACGTGCAAGGGTAAAATGGTCAAAAGACCGAAAGCCGATATAAATTCGATGAGAAAAATTTATTAAAAATAATGGATTAAGAAATCTTGGTCAATAAAGGTGAAATAAATTTATTCTGGGTTAAATTAATCAAGATATCAATTTATTGAAATTAATCGGGATTAATCGAGATTTTTAGTTCGAAAAATAATCTCGAAAATAATCGAAAAATATACCGAAAAGTCGAAATAATACTGACAAATTTAATTATGGGTTAAATGAATAAAATATGAATATTTGTAGATATTTTTGCCAAATAATAATAAAATATTGAATTTAATAATAATAAAAATAAATAATAAATTAATTGAAAAAAAAGGAATCAGAATTTGGTCGGGGAGAGAGAAGAAAGAAACGAAAAACGAAGTCGAAACCCGAGGAACCAGCCCCAGCCCGTCGGCCTCACCACCGGACGTCACCGGGAAGCCGACCAGGCGAGGCTACTGAGCTCGCCGGCACCGATAACTAAGGGAAAACGGCGGCCGGCGATGAGGAAAGGAGAGAGAGAGGGAACCGAGAGTGAAAAGGGCGAGAAAGAGAGAGAAAGAGGAGGAACGGTGGCGGACGGAGGCCGGGAAAAGGAAGAAGGACTCGCCACCGGCCAGGAGGAGGGCTCATCTGCCACCGTTAGCGACGAAAACGACTAGAAACGGCGGAAGGAAGGAGACCCACCGACGTCGAAAAGGAGAAAGGCCGGACCGGCGACATTTCGGCGACCTCGATCGAAACCAACCCCAGATCTGAGATGCGGACGACCCAGCGGAGCCACTGGCGGTGGAAGCCGGCGGAGAACCGACCGGCAAGGCACTGAACAGGTCGAACCGGAGTGAACCGGTGGTCCGAACCGGGTTGAACCGAACCGAACCGGTTCAGCCAAGAAAGAAAGGAAAAAAGGAGAAAAAGGGAAAAAGAAAAATAAAAAAAATTGAGGAAAAATCCCTGCGATGTAATCGAGCTACGGGTAAGTCGATAAACGGTCAAAATTGACCGATTTGAATTTTGAAATATTTTATTTAATTATTATTCGACTGGAAATTTACCTGAAAATTTATGAAATTGTGTAGCTCGACAATCGACATCAAACGAGAGCTTGAGACAGCCTCAATTTGCGTACTAGCATGGAATCTCGGGTAAGTAACCCTTATTTACGATAATTTACATCGTTATACGTGATTCGGATTTAATTTTGGCATTAATTAAATTAAATTTTTGAAAAGTCGGATAAATTGTTGTAAATAATAAATTGAGCCATTCGAGAGTTAGAACGAGGCCCAATAAATTGTTGGTGGGCCCAATGAGCTCAATAGGCCTCGATAATGTGGAAATTAAGTGGAAAACGGGCTTAAGGCCCATTAAGGTGCAATCGGGCCTAATAGGGGTAAATGGGCCCAATGATTTAAATTAAGCCCAAAAAATAGGAAATACAATTTAATTGTATGATATCTGACCTGAGAAATAATTATACGCAGTTTCAGACATTGGATTGGGAGTAAATCGGACTGCGTGATGAGATAACAGTGGAAAAGGAAAGGTCAGACTCTACAGAAAAATAAGGTAAGGGAGTTCTACGAACTGCTAGAGGTAACTTTACGAAATTTCAAAATCATATGCAGTCTTTTAAATTATCTGAAGGGTCTAGAAGTAAGTTAATAAATTTTAGTGCCCCGAATGAACAAATTACCAAAATACCCTTGTTAAGGGTAAAATTTATAATTTTAGGAAAAATTGGGAGGAGCAAGAACAAGAGGTTCTTGCTCGTTCTGGAGGTGTTTTGATGCATGCATGAGTAGGCTGGCTAACCTTGAAAGAAAAATGCACAACATTGCATATTTTCAATGATGAAATTGTTTTGAAAATTGTTTTGAGGAAACAAAGCCGCCTACGTGTTTTATTAACATGTGACGTGCTAGAACTCAGCTCGCACGATGTTTTGATTTGTGTGATGCACGCATTAGTGCTGGAGCGAGAGCTCGCATTAGAGTTTTACATGCATTGGTGCTTGAGTCCAACTCGCACCAGATTTATATATATATATATGATTTTCGTGACAGGGTGCTAGAGTCTAACTCGCATCAGATTTTTTCACATGATTTGATGAGAGTGCTAGAGCTTAGCTCGCACTAGTTTTACTTGATTTTATAAGAGTGCTGGAGCACCGCTCGCACTATTTTTATGAAATCATACGATGAGCCGTGCTTGGAGCGGCGGGTGACTGTGTGTCACACCGATTAAATAGGCTCGCACATGCGTTTGGAGATATGGCATGAGTATGCAGATATGATATGGGTCCATGGAGTACGTTGTGCCGTGCAAGTAGCATGGAGTACGTTCTACCGTGAGGCATCTACGGATGCGTGGTATCTTCGGATACGTGTGGCATCTTCGGATGCGTGGTATCTTCAGATACGTGTGGCATCTACGGATGCGTAAGATTGGATAAGACCGACGAGATGGACTGACCCACCTCCCCGGCGGTTCCCGATCAGGGTGAGACCCCGCACACTAGGATCTGTGTAGCAGAGGGGCTCACGAGGACACACGGCCATAGTCCTGGTTATTACCGATATACAGATGTTGCCTAATCTCGCATGTTAACGATTTTGATGAGATCAAAACTGGGTTTTAAATCAGATTTGCATGATGTTATTTCCATGCTTTTTTTAAACCCATGTGTGATGTAAACTGATTTTCATGATTTTGTGTGAGTCAGGACCACCCGAGGGAGGGGTTGAGTCCTGACTTTATTGTGAAATTTTTAAATGAGAAAGAAATGGTTTAAAAAGAATTACTTTTGGAATTTTCCATGCGAACGTGTTTTACATGACATCATGAATCATAGCATCAGTTTTAAAATGTGTGGAGAAAAGGTGGTTTATGCATGGCACCACGTTCATGTAGGTAGTATGGTTACCTACTTGTTCGTAGGATTACCTTACTGAGCTTGATGTGCTCACCCCTTTCATTTTCTCACACAGATAATCTCTAGTAGATGTTGAGGCGACTGGGTGCTGCATTCCGGATATCCGCTACTGCCCATCATTTAAGGTATATACACTTGTACAAATTGTATCTAAATAAGCATAGCACAGTAACATGTTTGTAAGTAACTTTAGGGGATGTATAAATATTGTAAACACTTATAAATGACTGAGAAAGAATTAAGTTATATGGTAAATGAAAGGTGGGACTGGCATTGACGCACAGCCCAATTGTTAGTGGAGTGTGGTCACGATCAGAGGACAGGTAAGCATGAAAGAAAATAACAAAACGCGAAAAATTTACTCTGATTTTGGGTCGTGACATATAAAAGTGGTATCAGAGCAGAAATTGGTTTGACGTGTGTCAGTGTCAGTAATTAGAAAATTACATCCCCGTGTTACTGTGCTTGGTTAGATACAATAGTGTATATCGAGATGGGTTTTAACTAAAAAATTGTTGAGAATGCAGGAATGCCTAATATTAATCGCGAAAGAGGAAGTAGAGCCCGAGGCAGAGGCTGTAGAGGTAGGCCTGAGCCTGCTAATCGTGCTGAGTTGACCTATGAGAATCAGTATGAGATTGAAATGGAGGCTAATGTTGAGCATGCCTCACAGAGTCCGACAGAGTGATCGGAAAGTATTGAGACACACTTCGCGAGGTTGGAACGGAGTGTGAAGAATATTTTGGGAGCAAATTGCTCAGAGTATGCTTGGGATTTGAGGGCGAGTCAGAGCATTGATTGAATTTCGCTCGACCCATCTTAAGAGTTGACATGAGAAATATTTTGGATGTATTCCGGTGATAGAATATCCTGGACACTGTTTAAAGGGAATGATAGATAAAATCCTTACTCTGACCCAGAGGAATTGATTTATTGACGAGTATGAATTATGAGTATAAAACTCAGTTATATTCTTGGGCAGATATTACCTTGACACTATGAACAGTGACAGTCGAGATGTCTAAAAGTTTATGAAAGGGCTCAGATTGTCGATTAGAGTCCGATTGGCCCATGAGATATTACCTATGTCGAGGCAGTGCGTAAACTACAGTGGTGTGAATAAGATTGTGAGTTGCACGCCTCTGAGATTGGGAAAGGTAGTAAGGGCCAAAATAGAGACAGAAAGAGAATTGAGAATGACAGAGATGACAGAACGAGGAAAAAAGGGTAGTTTGGTAAAAGATTTGATTTGATAAGTTATGGGCTAAGATGATTGGTAAGGCCACAGTTATCCGATTGTAGCACTTTTGAGGGGTATTGTGATTGGAGAACCCCGATCTGCTACGGATCACTGTAGAATGTGTGGTAAATACCACGGAAGTAGGACCTACACCTACATATTATTGATGAAAATGGTCGTTAAGTGTGGTAAGACAGACCATTTATTATGATTGCTCAGACTTGGACGAGATTGCCCCAAAGAAAGGTAAAGAGATAGAGAAAACCTGTTGAGATAGCTGCATCGAAAAGGGAGGCCACAGCCGAAGAGAAAAGGAAAGTAGGCTGTTGGACGAAGGCGAGTGCATGTCTTGGACCAGGACACTACTGATGTTTCACAGGATGTGGTGAAAGATACCACACTGCTTATGAATAAAGAAGTAATTATGTTAATTGATCCTGGTACCACGTATTTCTTCATACCGCCTTCATTCGCATGTAAGTGAGTAAAAGGCATGAATGCCTACACTCTTGGGCACAATGTTGATAAATGAGTACCCCAATAGAGGAAGGTTAACTAATGGAATAATTATGAAGAGATTTTAAGTCGAAAACGGGGGAAAAAGTATAAGTCAGCCGATTTTATTCAATGGACTATGAATAATTTAAAGTAATATTTGAGAATAAAGTAGTCGGCTACATATTATAATGTTCGGATTTCTATCCTAAGATAGTGTTGTTTTACCCCTGAAAAGTATACTGTAAGTTTTGATAAGTAATAAAAAGGGATGCAACGGTTAAAATTAAAGGAGCAAATGATGGTACTCATGAAATGAATAATGACAGAGTTTCGTTATAATTGATACGCTAAGGAGATAATCTTTGAGATATGCTTGATTCTAAATACAAGATGTACTGGAGTAAGAGGCGTATACTAGGTAAGAATACCCTTAAAATATGAAGTAATTTGGATTAAAGCAATTAGTAGCGAATATAAATTGTGACCACAGGGATTGATATGTAAAGTAATTGTGGTTAAGTCTAAGGGTTAATAAAGGTATTTCAAAATACTTCCCCGCCTGAAGACTTGACAGCGTCTAAAAATATATATATAATCTATAACTTGAAATCGACCGTAGTAAGAAATAAATTTAAAATTTGGATACTTTTACTAGTACGATAAAGAACTATAAAATTCGATAATTATGAATGTTAAAAAATTAAAATTTAATAAAAGCCGTTAATATAAGAAAAAGGAAATGACGCGGGTTAGTATCGTGAACAGAAGCAATTTTAAAGTGATATTATACGCTTATGCGTACATAGGTCAAGGATATGGGCAATTAAAATATGTAGTGGAGCTCAACTATAATGAGTTATTTAAACTTTACCTGGACCGATTTGTCATCATCCGTATTGATGATATGTTGGGTGTAGTTAAAGTCCAGGGAAAATTATAAGCAACAATTGGAAGTTGCTTTTACAGATGGTTGTTCGAGTTATAAAAAGGGTATACTTTGTTGGCACGTTTAACTATGAAAACGTGGTATTTAAAGTGAGATGATAGATGTGACATAAATTTCGGTGTAGTGAAGTATGAATTGACCACCGTGATTATTTTCACCATACCCAACAGCTCAAGAAGTTTTTCAGTGTGAATGGAAACCTCAAAATCATGAATGAGCTAGGTATTGATGCAAAATGGGAAGATAGTCGATTATGGATCCAGATAACTCAAGGATCATGAAATAACTATCTGACCCATGATTTAAAGTTAGCAACGGTAGTATTTGTATCGAGGATATGGTACTATTATGTACATGGTGAGAAATTTTGGATATGCACTGATCATAAAGCCCCAAGTATCTGTTTTCACAGAAAGAGGCGAATATGAGAATATATAGTGGGTGAGAGCTTTTGAGAGATTTTGATTGTGAAAAAATTATACCACCGAGGAAAGGCTAATGTAATGGCTAATGCTTTGAGTAGAAAGAGCCTCGGGATGGTACCACATATGATGATCAGGGAGCGTGAGCTGCTTGAGCAGTTGTGAGCCTCAATAGTGATGTGATCCCTTCTGATGATGACAGTGATTGTGTGACAACTAACCTGAGACTAGAACCGGATGAGAGTGCTCGGATTTGACAGGCTTAGCGTGATGATCGGCATGGTGTCGTTAGTTTGGGTTAAATTCAGAAGGGTACAGTGACAGAGTTCACAGAAAGTGTCGATGATTTACAGAGAGGTTCAGAGACAGTATAAGTGCTCCCCACGACCACAGTTGATGAGATAGTGATATTATCAGAAGCTCACTCTTCGGGATATACAGTGTATACGGAAAGTAACGATTATATATATGAAATCTCTGAAAAGGATATTAGTGGTCAGATGTGAAAAGAGATATGGTAGAGATTGTGGAAAAGTGCCTAGTATGTCAGCAGAATAAGGTAGAGTATTAAAAGTCTGCAGAGTTATTGCAGCCTCTACCTATATCGACATGGCACGGAAATGAGAGCTAGTCTCCATGAATTTCGTAATGGGTTATAGAGGACTCAGATGAATCACGAGGCAGAGTATGGCTGTAGGGGTTGTTCCCCGACTCAGACAAGAAAAAGTAGGTGACAGATAAAAATTTCTTTCGAATTAGTATAATAAGTCTCTAAGGATGTTCAGTTGAGTGAGAGATTAAGAACACCTCAGAGCAGACAAAAAGCATTGGAATTCACCGAGGGTGGATCTGTATTGTTGAAGTTATTTGTCCTAAGGGAATAACGACATAACGAGACTCGGGAAGAAGGCAAATTGAGTTTTGCTGAATGAAATTTTTGAGAGATTGGACAAGTGGGAGATAAGACCTGTAGGTTGGCGTTATCACCTGAATAAACAGGCATCCACAATGTGTCCCATCTTTTGATACTTCGGCAATACTATCCGGATCCAGCATAGGTGATCGGATATGAACTCCAACAGTTCGGCTCAGTGCAAATATAAGTATATTGAAAAAGTTGATTCGGGCATTAAACAGGAAAGAGAAAGTATTGAGGTTTAAGACGATCTCCCTAATTAAAGTCCTTTGGTAGTATTACACTCCGAAAAAAGGTCACATGAGAATTAAAAAGTATGATATGATAGATGTACCCGGAGTAGTCTATGGACTCATATGACTTGGTTCTAATTTGGAGGACCAAATTTCATAAGTGGGGGAGATTATGTAAGACCCAATTTTAGTTAAAACACGAAATTAAATATGTAAAATGACTGAAATGGAATTTTCAAACACGTGCAAGGGTAAAATGGTCAAAAGACCGAAAGCCGATATAAATTCGATGAGAACAATTTATTAAAAAGAATGGATTAAGAAATCTTGGTCAATAAAGGTGAAATAAATTTATTCTGGGTTAAATTGATCAAGATATCAATTTATTGAAATTAATCAGGATTAATCGGGATTTTTAGTTCGAAAAATAATCCCGAAAATAATTGAAAAATATACCCAAAAGTTGAAATAATACCGACAATTTTAATTATGGGTTAAATGAATAAAATATGAATATTTGTAGATATTTTTACCAAATAATAATAAAATATTAAATTTAATAATAATAAAAATAAATAATAAATAAATAATAAATTAATTGAAAAAAAAGGAATCAGAATTTGGTCGGGGAGAGAGAAGAAAGAAATGGAAAACGAAGCCGAAACCCGAGGAACCAGCCCCAGCCCGTCGGCCTCACCACCGGACGTCACCGGGAAGCCGACCAGGCGAGGCTGCTGAGCTCGCCGGCACCGATAACTAAGGGAAAATGGCGGCCGACGATGAGGAAAGGAGAGAGAGAGGGAACCGAGAGTGAAAGGGGCGAGAAAGAGAGAGAAAGAGGAGGAACGGTGGCGGACGGAGGCCGGGAAAAGGAAGAAGGACTCGCCACCGGCCAGGAGGAGGGCTGATCTGCCACCGTCAGCGACGAAAACGATCGGAAACGGTGGAAGGAAGGAGACCCACCGACGCCGAAAAGGAGAAAGGTCGGACCGACGACTTTTCGGCGACCTCGATCGAAACCAACCCCAGATCTGAGATGCGGACGACCCAGCGGAGCCACTGGCGGCGGAAGCCGGTGGAGAACCGGTCGGCAAGGGACTGAATCGGCCGAACCGGAGTGAACCGGCGGTCCAAATCGGGTCTGAACCGGACCGAACCGGACCGAACCGGTTCAGTCAAGAAAGAAAGGAAAAATTGAGAAAAAGGGAAAAAGAAAAAGAGGAAAAATTGAGGAAAAATCTCAGCGATGTAATCGAGCTACGGGTAAGTCGATAAACGGTCAAAATTGACCGATTTGAATTTTGGAATATTTTATTTAATTATTATTCGACTGAAAATTTACCCAAAAATTTATGAAATTGTGTAGCTCGACAATCGACGTCAAACGAGAGCTCGAGACAGCCTCAATTTGCATATTAGCATGGAATCTCGGGTAAGTAACCCTTATTTACGATAATTTGCATCGTTATGCGTGTTTCAAATTTAATTTTCGCATTAATTAAATTAAATTCTTGGAAAGTCGGATAAATTATCGTAAATAATAAATTGAGCCATTCGAGAGTTAGAACGAGGCCCAATAAATTGTTGGTGGGCCCAATGAGCCCAATAGGCCTCGATAATGTGAAAATTAAGTGGAAAACGGGCTTAAGGCTGATTAAGGCCCAGTAAGGTGTAATCGGGCCCAATAGGGGTAAATGGGCCCAATGATTTAAATTAAGTCAAGAAAATAGGAAATACAATTAAATTGTATGATATCTGACCTGAGGAATAATTATACGCAGTTTCAGACATTGGATTGGGAGTAAATCAGACTGCTTGACGAGACAGCAGTGGAAAAGGAAAGGTCAGACTCTACAGAAAAATAAGGTAAGGGAATTCTACGGACTGCTAGAGGTAACTTAACGGAAGTTCAAAGTCATATGCAGTTTTTTAAATTATCTGAAGGGTCTAGAAGTAAGTTAATAAATTTTAGTGCCCCGAATGGGCAAATTACCAAAATACCCTTGTTAAGGGTAAAATTTACAATTTTAGGAAAAATTGGGAGGAGCAAGAACAAGAGGTTCCTGCTCATTATGGAGGTGTTTTGATGCATGCACGAGTAGGCTGGCTAACCTTGAAAGAAAAATGCACAACATTGCATATTTTCAACGATGAAATTGTTTTGAAAATTGTTTTGAGGAAACAGAGCCGCCTACATGTTTTATTGACATGTGACGTACTAGAGCTCAGCTCGCACAATATTTTGATTTGTGTGCTGCACGCATTAGTGCTGGAGCGAGAGCTTGCACTAGAGTTTTACATGCATTGGTGCTGGAGTCCAACTCGCACCAGATTTATATATATATGATTTTCGTGACAGGGTGCTAGAGTCTAACTCGCACTAGATTTTTTCACATGATTTGATGAGAGTGCTAGAGCTTAGCTCGCACTAGTTTTACTTGATTTTATAAGAGTGCTGGAGCACTGCTCGCACTATTTTTCTAAGATCATACGATGAGCCGTGCTTGGAGCGGCGGGTGACTGTGTGTCACACCGATTAAATAGGCTCGCACGTGCGTTTAGAGACATGGCATGAGTATGCAGATATGATATGGGTCCACGGAGTACGTTGTACCGTGCAAGTAGCATGGAGTACGCTGTACCGTGAGGCATCTTCGGATGCGTGGTATCTTCGGATACGTGTGGCATCTTCGGATGCGTGGTATCTTCGGATACGTGTGGCATCTACGGATGCGTGGGATCGGATAAGACCGACGAGATGGACTGACCCACCTCCCGGGCGATTTTTGGTCAGGGTGAGACCCTGCACACTAGGATCTGTGTAGCAGAGGAGCTCACGAGGACACATGGCCATAGTCCTGGTTATTACCGATATACAGATGTTGCCTAGTCTCGCATGTTGACGATTTTGATGAGATCAAAACTGGTTTTAAATCAGATTTGCATGATGTTATTTCCATGCTTTTTTTAAACCCATGTGTGATGTAAACTGATTTTCATGGTTTTGTGTGAGTCAGGACCACCCGAGGGAGGGGTTGAGTCCTGACTTTATTGTGAAATTTTTAAATGAGAAAGAAATGATTTAAAAAGAATTACTTGTGGAATTTTCCATGCGAACGTGTTTTACATGACATCATGAATCATAGCATCAGTTTTAAAATGTGTGGAGAAAGGGTGGTTTATGCATGGCACCACGTTCATGTAGGTAGTATGGTTACCTACTTGTTCGTATGATTGCCTTACTGAGATTGATGTGCTCACCCCTTTCATTTTCTCACACAGATAATCTCCAGTAGATGTTGAGGCGACTGAGTACTGCATTCCGGATATCCGCTGCTGCCCATCATTTAAGGTATATACACTTGTACAAATTGTATCTAAATAAGCATAGCACAGTAACATGTTTGTAAGTAACTTTAGGGGATGTATAAATATTGTAAACACTTATAAATGACTGAGAAAGAATTAAGTTATATGGTAAATGAAAGGTGGGACTGGCATTGACGCACAGCCCAATTGTTAGTGGAGTGTGGTCACGATCAGAGGACAGGTAAGCATGAAAGAAAATAACAAAACGCGAAAAATTTATTCTGATTTTGGGTAGTTTTGGGTCGTGACATTTTTCCAGTGTCTTCAATGCTTGATTTTATACAGCAGGATTGGTAGTTGGAGTATTTAATGCTATTTTTCCCGTTGAAGATTTTGCAGAAAGAGCCGTTGGGAACCTCCAGTAGAGTGCCAGATCGATCTCCCATTATGACCAGATCGATCTCTTAGTTTAATTTCCTGCGATTACAAATCAACTTGAAGCATGGAGATCGATCTCATATTTGTAGAGATCGATCTTACAATTTGAAAATGTTAGTGAAGATCGATCTGTCGAACCAGCAGATCGATCTTTCAATCTCTCTGTTTAAGGCAAGATCGATCTCCAGATCGATCTAGCAAGTATTCTAGTAGAGAGGAGATCGATCTCTAAACACCCTAGATCGATCTCCTTAACTCTCCGACTTTGAGGAGATCGATCTCTATCCACAGGAGATCGATCTCATAATCTCTCTGTTTGAGTATAGATTGATCTACAGATCGATCTACTACATTTATCCTTTATTTTAGAGGAGATCGATCTCTTCCTAGACCAGATCGATCTCTCAGACATTCTGTAATTTACAGATCGATCTTATAATCCCTACAGATCGATCTCTGCTTCCTCAATATCTTATACAGTTTCTTTGAGTTTCCAATATTTTAGCAGATCGATCTCATATTCTCATGAGATCGATCTCTCATACTAGAAAACCAAGGAGATCGATCTCTCATCTCACCAGATCAATCTCTCAACTTTAAATACTTAGTTTCTGGTACTGATAATCTCTAAACATGTTTTAAATCATTTTTGAATTTACTTTATTTTGTCATTTCAAAATATATCAACTCAACAAAAATTTTTAAAGTCTCATTTTAATAAATAATGGTACATTTTATTTAAGATTTTAAATAATAAAAATTTTAAAAATTATATATTATAAATTTAAAATAATATTATATATATTAATTTACATATATAAAAATTCTAATTTAAATGTATACATAATTAATAATTCCAAAATAAAAATAAACATCAAAAGTAAAAGGAAAAGTAAAAAACTAAAAGAAAATAAAACAATTTTAACAAATAAAATAAAATAAAATAAAGAGGGATAAAGATTGAAAAAATTTTCTACCGCAAGGTCCAATTTTCATTGAACCCTTACCACTTTACTCTCCGACGAGAAATTTTTCATGTTTTAACTACACCGGGGTGATGCATCCAGGAAAATTCCATAACAAACTAAATATTTCTAAAGAAATGTGAAAGAGAGTAGACAATGAAAAAGGAGAATCGCAAAAATAACTAAAATTTAATCTACTAGTTGTAATTTTTTTTTGAGTAAGGTTAAGTTCAAAGTTTGAATTTCTTTATTTTACCTATCTATGAACAAAGAACAAAGATAATTATAAGAACAAGATTTAAGAAAGAGAAAATGGTGATAAAAACAATCTTTAGTTTGTTTAAAATTAATTTGAGAAATAAAAATTTTAATCCAAAATTATCAATTTGACTATATAAAAAAATCGTTTCAATAAGTTATTGTAAAAAATTTTATTAACCTAAATATTTATTACTCATAAAATATCTATAATACCCTTTTTTGGTATTAAAAAATAAAAATCTTACGTAAACTAATTTTTTAACAAATAGTTAAAAATAGTAAATAGTAATAAAATTCAACGTTGGAAATATGATATTATTAATTCAAGTTTAGTAATTGATTAATATATATTAATATTATTTATGATTTTGGGGTAAAAAGTCCATTTTTAAAACTAATGGATTAGAATTAAATTATGACAAAATCTTGAGCATCAATGGGGTTTTTAAACTCTATCAGCAGAGTTAAGACAATAACATATACTTTAAAAAAAATTAAATGAATAATAAATAAATACAGTGAGGTATAAATTAAATAAGTAAGAAATAAATATAATGAAGTATATATCATCATCCTAATTCTACTTGTGAAATCTAAAAACTTCATTGACAATGTATAGAATTATTATTATTATTATTATTATTATTATTATTATTATTATTATTATTATTACAGGTTTTTTTTTGAAAGAAATTATCATAGGTTTTAATGGGCTTTACTATATTACCATTATCATATTTGAGTCTTGACTCTACACTGTCAAGACATTTTGGATGCTATGCCTTGTTACCCATTCAAAGTTGACTTTGCTCAAGTACTCTTACAATTGCTTCAAATCTACTGTTTTCAACAACCACTTTTACCAATTTTTTTGAGTAAATATTTAAAGAAAAGTTGTGACATACTGTAAAGTTTGAATTCAAATTCAAACAATCACTTCTTGTAACGACTCGAATTTTATGGACATTTTGGTTGGACTACAAGTCGATATTATGTCAAAACGATACTCAATTTGATTAATTTTTTTCTTTCTTAGTAACAAATTTTAACAAAATATGTTCATATTCCCCATACACATCTCGTATGCATTACTGTACTTATAAAAATTTTAGATACAAAAGAATTTCTTACAACTGTATACCTTCAAAGCAGAAAATACTCCGCGGAACCATAACTGTGCAACCTGCCTTACTAACGGAAGCGTCTATGTTACTGATGAAACTTTGTGGAGGAAAGTAGAGAGTGACCTTAACGCCCTCAGTAAGAAACTTATGTAAGCAGTAGACAACCATACTATCTACATGCTTATAATGTATGCTATGATCAGTTATAAAACACTGTAAAACACTTGAATATAATTCAATTCGTTAATATTGAAAACGATTCACAATCGATGCACATTCTTTGAAAAACACTTTCAGTCACACTCGATTTTCGGTAATATACTTTACCATATATAAAACATATGCATTGAATATAGTCCATACGATGAAACTATTTACTGTTCAATTAATGCAAAAAACACTTGAATTCGTTTCTTTAAAATGATTCATTCAATCAGTAAAACATGTTGAAGGGCTGGAAACTCCTGCTAAATATGGTGGCAATAACAATTGACAATATGTTAAGATTGAAGTATAAGTGGTGTCCAATCAGTAAAAGACTATGAGGAAAGCCTGAGCTGAATTAACTGAAGGGCAGTAGGTGCGTGACTACAATCGAATATCAGATAAAAACATTTATTGGAACAACAATGTTTGGCGTGTAATCTGCAGTGAAGGATGGTTAGGTCACCAGTAAAGGAATGGAGGATGTGAGGTCTGTTGACAAATGAGGTAATTATAGATTAATAAAAAATAAATATACCATATAATACTCACATAGAAATGAAAGAATACAACTGAAGCAGCCAAGGACAATGGCGAGATTGAAACGAAAAGATAAAATGAACTATAAAGATTGAATTTTTGCTAAGAGAAGTGAACTGCAAACAAAGAAAAAAAAATCAGGCCAAGGGATGGGGCTGTACTGTTTTCGTGTAACCTGCTGGAGGAAAGAAATGAAATTGACAAAGAGGAAACTTTAAGAGTAGAAGAAACCGAAGCAGTAGTGAGCAAAGGTGAAGCTGGAGTGAAATGACAGGGGCAGGAAACATGTGGAAGTAATCAGGAATTGAATTGAACAATATAAAAGGGCTGGAACGAATTGAGGTTACAGCCGAGAGAGTGAAAAGGAAGAGTTTAAGGCTGTATGAGAAAGAAAAACTGAAACAAACACAAAACAGGAAACAAAGCGTCCTCTCTCTATTTTACTGAGTCCATAAGCAATTTCGATCTTCTGTTTCTATGTTTTCGGTTCGGATATCTCTACATAAGTTGCTGTGATTTTCTGGGTAGTCTAAGGTGCGAAAGATAGTCACTGTTGTAGTTGTGTGTGTGGATTGTACTTGAAAGCTGTGCAAGAGGCGTAACAGGTTGCTCGTTTCCTGGTGAACCGCTAGCTGTTATGTTGCACAGTGTATGTGGGGGGAGTTGAAAACTGGTGCGAAGCTGTTGTTGGACTGTGCAGACAAGTGTTTTGCTTATCAAGGGTGCTATGTAACGACCCTTGACCTTGAAAATTCGGAGGAAATTTTTTTTTGAAGTTTTAAATTCCTACTTATTCATTTATTCACTTAGACTGCATTCCTGTTCAGTGTCGTTTCTTTTATCTTACCTATTCACCGATAATTATATTTAAATTAAATTTTTCATCTAAATGGCTGATAGAAATTTCGGCAGCATAACAGCTTATATATAAGCCTACCCACCTGCAAATCAAACGCTTTAACAATCCTAGATATCCACAACTATCAAACATGCTTCCCAATTTGCATCATCAAACCAATATATATCCGTTCCAACTAAGATTAGTACCCCACAATTAATTCTCAAAAGAGATATTCTTTACATTTGTTTTCTTACAAATTACATCCTAATAAAATATTTTCACTATATGTCTATGCTTACAAAATGTGTCTGGTAAAGGAATGCATTTGTATACCTCTACGTGTACAAAAAGTAGCCTAGGTTAGCTCTTTCCACCAGCCTACGTCCCATACGCGGCAGGTAGCGTCTGTAGATCAATGCAAATAATCTAAAAGGTAGAGGGGTGAGCTTTCAGGAAAAAGCCCAGTAAAAAATACATTTAAAATGATCATAGTGTTTAAAACATACAAAGTACATAATAATACCAAAAGGAGGCATTTCTTTACAAATATTACATCACTTTCAAACACATATCATGGAAAACACATTTAACAGAAACATGGTTTCGAAATAAGGAAACCTTAGCAGACCAACCATAATCTTTCATGATATACAGAACTTCAAAAGCATTGTTGAGTATAAAACATATTTCGAAACATCAACATCTTAAAACAAAGATCATGTCAGATGGAAATCAGAACCTTTCAAATCATACAGAACTTCAAAAACATTGTTGAGTAAATCACATATCAAAGAATTAAATCTTAAAACAGAATTCGTTTCGGATGGAGACTAGGCTAGCTCATGTAATCGTCATGTGGAAATAACATATTCATCATTCGTAGAGGGACTTCAGAACCTATGGCCATGGCAAGGCTGTAGACGTGATCAGGGTCGTACATCAAAACATACACACCTGGGCCCTTTGGCTACCTCACCCCACTTAAGAGATCTTTCTGGTTAGCTTGGCCTTTTGGCTACCTCACCCCACTTAAGAGGTCTTTCTGGTTAGCTGACCCTCTTGGATACCTCACCCCACTTAAGAGGTCTTTCTGGTTAGCCTCATCTTAGGTGGCAATCATATACACACTTGGGCCTTTTGGCTACCTCGCCCCACTCAAGAGGTCATTCTGGCTAGCCTCATCCCAGGTAGCAAACTTATACGCCACGAAGGCGAGCATGATAATTATGCATTGACCGTGTGACACTTTGCATCTGTAGGACCCAAGAGGTTGCCCCCACAGTCACACAGACTTGTGTGGCACTGTGCTCCCATAGAACCCGACGATCGCATATAATTAAACATTGTCTTTGTCTCAAAATAGAGTTTTCAAAATTTTTCTTAGGCTTCATAAACCTTGTGAGGGCCTGGACCTTTTGACTACCTCACCCCACTTAAGAGGTCTTTCTGGCTAGTCTCATCCCAGTTGGGCCTCACTCACATATTAAAAATTCATAAACCGAATTTCAAATCAACTCTCTTTTGCGGTTGAAAACTCTTTCATAAAATAGAGAAACTATGCTTATATAACAAATTTCATTTCTCGCAAAATATGTAACAAGTTCATGCATAAGTCAAAATCATATCATTTCGTTCAAAAATCAAAATCAGAAGACATGCTCACAGATTTGAAGACATGCTCAAAACTCACGTATTTAAATTCATAAATCTTTCTTTCAGTTTTAGAAACATGACAAGATAAGGCCAGGGCTCAATAAAAGTTGGGCTTGGTTTTGTTTAAATGTTAACTTGGACTAAAGAACGAACGCTTGGTATAAATTCTTATCATATACTAAAATATTGTGTAACTCAAATATTTTCATAAATCCAAGTTTGAGGGAAAGGAGGATACTATTACCATTTTAAATTACATCTCTTACCTCGATTTATCGGAAGTACCAGTTCGAGTAGTGACGCCTCCAAGTATTCTTCCTTAAATCCTTCTACGATTCTCCTACACCGAATTTGGTATTCTTAGTATCCTTATTTAAATCGAATAGCTTACAATGCTTCAAAATCGAAATCTTATTAGCCTAAGGAAAATACATCCGAAATTTAAATTCTAACTCCTTAAGATCACATTAAACTATACATATTTAACCTTTGGAGCTCATCAATTTCCTCTTTTCCCCCTACTACTTGTAGAAATTTCTTTCCAGTATAAACTTCATCATCACATTGATAAAATAAATAATCCCTATGTGCTATTTTTTGTGTGTATACAATTGTACCAATATAGCAGGACATTTAATATTCATAAGCTCATATACTAATACACACACATGTATATAACCGTATAATTATACATTTTATCCATTTCATCATCTCATTTCATTTTCATCATCAATATTCAATCCCAATTCTTGATAATCCTACTCAAAATATTTAATTTTCTTGCTTAATTCTCAAAATCCCTAATTATCCAATTAACCCTAGTTTCCACATTTCTTCTCAACCAAAATTTACACTAATTCATACAACAATCATACTTTCATAATGAAATTTACACACAAATTCAACTAGCTAAACCTTAGATTTTACTTAGGAGTCACTGTGCAAAAATGGGGAAATATCAGCTGGGTATTTTTTTCCAGTATATATTTTTTTTGAACACTGTAGCATCGAAACAGGGTGGTCGGACTAGAAGGACAGGGCAATGGAGGTTGCCGGGGCTCGAGTTCGGTGGGAGAGGATCGGTGCCTTCTCCAGTCGCTGGTGGCTCGCGGGTCAGAGGGAAAGCCTCAGTTCCGTTTTTCAGTTCAAGAAAGGGAAGAGGAAAGGCGTGAGGGGGGAGGACAGGACGACGTCGCCGAGGCTCGCGAGCTGGAGGGATGGCCGGCGTCTTTGCTGGTGACCGTTCGTGGAACAAGTAAAAAGAAAAAGAGGTTCGCGTTTTTCGAGCGAGCGAGGAAGGGGAAGAAGAGAAAGGGAAAGGGGGAGGGTCGTCGAGTTCAGGGGGGAGCTGGGGTCGCCGGCGGTAGGGTGAAACGGAGTCGAAGTGAGGGAGGGGGAGGGAGATCGGGTTAGCAGAAGGGAGCCAGTGAGAGTGAGGGGGAAATGGGGAAGACGATCGCGCGATTGGGTTTTTTTTTTTCGTTTCTTTCTTCTTCTTTTTTGTTTTGTTTCTTTCTTTTTCTTTTTTATTTATTTATTTTATTTTATGTATCCCTATATCTTATATTTATGTATATGTATATTTTTATTTTTATTTATTTTTTCATTTATTTTACATTTTCAATTTTGGACAAATACATGTATATATATTTATTGTAATTATTTCTATCATACATTCATTTTTCAATTTAACAAATATATATATATATATATATATATATATACACACACATATTTTCTTATAACATTATTTTTTCATTTAAATTTTATTGTTTAATTAAATACAGAAAATTTGCGGTGTTTACATTCTCCCCACCTTTAAAGAATTTGGTCCTCAAAATTCATCTTAGTCCTTTAGAACAGTTGAGGGTACTTCTAGACGCTGTTAAGTCTCCCGGACGGAGAGGTATTTTGAAATACCTTTATTGGCCATCAGACTTGACCACGTAACCCGATATGGATACATATATTTAAGGTTCAATTTCAATAAGAAAATAGGATACCAAACTTATCATAATTTCACCTTTATCCTTAGTGAGAACTTATTCTTAATTCATATCACTTGATCCGAATCACTTCACACACCAGAGATATTCGTACCTTGCATACATCTCTTATTCCAATATGACTCGCATATTCAAGATTTATCCCACCTCAAAACTTGTCTCATTTCGTACATCAACTATAGCAAAACTCTTTCCTTATTCCAATTAAGTCTCGCATTCAAAATATAAGAATATAAAAATTACAATCCTTAGATTCAATACATAATTCATATTCTAAAGTTTCCTTATATCTCAAAACTCTAAATCTTCATAATAGTTCGGATCTTTCCCATTAATATATAACATCTGTTTGGGAAATCCTACTTACACCCATTCTTAATACACTGTGACCCAAGAGACTCTGGGTCTCCTTAAAAATTAACACCAGTACACTCCAAGGTGGGTCACTCGGTCCGAAAATCTCCCCTTTATATTGTTCTTATAATTGCACTTTCGGCATTTCTAATCCAAGCAAAGTCACTCAGTACAGTAGTTTGAGTAATTAATTTGATACCACGTGCTAAATCAAATTCTAGAACTTCTCTTTTTAGTTTAGGGGTAACTTTGATAAATCATCCGATCATGTGTCGAAAAACTTTTTCTATTTACAGGGATGTTTCTATGCTCCGAACACGCCCTATCTTTATCAATCATGTAAGCAGTGTGGCCTTTAGAGTCTTATTTATACCGTTAGTTCCCTGATTCATTCTTCCAGCTATAGTGACTGTACTCTTTCATTGTCACTATTTCCTTTGTAGATCTCTTTTCTGTCATTCTCTTTATTTTTTCCTTTTTTTGTGACTTTAGAAATATACAATTCATATCATCATAATTGCGCCTTGCGCACTGCTTCCTCAAAATAATTTCAAATGGAGTCATCTTAGCTTTACTAAAGATTCCAATATCTCCTATGAGTTTCTGAACTTCCTTTATCTAATAGTTCTTGCAACTCTTTTTTCAATTCCTCAAGATCCACAAAGTCCATCCGGTAGGGAGACTTCGAGATAGGCTGCACATTTGAAGCCAAATCTATAGTGAACTCTAGTTCTTTCTCCTGAAATAGTCCCGGTAGTTCATCAGGAATACATCGGGGATTTCGCACCCCACTGATATGTCCTGAATACTTGGACGTTCTCGACTAGTATCGGAGATGAATGCAACATAACCTTCACATTAACACATACATCAAAAATTTTCATCAACAGTCAAAATCATGCATTTTATTCCTTAACTACAAAGCATACATCAAACTTATCAGGTAGAAGGAAGGTTACAGTCTTGGTGTAACAATCTAGACTTACGCGAATGGTGGCTAGCCAATCCATACCCAAAATTACATCGAAGCCATACATGTTCAATAAGATTAAATCTGCTAATGTTACCCTATCTCCTATCTTAATTTCACAATTCCTACATACCATATCAGTCCTTTGAGATGCATACAGGGGTGTGGTAATGTGTAACATGAAATCTAGAGGCTCAGGTTTCACAAGCAATTTACATGCAAAATGGGGTGATATAAAAGAGTGCGTAGAACCTGAATCAAATAGTAAATGTGGCTCATGATTACAAATTAAAAGCTTATCCCGAATAGTCTCAATGGAAGTATCAGCAATCTCTCTGTCTAAGGCAAAGACTCTCCCATGAGTGACAGGCTTCTTGCCCTTCTCTGTTGCGGTAGCCCATCTCTGTGGGATTTGTCTCTGGGGAGCTTGTCTCTCAGGTTGTCGTAGTTGTTCTAGGGGCTGTGGAGTATTGCTCTGTGGGTAATCCCTACTCAAGTGTCCTTTCTGTCCACACTCAAAACATACCCTTGTGGCCATTTAACAAACACCTCCAAGGGGTTTTTCGCAATCTTTACACAACTTCTTATACTGTTGTGGGTCTATGGTAATCTGGGGAACAAGTATAGGAACTGTGGGTCTATCAACCCTAGTTCAAAACTCATCTATCATCTGTCTCTTGGGCTGACCCCTCCGATAATCCTGTCTCACAAACTCCGTCCTCCTACCCTTATCCTTGCTCTTTCCTTTAGAGCCATACTCTGTCTGTGTAACATTTAGACCCATCTCAATCATCTGTGCTCTACTCAGGGCATCTTTGAACTCGATAATCCATAACCCCAATAGTCGATCTTTGATGGCTGGCCTTAGCCCGGCTAGAAACCTCTCAGTACGATGCTCTTTATTCAGGAACGTCTCAGGGTCATACCTCATTAGCATAGTAAACTTACTCTCATACTCATCCACGGTCATACTGCCATGTACCAAATTTAAAAAGTTCATCCGTAACTTCTGCTGGGCAGCTCATGGAACATACTGATCTTTGGAGGCTGTGAAGAATGCATCCCAACTAATCACCGGATACTAAGCAGTCAGAAGGACCTTGGTGGATCCCTACCAATATTTCGCTTGGCCCTTCAACATGTACGTGGCCATAAAGACCTTCTCTACATCAGAACACCCTAGATAATTAAAGATCTTTCCGAGGTCTACTAGCCACTCTTCAGCCTCTACTGGATTCTTAAGTCCCCTAAATGATGGAGGCTTTATCTTTATGAAATCCCTCAATCTACCAATATTCCTCTCCTCAGTCCGAGTCTATATGGGCGGCTGAGGTGCCAAATGTATCGGGGGAACTTGTGGAGGAGGAGGTGATGCTTGTGGAGGAGTTGTCATCGGAATAGGGATCGATGCTGTGCCAGTTGAATTAGAAGCATTTACCCCTAAGTGTTGGGTAACTATGACAGCTATCAATTCCAATCCTCGTTCGAGACATTGCTCCAACCGCTATTCAAACTGAGCCGTACGAGTATTGGGGCTCTCTAGCTGTAGTGGAGGAGGTGGAGGTGGCTGAGTTTGCCTCTGTGGGTGTCCTCGTCTTCCTCTCATGATATACGTGATCTATTACCTACGCGTAAACCAAAGATCAAATCTTAACTTCTTTAGGTATACATTGCCTACAACCAGACAAGCACAGACATTTGGGATGTAATTTTTTTATCCTTATTAACGACACTGACAGTACTAGACAGTTTTTGCTCTGATACCATATTTAACTGTAATGACCCTTGACCTTGAAAATTCGAAGGAATTTTTTTTTGAAGTTTTAAATTCCTACTTATTCCTTCATTCACTTAGACTGCATTCCTGTTCAATGTCGTTTCTTTTATCTTACCTATTCACCGATAATTATACTTAAATTAAATTTACATCTAAATGGCCGATAGAAATTTCGACAGCATAACGACTTATATATAAGCCTACCCACTTGCAAATCAAACGCTTTAACAATCCTAGATATCCACAACTATCAAACATGCTTCCCAATTTGCATTATCAAACCAACATATATCCGTTCTAACTAAGATTAGTACTCCACGATTAATTCTCAAAAGAGATATTCTTTACGTTTGTTTGCTTACAAATTACATCCCAATAAAATATTTTCACTATATGTCTATGCTTACAAAATGTGTCTAGTAAAGGAATGCATTTGTATATCTCTGCGTTTACAAAAAGTAGCCTAGGGTAGGTCTTTCCACCAGCCTACATTGCGTACACGGCAGGTAGCGTCTGTAGATCACTGCAAATAATTTGAAAGGTAGAGGGGTGAGCTTTCGGGAAAAAGCCCAGAAAAAAAAACATTTAAAATGATCATAGTGTTTAAAACATACAGAGTACATAATAATACCAAAAGGAGGCATTTCATTACAAATATTACATCACTTTCAAACACATATCATGAAAAACACATTTAACAGAAACATGGTTTCGAAATAAGGAAACCTTAGCAGACCGACCAGAATATTTCATGATATATAGAACTTCAAAAGCATTGTAGAGTATAAAACATATTTTGAAACATCAACATCTTAAAACAGAGATCATGTCAGATGCAAATCAGAACCTTTCAAATGATACAGAACTTCAAAACATTGTTGAGTAAATCACATATCAAAGAATTAAATCTTAAAACATAATTCATTTCGGATGGAGACTAGGCTAGCTCATGTAATCGTCATGTGAAAATAACATATTCATCCTCCGTAGAGGGACTTCAGAACCTATGGCCATGGCAAGGCTGTAAACGTGATCAGGGTCATACAACAAAGCATACACACTTGGGCCCTTTGGCTACCTTACCCCACTTAAGAGGTCATTCTGGTTAGCTGGGCCTTTTGGCTACCTCACCCCACTTAAGAGGTCTTTCTGGTTAGCTTGGCTTCTTGGCTACCTCACCCCACTTAAGAGATCTTTCTGGTTAGCTGGCCCTCTTGGCTACCTCACCCCACTTAAGAGGTCTTTCTGGTTAGCTTGGCCTTTTGGCTACCTCACCCCACTTAAGAGGTCTTTTTGGTTAGCCTCATCTCAGGTGGCAATCATATACACACTTAGGCCTTTTGGCTACCTCACCCCACTCAAGAGATCTTTCTGGTTAGCCTCATCCCAAGTAGCACACTTATACGCCACGAAAGCGAGCATGACAATTATGCATTGACCATGTGACACTTTGCATCTGTAGGACCCAAGAGGTGGCCCCCACAGTCACACAGACTTGTGTGGCACTTTGCTTCCACAGAACCTCACGATCGCATATCATTAAACATTGCCTTTGTCTCAAAATAGAGTTTTCAAAATTTTCTTGGGCTTCATAAACCTTGTGAGGGCCTGAGTCTTTTAACTATCTCATCCCACTTAAGAGGTCTTTCTGGCTAGTCTCATCCCAGTTGGGCCTCACTCACATTTTAAAAATTCATAAATCGAATTTCAAATCAACTCTCTTTTGCGGTTGAAAAATCTTTCATAAAACAAAGAAACTGTGCTCATATAACAAATTTTATTTCTTGCAAAATATGTAACAAGTTCATGCATAAGTCAAAATCGTATCATTTCGTTCAAGAAACAAAATCAGAAGACATGCTCACAGATTTGAAGACATGCTCAAAACTCACGTATTTAAATTCATAAATCTTTCTTTCAGTTTTAGAAACATGACAAGATAAGGTCGGGACTCAATAAAAGTTGGGCTTGGTTTTGTTTAAATGTTAATTTGGACTAAAGAACAAACGCTTGGTATAAATTCTTATCATATACTAAAATATTGTGTAACTCAAATATTTTCATAAATCCAAGTTTGAGGGAAAAAGAGGATACTATTACCATTTTAAATTACACCCCTTACCTCGATTTATTGGAAGTACTAGTTCGAGTAGTGATGCCTCCAAGTATTCTCCCTTAAATCCTTCTGCGATTCTCATACACCAAATTTGGTATTCTTAGTATCTTTATTTAAATCGAATAGCTTACAATGCTTCAAAATCGAAATCTTATTAGCCTAAGGAAAATACATCCGGAATTTAAATTCTAACTCCTTAAGATCGTGTTAAACTATACATATTCAACCTTTGGAACTCATCAATTTCCTCTTTTCCCCTTACTACTTGTAGAAATTTCTTTCCACTATAAACTCCATCATCACATTGATAAAATAAATAATCCTTATATGTTATTTCTTTGTGTGTGTATACAATTGTACCAATATAACAGGACATTTAATATTCATAAGCTCATATACTAATACACACACATGTATATAATCGTATAATTATACATTTTATCCATTTCATCATCTCATTTCTTTTTCATCTTCAATATTCAATCCCAATTCTTGATAATCCTACTCAAAATATTTAAATTTCTTGCTTAATTCTCAAAATCCCCAATTGTCCAATTAACCTTAGTTTCCACATTTCTTCATAACCAAAATTTACACTAATTCATACAACAATCATGCTTTCATAATGAAATTTACACAGAAATTCAACTAGCTAAACCTTAGATTTTACCTAGGACTCACTGTGCAAAAATGGGGAAATTTCAGCTGGGTTTTTTTTCCAATATATATTTTTTTGAACACTGTAGCGTCGAAATAGGGTGACCGAACCGAAAGGACAGGGTAAGGGAGGTTGTCGGGGCTTAGGTTCGGTGGGAGAGGACTGGTGCCTTCTCCGGTCGCCGGTGGCTCGCGGGTCAAAGGTAAAACCTCAGTTCTATTTTTCAGTTTAGGCGAGGGAAGAGGAAAGGCTTGAGAGGGGAGGACAGGACGACGTCGCCGAGGCTCGCGAGCTGGAGGGATGGTCGGCATCTTTGCCGGTGACCGTTCGCGGAACAAGCAAAAAGAAAAAGAGGTTCGAGTTTTTCGGGCGAGCAAGGAAGGGGAAGAAAAGAAATGGAAAGAGAGAGGGACGTCAGCTTCGGGGTGGAGCGGGGGTGATCGGCGGTAGGGTGAAACAGAGTCGAAGTGAGGGAGGGGGAGGGAGATCGGGTTAGCAAAAGGGAGCTAGTGAGAGTGAGGGGGAAATTAAGAAGACGATCACGCGATCGGGTTTTTTTTTTCGTTTCCTTCTTCTTTTTTTGTTTTGTTTCTTTCTTTTTCTTTATTTATTTATTTATTTTATTTTATGTATCTCTATATTTTCTATTTATGTATATGTATATTTTTATTGTTATTTATTCTTTTATTTTATTTTACATTTTCAATTTTGGACAAATACATGTATATATATTTATTGTAATTATTTCTATCATACATTCATTTTTCAATTTAACAAATATTTATATATACGCACATATTTTCTTATAACATTTTTTTCATTTAAATTTTATTATTTAATTAAATATAAAAAATTTACGGTGTTTTCATGCTAGCAGGAGAGGTAAAGCAGAGGAGCCGTGTATAGGCTGGAAGAAAACGAACCCAACTAAAGCAACAAGTGTAGGCTCGACTGAAATAAAAAGAATGAAGGAACATGAAGTAGTGCAACAGGCGAGCAAAGCCTGCTGTTTGGTGCGGTTAATGTTAGTGTTAAGTTAATATATTTGAAAATGACAAAATAGTAAGTCAAAAGTGCTAATGATAAATCAAGGAATGTTTAAAACATGTTAAGTATTGAATTAGAACTTATTAAGATAAATTCATTTACCAAAAACTAGGTTTTAAAGTATGAGAGATCGATCACATATGATGAGAGATCGATCTGCTTAAAGATTAAAGGACTCAAGATAGATTATTGGTTTCTAAGGAAGTAGAGATCGATCGCCAAGGGTTACGAGATCGATCTGGTCAGGTTAGAGATCGATCTCCTCTAAGATAAGGTTGTGTCTTAGATCGATCTACAAATCGATCTCTGTTAGACAGAAAGTTTATGAGATCGATCTCCTAGGGATAGAGATCGATCTTCTCAAAGACAGTAAGTTAATGAGATTGATCTGGTGTATTTAGAGATCAATCTCCTTTACACGTGAACACTTGCAAGATCGATCTGAAAGATCGATCTTCTTTAAACAGAGAGTTTCTAAGATCGATCTGTTGGTTCGACAGATCGATCTACACTAACATGTTTTGAATTATGAGATCGATCTCTCCAAGAATGAAATCGATCTCCTTGCTTTGGATTGCTTTGAAATTGTAGGAATTTGAATTAGAAGATCATCTGGTCAAGATGGAAGATCGATCTGGCACTCTACTGGAGGTTCTCAACGGCTCTTTTTGTAAACTTTCAACGGGAAAAACTGTATTTAATGCTTCACCAACTTGCTGAGCCTATAAATTGTAGTCATTAATACATTCAGGAAAGAAGAAGCAAGCCTGAAAAATTCTACAAGCATATTCTTTGTGTCTTCAATTTAGAGTGCATTAAAATCTACATTCAAAGCTTGTAACTAGTTGTTCACTTGTTGTACGTACCTTTGATAAATTCACTGTTATATTCATTCTCATCCAAAAGAAAAGGAGAGAGAGTTTCCTTGTGATTAAGTTTCTATAAAAGAGAGTGAATAGCTTTATTTGTGAAGAGGTAGAGAGGTTATTCCTTAACCTTGAAAAGGAAATTGTATTGATCATATTGATAGTGAAAGAGAAGCCTTGGCAAAAAGGTCAAGAAGAGATGACGTAGGCAAGCGATTTGGTCGAACCTTTATAAATTCTTGAGTTTGCTAATCTTCTTCCTTATCTCCTTTGTTTTACTGCATTTTATTTTATTGCTTATTGTTGTCATTGATTTGTTTAATTGCAACTTTAACTAAGTGAGTTTTAATTTAGCATATAGACTAGAAAAACCGATTCACCCCCCTCTCGGTTGAGCCAACAATTGGTATCAGAACTTGGACTCTTTCATTATTAATGAGTAATTTTCTAAGAGTTAGAACGATCTGATGGCTCATATTAGTGCAACAACTAGTCTAATAGGAGAAGGACACTCCACAGTTAGACCTCTCATGTTTAATGGTGACAACTATGCCTATTGGAAGACTAGAATAATGTTTTTTGTTTAAGCAAATGATTATGAGGTATGAAGGATTATTGTCAAAGGCCCACAAATTCCTACTAAGAAAGTTGAAGGAAAAGATATTCCAAAAGAGGAAGATGAGTGGGATTTCAATGACATGAAATGTGCCCAATTGAATGCAAAGGCCATGCACACCTTGTTTTGTGCATTAGGGCCTAATGAGTACAATAGAGTCTCCACTTGTGAAAATGCCAAACAAATTTGGGATAAATTAGCAATCACACATGAAGGCACAACCCGAGTCAAGGAGACTAAAGTAGGAATGCTTACTCATGACTATGAATTATTTAGAATGAAACAGGATGAGTCAATTAGTGTTATGTTTACAAGATTTACTGATATAATTAATGGATTCAAATCTTTAGGCAAAACCTACTCCAACATAGAGATGGTTAAGAAAATCCTAAATAGCTTACCAAAGTCTTGGGAAGCTAAGGCAACCGCTATTGAGGAGTCTAAGGACCCTCACACATTATCATTAGATGAATTGATAGGGCCATTACTCACCTATGAAATGAAACTGAAAAAAAAATGAAGAGCCACCTAAGAAAGTAGGAGTAGCTCTAAAATCTACCACTCAAGAGAAATTAAAAGAAGACAAAAATGAGAGTGGTGATGAAGAGGATTTTGAAATGACAATATTTGCCAAAAGATTCAATAAATTTATGAGAATGAGAGGAAATTGTGGCATTAGGAGAAACTATAAGAAAGAATACAATAGAGGAGAGCCAAGTAGGAAAGATAATATAGTATGTTATGAATGCAAAAAACCAGGCCATATTAAATTTGATTGTCCTATGCTAAAGAAATCTAATGATAGAAAACCAAAAAAGAAGGCAATGATGACTACATGGAGTGATAGCGACAGCTCCGATGATGATACAAGTGAAGAAATTGTCAATCTATGCTTCATGGCACTTGGAGATGAGAAGGTAACTTCTAACTCTAATGATTATTCTTTTGATGAGTTACAAGATGCATTTGATGATCTTGCTATGGAATATGAGTGCATGAACTTGAAATATAAAAAGATGATATCAAAACTAAAGAGAGAAAATGAAAAGTTAATAAATGACAAAATAGAATGGGAAAAGAATTTAGAAAGTGCAAATCTAGAAATTAAGGATTTAAAAGAAAAGAATAATAACTTGCATAATTCTTTTTCTAGATTCTATATGGGGCAATAAAAATTAGATCATATGTTAGAAACACAAAGAGCCTTTTTTGAAAAAAAATGTTTTAGGATATAATAGCAAGATTAAAGAAACTCATTTAAAGAACTTCTTAGTGAGTAAACAAAATAAACACAATCTATCTCATACTTGCTCACTATGTAACAAAATAGGACATCTATCAAAAGATTACAAGGTTAGAAAAACTACTCTTAAAGGAAAAGTAGTTAGGAAAGTTTGGATACTAAAAAATATTGTAAATTCGAAAGATATTGATTTAATATTGAAATGGATCCCAGAAGAATCAAAATTTGGGTACCTAAAACAAAAGTTTAAATGATGATTGTAAGAGCTTAAGCATTGTTACAAGGCTAAATCAAAGGAAGCACGGTATCTTGATAGTGGATGCTCAAGACATATGACGGGAGACAAAAGTCACTTCAACTCATTCAAATCAAAGGTTGGTGGAGAAGTCACTTTTGGGGACAACTCCAAAGGTCAAGTTGAAGGAAATGGCTTTATTGGTAATGATTTTTTCTCAATAGAAAAAGTTTTACTTGTTAAAAGACTAAAACATAATTTGCAGCATTAGTCAACTTTGTGACAAAGGCTACAAAGTAATTTTTGATTGCTTGAATTGCCATGTGATAGATACTAAATCAAATAAAGTTCTTTTCTTAGGACATAGTTAAGGTAACATATATATTGTATATTTAAATGAACTTAGAAATGAAAATGTATGTTTTATGGTCGATAAAGAAAATGAACCTTGGTTGTGGCATATGAGACTAGGTTATGCTAGCATGCATGTATTATCTAAGCTAGCTAGAAAAGATCTTGTTGTAGATTTACCTAAGTTGTCCTATGATTATGACAAAATATGTGAAGCTTGTGTCAAGGGAAAATATAAAAGGATATCATTTAAATCTAAAAATTGTGTGTCAACGTCTAGACCTCTTCAACTACTTCATCTAGATCTTTTTGGCCCAACTAGAACAACTAGTCTTGGGGGTAAGCACTATGGATTTGTTATTGTAGATGATTATACTAGATTTACATTGTCACCTATTCAAAATTAGCCCAAAATGAAAAAGGTTATACTATAACAAGTATTATAAGTGATCATGGCAAGGAATTTGAAAATCTTGGTTTTGATGAATTTTGTAATGATCAAGGGATTAGCCATAACTTTTCAGTTCCTAGGACACCACAACAAAATGAGGTTGTTGAGAGGAGAAATATAACCTTAGAGAAAATGGCTAGAACAATGTTATGTGAAAATAATCTACCTAAGTATTTTTGGGCTGAAACCATTAACACCTCATGCTACATTATAAATAGAGTAATGATTAGACCAATTTTAAAGAAAACCCCTTATGAGCTTTACAAGGGAAAAAAACCAAATGTTAGCTATTTTCATCATTTTGGTTGCAAATGCTTTGTCCTAAATAATGGAAAAGACAACTTGGGAAAATTTGATACTAAAAGTGATCAAGGAGTCTTCTTAGGCTATTCTTTAAATTAAAAAACATATAGAGTGTACAATAAAAGAACATTGATGGTAGAAGAGTTAATTCATATAATATTTGATGAATCAAATGATGCATCTAAAGTTCCTAACAAAGATGAGGATATAGAAATATTTGATGAGATTTTGAAGGAATCCTCAAGGATAGAAGATAACATACAAGAAAATATTGACATTAATGAAAAGGAAAAAGATGAAGAACTAAAAATGCTAGAAAAAGAACCTAGAGCACCAAGAGAACTAGGATATGTCAAAGATTGTGAAATTGTAAGTGATCCAAATCTATGAGTTAGAATAAGGTCTTCACTTAGAAATGTATGCCAATATATTGCATTTATCTCACAAATTGAACCCAAAAATGTTAATGAGGCCTTAGAAGATAATATTTGGATACTAGCTATGCAAGAGGAACTAAATCAATTTGAGAGAAGTAAAGTGTGGAATTTAGTTTCTAGACCTAGTGATCATCCTATAATCGGAACAAAACGGATCTTCAAGAACAAGATGGATGAAAATAGTGTGATCATAAGAAACAAGGCTAGGTTGGTAGCACAAGGTTATAGGCAAGAGGAATGGATAAACTATGATGAAACCTATGCACCGGTAGCAAGATTAGAAGCAATAAGGATGCTACTTGCTTTTGCATGCTACAAAAATCAAGTTATATCAAATGGATGTGAAAAGTGCATTCCTAAATGGATATATAAATGAGGAAGTTTATGTAGAGCAACCTCCCGATTTTAAAAGTCCAGATTTTCCTAAACATGTTTACAAACTTTCTAAGGCACTTTATGGTTTGAAACAAGCTCCTAGAGCTTGGTATGAGAGACTTTCAAAGTTCTTAATAGAAAAGGGATTTTCAAGGGAAAAATTTGATACAACATTGTTTATCAAAACTAAGAATAAAGACTTATCGGTTGTTCAAGTCTATGTAGATGATATCATTTTTGGATCAACTAATAAATCCTTATGTCAAGAGTTTGCTAAGATTATGCAAGGTGAATTTGAAATGAGTATGATAGGAGAGCTCACCTATTTCTTGGGCGTTCAAGTAAAGCAAACTAAGGATGTAATCTTCATCAATCAAGTTAAGTACACCAATGACTTGCTCAAAAGATTTGGAATGGATAACTGCAAACCTCAAGCAACTCCAATGGGTACTAGCATAAAGCTTGATAAGGATGAAAGTGGTAACTGTGTAGACACTAAGCTATATAGGTCTATGATTGACTCATTGCTTTATCTCACTGCAAGTAGACTTGATATTATGTTTAGTGTGTGTTTATATGCTAGATTTCAATCCTCATCTAGGGAATCACACTTACTAGCTACAAAAAGAATTTTTAGGTATCTTAAAGACACACCTTTACTAGGACTATGGTACCCTGGAGATTCTATTTTTGCTCTTCATGCTTATTCTGATGCAGATTTTGGAGGATTCAAAATAGATAGGAAAAACACATCAGGAACCTGCTAATTTTTAGGGAATAGATTAATATCATGGTTCTCTAAGAAACAAAATAGTGTAGCACAATCCATAACTAAGTCAGAATACATAGCAGCTGGTAGTTGTAGTGCTCAAGTGTTGTGGATTAAGTAACAAATGAGAGATTATGGTATAGGTATGAAATAAGTATCAATTAAGTGTGATAATACCAGTGCAATAAATCTCTCCAAAAACCCAATTCAACACTCTAGAACTAAACATATTGAAATTAAGCATCATTTTCTTAGGGATCATGTACAAAAAGGGGATATAGTTCTAGAATATATTGATACAATGCATCAAATAGCTGATATTTTCACCAAACCCCTTGACAGAGATAGATTTAGTGTTCTCAGAGGTGAATTAGGACTTATGAATTCTCCATAAGGTTTGTAGATTCCAAAACTTAATTTTCAAAATCGTTTTTAACTTGTTTTTCAATCAGTTTTATGGGTAAATGGTATGAGAGATCGATCTCTTCATGATATAGATTGATCTACCATGCTCAAATTGGCCTAAAGCTGTAAGGTTGTGCTAGGTAGATCAATCTTCAATCCCATAAGATCGATCTCCTTGTGATTCTATATACTTCAGATCGATCCTTGCATTTGGCAGATCAATCTTCTTAAGTTTCTGTATTTTGTAGATCGATCCTTGCATTAGGCAGATCGATCTTCTAAAGTCTCTGTATTCTTCAGATTGATCTCCTTGAGTTTCTGGGAATGATAGATCGATCTGGTAACTCGACAGATCGATCTCTTTAGGCCTGGGCTATATAAACCGTTCACAAAATCCCCAAAATCTCAGAAACCCAAATCAAAATTCCTAACCCTTTGTCGCGCCTGTCCTTTTGATTTCTCTCTGGGATTGATCTCTGGTAAGATTTTCGTCAAATCTATTCTATTAAACTTCATTCTAGTAACCTACATTTGTTGATTTTGCTTCAAAATCTCTTATTTTCATCATAGATTAACCTAAATTAGGTTTCCTATTTATTTTGAACTGTTCTATTGTCTAGGAATTTGTTAGAGAATTCTATAGAACACTCTTAGGTTGTCTTTGGCTGCTACCATAGCGAAAACAATGCCACGTCTTAAAAGAGTCGCAAATAAAGAATCTATACCATCCTCCTTACAGCCCTCAAATGTTCCTCCAACATCTGTCACAACCTTTTGTAGGTGTTTTCAAATCTGCAAAATGAAAAAGATTTGAGGAATATTTCTCAACCATGCCTATCAAACATTGGAGAACAATAGACTTCTTTTTCCTTGAACTTATTGAATTTCCATATCTCACAAAATCGCAAGAGTATGGTTGGCTTCCTTTTCTTAAAATTAAGACCCTTGTTCCTCCTAATATCATTAGGGTTTTCTTCTCCAACGCTGAACTTGTCTATGATCCTGAAGACCAATGTAAAATTCTGGTTTTAAAACTTTTGTCATGGCCAAAACTATCACAGTCAATCCCAACCTTTAGTAAGAGTTTTTGAGATTGCAGACGAAGGTTTAACTAATGAGGAACAAGAGATACCTCTAGAATTTAATATTCTAGGAGACAAAGCTAGTGACCTGCTTATGCACCCTAGGTTACTTCACCTCATCATCTCCTGGAACCTTTGTCCCTATTGTACCCGACACTCCACAATCTGAAAACTTGATCGCTTTTGGCTTCATTATCTTCATTCCTCTCATGGCCAAAAACCAAACCTCGTCCATTTTATATATGAAGATTGGCTGAAGATAGTGCGGGGTCAAGCGTCAACCATCGTTTTTCCTCAACCGCTTGCAGTTTTACTACAAAAACTCGGGGTTGACTGCACCTGTGAGACTGGAGAGGTACCTTCTGCAAAAAGTATCCTTAACATTAGCACACTTCATCACGCTGGGTACTACAAAGACCTCCAAGAACAGTGGCAAAAGTAGAGTGAATTATCTCAAGAGGCAACCATAGAGGAAGACATTCCAGCTGAGCCTACAGCACCACCCACTGAGGATCCTGATGCGTCTACTGCCCCGTTTACTGCTCCAATTGATGCCATTACATCCATGCTAATGGATTTTAGGCAATATTTTGATACAACGATGGAGAGTTTTGCACAACCCTACACACGTCTTAAGACACGTCAAAACCATATTGTGTCTCAACTTGAAGAACTTCAGGTGACACAACATGCCATGTTTGATGAGCTACAATCTACTTGTGTTCGCGTTAATGATCTTGCTGATCGTTTTCCCTCGCCATCCTCTTAGGACATGACTGTTAAGATTCTTGTTTTTGATGGGTGTATAAACCTATATCTATATATATTTTGAACTGACATTAAATTTTAGAGTTATGGTTCAGATTTATGCTCAATGCTTTGTTGATATCTGCCTTGTCGATATTGTTCATATTTAGACATGTGCTTTCTTGATATGACAAAAAGGGGGAGAAAGAACATGTTATGTATTGTTTAAGGGGGAGCATAAATTAAGGGGAAGCTTGGAACTAGATGCATATGTTAAGGGGGAGATAAAACATGTTTTAAAATTAGTTTATTGAATTAGGTTTTGTCATATCAAAAAGGGGGAGATTGTTAAGTTAATATATTTTGAAATGACAAAACAGTAATTCAAAAGTGCTAATGATAAATCAAGGAATGTTTAAAACATGTTAAGTATTAAATTAGAACTTATTAAGATAAATTCTTTACCAAAACTTGGGTTTTAAAGTATGAGAGATCGATCTCCTAGGATGAGAGATCGATCTGCTTAAAGGTTAAAGGACTCAAGATAAATTACTAGTTTCTAAGGAAGTAGAGATCGATCTCCAAGGGTTACCAGATCGATCTGGTTAGATTAGAGATCGTTCTCCTCTAAGACAAGGTTGTGTCTTAGATGGATCTACAAATCGATCTTTGTTAGATAAAAAGTTTATAAGATCGATCTCCTAGGGATAGAAATCGATTTTCTCAAAGACAGTAAGTTTATGAGATCGATCTGGTGTATTTAGAGATCGATCTCCTTCACACATGAACACTTGCAAGATCGATCTTTCAGATCGATCTTCTTCAAATAGAGAGTTTCTAAGATCGATTTGCTGGTTCGACAGATCGATCTACACTAACATGTTATGAATTATGAGATCGATCTCTCCAAGAATGAGATCGATCTCCTTGCTTTGGATTGCTTTGAAATTACAAGAATTTGAATTAGAAGATCAACTGGTCAAGATGAAAGATCGATCTGGCACTCTACTGGAGGTTCCCAATGTCTCTTTCTGCAAACTTTCAACGAGAAAACTACATTTAATGTTTCACCAACTTGCTGAGCCTATAAATTGAAGTCATTAAGGCATTTAGGAAAGAAGAAGCAAGCCTGAAAAATTCTACAAACATATTCTTTGTGTCTTCAATTTAGAGTGCATTAAAATATACATTCAAAGCTTGTAACTAGTTGTTCACTTGTTGTACCTACCTTTGATAAATTCATTGTCATATTCATTCTCATCCAAAAGAAAAAGAGAGAGAGTTTTCTTATGATTAAGTTTCTGTAAAAGAGAGTGAATAGCTTTATTTGTGAAGAGGTAGAGAGGTTATTCTTTAACCTTGAAAATGAAATTGTATTGATCACATTGATAGTGAAAGAGAAGCTTTGACAAGAAGGTCAAGAAGAGAGGACGTAGGCAAGCGATTTGGTCGAACCACTATAAATTCATTAGTTTCCTAATCTTCTTCCTTATCTCCTTTGTTTTACTGCATTTTACTTTATTGCTTATTGTTGTCATTGATTTGTTTAATTGCAATTTTAACTAAGTGAGTTTAAATTTAGCATATAGACTAGAAAAATCGATTCACCCCCTTCTCGATTGAGCTAACAGTTAGGAATCTAGTTCAACCGGGAACATATTGAAAGAAATAAGTGTGAAGCAGTAGGCTTTACCTTGGCTCGATAGGGAACGTGGGAAGGTAACTGGAACCGAAAGGAAGGAAAGGAGATAACCCCACTGGCTCGAGGAGGCTTTCTCGGCAACACAGAAACAAAGCAGAGAACGTGAACAACATAAGTAGTAACAGCTAGAAAATGATATATTGCTGTAAACCAAGAAGCAAGATGACGAAAATAATAAAAATAATAAAGACGGAGTCATAGTGTAGTTTAATTAAAGGTCCAAAAGCTCAGGAGGGAGTGAACGAACTAGAACAGACAGAGTGACTCATGGTACTGAGGTGTAAATGAACAACTGTCTGTCACTGGGGTAAGGAAAATTTTTGTGAGTCGTTAGAGATAGTTACACGTGTTTATTTACTGTTGAACTGTAGATATAAATTCTAAGCTGATTTTATAGCTATTGAAATTACAGAAAACTTTAGCCTCAGTTGAATGACGAAACCTTACCGATAAAAATTTAATTTACTGATATGGACATCGATATAGCCTAATTTATTATTTTAAATTGAAAATCCTAATTTTAATTGCCACATATTACATACTGGGATTTTTAACCAAAAAATGATGAACCAACTCCTTATTAAATTGTTTTACTTACTGAACTGTGTTTAGAACTGTTTTAATGAAAATGAGCTGCTTATCAATTTATACCAGATAAATGTGCTTGAGCTGCGTGCTGACTATGTATTGCACTGCCTGGTTCGCACTTACTAGAGACAAAGGGCTTGGTAAATTCATGCTACACTGTTACTGTTATTGTTACTGTTACTACTACTGTTACTCTAGTCCACGGAGTACGATGTACAGTGCAATATGCATGTGAGTACGTTGTACCATGTATTCTATCTTCGGACATACTATACTGTGATCCGGTTGGGTACCTGACCACTCTCACGGCGATTGGCATCCCAGCACACCTGATCAGTGATGCTCGAAGTTACCGACATTGGTCATTTGTCACACTGCCCTTAGCATGTCTTCCGTGTCTCATCTATTTGATTTATTGAAATGATTGTATGGTTTGTTGAATTGCATGGCAATTTTTATATCCTATTAAATAAAGCTTTAAACTAAAATATTTCAATACATTGTTTCCACTAATGATACTGACATTATTTCTGTTATTTGAGTCTGATTTTACTACATGCCAATGATTTTGGTATTTTCTACTTGATAACCCTATTATGCGATATAATTAGTGTATTTATCTACCTGCCACACTCTTTTTCTTACTCAGCACGATGAGCTCACCCCTTACTTTCCTCAACAGAATAATTTCAGTAGCTGGGATCACTACCTATAAGTAGGATTCTTTTGTGCAGCAATATTCCTGCGATAATTTACTTCTATGTGAAAGGTATATCCAGAGTAGACATTCTTTTGTATCTAAAATTTTGTAAGCATAGTAATGTATATGAAGATATATCTGAGGATGTAAACGTGAGTATTTTGTACATGAACTTTGAAAAGAAAAAAATATCCATTGATTCTATTTCAAAGATGTTTTCATGAAGCATTATTATTTGATAAACTTATATACAAATGGTAAATGATTCACTGTACTGATCTAGTATTGACTTGTAACCCAACCAAATTGTACGTAAATCGGGTTGTTACAAAAGTTGGTATCGGAGCAAAGTTGGTATCAGAGCAAGGTTTGTCTGATATGAGTCGATGATTGAAGTTAGAGAAAATTAGGAAAGTTTACATCCTAACGTTACTATACATTGTTTAGATACATTTGAGTATATCTAGTTGTTTTACTAAAAATTGCTACTGAATGCAGGAAAAATAATTAGTTAGGGCTGGTAGACCTCGCGGTCGACCGAGTAGACGAGGGGGTACGTCATCCCAAGGTCGTAAGGATAAGTCTGAGAGATGAGATGGTTCTGCATCTGAACGGACTACACATAATCCTACTGAAGGCTTCGAAGCCCGAATCACTAGTTTGAAACATGGCATGGAATCGATAATGAATTTAATTGGGCAAGTAATGGCGAGGTTGGATAATGTATCAGGCACTACTGCCCAGGCTGCACCGAGTACTTCGACAACCGCACCTAATATATCTGCGCCTGCTCAGAGAGCGTCCATGCCATTGACAGAAGAACCTTCTACTTCTCCACTTACTACATTGCCACAGATCCCACTTGTACCGTAATCACCAGCCCTAGTAGTGCCACAACACACTGGTGATAATTAGGGGTATGATTACGAACTTGATAGACTGAGACAAATTCAAAAGCTGAAGCTACTATCATTCAGTGGGGTTAAGAACCCCGTAATAGTAGAGGACTGGATTAACAGAATGAAGAAGTTATATGGGTTCTTCCTATGTTTGACCACCGAGAAAGTGGCCTTCGCTGCCTTTATGTTGGAAGGAGAGACGGAACATTATTGGAAGTCTACCTGGCCGATCTTAAGGGCTAGACATCGGGTGATTTCATAGAACATTTTCCTTGATGCCTTTTGGGGACAATACATTCTGGATACTGCCCAGAGAAGATTACAGGCAGAATTTTTGAACTTGACTTAGGGGAATAAATCTGTGGATGAGTATGATCCAAGTTCACCTCTCTAGGAAGATATGATTCAGACACTATAAATAATGAGGCGAGGAAGGTACGAAAGTTTATGGATGGATTAAGACCATCGATTAGAACCCGACTAGCCCCTTTGGATATCAGCATCTATGAGGAGGCAATTCAACGAGCCCAGCTATGTGAATAGGATTGTGGAAGCATGCCTCAGAGTTTAGTAAGGTGGGCAAAGGTAAGGACCGAGATTGGAAGAGGTCAGTTGAGGGCAGAAGAGTCAAAGAGGGTAAGAGGCCATTTGTTAAGTGAAAGAAGAATTATGATGAGTCGCGGGGTAAGATTGTTAAACCTCTTATTTTTTCGGCCTCAGCTCCAACCATGGGCATTGTGATTGGAGGACCTCGACCTACTGTAGAGAGGTGTAAGTTTTGTGAGAATAATCATGGTAATAGGCCCTGCTATTTAAGGATTGGGGCATGTTTCACATGTGGTAAAACAGGGCACTTGGTCAAAGATTGTCCAGAGAATACCGACTTAGCCTCGCAGGAAAATACAAAACAAATGAGGGCACTTGCTACTACCTCTACTTAAAGAGGAAGGCTACAGTGGAAGAAAAAGGGAAGAAGATTACAGGACAGGGACGAGTATACGCTCTTGAGCATGAGGCCACTAATGCATCGTCTGAAGCATTTAAAGGTAATATTTTGATATTAAAGCAGTGGTTTTATTTGATTCGGGTGCAACTCATTCATTTATATCCTCAGTGTTTGCATGTAAATTGTCTTTCTGTGTACAACCTAAACCATTAGGAAAGACACTACTGAATAGGACACCAATGAAAGATAGTTAAATGACAAAACAAGTATACAAAGATTGTAGGCTTAAAGTAGGAGACATGAATATGTTAGCAGACCTAATCCTATTAGATATGTATGATTTTGATGTGATATTGGGTATGGACTGATTAGCAGCAAATCAAGCTGTCTTTAATTGTCACAATAGGACAATCACCTTTTATTTACCCGAAACATATGTTGTAAGTTTTTTCGAAAAGTAATGAAAGAGGATTGGTAGATTTAATTTCATAGTTCTTACTAACTATATGGATAATATTTTGAAGGTTACATTGCCTATGAAATCGATACGGATAAGGCAAGTCTGGAGATGAGTGATATTCCCGTGGTCAGGGAGTTTCCCGATGTATTCCACGATGATCTATCAGGGTTACCTTTAAATTGGGAGATGAAATTCTGTATCGATTTGATACCTGGTACTGAGCCGATATCCAAATCACCGTACAAAATGACCCAGTTGAGTTAAAAGAGCGGAGGAAGCAATTACAAGAATTGTTGGATAAGGGGTTTATCAAACCGAGTGTTTCACCATGACGTGCACCGTTGTTATTCATTAAAAAAAATAGGAGCCTCAGGCTATGCATTAATTATAGATTGCTTAACAAGGCTACCATCAAGAACAAATATCCCCTGTCACGTATAGACGATTTGCTCGACCAATTGCGATGAACATAGATCTTTTTCAAAATTGATATGAGGTTAGGGTACCACCAGTTGAAGATTAGAAGTCAAGACGTACCCAAGACAGGCTTCAAGACCCGATACGGGTATTATGAGTTTTTGGTTATACCTTTCGGGTTAACAAATACTCTTGCAGCTTTTATGGCATTGATGAATGAAGTACTCAAGCCATATTTGGATAGATTTTTCATAGTGTTTATTGATGATATTTTAGTGTACTCCAAGTTTAGAGAAGATCATAAGCAGCATTTGGGAATGGTTTTACAAACCCTCAAAGAGAAGAAGTTATACACCAAGCTCAGCAAGTGTGATTTCTGGCTAGATCAGATAGCATTTTTAGGTCATATTGTGTCAAAGGATAAGGTGTCTATGGATCCGTCCAAGATCGATGTCGTAGTTCAATGGGAAAGACCTAAGACTGTTTCTGAGATTCGAAGTTTCCTGGGTTTGGCAAAGTACTATAGAAGAGTTGTAGAGGATTTCTCTAAGTTGGCTACTCATTTGACTCGACTTACGAGGAATAATGTCAAATTTGAGTAGAATGATTCTTGTGAAAGAAGTTTTCAAGAATTGAAACACACACTGACCACCACACCCATTTTGACTATACCCACTAGTTCGGGAGGCTTCTTGGTGTATACAGATGCATCTAGTCAAGGTCTGGGATGTGTGTTAATGTAGAACGGGAATGTAGTTGCTTATGGTTCCCGACAACTAAAAGATCATGAGAAGAACTATCTGACCCACAATTTGAAATTGGCAATCGTGGTGTTTGCACTAAAAGTATGGCTCCATTATCTGTATGGAAAGAAGTTCAAGATCTTTACAAATCATAAAAGCCTTAAGTACTTATTCTCATAGAAAGAGTTGAATATAAGGTAGAAGATATGAATAGTGCTTCTAAAGGACTACGACTGTGAGATTCTTTACCACCCGGGGAAGGCAAATGCGTAATAGACGCCTTGAACAGAAAGAATATCAGGATGGTATCTTACATGATGATTCAGGAATACGAATTGTTGGAACAATTTGCGAGCCTCAACTTAGACATTGAACCATCTGACTCTGCCAGTTATGGTATGATAGCTAGCCTGAGAATAGAACCAGACTTGATTGACAAAATTCGACAAGCTCAACATACTGATCAGTATTGTTATATATGGTTAGTTAAACCTAGTTGGGAACTGTGACAGATTTTGAAGTGAGCCCCGATGGTTTATTGAGGTTCAGGAGTAGAGTTTGTGTTCCCGACGATTCACAGTTGAAGAAACTGATATTGTCTCGAGATATACTTTGCACTCGGGAAGTAATAAAATGTATCAGAATTTGCGGAAGATTTATTGGTGGTCAAGTATGAAGAAGGATGTAGCCGAATTCATGGCTATATCTTGTGTGTCAGTAAATTAAGGTAGAACATTAGAAACCTGTAGGGTTGTTATAGCCTCTACCAATACCAACATGAAAATGAGAGCATTTCACCAAAATTTCATTATGGGTTTACCAAGGGCCCGTAGAAACCATGATGCGATTTGGGTGATCGTCGATAAATTGACAAAGTCCGCCCACTTTCTAGCTATGAAGTCTACTGATATTTTAAGTGCTCTAGGGAATCTGTATTTGTGAGAGATTGTAAGACTACATGACGTACCAGTGTGCATTGTGTCTGATAGGGATTCCCGATTCACTTCTCATTTTTAGCAACATTTTCAAGAAACTATGGGGACCCAATTATTACCTATTGAAAATATATATTTAAACTGATTCAGATATAATACTTTAATTCAAAAAATAAAATTCTTAAAAATTAAATAAAATAATAATATATTTATTAGATGATATTATACACATAATATTAAATGATATTATTTTATACTATTTAGTATTGATATTAAACATATTCATTTAATCATATTAAACTTTAATATAAGTTGTTTAATTTTAAAAATAATTCAATTAAAAATAATTGAGATTAATAAAATTCTAAATTTTATATGTTAAATGATAAAATGAATTAAAAATTTACAGATTATAATTAATAAAATTATTTAATTGTTATAACATTAAATTATTAAATAAATATATTCAACTAATTAATTTAAAAATAAATTATATTATTATTAAAATTTATTATATTTAATATAAATAATATTATTTAATGTTAGATATTCACTTATTTAATACTATTAAATTATTTACTAGTAGTAGTAATATACTTTAAATTTAATAGAAAAATTTATAATACTAAATATTAATTTTGTTTCGAAAAATAATAAATAATCATATTAGATGACTTAGAAATAATATTAATTATTAACATATCAAAATTATAATAAATTATATTATTTAAAATATATACATAATGTATTCAAACTTCGATTGTGTTGAATATAGCCGGTCTCAAGCTTGGATAAAGGAGGAGAGTTGGCGGTAGGTTTGGACAACTAGACACTTAAAACTTGTCCAAATTATGAGATGAACCAATATATGAAAGCTGTTGGAGCGTCCCCTACTAAGCGATGCACTGCATCGGAGCTTGGGTGTAGTGAAAAATGTGCAAGGGTTGCTAGGTCGTCGTTCAGAAGAAACATGTTACATCGATGTCTAGATGTGTTGCCCAATAGGCAAAGGTTCCGATACCATAATGGACAGGATAGGTAAAGAAGTTAGTCCATAATCATGAAATTAGGTTAGGATCTTGGAATATATGTACGCTTAATGTGAGATCTGAGAATTTCAGACATATTTTATTGATGTAATAATAATTTGAGTATAATTTATTGAGCTAAGTGAATTGTGGGAATTATAATTGGAGATTTATATGTTAAATGTGTAAAATGAGCATGAAGCATGAGGACAGATCGATCTGGGAGAAGGACAGATCGATCTGGGAGAAGGAGAGATCGATCTGGTGAGTTAAAAATGACGAGAAAGGAGAAATTTGAGGAGCAGATCGATCTCCAATGGAAGAGATCGATCTCCTTATGAATCTGTTTGAGAAGGGATCGATCTCATGAGGAAGAGATCGATCTCCAAATGAATCTGTTTGAGAGAAGATCGATCTCATGAGGAGGAGATCGATCTTCAAATGCTTCTGTTTGGGGAGAAGATCGATCTCCTTAGGAGCAGATCGATCTCATAAAGCCATAAAGAGATCGATCTCACCCCTCGACAGATCGATCTCCTAGGCATAAAATTGCCCAGATCGTCCCCAAATTTCAAACACAGATCGATCTCATCAAGAGGCAGATCGATCTCCTACCTCCAGTCTATATAAGGAACCCGTGTTTTCTCTGCAATTTCACTTTCTCTCTCCTTCAAAACCTCTATTTTTCCGAAAACCTAGTTTCTCACTCCTCCAAATCACTCATTTTCGGTCGAATCAGCTATTGTGGTAAGAAGGAAAGTTGTTCCTCATCAAAAGGAGAACAACATACTTGGAAATCAAAGGACGAATCGGATCGAGGCGTGAGTTGTGCGTCTCACAAACTTTGGGTAATTTGTAAACCTCGATCTTGATATTTGAGCTGATTTTGATGTTATTGGTGGTTGTAATTGTGTTGAAATAGTTGAGAAATGATTAGGGATTGATGAATTGCAATGTGGTTGGAGTAATGTAGATATTTGATAATTTTGAGAAAATGAGCTATAAATGGAAATATAGACAATGTGGAGAATTAGCATAGATAATTGGTATTAGAGATGTAGAACTTCGAGATATTGGGAATGAGGTTGTAGTTTAGGGTTGAGTTACGAGAAATCAAGAGATTTGAGGTGTTATGAGCAATTATGCTCGATTTTGAGAATTGAGGTTTATGTGATGTTGAGTATTGATGTTTTAACATCGTTTGGATAGCTCGGGAGTTCCAGAGTGGAATGCGAGGCTAGTCCGTGATACGGGGGAAACGATTGCACTATACGAGGTGCAAAGATGTAAGGGAAATCTAAACCATTTGTGTATGTGATTTGTAAACTGTTATAGCATGATTTATGATTTATAAACAAGCCTGTTGAGAGTTTTGTGTTGAGATTTAAACTGCACACGATTTTATAGCCGGTTGGAGCCCAATGTTTTATGAGTTTATAACTGGGCTCTACGTTAAGGCAATATTGTGATTTGAGAAATGTGTGCGTGTGCTTTGCCGGTTGGAACTCGGTTTTACTACGTTTTGTGTTGAGTACAAAACGATTTCAAATGAGTTTTATGAGAGAAAACCATTACGAGTTCTACGTGAAGGCAAACCTGTCTTATGTGATAAGACTTGGGTGTGTAGTTGTGAGTACACACCGGGCATTGCTCTGGTAGCATGTAAGCCCGAATTCTTCTCCGTTCTGGTAACGTGAGAATAACCTATTCGGTGGCTGTGCCACGTTATACCCCCTTGGTGGCAGTGCCACGTTGAGAAAACCCATTGGTGGCTGTGCCACGTTGAGAAAACTCATTGGTGGCTGTGCCACGTTGAGAAAACCCATTGGTGGCTGTGCCACGTTGAGAAACCCCATTGGTGGCTGTGCCACGTTGAGAAACCCCATTGGTGGCTGTGCCACGTTGAGAAAACCCCATTGGTGGCTGTGCCACGTTGAGAAACCCCATTGGTGACTGTGCCACGTATACCCCATTGGTGGCTGTGCCACGTATACCCCATTGGTGGCTGTGCCACATTATACCCCATTGGTGGCTGTGCCACTTTGAGAAAACCCATTGGTGGCTGTGCCACGTTATACCCCATTGGTGGCTGCGCCACGTTGAGAAACCCTATTCTGTGGCTATGCCACGCGAGAAAATAATTCAGTGGCTTTGCCACGTGTGTATTGTGGCTATGCCACGTGAGAAAATAAATCAGTGGCCTTGCCACTTGTGTTTTGTGGCGATGCCACGAGTGATATTAAATCAGTGGCTTTGCCACGTGTGTTTTGTGGCTATGCCACGAGTGATTTTAAATCAGTGGCTATGCCACGTTATTTGAGAAAGCGTTTATCGCGTTGTTTTCACATGCTTTGTTTTACTCTAGAGTGAGCCTTTTTACTTCATGTTTTCACATGACTTGACATATGAGAGTGTCGTTTTGAGTATTTTCATGCTATGATTTTCAAATGAGTTTCACATACAAATAAATGTTTTGTGGTGTGCATTTTGGTTTATGAAATGAGTCCCCTACCCCCCTTACTGAGCGATTTAGAAGCTCACCCTGTTTTTCTTTCCCCCCAGAGTTCTTCAAGTGAATAAGGACTTCCCTGCGACGTACGGAGTAGTGGCTAGTGGAGGATTCGAGCTCCAGGCCATATATATTGTATCTTGAGGTATATTTTATCTTTTCATGCACCCAGACTATTATTGTAATTGCAGACACTTGATGTATGACATTATATGGGATGTATTAGGATTAATTAACTTGTAATCGAGTAATGGGTATAATACAATATTTATTATATCATGATGAGATCCTGAGGCATGATGATTATGATGATGTATGACACTGCACAGGAATGCACTCTTTAATTGTGAATTAACGAGTAAAAAGTTTTAAATTAGCCCTATTTTTCGCATTTTCGGGGCGTGACAGAGTTTTCTTGGTATCAGAGCTTAGGGTGTCTAGTACTGTCAGTGTCGGTTAAGTGAAATAGAATACATCCCAAGTGTCTGTAATAGTCTGGTCATGAACTGAAATTGAGGATTGAGATTTCAATCAATTGTGATATGTACGCGCAGGAGACGAGTTGAGATAGAGAATGAGTAAACGACGAGGTCGTTCGAGGAGGCAGGCAGAGTCCCCTCCGCCACCTGTCCCACAACCAGAGAGTCCTAACTCTCGATTTAATCGGATTGAGACCGATGTGAGGCAAGGTTTTGAGCAGATGGCAGCGTTGTTCGCGCAACACTTTGGAGTTAATACCTCGGATACTACCCCTACACCACCACAAGGACCTCCCATACCCCCAGTGCCTCCCGTCGTCCAGCCTGAGGATAGAAATATGGTCCGACTAAGGGATTTTCTGAAGATGAATCCACCCGCATTTAAGGGAAAGAAGGATCCTACAGAGGCTGAGGAGTGGTTGACGGAGTTAAGGATTATATTTGATATCCTGGGGTGCACCGATGCTGAGAGGATCAGTATGAGTGCCTATATGCTGAAGGGGAGAGCTCGAGATTGGTGGGGTACTACCCAGGGTATTTTGATGTCCCACCATGGTGTGATTGGTTGGGAAGAGTTTCAGACAGCTTTTAGGACCCAATACGTACCACGAGCCGCTCAGAGAAAGAAGCAGGCCGAGTTTTTGAGTTTGGTACAGGGCGACATGTCTGTGGATGACTATGAGAGCCAATTCACAGCGCTATTGAGGTATGACCCAGAGACCTTCAAGAGTGAAGAGCTCCGCACAGAGAAGTTTGTGTATGGGTTGAAGCCCGTCATCAGAGATAGATTGATAGGGCTATGCATTACTGAGTTTGGAGATGCTCTGAGACGAGCACAAGAGATTGAAAGAGGGATTGAGATGGTACAATCCCAGAATAAGCTCAGAGCGGTGAATAGAGATAAGGGCAAGAGGCCAGCATTTTTCCAGACAGAGGCTCGGAGAGGTTCCTTCAGAAGAGGAAGGATTGAGGTGCAGAAGGACAGATTAGAGAGACCCAGAGCCTATCCTATTATCAAGGAGACCCCTCGATATGTCAGGCCGGAGACAAGGTTTTGTAGAGACTGTGGCCGATCGCATGAGGGAAGTTGTACTGAGTCGATCCATGGATGTTTCAGATGTGGTGACATGGGTCACAGAGTGAAGGACTGTCCCCAACCTCAGATACCACATGCTCCGGAGCCCACTAGACAACAGCCTCAGAGAGTGGATCCCCGGAGACGGGCCACTGCGGCAAAGAAAGGGAAGAAACCTGTGGCACAGGGACGTGTGTTTGCCCTGGATAAGGAGACCGCAGACGCTTCAGCAGAAACCATAAGAGGTACACTCTCTGTCTGTAATTATGAGGCTCATGTGTTGATTGATTCAGGATCCACACATTCGTTTATTTCTGAGCATTTTGCATGTAGATTAAACTTGAAGTTTGAACCTCTAGATTATATACTACATGTAAATACCCCTATGCGTGAATCCCAGAGGACTGAGTTAATCTGTAGAGGATGTGAGATAAAGGTGGGAGATAGAGTAATGTTAGCAGATCTAATCATGTTGAATATACATGGGTTTGATGTAATTCTGGGAATGGATTGGTTGGCGATCAATCGAGTGAGTTTAGACTGCTACACTAAGATTGTAACTTTCTCCCTACCTGAACCTTATAGTGTACAATTGAGATATTGAGAAAATGAATATGTGGAATTCTAGTAGTAATTTGAGAATTTTAACAGTATTTTGGAGAATATTAAATATGATTATTCATGTGAAGGTTATGAGACACTCATCTCAGACGATGAGCGGGAACATCCGAGGATTGAGGATATACCTGTGGTTTGTGAATTTTTGGATGTTTTCCCAGATGAATTGCCAGGTTTACCACCAGAGAGAGAGCTGGAGTTTACCATTGATTTGGTACCAGATACTCAGCCGATCTCTAAACCTCCTTACAGGATGGCATTAGTGGAACTTGAGGAATTGAAGAGACAACTACAGGAGTTATTGGATCAAGGGTTTATTAGACCCAGTGTTTCACCGTGGGGAGCGCCAGTACTATTTGTTAAGAAGAAGGATGGTAGTCTCAGATTATGTGTAGACTACCGGTTGTTGAATAAAGCCACAGTGAAGAATAAATATCCACTGCCCAGGATTGATGATCTACTTGATCAACTGAGAGGGGCATCAGTCTTTTCTAAGATTGATTTGAGATCGGGCTATCACCAATTGAGGATCAAGGAAGAAGATATTCCAAAGACGGCCTTCAGGACGAGGTATGGCCATTACGAATTTCTGGTGATGTCCTTTGGATTGACGAACGCCCCTGCAGCATTTATGAGGTTGATGAACGAGGTGTTCAGAGACTATCTGGATAAGTTTGTGATAGTCTTTATTGATGACATCTTGGTGTACTCTCGGTCGTATGAGGAGCATGCACAGCATTTGTGGTTAGTACTTCAGATACTCCGAGATAAGCAATTATACGGAAAGCTTAGTAAGTGTGAGTTTTGGCTGAACCGGATAGCTTTCCTTGGGCATATAGTCTCAGAGGAAGGAGTATCAGTGGACCCAAGTAAGGTGGAGGCTGTGCTTAATTGGGAGAGACCGAGGACAGTGACTGAGGTACGAAGCTTCCTTGGTTTGGCAGGGTATTACAGGAGATTTGTGGAAGGATTTTCAAGGATTGTCGCCCCTTTGACTAAGCTCACGCGCAAAGAGACTCCATTTGTATGGACTGATCAATGTGAGCTCAGTTTTCAAGAATTAAAGAGGAGATTGACAGCGGCACCTGTGTTAACTATTCCTAAGGGATCAGGAGGATTCTCGATGTATAGTGAATCATCTCACCAAGGATTGGGGTGTGTGCTTATGCAGCACGGAAGAGTGGTCGCATATGGATCGCGACAGCTGAAAGACCATGAGCGGAATTATCCCACACATGATTTGGAGTTAGCCGCTGTGGTATTTGCTTTGAAGATCTGGCGACATTACTTATATGGGGAAAGATTCCAGATCTTCACTGATCACAAGAGTTTGAGATATCTCTTTGATCAGAAAGAGTTAAACATGAGACAAAGGAGATGGATGGAACTCCTTAAGGATTATGACTGCGAGATTCTATATCATCCAGGTAAGGCGAATGTGGTTGCTGATGCCCTGAGCAGGAAGAGTATGATATCTGCTATGATGATCAGGGAATGGGATTTGTTAGAGCAGTTCGTCGAACTTCGGATCAGAGTTAAAGAGGTAGAGACTGGATTTTTGGCTAGCCTGCGGATGGAGCCCAGGATCATGGATCAGATTAGAACTGGGCAGCGCAGTGATCAGAGATTGATAGACATGGTTAGCCAAGCTGAGCAGAGTTCGCAGTCGGATCTCACCATCAGTGAGGATGGATTATTAAGGTTCAGAGGATGGATTTGTGTACCGAACGATGATACCCTGAAGAGACAGATATTGAGAGAATCTCACTGCTCGCGATACACCATGCACCCAGGGAGTACTAAGATGTACCGAGACTTGAGAAAGGTGTATTGGTGGAGTGGTATGAAGTGAGATGTGGCAGAGTATGTGGCCAGGTGTTTAGTATGCCAGCAAGTGAAAGCTGAGCATCGGAAGCCCGGAGGACTACTACAGCCCTTACCTGTACCTACATGGAAATGGGAGCATGTCACTATGGACTTTATTATGGGTTTACCGAGGACCCGGAGAGGTCGCGACGCGATATGGGTCATTGTGGATAGATTGACCAAGAGTGCCCACTTCCTTGCCATCAAGAGCACAGATACTGTGGATGCCTTAGCTGAACTGTATGTCAGCGAGATAGCTAGATTACATGGGGCTCCAGTGAGTATTACTTCTGATAGAGATTCTCGATTTACTTCCAGATTTTGGACCCAGTTTCAGGAGTCCATGGGATCTCGATTGAGTTTTAGTACCGCCTATCATCCTCAGATAGATGGTCAGTCAGAGAGGACTATTCAGACCCTGGAGGATATGTTGAGGGCGTGTACGATGGATTTTAAGGGATCATGGGATGATCACCTGCCCCTAGCAGAGTTTGCATACAATAACAGCTATCATGCGAGTATTGGAATGGCACCCTTTGAGGCTCTATATGGTAGGAGGTGTAGATCCCCTGTAGCTTGGGAAGAAGTCGGTGACAGAAAGATAAGTGCCCCCGAGCTTGTCGAGCAAGCTGTACAGAGTGTGAAACTCATATGTGAGAGGTTACGGGCTGCACAGAGTAGACAGAAAAGCTACGCGGATGTGCGTAGACGGCCACTCGAGTTTGATGTTGGTGATGCAGTATTTCTGAGAGTATCACCGAGTAAGGGTATCATGCGATTTGGGAAGAAAGGGAAATTGAGTCCTCGATACATAGGACCATTCGAGATTCTTGAGAGAGTGGGAGAGGTAGCCTACAGATTGGCATTACCCCCACAGATGTCCGGAATACACAACATTTTTCATGTGTCTATGTTGAGGAAGTACCACCCGGACCCTTCTCATGTTATAGAGTATGATGAGATGGACATACAGGAGGACATGAGCTACATTGAGGAACCCGTCCGGATTCTCGATAGAAAGGAGAAGGTACTGAGAACCAAGAGCATCTCATTAGTGAAAGTTTTGTGGAAACATCACTCAAGGGAAGAGGCAACGTGGGAACTAGAGAGCCTCATGAAGGAGAAATACCCCCATCTATTTTGACTAGTTGAGTTGAATTTGGAGGACCAAATTCTATTTAAGGTGGGGAGGATGTGAGATCTGAGAATTTCAGACATATTTTATTGATGTAATAATAATTTGAGTATAATTTATTGAGCTAAGTGAATTGTGGGAATTATAATTGGAGATTTATATGTTAAATGTGTAAAATGAGCATGAAGCATGAGGACAGATCGATCTGGGAGAAGGAGAGATCGATCTGGTGAGTTAAAAATGACGAGGAAGGAGAAATTTGAGGAGCAGATCGATCTCCAATGGAAGAGATCGATCTCCTTATGAATCTGTTTGAGAAGGGATCGATCTCATGAGGAAGAGATCGATCTCCAAATGAATCTGTTTGAGAGAAGATCGATCTCATGAGGAGGAGATCGATCTCCAAAATGCTTCTGTTTGGGGAGAAGATCGATCTCCTTAGGAGCAGATCGATCTCATAAAGCCATAAAGAGATCGATCTCACCCCTCGACAAATCGATCTCCTAGGCATAAAATTGCCCAGATCGTCCCCAAATTTCAAACACAGATCGATCTCATCAAGAGGCAGATCGATCTCCTACCTCCAGTCTATATAAGGAACCCGTGTTTTCTCTGCAATTTCACTTTCTCTCTCCTCTAAAACCTCCATTTTTTCGAAAACCTAGTTTCTCACTCCTCCAAATCACCCATTTCCGGCCGAATCAGCTATTATGGTAAGAAGGAAAGTTGTTCCTCATCAAAAGGAGAACAACATACTTGGAAATCAAAGGACGAGTCGGATCGAGGCGTGAGTTGTGCGTCTCACAAACTTTGGGTAATTTGTAAACCTCGATCTTGATATTTGAGCTGATTTTGATGTTATTGGTGGTTGTAATTGTGTTGAAATAGTTGAGAAATGATTAGGGATTGATGAATTGCAATGTGGTTGGAGTAATGTAGATATTCGGTAATTTTGAGAAAATGAGCTATAAATGGAAATATAGACAATGTGGAGAATTAGCATAGATAATTGGTATTAGAGATGTAGAACTTCGAGATATTGGGAATGAGGTTGTAGTTTAGGGTTGAGTTACGAGAAATCAAGAGATTTGAGGTGTTATGAGCAATTATGCTCGATTTTGAGAATTGAGGTTTATGTGATGTTGAGTATTGATGTTTTAACATCGTTTGGACAGCTCGGGAGTTCCAGAGTGGAATGCGAGGCTAGTCCGTGATACGGGGAAAACGATTGCACTATACGAGGTGCAAAGATGTAAGGGAAATCTAAACCATTTGTGTATGTGATTTGTAAACTGTTATAGCATGATTTATGATTTATAAACAAGCATGTTGAGAGTTTTGTGTTGAGATTTAAACTGCACACGATTTTATAGCCGGTTGGAGCCCAATGTTTTATGAGTTTATAACTGGGCTCTACGTTAAGGCAATATTGTGATTTGAGAAATGTGTGCGTGTGCTTTGCCGGTTGGAACTCGGTTTTACTACGTTTTGTGTTGAGTACAAAACGATTTCAAATGAGTTTTATGAGAGAAAACCATTACGAGTTCTACGTGAAGGCAAACCTGTCTTATGTGATAAGACTTGGGTGTGTAGTTGTGAGTACACACCGGGCATTGCTCTGGTAGCATGTAAGCCCGAATTCTTCTCCGTTCTGGTAACGTGAGAATAACCTATTCGGTGGCTGTGCCACGTTATACCCCCTTGGTGGCAGTGCCACGTTGAGAAAACCCATTGGTGGCTGTGCCACGTTGAGAAAACCCATTGGTGGCTGTGCCACGTTGAGAAACCCCATTGGTGGCTGTGCCACGTTGAGAAACCCCATTGGTGGCTGTGCCACGTTGAGAAACCCCATTGGTAGCTGTGCCACGTATACCCCATTGGTGGCTGTGCCACGTATACCCCATTGGTGGCTGTGCCACGTTATACCCCATTGGTGGCTGTGCCATGTTGAGAAAACCCATTGGTGGTTGTGCCACGTTATACCCCATTGGTGGCTGCGCCACGTTGAGAAACCCTATTCTGTGGCTATGCCACGCGAGAAAATAATTCAGTGGCTTTGCCACGTGTGTATTGTGGCTATGCCACATGAGAAAATAAATCAGTGGCCTTGCCACGTGTGTTTTGTGGCGATGCCACGAGTGATATTAAATCAGTGGCTTTGCCACGTGTGTTTTGTGGCTATGCCACGAGTGATTTTAAATCAGTGGCTATGCCACGTTATTTGAGAAAGCGTTTATCGCGTTGTTTTCACATGCTTTGTTTTTCTCTAGAGTGAGCCTTTTTACTTCATGTTTTCACATGACTTGACATATGAGAGTGTCATTTTGAGTATTTTCATGCTATGGTTTTCAAATGAGTTTCACATACAAATAAATGTTTTGTGGTGTGCATTTTGGTTTATGAAATGAGTCCCCTACCCCCCTTACTGAGCGATTTAGAAGCTCACCCTGTTTTTCTTTCCCCCCAGAGTTCTTCATGTGAATAAGGACTTCCCTGCGACGTACGGAGTAGTGGCTAGTGGAGGATTCGAGCTCCAGGCCATATATATTGTATCTTGAGGTATATTTTATCTTTTCATGCACCCAGACTATTATTGTAATTGCAGACACTTGATGTATGACATTATATGGGATGTATTAGGATTAATTAACTTGTAATCGAGTAATGGGTATAATACAATATTTATTATATCATGATGAGATCCTGAGGCATGATGATTATGATGATGTATGACACTGCACAGGAATGCACTCTTTAATTGTGAATTAACGAGTAAAAAGTTTTAAATTAGCCCTATTTTCCTCATTTTCGGGGCGTGACACTTAATGGTAAATTAGTAGAGATTTTATGAGGTTATGTGTAAGAGGAGGGTTAATATCTTTTGTATCCAAGAGACCAAATAGGTTGGGGAGAAGGCTAAGGAGATAACATCTTGGCAATATAAGCTTTGGCATACAAGTAAGGATGGAGACCGAAATGGTGTATGTAACGACCCTTCACCCTTGAAAATTTAGGGGATTTTTTTTTAACTTAAATTCCTACTTATTCCCTTATTTACTTAGGTTGTATTCATGTTCAGTGTCAATTCATTTCCCTAATTCTTTATCCATAATTATATTTAAATTCCATGTTTTGACTTATATGGCCGATAGAAATTTCGGCAGCATAACAGCTTATATATAAGCCTACCCACCTGCAAACCAATTGTTTTAACAATCCTAGATATCCACAACTACCAAGCATGCTTTCCAAATCCACATCCACAACCCAATACATCCACTTCAATTCAAGACCAATCATCTTAAGACATAATCCCAAAAAGTAATATTCTTTACATTTGTTTTCCTTACAAATTACATCCCAACAAAATATTTCTAAAATATGTTTGTGTATAGAAAATGTGTTTGGTAAAGGAATGTAATTGTATACATTTTCTGCGTGTACAAAAAGTAGCATAGGGTAGCTCTTTCCCACCAGCCTACATCGTGTATGCGGCAGGTAACGCCTACGGATCACTACAAATGGTCTGAAAGGTATAGAGGTGAGCTTTTGGGGAAAAACCCAGTAAGATAATATGTTTAAAGCAGTTTTGATATGTAAAAGCATGTAAAATCGTTTGTAAAACCAATCTTTAACATGACATGTAAATTGTCATTTCATGCATAGTCATCATAAAAATTATAAAGCATGAGTTTTTTTTAAAACAAATCACATGCTTAACTATTTTACAAACTTTTCATTATTCATGGATGAGTTCTTAAAAATCATCTCTATTCATAAACATTTCATAACACATCTCTGTACGTAACCGATTATCATAAGTATCATAAAGGCTCATAATCATTCATAATCAAATCGAGGAGACTAGGCTATAACTAAGTCATGCGATACGTGTCATTCTCCATAGAGAGTCATCATACCTATGGCCATGGTAAGAGGACTGTAGACTGGATCAAGGTCGTACAGCACTTTCATAAAATATGGGTAGTATCTATTTTTCTTACTTTCTCTAGCACCTAGCTAGGACACGGGCACCAAAGGTACTCTTCGTGTGGGAAACATAAATGTGTGCTGCGCGGGCACGAGATACTACCGAAACATCATCATCATAAACCACCAGTAGCAAGACATCTTCCACACAGGTTGAGTCAAGTGCTACAGGGGCCTTACGTACCGGCACCTAAGTGGTAAAGCTGAAACACCACAAGAAGTAACCATGCATGAAGCCTATAGTCTCAAAAACTTCTTTTCCCCTTTTCCCTTTGTTCTATGCTTTTGAAATTGTCAAAAGTTTCTTTAAAAATATGGATATACAATCATAAATCAATGTAAAGCTTCCATACGTTTCATACCTTAGGAAAATTCATTTCATAAACATAGAAGTACTCGGGAAATATTTCTTAAAACTAAATCATGCTTTGTAAACAGTTCCACAAGTATGAAAGCAGTTATAAATCATTTCAAAATATAATGTTGCCTCATAAAATCTTTTATCGATGAAACAAGAATGCATTATCAGAACTAAGTTAAATGGTACCCCTTACCTCGTTTTATCGGATATTTCGAGTTCGAGTAATGACGCCTCCAAGTGTCTCTCCTAACTCCTTCTACGATTCCCCTACACCGAAAATTTGTATACTTAGTATCCTATACATACTAGTTGTCCACAACGTGTCAAAATCGTAACCTATTCGTTACTACTTCGTGTGTGCGTATAATTGTACATACCTAGGCTAACACGTGTGTTTATATCTTTTTGTATGCACATATACTAACACACTCATTTATTATACACACACACACACACACACATATATATACACACATAAGTATATACACATATATATATTATTATTTGTTTTTATTATTCATCATTACATATATATATATTTGTCTACTTCTCATTTCTCCCATTTTTATTTCACATCTATTTTAATTTACACTATCATGCTTATAAATACAACACACACACACATATATATACATTATATATATGTATATGAATTTTACCTTCCCCTTTTTTCTTCATGTTTTTCTTTCTTTCAGTTCTATTTCCATTTTCTTTCCTCCCCTCCCCCCTCTTTTTTTTTGCTGACTTATCCCTTCCACACCGAACTTCCTCACTTTCCTTCCTTCTCGGTGCCAAACAGCCAAAATGGCGGGAATATGGCAGACCCGAAGCTCCCTCCTTCCAGCTACTGTTCTCGTCAGCTTCCTTCTTCTTCCCCTTCTTCCTGTTCTCGGTTTGTTCCTCCCCTTCATCCCTCTGTTCTTGCTTCAATTCCCAGCCTTTGTTCTGTTTCAGCCCTTCTCTTCCTCTCCCTTGCTTCGTCCAGCTCTCACTTGCGTCTCTCTTTCACTGTTTCCTCAGTCTACTTCTTCCCTTCACTCTCGTTTCTGCTTCAGTCTCGGTCCTGCTTCAGTTCGACTTCCTCGGTCTACTTCTTCTCTTCAGCCTCAGTTCTGCTCCAGATTTCTCCCTCTCGGGTCTGCTTCTAGCTTCAGTCTCGGTTGCCTTTCCTTCCTTTCCTTTCTTCCTTCCCTTTCTCCCTTTCCTTTTCTTCTTTCTTTTCTCTTCTTTCTTCCTCCCCCTTCTCGGCCGACTAGCTTTCTTTCCCTTCTCTTTTTTTTCTTTCCCGCTCTAGCAACAGGGACGCCCCTATTTCAATTTCTTCTCCCTTTTTTTTTGAAGCATTCCAGGTGTGGGAATTGGCTTCTTTTTTAAGCCAATTCCATACACCACAATAATATATATATATATATATTATTATGTAATATTTATCTATACTATTTGATTTATTCATTTCTTTTTTTGTTCTATTTATTAACATACATGTTTAATCACATGTATTTGTTATATATATATATATATATATATTACCATTTATTTGTTTTATTTAGTTTGTTTTGTTCTATTTTATTAATAACCTATATTTCATAACATATATATATATATTTTTAAAATAAAATTATTCCATGATACAATGTTTATGTTTTTCATGAAATTTTCATTATTTCAAAATGAAAATATTCTTGAGATTTCATCATTCCTTATAAATCCCCAATATAAGTTTTACATCAAAATTTTCAACTAAAGAACCAAAATTTTTCAATCTCTCCATGCTTCCATTTGCTTCATCACTTCTTATATTTCGGGCTCTCTGTCATTCACGGGCTTCTCGGCTCCCATACTCCTCGAGCCCTACAACGAATATTCGCACTTCCATTAAAATATATTATTTTTGTTTTTATATAGTCTAACTAAATATAGGAATTTTGTGGTGTTTACAGTGTAGGTATCATCATAGACAAAGAATATCAAAATGATGTTCTACAAGTTAAGAGACAAGGGTATAGAATCATTTTTGTTAAGCTAGTGCTAAGAAGGGACGTTTTGAATGTTATTAGCACATATGCACCACAGATAAGAGTTGATAATGTTAGTAAAAGACAATTTTGGGAGCATTTAGATAAGATAGTACAAGAAGTGCCTATAGGAAAGAACTTTTGTATTGGTGGTGATCTTAATGGCCATATAGGTGCTAGTAGGGAGGGTTTTGAAAGTGTATATAAAGGTTTTAGTTTAGGTGTAAGAAATAAAGGTGAAGATATTATCCTAGATTTTGCTTTATCTTATGACCTAACTCTAGTGAATACACTGTTTAGGAATAGAGAACCTCACCTTATAACTTTTAAAAGTGGATCGAATGGAAGTCAAATAGACTTCATTTTGACTAGAATGAGGGATAGTTGTAGTTGTCTAGACTGTAAAGTTATACCAAGTGAGAGTGTTACTCTACAACATAGACTACTAGTACTAGACCTAAAAAATCATAAACGACATCGTAAGAACCAACAAGAGAGAACTACAAGGATTCGATTGTGGAAGCTAAAAGAAGACATTTGTGAAGTATGTAAAAATAGTTGGACCCATAAAGAAGACTGGACAATGGAGAAGAACCCGAATACAATGTGGAATAAGATGGCAAAACACATTCAGGAGATAGGTAAGGAAATACTAGGAGTATCAAATGGAAAAGTATTGACTGAAAAATGATGTAATATGGTGGACTGAATCAGTTAATGAAGCTATAAAGATTAAGATAAATTGTTGTAGGGCTTTAAAGACAAAAAAAATCGAAGAGAGCTTTACAAAATACAAGTTAGCTAGGAAGAAGGCATAAAAATCAGTTAATGCAATATGGTGGACTGAATTAGTTAATGAAGCTATAAAGATTAAGATAAATTGTTGTAGGGCTTTGAAGACAAAAAAATCGAAGAGAGCTTTACTAAATACAAGTTAGCTAGGAAGAAGGCAAAAATGGCAGTGGCAGAAGCTAAGGGCGAAGAGATTTATAACAAGTTGGATACAAAGGAGGGTGAGAAAGAGATATGTGGATCAATGCGAGCAAGAGAAAGGAGAAATCGAGACTTAGGAGTTGTGAAATGTATAAAGGATGAGTGCTAAAGAACTCTAGTTAAGGACAATGTTATTAAAGAAAGGTGGTCTGATTATTTCAAGAAGCTATTTAACGACGGATAAAGTCAAATTGTAGACAATATCTCGGTGCCTCTGGAGAATTTAAACCGATGCTTCATGCACAGAATTAACGAGATAGAAGTAAAAGAGGTATTGAAGATGATGAAGATTGGGAAAGCTTTTGGGTCTAATGACATTCCTATTGAAGTTTGAAAATGTCTTGGAGAGGTTGGAGTTAGGTGGTTGACAAAACTTTTTAATAAAATTTAGAGCACTAACAAGATGCTTGAAGAATGAAGAAAGAATGCGTTAGTATCTCTTTGTAAGAATAAGGGAGATATTCAAAGTTGTTCCAATTCTCGAGGTATAAAACTAATGAGTCACACGATAAAATTATGGGAAAGAGTGATAGAACGAAGATTAAGAAAGATTGTAGAGATATCGGAGAACCAATTTGGTTTTATGCTTGGCCAGTCAACTATCGAAGCGATACACTTGGAAAAAGCATATGATAAAGTGACTAAGGAAGTGTTATAGTGGTATTTAATGAAGAAAAAGAGTCCCCAGAAATATATTGAAATAATTAAGAACATGTATGGGATGGAAGAACACATGTAAGGACATGTGGAGGGAAAACATGTGAATTTTCTATCACAGTAGGGTGACATCAAGGCTCAACATTAAGTCCATTTTTATTTGCTACAGTAATAAAGGAGCTGACAAAATTTATCCAATATAATATACCTTAGTATATGATGTTTGCAGATGATATTGTCTTGTGAGCTACAACTAGAGTGAAAATTAATACTAAGTTAGAATTGTAGAGATAGACCTTAGAGTCAAGAGGATTCAGATTAAGTAGATCAAAGACTGAATACATAGAGTATAAATTCAGTCCAAATAGAGAGAAAGATAGAAATATAGTGATGCTAGATGAAGTAGCGATCCTTTAGCGGGATCATTTTAGATATTTGGGGTCGATTGTTCAAATGGATGGAGAGATTGATGGTGATGTGACCCATAGGATATAGGTTGATTGGAGCAAGTGAAGAAGCACTGTAGGTGTGTTGTGTGACAAAGAAATTCCTATAAAGTTGAAAGACAAGTTTTACAGGACAGTTGTTAGACTTACATTACTCTATGACAATAAATGTTGGACAACTAAATAAGCGCATACATAAAAGATGAGTGCGGTGAAAATGTGAATGCGGTGATGGATGTGTGGATATACGAGAAAAGATAAAATAAGAAATGATGATATTTACAAAAAGGTTAGAGTGACACCTATTGAAGACAAAATGAATGAATGCCATTTACCTTGGTTTGGACACTTATGGCGTAGACCTGTGGACGCTTTAGTTAGAAGAGTGGAGGTTATGAATGATGTAAAAAGGGTCAATGCTAGAGGAAGACTAAAAAAGACTTAGAAGGAAGTAATATGAAAATATATGGCGGAACGAGAGTTTGAAGACCACATTGTATTATATAAGAATGAGTGGAGGAAGAGAATTCATGCTGACGACTTAACTTGAATTTGTAGGTTCATATAGCCTATTTCAGTATTGAGATAAAAGCTCTGATGATAATGATATATAAAATATATTCAATAAATTATTATACAAATTTAAATTAAAAAATATTATGATATTATAGTTTAATATAATTTATATTTAATTTTTTTTTACATTTTTCAACTTTTTCTAATATTAAAATGAACATATTAATTTAGAACTATTTTATTTTTTGATTTTATGTTAAATTTAATATTATTTTTTGAAAAACTAATTTATTTTATTTTATATTTTTATTATGAAGAAATATTAATATTATATTAATATATAACTAATGTTCACTTATGAACAATTTTATGAAAGCATTTTTCGAAAAAACAAGAAATTCTTACTTTTAATAGTTTTGAAAATTTTGATTTTTTTTTCATTTTTTAAAAACAAAAATACATTATTAAACATATTTTTTTGTTGTTTCAATAAAAACAAAAAATCGAAAACATTAAGTTAGACTATGTAACTCCTACTCTGTGATAGATTTTTCATTAAATAATTTTTGTTAGCTCAAATAAAATTTTATTTTTAGTTAAGTTTAAATGAATGTAATATAAAAATATAACACTTGTATTATAAAAAAAATTATATTTTTGCCGTAATATAATACTTTTATTATTAATTTTGACATTTAAAAATTTATTATTAGTTTTAAACTTAAATTTGATTTTTTTTATTTGATTTATTTTGAATTCGAATTAATTCGAGTTTAAATCAATTTAGATTTAGATCAATTCAAATTTAGATTAATTTAAGTTTAAATTAAATCAAATTTGAATTAATATAAATTTAAATAAATTTAAATTCAATTTAATTTAAATTTGAATCAAATTGAATTCAGTTTAATATAAATTTGAAATAATTTAAATCCGAACCAATTTATAACCAAATTGAGGTGGATTTGAATTATTGATTTTTTTATTTAATTAAATGAAATCAATCAAATTTAAATTAAGATTAATCTGATTGATTTTTTTTGATCGAGTCGATTTTCGCCACGTCTAATGAAAGCGAAAGCACTTTTATTGCATATATGACAACAACTCTGCCACTGCTCTTTTTTAAGTTTTAGCGGTTCCTTTTTTCTCTTTGTATTTTTTTTCTCCTTTTTTTTTTTTGGTTGTTTGTTGTAGATTTGAAGTTGTTGGGTTGTTCTCATTTTGGTTCCTGAACAATTCAAGATCGAGTCTTTGGAATTGGGTATCTCTTGTTTCATTTGTTTGTTTAAGGTTTCTTCCAGGTTTGGCAGTCATTTTTCTTGGTGGTTGTGTAATTTTTGTTTTTGGTTTTGCAGCAACGTAAAGTTTTTGTTTCGGGGAGTTTTGAGCTTTAGAGGAAGAAAAGATGGGGGACAAAAATGAAGTCTTGGAGGCTGTGTTGAAAGAAACTGTGGATTTGGTAAATAGATCTGAGCAAACTTTGAAGCATTTTGGCTGAAAACTTACGTTATGTTTCATGTTTATTTGGTTTGGTTTGTTTTTAGTCGGTTTTCTTGAGCTATTATCCATTCTGAGCAGGAAAATATTCCCATTGAGGAAGTTCTTGAGAATCTGAGATGTAGCAGAGAAGGTCTTACTACTGAGGCTGCTGAGGAAAGGCTAACCATTTTTGGACATAACAAGCTTGAAGAGAAAAAAGTAATCTATCTTTACAATTCATCTTTTTCCTTTTGTTTTCTCAAATTCTGGTTTAGCCTTCTTTACTATCTAGCAGTTTATCCACTTGGTTCTTCTATTCAGGAGAGCAAATTCTTGAAATTTTTGGGTTTTATGTGGAATCCGCTCTCATGGGTTATGGAAGCTGCTGCTATCATGGCCATTGCTCTTGCAAATGGAGGAGTGAGTGATTCTTATATTGCGTTAATATCAAATTTCATTAGAAGATCTTTGTCCTTTTAGGCCTTTTAGTGGATTCTATCTTCTATCTCTTGCAGGGAAAGCCGCCAGATTGGCAAGACTTTGTTGGTATCATTACTTTGCTTATCATCAACTCTACCATTAGTTTTATTGAGGAAAACAATGCTGGTAATGCTGCGGCAGCTCTCATGGCTAGTCTTGCTCCTAAAGCAAAGGTATAGTTCGAGTTCCTTGTTAGGAGTTTGTAATTTAAGCCTTTTTACCGGAGCTTTGTATCTGTTATATGCTATATACTGTAGTTTCCATATGATTTGTTTGAGTATTTCTTTGTTCTCGTTAATCACCAATGATCTTAATTAAAGGTTCTTCGAGATGGAAGGTGGAGTGAGCAGGATGCTGCTATTTTGGTGCCTGGAGACATAATAAGTATCAAACTAGGTGATATTGTTCCTGCTGATGCCCGATTACTTGAGGGTGATCCGCTTAAAATTGATCAGGTAGGTCTAGTATACAGTTGCTTGGCCTACTCTATTCATGTTGATTTAATGAAATCTTAGTTGGTTTTACTAAATGTATTTTTGTGGTATTTGCAGTCTGCGCTAACTGGAGAGTCCCTTCCTGTAACAAAAGGACCTGGTGATGGTGTTTACTCTGGTTCTACTTGCAAACAAGGAGAGATTGAAGCAGTGGTTATTGCAACTGGTGTCCATACTTTCTTTGGGAAGGCTGCTCACCTTGTTGATACCACTAATCAAGTTGGTCATTTCCAAAAAGTAAGTAGATTAGTTCATTATTATTATTATTATTTTACTATCTTGGAACTTTTTTTCTTTTGATTATGATATTAATTCTTTCTTTTTATATCATTTAGGTCTTGACGGCAATAGGAAATTTCTGCATATGCTCTATTGCAGTGGGGATGGTAATAGAGATAATTGTCATGTATCCAATTCAAGATCGGCAGTACCGTCCTGGAATTGACAATCTTCTTGTTCTTCTGATTGGTGGAATCCCAATTGCCATGCCTACAGTTTTGTCAGTAACTATGGCTATTGGTTCTCATAGGCTATCTCAGCAGGTTAGTTGGGCTCCTTGGAAAATTTTCAATTGGCCACATTGCAAGGTATTTGTATTCATTAAAGGTTTGTTTATAATTGCTACAGGGGGCTATCACAAAGAGAATGACCGCAATTGAAGAGATGGCAGGCATGGATGTTCTTTGCAGTGATAAGACTGGAACTCTGACACTGAACAAACTTACAGTTGACAAAAATCTTATTGAGGTCTGCTGGTGAATGATATTATTTATTGGTTTCAGCATGTTTCCTCTTTGTGCTGAAGGTAATTTATTGTCTGTAATTGTGTCTGAATTAATGTCTCAGGTCTTTGCCAAAGGATTAGATGCAGACACTGTAGTTCTAATGGCAGCCCGAGCCTCTAGAACTGAGAACCAAGATGCAATAGATTCTGCAATAGTTGGGATGCTGGCAGATCCAAAGGAGGTAAACAGTGCAATCCTCTGTTGTTCTTATGAGCCATCCATTGGGTTAACAATTTTCCCCTAAATATCCCTTCCTGCAGAGTTTTTTATCTTCTTCTTTTTGCTTCTGACAGGCACGTGCTGGCATTCGAGAAGTACACTTCCTTCCGTTCAATCCTACAGATAAGAGAACAGCTCTAACCTATATTGACAGTGATGGTAAAATGCACAGAGTCAGTAAAGGTGCACCAGAACAGGTAGCTTGTTCTTACCACTTTTGTTTCTGTACTTGTTCCTTTTTTATCAAGTTGTCATCCTAATCCTTGCATGCAAAATGCTTTCTAGATCTTAAATCTTGCACACAATAAGTCAGATATTGAGCGAAGAGTTCACGCGGTCATTGATAAGTTTGCAGAGCGAGGTTTACGATCTCTTGCAGTGGCATATCAGGTAACTTTTATTGTCTGTTGCCATTACTCCTGTAGCATCATGTTTCTAGTGCTAAGCTGCTGTTGTTATTTGTTTCTTTTGTAATTAAATTATAACTTATCAAAATGTGGCATTTCTGTCATTTATTTCAGGAAGTTCCAGATGGAAGGAAAGAGAGTTCTGGTGGCCCTTGGCAGTTCATTGGTCTCATGCCTCTTTTTGATCCCCCTCGGCATGACAGTGCAGAGACAATTAGAAGGGCTTTGAACCTCGGAGTAAACGTCAAAATGATTACGGGTGGGTTTCTTATTGCAGTTGAGCACAAGCTTGACCTTGTGGTTATTGACTGGCAACTTCGGTTAGTTTAAATAATGTTCTCCTTTTTCCTATCTCAATTTTTACATTTAAGTGATCAATGGATAAGGGTAATAACTAAATTTGGAAACCTTTGTTTTCCAGCTTTCAATAAAACTGGAAAACTACTTAGAATCCTTTTTTTTTCTTATAGTTTTCCAATTTTGGTTATTTATCATATTGTACTTATAACATTAAAATTATAAATGGAAATGGAAAATGAGAAAAAAAAATTTCTAAGACTAAATGTGCCCCAACTTTCATCGGAACTTTTCTGGCTGAGGTCCAAACTTGGAGCTCACCTCTTGGTGGACCAAATAAGGTGCAAGAGTTGAGGCAAACATCTCTATTGATGTAATTGGGTTAGGATCTGGTGTAATTGTACATGTTGGAATGACAGAATGATTTAGATGGTTGCTTAGTATTTACATGTTAAATAGAGGCCAAGATGTCATAGATACTTTAGAAGAAACAGAGCAAGAGAATTTTGAAAGTGAGTTTAAAAAAAGGGGGCCAGTTTCTAAAGACTGATATGGTATGCCATTTATATGAATGGTGGGATGGACTCGATTTTGTGCAATGAAGCGGTAGTTCCTTGCAAGTGATAATTATATTTTAGTTGTCAAGTATGTCAGCAGCCTATTAATTTCAATTATGCAATAGAAAACTTTTGGAGAGTTTCATTTTTTTTTTTTAAATTTTCAGCTAGTCATACCCGTGCAGATAATGTGGTAAAATGATCCTGGACATTTTGAAAGTGGGTTCTTAGACTATATTTGGTGATTTCGTATACTGCTTTAAGACTTATCTTACTTTTGTTATTTACTTGAGTATAATGTTCTGCATTCTTCTCCTTTCTTGAGATTATATGGTTGTTTTTTTAGTGTTTTAAGCTCTTAGGACTCTTATTCTGAGGTACATTGAACTTTTGCTTGGTCCTAATTGTTGCTGATTTGTGTGACTTTGATCAGGAGATCAACTGGCAATAGGAAAGGAGACTGGGCGCCGTCTGGGCATGGGAACCAACATGTATCCTTCATCTGCTTTGCTGGGACAGGACAAGGATGAATCTATAGCTGCCTTGCCAGTTGATGAACTAATTGAAAAAGCTGATGGCTTTGCTGGTGTTTTCCCAGGTATTTATTGTTTCATATTTGATGTTTGCTTGATGACATTATAAGTTTCCTGCATTCTCTAAGCCTGTTCTTAGTGTTCTTTGGTTTTTTTTATTTCCCTAACTGGTGTGTCAATGCAGAACACAAATATGAAATAGTAAAACGCTTGCAAGCGATGAAACACATTTGTGGTATGACTGGTGATGGAGTTAATGATGCTCCTGCTCTTAAGAAGGCAGACATTGGGATAGCTGTTGCTGATGCAACTGACGCAGCACGTAGCGCTTCTGACATTGTCCTTACGGAACCTGGACTTAGTGTCATCATCAGTGCTGTCTTGACCAGTCGTGCCATTTTTCAAAGGATGAAAAATTACACTGTAAGGTCTCAGATCCTGATGTGCTTTGAATTTTCTGAGTTTGATGTCATAAATGCCATTGTCACATAGTGATAGCCTTGGCAGTGATATCATAAATTTGTCCTGTAAGTCCTTTATTGTAGGATGTGGTTACTTCTTGTGAATGTGCTTATATTTGTCTTTTTCCTAGGCAGATTTATGCAGTTTCTATCACAATCCGTATTGTGGTAAGTAGAGTTTTCTTTTTCATTTTTGTAATCTAATTGTTTCATCTCTCCCTTCTCTTGATTCTCTTTGAGGTTAAGGGTGTTGAGATGGATATTATTAATTAGACTAAATTACTGTATGCTTGCCTGATGTCACAGTTGGGATTCATGCTGCTGGCCCTTATCTGGGAATTTGACTTCCCGCCATTCATGGTGCTTATCATTGCGATCCTCAACGATGGTATGTTCTCTCATTCTAAGTAAAACTTCTCTGTCTCTCTTGTATTTACCAAGTGTGTTTGATAAAACAATGAAAATTAAAATTTTAAATGGTTTAATTTTTCAATGCATTTGATAAATTATTTTTAGAAACCACTTAATGGAAGTTTTCCAGTAAAAAGTGTTGAAAATGCTAAATAGCTTTCTGTATTACACATTAAAGAACTTGACAAGTTGAAAACTTTATAAAACACCGACTATTTTTCATCTCAGATCCCCTGGGAAACTGAGTTCTTTTTGTCCAGTTGTTCATTTATGCTCATTTTGAGTTGCTCTAGGCTTTATTAAATGCAATATTTTCTGCAAGCATTCATAAACCTTAATGTTCATTCTTGTTTCTGATATTTTCTCTTTGTGCTGTTTTATGCTGGTTTCAGCCTATTGTAACTTCTTGTCAAGTGACTAGTTTCATCAAATTTCAGGTACCATTATGACGATATCTAAGGACAGGGTCAAACCATCACCTCTACCAGACAGCTGGAAGCTGTCGGAAATTTTTACCACTGGAGTTGTTCTCGGAAGTTACTTGGCAGTGATGACGGTTATATTCTTTTGGGCTGCATACAAAACTGACTTTTTCCCGGTAAGATGATCTGCCTTATTGGAACATTTGCTTTTGTTTGAACTGTACATTTAATAGTTTGTAAAACCATCTAAGAAATTCACACTGGCATATAATGTTCTTAAGTTGGCAACATAGACGTTTATTTGGTGTTGGCTGAAATATAGTAGAAGTTCTGGTGATTATGATGTTTTGGGCTGTTTATTTTGTTGCTGTTGCTACTTATATACCATTGGTCATGAACTTGTGATGAATTACACAGATGATTGACTTGTTTTAACTTGCCAGCGTACATTTGGGGTGCCGACTCTTGAGAAAACAGCTCATGATGACTACAGAAAGCTTGCCTCAGCTGTGTATTTGCAAGTGAGCATTATAAGTCAGGCCTTAATATTTGTGACACGATCTAGAAGTTGGTCTTATGTAGAGCGTCCAGGTTTACTACTGTTGGTGGCTTTTGTGATAGCTCAGTTGGTGAGTCAATTCTGTCTGTTTGAATTGCTGATCTTTCTGACAGGTAGCAGGGAAAACTGATTATTCCATTTGATTATAAACAGATTGCTACACTTATTGCGGTGTATGCAAATTGGAGCTTTGCTGCAATTGAAGGGATTGGATGGGGCTGGGCTGGTGTGATCTGGCTCTATAACATAATCTTCTATATCCCACTTGATTTCATCAAGTTCTTCATTCGCTATGCTTTGAGTGGCAGGGCCTGGGATCTTGTTATTGAGCAGAGGGTATGCATCCCACTGATTTGTTGGATATTTTGCCTTTTATACCCTCTCCATTGTCATTATCAACTTCTTCATTATGTTATATCCTCTGATGGATTTCTTTTTGATGTAGATTGCGTTCACAAGGCAAAAAGATTTTGGAAAAGAACAACGTGAGCTTCAATGGGCACATGCACAGAGGACATTGCATGGTTTGCAGGCACCTGATACCAAGATGTTTACTGAGCGAACCCATTTCACAGAGCTCAATCAAATGGCTGAGGAAGCCAAAAGGAGAGCTGAAATTGCTAGGTGAGCGATTCTTATGTTTATTGGTTGAGTTTCCTGGTACTGTATCATGGAAGTCCTGCTGGAACCATATTAGTGGACTGGGGACCTCGTTTATGTTCTGTCATCTTGAAGATAACTGCAAAATGTGTCCTGAGTTCCAGTCAATTTGATGTAGCTATTATCTTGTCTGCGCATGAAGTATTCTACTTCTAGACAAGTTTAGACACATTCCATGTCCTTGTCTTGTAGACCTGGGATGTTCCTTGTGTTTGTAACAGATTGGCTTCTTTATCTCAACCATAACGCCGGTTTTTTTTCTTTTTGTTTTCTGCCACCTTCCAGGTTGAGAGAACTCCACACACTGAAAGGTCATGTTGAATCAGTGGTGAGATTGAAGAACCTTGACATAGACACAATACAGCAAGCTTACACAGTCTAGGGGAATCATCCAAAGACATAGTCGTATACGTAATGAAAGCATTACCTGCGGTGAGAAGACAAAATCAGCATCTTCTTGGTTGCCCATCATGTGAGGAGTGCTGCAGTTAGCTTTATCTATGTATTTTTTTTTTTTAACGGTCTCATCTTCAATTTCCAATCTATGCCTGCAATTAGGAAGCTTATTGTTTTGTGGCATTTTATGTTTATATTAGCAAGTCCTCTGGCCTATTCGTCTTTTTGTTCTGTTGTATTAAAACAAACTCTGATACTAGGTGTAGTTACCGGGGAATAAGAACTCACAAACTCTTGGTATTAATCAACCCAAAATGAACCAACTGTCCGGCACTTCTTTGCAAGTGGTCTTTGTTTACAATTGCTTGCAATGTTGTGTGACGGGGTACTTTCACTAGGTTTAGACTTGCTTTTAAGAGAAAAATGTATGCATCCAGTGAATTTGGTTGTTAATTCTGTATGTTTTCTGCATGTAACCCAAGCAATTAATTTTGAAGCTTAATTGGTTATAAATAGACTTGATAATTTATATTTATATTTATAATTTGAATTTTTATTATGTAAAATTATATTTATATAGCATAAAGTATAAAAATTTTATATTAAAATTGATGTTGATAATAAAAACATAATTTTATTTTTATTTTTTTATTATATTTATATATAATTTTTATTTAATATTAATTTGTTTTATCATTGTATCATTTATTCATGTTGTTTATAGAATTGTCAAATTTAATAAAAAAGATAAATATTTTAGAGTAATGATAAAAATTACTCTTTTATGATAGTTCAAGTAGAAATCTATATATTTTTTTTTTTATTAATATAAAGGACAGAAGTGAGCTCACCACATTTGTTAGAGCACATGATAGGGGAATTTTGTGCATTCGAAGTTGAACGAGGGGTATTTGGCTGTCAGTTTTCATTCTCAGTTGGATTTCAATTAGAAAAGATGTGTCTGTTGGATTTGGTCGTCATTCCTGACATCACAAGTCCACTTCCAAACGAGTTGGTTTGCAACACCGAAAAGCGAATACTAATCACTCAGGATTTATGATCAGAAATATCCCATTTCATAATCACAAAATCTCATTGCTACTTGTTAGATTCTTTTTTAATTATCTTTTTGCTGTTTGGCATGAATATTCACCACTAAATTTATCTTTCAGTCAAGTGTAGATGCTTTCCCTTTTGCATTTCGAGAAAGGAGTAAGCCAAACATAATCCTGAAGCAGATTAAAAGTTGAACTTTTACAGGATATCTCATCCTACTGAGCTTAGGAATTCCTTTACTCAACATGGATAACATTTTCTGAGAAATAAGATTCTTCCTTCTTTATCTGCAGTCAAACGTTTTCATCCTGTTTCCATTTTTGTATACAAGTTACCAACTACATTAAATTGTCACAAAATTCAATAACAAAAAACTTTATTGTTTTCTCATGATTGTATCATGCAAAGCTACAGTAAAGGGTTTTCATCTAGGCGCCTATGATGAATGTAATCTTCTATTTATGAATATGACTAAACATCATACTAAAGGCTTATCAGACTGCTTTTTCTCTCCATTAACTTCAAGTTCAAGCTCAAGGGTGTCACTGTTTTCTTTGTACTTGTACCATCTTGAGCATAACAAAAAGTAGCCCAGATTTAAGACTCCTAAACCAGCAATCATGTAATAGAAGTAATCCAATCTTCCCTTGTTGAGATCCTCTGATAACCAATTTCCAGTGGCGGACCCGTTTGTTGTTCGGTGAACTACTAAGATCAATAAGCTACTGAAATAACTTGAACCTGCCAAGCCACAGTAGAATAGAGACCCTCCAATGCTTTTCATGTTCTCAGGGAACTGCTTGTAGTAGAATTCAACTAGGCCAATGGACGCAAATGCTTCTGTTAGTCCACCAATGGTGAATTGAGGAATCAACCATAAGGCTGACATAGATGAAATGGCGCCTTTTCTTGGTGCAACTCCTAGAGTTGGTTTCGTGAGAGCTAAAGTTCTTCGATGATCTTCAACTATCCCAGATACAAGCATGGTGATTACGGAGAAAGAAATCCCAATGCCAATTCTCTGGAGGATTGTAATACCTCCTTCGTTTCTCCTGATTCTTCGAAGAAGTGGGACAATAACTCGATCATATATAGGTATGAAGAAGGTCAGACTAAGCATCATGAAGACAACATAGGTTGCAGCTGGGATCTTGAAGTTGTTTCCAAGGCGTCTATCAGATTGGACGGCTTGGAAGACAGCATAGGTATGTAGTTGAGCAAGGGTAACACAGTAAATGACTTGTGATGCCCATATAGGAAGCACTCTAAACAGGCATTTCACCTCTTCTACTTGCTGCATGCTGCAAAGTCTCCATGGATGAGCCGGTGATCCGTCAGGGTTTACTTGGTCTTGGGGTGTGACAACTGCTGCTTTGTCCAGGTATCTGATTAAAAAACATCAACTTAGTAGGTTACGAGTTGAATCCAATTCTAAACATATATTTTTCAATTGATAGTCAAGGCTGCTAACCTGAACTGATCTGTATAGGGAAGATTGGAGTTGATGGACTTTGGAGGAATATACATGAAAAGGGAGAGCCAAGGTTGCTCCACCGGTTTCAAATTCCTTTTTTTGATTGCTACTACTATTACTTGTGCTACACTGGTGATTGGACTGCCGTTAGCTTTTACTTTGACATATATTTTTGAACCAACGTAATAGACCACACAAGCTATGAGCATCAGAATTGCTGGAATTCCAAGGCCAATAGCCCAACTCACGTTTGATTGAATGTACACGATGAGGGTTAAGGATACCATCTGAGCAAAAGTGAAGGTGAAGAAGTACCAATTGAAGAAGCTATCGATTCCTCTCTTTCCAGACTCGGTTTTAGGATTGAATTGATCCACCCCAAATGCTAAGTTACATGGCCGAACACCACCAGCTCCGACAATCATTAGTCCTAACCCAGTAAGCAGAAATGCCAGTTGCCCTGAGGTTGGCCCCTTGCATTCGCCGTTCCCATGTGCAGCACACTTGTGAGGATGCAACTCTGGGATGGCTGCTGTTAGTTGTATTGCTAGCAATCCCTTCATAATCAAAAGAATGGGAAAAAACATACCAAAAGATCAGATGAATTTATATGAATCAAGATTCCAACTACATATATGAAAATGTTTTTGGTTGATCTCTTAGATCCAACCTAAAAATCAAGTCTGTAGAAACAATTGGTAAATTTAGTTGGAAGGATCAGTAGCCCACTATATATGTTTCAGCTGTTTGCTTAGTTTGATTTATATTTTTTATTGTCAGTTTGATCAAGTTTTAAGCTAGAAAAAAATTTAAAAAAAATCAAGCATTGAAAAATTATGAGTAGGGATATCTATTACCAAGAAAGAGGCAGATGTAGCAAATCCCAAGGTCTTATAGCGACCAAAGTAAGTATCACAGAGAAAAGCTCCGATCAGGGTTCCCAAGTTCGTGGTGCCATTGAAGACATTGATCATGGTTGCAGCTGTAATGCTCTTCAAATTGAAAACAGTAGTGAGGTAGATCAACAAGTTAGCCAAGGTACCAATGGCTCCCAGCTTCTCAAAGGTTTCATTCCCTGCAGTGATACACCTCAAAAGTAAGGAAAATCAAGGCAAAAAGACAGAAAGCATGAAGCAAACCAGAAGTTTTCTCCAAGTCACCTATAATAAATGGCATGGCTTTCCATCCTCTGTAGTTCACTTCAGGCTCATGATCAGCTGTGACTGTAATTCTCTCATTCTGCTCCATTGTTTCTTTGTCATTCTTCTTCATGGTTTCTTTGTCGTTCTTCTCCATTCCCTTGCGATTTCTTCTTCTCTCTTACATTTTCTAGTCCCAAGAGGCTACCTACAATCTCATCTTTATATTAATTGCAACAGGGAGTGTGAACATAAGACAGCTAAATGATTGAGAGACAAAAAACTCTTGGCGTCTTTCAAAACATTTTTTTATAATATAAAAATGCTTTCATACTGCATTAAATACATTAATTTTTACTCACATTCTATGATTATAGCTTATCTAAAAAAATTTAAACACACAACGTTTTACTGTAATTTTTACCCTACTAAATTAATATTTTGGGTTCTTGTAAAAACTTTACCGGCCGTTGATCTCGCTACTAATTGGCACGCTGGTCAAATCTCTGTTGGCCAACTTTTGGACCATGGTTTCTTGGCCTTTCTACTACCAGTTTGCCACCTGCCCTGGAGAGAATACGACAGGTCTCTCACTTTCCATTTCCATGACGTTACACTGCCTTTTCTCTCCACAAGTCTAAGTAAACTTGTTTTCTTCTAGTGCTTGAGGTTTCGCATTTTGTTTTATTGAAATATGACAGATAGGAAAATTAGAGACGTGAGTTGGATGCACTATCTGTTATCAAATTTACGGCTATAAATATAAAAAGTAAATTAAAATGGCATCACGACATGCACCTACACAGACAGGTTTTAATTTTTCATGTTTGGCATCATAACATACACCCATTAATTTAGTCATCACAGACAGAATTTTTATATTTCCTTTGCCTATGTTCACTAAGAATCTTGACAAAGAAATGATTTATTTATGACCCTTTTTTGTTATAAGTAAAATATTTAAAAATAAATTGAGATTATTTGAATAAGATCTCAAACTTTATCTCATATATATATATATATAATTATGAATTGTTTCGGGTTGATATTAGGGTAGTTTGTATCGTGGATAAAATTGATTCGATGAAATTAAAGATGATGAAAAGATATAATTTTTAAAAAAAATAATAAAAAAATTTATAGAAAGATGATGGGGTAACTTTACCTTCTTAAGTTTTGGCATTTAGTGGGAGGACCGCACCTCACTGGAGACCATTGATCCCAAATTAAACTGTAGTCATACTAGTTTCTCAAAATTACTTTTAAAGTATTTGTCAGTATTTACTAAGGGGTCGTTTGGTATCGTTTCTTGTTTTCTGTTTTGTGTTTCTTGTTTCTGAAATTTTTGTTTTTGTTTTAGTTTGTTTTGTTTTCGATTTCTAAAAACAAAAAACATGTTTGGTTAAAATTGTTACGTATTCAGAACAAATTTTTAAACTGATTTAGATACAATAATTCAATCACAAAATAAAATTTAAAAATTGAACAAAAATAATAATATATTTATTATATAATATTATGTACATATTATTAAATTATATTATTTATAATATTTAATACTAATATGAAATATCTACTTTTAATCATATTAAAATTTAATATTATTTAAATTTTATTATAATTAAATATAATATTAAATAAAATAATTACTTAAAAAATAATTCAATTAAAATAATAATAAATAAATTTTTAATATT